>CM072773.1:39105000-40305000 GCA_036936925.1 Cenchrus fungigraminus
TCATGCTGACAATGGCGAGGGAGGGTTGGTTGAATTAGACTCCCTAGCTCCTAATTTGAACCACCCTAACATAAATTTCTAGATTCACCACTGGTTATGGGGTTGCTTCGTCCTGGTTTCAGGGGTTGTTGACACTCAAAATTGGCAAGAGCTGGATCAGGCTGGGCCAGGCGGTCAGACCAGGTCACCCAGGCGGTCTGACTGCGTGCCCTGTAGCCGGTCCGGCACAAAGGCCGCCAGGCGGTCTGACCGCCTCCCCCAGGCGGTTTGACCGGGTCTCCCCGAGTCCAACCCGAATTAGGGATTTTTAGCTATTCCTGAGTTGTAAAGAGTTCCTTGCAGGGCAAGACCTCCCCCCTATAAATATAAAGGGGCGTGGCCGATTGAGACCTATCATCCAATTGAATTATCAATTTACACTTTATTTTCTCCAAACCCTAGCTTTTCCAACCCCTTTGCTCTCCTCCTTCGTCTCCACGGCGGTTGAGGAAGTTCTGAGTGGCCTTGCCGACCTCAGGACAACCCTAGGCGCGTTTCTCCCGACGGGGTCCCTCCCGGAGCGACGAACTTAGGTTTTCGGCGACGTGCCTGTCCAAGGCGGTCAGACCGCGTCCCCCAGGCGGTCAGACCAGCCCATGCCGGGTGTTTCGACGAGTTGATTTCTGTCACACCTGTTTTTTCCAAAGAAAATCAAGTGCAGATCTATATGCATGCCAGGATCAAGTTTCATGCATATAGTTGACATAAGTGAATAACAGTACAGTATCACGTAAAGAAAAAGAAAGATTATCAGAGTATTACGCTAAATCTTGGAAACGAAGGCTCCAAACATCACAGGCAGTCGGCTGGGGGTTGCGTACGCCTAGCACCAGCAACATGTTCACAACGTCTTCATAGCAGCTCCCTCTTTCTGAGCAACATTGTTTATAGCAAGGGTGAGTACATGCCGTACTCAGCAAGTGTGGGGAAAGTATGAGTGCAAAGGCTTGACAAGGAATGGCTGACAGGTTGACTGCATTAAGCACTTTTAGTTGGTCAAATTTTATTAGCACCTAATTACTAATAAAGTATAAGTATATACCAACCCACAATTAGCATAAAGAGATACGCCATAAGCATATGGCTAACATAACCATAACAACAATTTAGGTCCATCTTTAAGTTCAATTATCATGTGAGGGTCCATGCCGCTCTTGACCGTGAGCACGGCTAATCGATTAGTTTTAAACACTCTGCAGAGGTTGTACATCTTTACCCACAAGTCGCGTAAAAGTCTCGAAGAACTTTGAACCCAACCATGCGATGCCGACCAAGCATCATACCACACTACCGAGGTGTGATTGCATAGGGACGCTACGAGGCCTTTACAAAGTTTCTCCAGAAAGTTACAACCCACAAGGTTACCGGATCAGTTAGCAAGGTATAAAATCCCCTAGCAGATATCGTGTCTTAGCAAAGCCCAACTCCCCGCTAGAGCGAGTCTATACCCCATAGTACCGCCGCCCCTTGTCCTTATCAGGTAAGGCCACTTCTAACCAGAGTCGCTATTAATTAGCCAAGACCAGAGCCATTTAGTCCTTGTGGTTGCACTGTTGTCCTGGGTGGTTCTCCATGTTCCAATTAAGCATTGTGATCTTGTATTAACCAGAGAGATGCAGCATAAAGGTAAAGCAAGTTCATCTTTAATGTTCATTAGAACCACCATATCCCAAGTAGAGCAATTAAGCATAGCTACCCAACAAAAAGATAAACCCAGGTTGACAAGGAATGATCATAAAGACTAGGAATAACCTTAATAGGACCCATCAATATTAATGCAAAGCAATGCAATGAGTGATTAAATAATTATTGGGACAAAAGAACAAGGACACACTTGCCTTTAATCAGAGTAACGATGTTGCTCAGAATGTCTTCACCTTCAAGCTCTTCACTGCTCTCGAACGACGTTCATTCTACTCGCATCAATCATCGGGCACAAGCATACACAGCAGACAAACAAGCAAACTAAGAACAAGGCACCAATCAAATTAAAGCATTAAAAGAGCATGCTAAAGGATAGACTTGATTACATGGATCACTAAAACACACAAACCGTGCTTAGAAGGGAAAGGTCTGATAAGATCATGAAACTTCTTGATCGGAGCTGGAACCGAAAAGATTTAGAACGAGACACACTGAGACAAAGCTAGATTAGAGAACGTCTAGCGAACGATTTGCATCTATGAACATGAAAAACTGTAAGCTTAGGTTCATTTTAATTAACAAAAGATATGTAAAGGATATTTCATAAAGAAAATACCTTAGTTGGAATTAATTCAAATTAAACTTTACTTCAAGAAACCGTAGAAAGAACCTAGTCAAGTTTTATTCCTAATAGTTCATGTATAAGTTATACCAGTTACACACTTTATTTAGAAAGGTTAGAACAACTAATCGAATCAAAGCATGTGCCATGTTGAGCTAAATTGATTTTATTTAGAAAACACATGCATGTTGTCATTAGTCAAGTTAATGTTTATTTATAAGAGCCGAGGTAAAAGCCTAAGCACTTTTAATTAGAAAAGTTAATTAAATATTAAGCAAATTAATATTTGGTTTATAAAAAACTGAGATATGGCACTAATTAGATTTTATTTATAAAAGCATATGAAATAAACATTAATCAAATTAGTATTGATCATGAAAAACGGTGTATAACACTAGGTAGCTTTTAATTAGAAAAGGCATGTTTAATAGGCATTAACAAAATTAATATTAAATAAATTTTCAGAAAACATGTATGATAAAAAAAACACACCACTAACGTGCACTTTATCTCATTATAAACCTAACGCAACTTGAACGGATAAAAACGGAGCTAAAACATGAAAGATATGAACATAAAGAAGAAAAAAGATAACCGATTGAATATGACATAAAGATGATGTCACCATGACCAATAATCAAGAAAAGAAATTAAATGATAGATAGATTGACTGACGTGAGCAAAGATTTTACAGATGAATAAAAAATTATTCTATAGATCAATGTTAAACAAAGTGAAAGTTAAGAATTATGGAAAGGAAATACGATCAACAAGGATCCTAGTTATTTTTCTAGAAGAAAAGGTCTCACTTATTGCATAGGCATCACATCACCAAGTGCTTAAGCAATAAAAGAATACGGCAATGCAACATGGAATTGATAGTAGTCATGACCGTATACGTACATGCATGCATGATTCTGTTGGCTTGCATTGGTGAGAGAGGGACGGTAGAGTGCGTGCGAAGGTTCTCACCAGGAACCACCGGCTTCGACGAGATACAGAGCGTGCATGCTGCACGGCCGGCACGGCAGAGATCCAGGCACGGTGCGGCTGGTTTCCATGTCGGCAGCCCGGTGGAGTGGTCGATGTACATAGCAGCAAATACATGTTGCACAGAAAAAGTATATAGGTGATCAGGCAAGTGAGACACGAGAGGCACGGATCAACGGAAAAGCACAACCAAGGAAGAGATGAGAAATTTGATGGAGTGCTCACCCACGTTGCATGGCCGACAACGAGCAGATCAATGAGATAGAACTCGACGGCGAAAGATATATGGTTGGGACATGCTTCTGCTTCGATCAAGGGTCAACAACCTCGAGCTCCCGGATCACCTCGCTGGCTCTCCTCGTGGTGATATCCTTCCCGGCGGCCGGCATACATGAACTCGTGGATGGTGGACGGCTTGCTGCAGTGATGGATCCACGGTAATGTACGATGATGCGGATGGCCGTGGTGCTGCTCTCGGTGACGACGACGGAGCTGCTCGTGCTGATGGGATCGGCGATGCCAACCTTTAGCTTGATCTGGATGGCGCACCGCAACAGCGCTAGATCGTGAGCAGCGGCGGCTTCAAGCACGACAAGGATACAGGCCGGGACGCTCTGGAGGAAGCAGCAGGTCGTGTAGCTCCCTCGGCTCGGGTTTCCGGCGGCGGCGCAGACTGATCAACGATGGCCGAGAGTAGGCCGGACGCGCAAGGCAACAGGCAGCGCGCGGCGGCGGTAGCAGATGGAACTTGAAGACGATTTGTGAGGGTGCAAGGAAACCTAGGGTGGCACGATATGCAGGAAAGAGATTTGTTTGTGACTCGATTGGCCCAGCTCGACATGTGGATTATTTGACTCGGTACAAACGGTGCAGGGAGGGTCTCGTCACGGTCCGCGTCCAGCTGGTACTGGTTTGTACGAAAGTTTTGGAAACAACGATCCAGAAGGGCTTACGAAGACATACTAAATTGGATCAAAAGGGCTGCACACGGTTTGCCTAAGAGAGCAACTAGGAATTGAACAAGGAATGCGTATACCGTAGAAATTACCAGAGATATATAGCATAGATAAAATAACAAACCCTGGAAGTATGGTTCACGTGCCAGACTCAGCATGGTGCCTACGATATATGAAAAGCTTTCAGTAGAACTTCATGGCCAGCTTACTTTACAAGATAAGATAGGAAGATCAGCGTACCGAGAGAAAAGATATCTCGGCGTCCGCACGAGGTGATGTCAGGTCCGCCCGGCGGCGCCGACGACTGGGACGGCGAGGGGCTCGGCTAGGCGGGGAACAGAGAGACGAGAGGAAGAAGGTCACGTGGACGTGCTCACCACAAACGGAGGACGACGGTAAACGGCCGGCGGCCTGAGGCTGCGGCGGCCGGCGGCGGTCCCAGGTGACGGTGGTGCTCCGGTGGCCGACTCGCGTCGGGAAAAGGCGGCGCACGTGTGGCTCGTCACGGCGGAGCTCCTGGCGGCGACGGCCTGCTACAGGGAAGGACGACGGTGATGAATCGGGCGGCCAAGCTCCGGCGGCGGCGCTAACGAACGACGTCGGCTGAGGCAAGGCGGCACGCAGGGGCGAGGTGGGGCAGGCGCGCGCAGGCCTCGGGCTCTACCCTTTATAGGGCGCGGGAGGCGGTGGCCTTGCATGGTGCGCACGCTGAGGTCGGCCTCGCGGCGGCGCACGCCATGTAGGCCGCGGCCTCTGGCGGCCGGGCCCAGATGGGTCCCGTGCGGGCTCATGGCCGGGCCGGAGCGGCTGGGCCGGATGGGTCGGGCCCTCGGGCTCAGCCCAGAACAAAAGAATGGTTTTCTTTTTTTAATTCCTGAAATTTTTTTTCAGTGCAAAAACAAATCCAGAAATAAATACTAGAAAATGTTTTAAGGCACGAAAAATACTCGGAAAATCCTAAAAATTCTAGGAAAATTCCCAGAGATAGATTGAGACACGAACAATCCAAATAAAATATTTGGAGCTCATGAAAAAGATTTTAGAGCCTTCTACTAAATAGAAATAGCTCAAGAAGAGTGAGAACAAATTCCAGAAAAATCCGGAAAATTCTCGGAAGGGTTTATTCAGCACCTAAGCGCATTTAAAAACCGTTTGCACCGAAAAACACCAGGATACATAGGCATGGATGCTACACTCACATAATCATTTTATTTAATTTAGAAAAACAAACAATGTTTTTTCCTATACTATATTTCTTGTGAAGAAAATAAAAAAATGTTGAGAAAATTTTAAAATTATGAGAAAATTGTTATTTAATTATTCTTTCTATTCACATCCTAAAATTGGAAATTTCAGGGTGTGACAATTTCCAACGTCCGCGCGAACTAGCGCACTCGTGTGTTCGACCAGAAAAAGCGTCAACACACTTTTTGCGACTCCGCTGGGGACAGATCTGATTTTTATAACCGTTTTGTCGATCATTGTATGGGAGCGCGTTGTGAACTCGATCCCAAGAACCTCATCATGGTGAACATCGAAGAACTCAGCAAAGAGGACCAGAGGAAGTACACAGAGCTTCAAGAGTACATCAAGAAGCAGTTTCTCTCTGGCGCCAAGAAAGATCGTGCAGGCAAGGTGACCTTAGCTCAAGACTTTGAGATGCCTGCATTCAAGCTAAACAACAAGGTTGAGGTAATACCCACTGTAAGCCAAACTCCACCTGATCTAGTTACGCAATTATCTTCTATATCCGAAAAGTTTGATCGTGCGTTTAGTGATCAGAATAATCTTGTGGCTAGTGTTATTACTCGCCTTGAAAAAGTAGAGGGTAAACGTGTTAGTTCTGATATTACTGATGATTCAATCACTCAAGTTGATACACATGGGGTTTTGCACCAAACCATGTCGGCAGCACCTAATTCTTCAGGTGACACATTTATGTACGGTATGCCGACAGGGTTTTATCCTGAGCAAACACCATTCACCCAGCCGTCCCCGGTCAGACCGCCCCCTGTAGGCGGTCTAACCGCCCAGTCCGGCCAAATGGTGTTGCAGCCAGAACAGCCGGTGCCTTTGTGAGTTGTGCCTAATACTCAGATTCCTGGGCGTAGTAATGTCAGTGTTACACCTTATGCATTCAGTACTATTGCTCACACATCACCACCTATACCTAATGTTGCTCCATCTTATGGTGTGCCTAATGATGTGTTTTCTAACATGCATCGTGTTCAAAATCCTAATCAACTCCATGTGAGTAGATTTAATATGTCAGCTCCAATGCAATCTCAATTAGCTGCTAGGAATGAATTTGCTCAATTTAAAGAGGAAGTAGCTAATATAATGAAAAATAAGCTCGGCATTGACTTTGGTAATTCTAAGCTTTATCAGAAACCCTATAGAGCCGAGTTTGATTATGTAAATTTCCCCCCTGGTTGGTGTATGTCTGATTTTGTTAAATTTAGTGGTGATGATAACCGAACAACCTGGGAACACATTAGTCAATATACTGCTCAACTAGGTGAAGCTGGTACCTATAATTCTTTGAAAGTACGCTTGTTTTCCTTATCATTAACTGGTACCGCTTTTGCTTGGTTTTCTTCATTAGCTCCTAATTCTATTGATTCATGGGATCAATTAGAACAAAAGTTTCATGATCACATCTTTAGTGGGAGCTATCAATTAAAGCTAACAGATTTAACATCGGTTAGACAAGGCAAAGATGAGTCAGTCTCTGATTATCTTAAGCGCTTTAAAGAAGTTAAAAACCGTTGTTTTAATCTTGCACTTTCTGATTCTGACCTTGCTGACCTTGCTGCTAAAGGTTTAAGATCTTCTCTTAGAGAAAGGTTAGAAGGTGTAGAATTTTATTCTCTTGCTACTGTTCTTGTAAGAGGTATGGCACAAGAATTAAAACTGAATAAAGAAAAAGAAAACTATAAACCTCGTCGGTCTAACATGCATTTGGTTGAATATGATTCTGATAGCTCGAACGACGAGGGTGAGGTTTATGTTGCTGAATTTGTGTGGTCTTCTAAGGCTAAACCTAGTTCTTGTGCATCACTTAAGCCGGCTACTAAAGGTCGGCAAGAAGAATTGAAATTTACCTTTGATGTTTCTAAGTGTGATCGTATTTTTGATGAATTACTTAAACTTGGAAACATTAAAATTTCTCATACCATGCCTCCACTTGATGAAATTAAACGACGTGCATATTGCAAATTTCATAACTCTTATTCTCATGCTACTAACGATTGTAATGTGTTTCGTCGTCAGATTCAATCGGCCATAAATGAAGGTCGTTTGATGCTTCATGAGATGCAAGTGGACAAGCAACCTTTTCCTATCAATACCATGGATCTGCAGCAACCAAAAGTGTTGATTCGGCCACACCAAGTCGAAGCAACTAAAGGTAATAACGTGGTTGTCGGGGAAGCTAAGCCCGACTTGAGGGGAAAAGAGTTGGTAAGAGAAGTTTCATGTGAAAAGACCCCTGATGGCAGAGAGACATTCAAGATTACCATCAAAGCCTCTGGACATGGGGGGCAAGGATCGTCCACGTCGTCTGTGTTGGTGTTTCTTAACGTCACCACTAGTTGTACACCTAGAGGGGGCGTGTAAGAACAACCGGGTATACCGCAAGCGCACGGAAATACCGCTGTAGCACTTCCCCAAGGAAGGATAGTATTCCAAGGGTATCGAATCCAAGGAACGATCTGCACTATCTCCTACTCTAGTATAGATGATCCAAGGACACAACACTGTTTGATAGGATAGGTAGAAAGGATCTGCCTCGACCGAGCGCAGAGTCTAGTCACGGTCTCTCAGGTATAACACTCACTTCGGGTGCCAGGCACATCCTAACTTTTTAGGGAGAGGCTAATGTGCTGGCAACGAGCCCAACTCGGTACGCGACGCAGAGGGTTTGCAAAGGGTCCAACAGGCTGTCACCACTGCGGCCTACCTCTACGCTATGAACGTACGTGGTCTTCGAAGGGTAACCTATGGTCCAGACACCACGTCTACACCACTGACTACTACTACGAATCCGCGAGGGAGATACTGGCACTAGCTCAAGGTATGCTCTATCACTCATGCAAGATCACGAATGCACTTTGATCTAACTAGAAACATGCAGGAGCTTCACTTTACTCTAATAGACAAGCTGGCAAACTAGATGCAAACTTATGATCTAAGTCTACTAGATCGAAAGGGTTGTGTTCGAAGAACACAAGCCTCTAAACCAAGAACAAACGAATAACACAAGAACAAAGCAACTAAGCATGCATACGACTTTAGTCTAAATAGAAAATGTCGAAATACTCACTTTAGTCTAGATGAAGAACAAAGGCACCGCTGAGGATCGTTCTTGAGGAAGATGTCATGAACATGACATGTCCCCAAGCCTCTCACCTCACTTCCTAACACTGATCCTATACAAAGAGCTCTCCTCTCCTAAAGAGAGAGGCTCTAAGGCCAAAAGTGAGAAGGAGGAGAAGAAGTGTGTGTACTATTCTCTAACCCCTCTCCTTCTATTTATAGGCCCGGGTACCGGCGTGAGAACACCCCATACACCCCGGACTGGCTTAAGGATCCAATCAGGGAGCACCACGTGGAAGCAGATGGCGAATGGAGGAAATCCCGGGTCGGCCGATCCATGGGGTTGGCCGACCTAGGCCCACCACGTTCTGCCTTGTGCTTTCTCTGGGTGACTGGTATGTGGGCCCTTATGATGGTTCCCGGTGTATGGGTTGTTTGGAGGCGGTTTGCTCGGGTTGTGGGTCCTTGGATCCTTGTACTGGACACGTGGCGGTGTTTGATTCGTCGGGAAGTGCTTCTCTTGTATTGATGAAGTGTCATGGACACATGGCATCCTGTGTGCCAGCACGTCACCACGTGGCCTGGTGTGGGTCCCACCGGGTCCATGATATAGTGTGATCTTTTCTTGTGCATATCTCTTTCATCCGGACTCCGAAGTATACAAATGATATATCCATTTCGATCGTCTTGACGAGCCCGTCGTAATGGTGCAGTCCAAATTGGCATTTGAGGTTGTTTATGATGACGTCCTTCAATAGCCATTGGATCACTTGCTCTCAATTGTACCAATTGGCATGCAATTCGGTGCATCCTGCAACAAAAGCTAGAAACACCAACACTTGTGGAAATCATCAGTATCAAGCCCTATTCTAGTGTTGATGATCCTTCTACCATTATATTATGCAGGTATTGACGGTGTAAAAGTAGCACTTAACAGCCGTCAACAACACCCCCACACTTGAACTTTGCTCGTCCCGAGTAAAGGGAGTCAGATCAAGGTGAGACATGATATCCAAAGGTATGAAGAAAGCATAAGAGATATTCCAAACCATACCTTGTACTTGTGAACTCTGAAGTGTCTATCATGCTATCTTGGGTAGTTGAGGAATGGAATGGTTATGAATCAAATCACTCCTGGTCATAATGTTAAGTAACTTGGGGTTTTGCAATAAATTTTCAAAACAAAACTTTGCTTAGCTCCTCATTTGATTCTCTCAGATCGCTCAATGTGTATATGTCCTTACCAAGGCATTAGATTGCTTTTCTTCATTCTACTTCTAATGATGGCTATATGTGGAGCTCAGGGTAGGATAAAGGATAAAGCATACTTGCATCACATATATTGCAAAGTCAAAAACTGGATCCATAGAGAAAAATCAAATCATACCATCAGATCAAGATGTGCACGTGTATAGGTATGGTGAGTATGGTAAGGTGGATACTAGGCCCGGAATGGGTGCTAGATATTAGCATACGTATATGATGAATGTTAGTTGATGGTAAGGTGGACACTAGCCCCGGAATGGACACTAGTTATTACCATCAAGATTATGGAACTCCTTTTTGTATGACCATCTCTCTCTTATTTCTCCTTTATTTTGGACATGGGCTATTCTTTTTTTTCTTTTCCCTTCTTTTTTTTTCTTTTTTCATCATGCTTTGAGCATGTGTCTTTCCTTTTTTTTTCATAGCCCATGTCTCTTTTGAAGGATACTTTTGGAGAGAGATGTCACACCACATATGGAGCTTTATTTTTATGAAATGGATGAATGATACAATGCTAACTTCCAGTGTAGAGGCATAGCAAGGGGAAATAGGTGGTGTGCACATGAATCTTGATCATGAAAGTAATGAAAAGAATTCTCACAAGGGTCACAAGATTTGACAAAGCTCATTGCAATAACAAGCAGCATATGAGTATAGGTTTTTCAACTATGAACATCATATGGCTCTAGTAGGACGGTGGCATATCAAAGAGGAGCTTTGCAAAGGGTTTTTCATGATTTTCAAATAAAATTCCCAAGCACTCAGACATAAAGAGCGAAGATCATATCATCAAACCATATCACAAACGCCAACTACTTAGATAAGCATGAGTTCCCTAATGATATTTGTTCACAAGCATCAAGATGATAAGTAAGGAATAAAAGATATGCAAGCCAACCACAGGATTCATGTAGAGCAAGCATAGCACCAACCACTGAGTTTGATATAAAGGATATGAATTGAAATTCAAACAAACTCATGGATAAGGGAGAGTGAGGTAGAGGATGCACATACCATCGCTTCTAAAGGATAAGAGACCAAGGAAGACCAGTGGTGATTCAGCTAACCAGAGGGCAGCCGGGTCACTCTAGTTTACCTTGCTCTTATCATGAAGGCGTAGTCGATGTTGTGCAGCGCCTGTGTGGGAGTTCTCTAGTGGAAATGTCGATGATGAGCTTGAGAGAACTCCCCCACACTAGTGGTTGAACCTGGGGCTGTTCTTCAAACAAAAAGTGAAAACAAAAGATGGACTCTACTGGTTCAAGAACCATAGAGCCTTTATTGAAATTCAAATATTTTTGGGTTTTTTTATTGTCACCATGTCATTTACTCAAGAAGGGTTAGACCAAGGTTACACATTATACACGAAGGGGAATATACTTACCTTGGCCCTTTGAGAGGCCATATGTACCACCTTTGCATGATGTGCAACATGAATCTGACACCTCAACTTACCTTCCCATTTGAATTTAGCTCAATGACTTACCCATTCAGATTTGACAATTTTCTGCAGGGGTTAGTCAGCATACATGCAACCAAGATCTATGAAAATATATCTCTAAGATTCATCAATCAAAACTCGACACCATGTCTTGTTTTGACTGAAGAAGACAGTTTTAACCTAAGCATCATGCTTAATTTAAAACAATCTATGAACATTTGTCGACAAACATTCAAACCAGAGCATATGAACATAGATGAAAGGAAACATGCAGGCATGATCATGCTATTACCAAAAGGAACATAAGCATGAGCATAAGACGGTGAACCTCGGGAACCTCCCGGAAGGGCTTTGTTTAATGTCAAAAGCAGGACTTACCTAGCTAGTGGGCAAGATGCAAGAGCTGACATCATCGCCACACCGGGATAAGATTTGGTAGAGGAGGAACTTACTCAGGATGCTCACATACATCCCCCACACTTGAAGTTTGCATTGCTAGGCAACAAAACTCAAGTGTGTGGTGATCAAGCTTCCTTTTTCAAATGTTCCCTCACCAAAGCTTATATAGGTGTCACAGTGATGCGGCTCACATGTTCGTAGGCTTTGTTTTCAATCTCCACCTGAAAGGTTAGTGACCAAAAATACCCGAAGAACGACTTATCCTAAAAACATGTTCTTGCTTTTATTCAAAAAGGGAAATAAAACCTATGCTAATCCAGGCTATCTCCTGGTAGTGCTTTGTTTATTTAAGGTCATAAGCTCGACCATGGGAACTTCATCTTGCAGCTATCGTTGGTGGTGTCATTCCTGTCTCACCACCAATCCATGATGTATCAGTGAAGCTTTAGCTGAAAGGTTAGTGCCACGGTGCACACATGAAATTTGCAATGCTTATGGTAAACATATGCATCTACAATCAACCTTTCAAAAGTTTTGCAAAAGAGGACCAGAAGGTGGTTGTAGCCCTCGTATGTGCTCAGCGCACTAAGCATGAATGACTCTAGAGAGGCATGATGCGAGCATGGTTTATGTGGTAGATCAAGGATGAAACTACCATGCTCGTCAATGAAGTCTTTTCCTCCAAGCTCCGGAGTCAGTGCCTCACAAAGTTCCATGGCCCATGAATTCTCTATCTCAATAAAGTCATCGTGGAAGCTCGATGTTGACTCTCGGTCATGATCGAAAGCAACATGATATGGGCCAGCGGGAAGAGGCTGAAACTCAGTCGAGAGTGGTGACGATCGTTCGCCTTCACAAAGGTGAAGAGAGTCTCCCGAGTTGTACTCATGAGGAGTAGAGAATTCTACAACCTTAATGAGAACGGACTCGGACGACGCAGACAGCGATATATGCGTCATCTTCTCGAGCGGGTTTTTTTGGGGAAGAGGCTTTGCCATAGGGTGTTCCAAACAAGGGGTAGCAGTGGCGGAAGCGACTCCCCTAGGCTTATCATCTAGGCTCCCTAAAGATTCCTCAAAGAATTTCTCTAGCGGGGAGCCTAGGAGTAGATCAGGATCGAGGACATCGAAGATGTGAAAGTCTAAGCCAACCTCAATCCCGTCTACGATGAGTGGCACGACACTTGCAATCCCCCGACATTCAAGAACGTGCCCAAAGGGACAAGTCTCGAGGAGCATGTCGGATGGTGCTAGCGGAACTTTGCCTAAAAGAGTTTCCGCTAAGTGCCATGGCATGATGTTAACCTCCATGATGGGGTCACAATGGGCCTCTACGGCAATCCCTCTCATAGAACAAGGAATAACCAGAGATGATGTACTATCCCAAAATGCTTCGGAAAAGCATATCGCTCAATCTGGCCATTCCTTCTTCATGGCCTCCTCAGGAAATGCTTTGTCGGGAGGATCGGGAGGCGAAGGAGATACCGTAGGTCTAGGGAAAGGTTCTGTCAAAGGATGTCTAGATGGTTCAGCATGGACAGAAACGGTTTCCCTAAGCTCTTCTTCTGGGTTTCCTTGAGATTTAGCAAGAAGTTTTTCTAAGGGGAAACCTAGGAGAAGGTCAAAATCCACGATGTCATAGACGTGGAAATCTAATTGCACCTCTATGTCATCAATGGTGATCGGCATGTCCCTAGCAATCCCTCGACATGGAAAAACACAGCGCCACCTGGGACTATGGAAAAGTCTATCAGTCAGGATCAAGGGTATGTCACCCACCAGAGTATCCAAAAGGGTCTCCGGTATGATGCAAGCCCCAACAGTAGGGTCATGGACAGTGTCTACGGTGTTTCCTCTCATGGAACTGTGGATGATCGTGGAAGTCGAGCTAACCCGAATTGCTTCAGATGTATGCTTCTGAGGTGACCAATCCACTATCGTCCTATGATTCCAAACTTCATCGAGGACCTCATAAAGGTCCAACGATGCCGTAGGCTTCTCGTGCCAGGAGTGATCTGAGGTATTTCTGATGTTTTGAGAAGGATCATCCTCAAATCGGGAAGAGAACTCCGAAGGTTGAATTTCTTCTTCCTTCAATGTTCGTGGTTCGGGAGAGGACTCAACAGAGGAATCAAGGAATTCAGAGAATGAAAGCTCAGATTCGGCTATTGAGAGACTCTCATAGACCAACTCAGACTCCAGATGGGGCTCGTTGTAAACGATATGGGAAGAAGAGGTTTCTAAGAATAATTCTAGGATCTCTCTTATTTCCACTAGAGTTTGGTTTTCGAACGAACCTCCAGTTAAAAGGTCGAGCTCTTGTGCAGATTCCATGTCTATACGAGTATAAAAGGTGTACGTCGCTATATCATCGAGTATAGACATGTCTGGGCTAGATGTCATAAGACGTAGGAACCTAGCCCAGGCTGCACCTATGGATTCACCCTCTAATCGCTCAAAGTCAAGGAATTCACACGGCAAGAGCTCTATGCGTTCATAAAGGGAGAACGAGTCACAAAAGTCTTCTCGTAGTTCTCCCCAATTATTCACATGCTCTGCTGAGTGGGTGTACCATTACTCTGCTCTATCTACGAGAGAGAAAGGGAACAATTTCCACCTCAAAGTTTCTTGTGTCATGCCTGGAATTACCAAGCACGAACACAAGTCCTCGAACTCCTCTAAATGAACATTAGGATCATCATTGATCGCTCCAGAGAAGGGTCGATTCCGAACCATGGCTATAAAGCCGGGATGAAGCTTGCAGCAAGATGAGGAAGTTGATGGTTGCTCTAAGACGAACTCGCCCCTAGGGGTAGAGAGGCTTTGACAGGAAGGCATCTCAAAGGTAGCGGGGGTAAAGGTAGAAGAAAAGGAACAAAAAGGATATCTCGATGGGTAACGGGGGTGAAGGTAGAAGAAAACGAAAAAAAGATAAATACGAGGACCACTAGGTTCGAAGATAGATACAACAACCGTTCCCCGGCAACGGCGCCAGAAATGCTTGTTGGTGTTTCTTAACGTCACCACTAGTTGTACACCTAGAGGGAGTGTATAAGAACAACCGGGTATACCGCAAGCGCACGGAAATACCGCTGTAGCACTTCCCCAAGGAAGGAGAGTATTCCAAGGGTATCGAATCCAAGGAACGATATGCACTATCTCCTACTTTAGTATAGATGATCCAAGGACACAACACTATTTGATAGGATAGGTAGAAAGGATCTGCCTCGACCGAGCGCAGAGTCTAGTCACGGTCTCTCAGGTATAACACTCACTTCGGGTGCCAGGCACATCCTAACGTTTTAGGGAGAGGCCAATGTGCTGGCAACGAGCCCAACTCGGTACGCAACGCAGAGGGTTTGCAAAGGGTCCAACAGGCTGTCACCACTGCGGCCTACCTCTACGCTATGAACGTACGTGGTCTTCGAAGGGTAACCTATGGTCCAGACACCACGTCTACACCACTGACTACTACTACGAATCCGCGAGAGAGATACTGGCACTAGCTCAAGGTATGCTCTATCACTAATGCAAGATCACGAATGCACTTTGATCTAACTAGAAACATGCAGGAGCTTCACTTTACTCTAATAGACAAGCTGGCAAACTAGATGCAAACTTATGATCTAAGTCTACTAGATCGAAAGGGTTGTGTTCGAAGAACACAAGCCTCTAAACCAAGAACAAACGAAGAACACAAGAACAAAGCAACTAAGCATGCATACGACTTTAGTCTAAATAGAAAATGTCGAAATACTCACTTTAGTCTAGATGAAGAACAAAGGCACCGCTGAGGATCGTTCTTGAGGAAGATGTCATGAACATGACATGTCCCCAAGCCTCTCACCTCACTTCCTAACACTGATCCTATACAAAGAGCTCTCCTCTCCTAAAGAGAGAGGCTCTAAGGCCAAAAGTGAGAAGGAGGAGAAGAAGTGTGTGTACTATTCTCTAACCCCTCTCCTTCTATTTATAGGCCCGGGTACCGGCGCGAGAACACCCCATACACCCCGGACTGTCTTAAGGATCCAATCAGGGAGCACCAGGTGGAAGCAGATGGCGAATGGAGGAAATCCCGAGTCGGCCGATCCATGGGGTCGCCCGACCTAGGCACACCACATTCTGCCTTGTGCTTTCTCTGGGTGACTGGTACGTGGGCCCTTATGACGGTTCCCGGTGTATGGGTTGTTTGGAGGCGGTTTGCTCGGGTTGTGGGTCATTGGATCCTTGTACTGGACACGTGGCGGTGTTTGATTCGTCGGGAAGTGCTTCTCTTGTATTGATGAAGTGTCATGGACACATGGCATCCTGTGTGCCAGCACGTCGCCACGTGGCCTGGTGTGGGTCCCACCGGGTCCATGATATAGTGTGATCTTTTCTTGTGCATATCTCTTTCATCCGGACTCTGAAGTATACAAATGATATATCCATTTTGATCGTCTTGACGAGCCCGTCGTAATGGTGCAGTCCAAATTGGCATTTGAAGTTGTTTATGATGACGTCCTTCAATAGGCATTGGATCACTTGCTCTCAATTGTACCAATTGGCATGCAATTCGGTGCATCCTGCAACAAAAGCTAGAAACACCAACACTTGTGGAAATCATCAGTATCAAGCCCTATTCTAGTGTTGATGATCCTTCTACCATTATATTATGCAGGTATTGACGGTGTAAAAGTAGCACTTAACAGCCGTCAACAGTCTGGTCAACAAACAACCGAGCCTGGTCAGCCCAGGGCGGTTAGACCGGTGCCCCAGGGCGGTCACACCGCCCCTCCCCATGGTCAGCCAAAAATGCTTATTCCAAAGCGGCCGGAAATTGGAAACTGGAAGCTTAATGTTGCTAAGAATCAGGGGAGTGTTTCAAAGTCAAAGGTCACATTTGATATGCTATTTGACAAGTACTCTAAACAAAAGGCCGTTATAAGTGATCGGCCATTAAAAAAAAGGATGAGATCACCTCCACATCAAGAGAGGTCGTCGTCACCTCCAAGAGCAGCTACAAGATTCAGAGGTGAATCATCACAGCAGGGGCAACACTTTACTGCACAATGGGCGCCTTCAAATCAACCTCGCCCGGTTTATGATGAAAATGGAGTGATGTGGGTGCCTTATCAGTAGTCCTTCCATCCTGGATGGGGAGGGCCAAGAAGACCAGCACTGGATCGGATTTCATGACCTATGCAAGATCGTTGGGCTCCATGTTGGTCAGGCCAGCATCAGCAGGCCAACACGGTCAGACCGCCCCCTACACGCGGTCAGACCGCCCAGCAGGCCAACGCGGTCAGACCGCCCCCTACACGCGGTCAGACCGCCCTGCCCGGAAAAGATGTTCAATCTCCTCTGCGACAAGTGTACAAGCCCAAGATCAGAGAGAAGGAGGTTCAGAAGATGGATATTGATCCAGAGAGGACTACTGGCCAAGATATCATACAGATTGGGACAATAGATGTTCGTATTGTGAAAAGTGGCAAAAGACCGATTGTGCTAAACAATCAGGTTGTGACACCTACTCAGAAAGGATGTGCTGCTAATGATCATGAGGTCAGTGGGAGTGGTTCCAACTCCAATAACTTCTTGCCAAGGTGGTGTCCTCCCGGATTGACTCATACTCAAAGGAGGAAGCTTCAAAGACTGAGGTTCCGGGAGAAGAAGGAAAAAGAGATGGAAACAAAGAGAGATGAGATGTTCAACAACTACAGACCCATGGTGCCACAAGGGAAAGAGTGGAGAGCTAAAGCTGCATCACAGGCCGAGGCAGTCAAACCGCCAGAGGATGCGGTCAGACCACATGTGGAGGTTCAATCGCTAGCAGAGGCGGTCAGATCGGCTAACCAGGCGGTCAGACCGGCCTTGGAGGCGGTCAAACCGGGTTCTCCAGAGACGCCGCCCGGTTTCACTTCTTCGGCTGCCATGGTTTGCAATGATGGGTTGTCGTCGGTGCCTACATCAGAAGACGACGAGCAGCTCATTGATTACAGTTCTTCTCCAGAGCGCATGAACCTTGACATTAATGTGGTTCATTTATTCGTGGATGGCTCTGCACCGTCGAAGGAGGATTTCGCTCATCTTGATTTTGGGCCAAAGGATGCTGTATTCCAGAAGCCTAAAGACACTGATAATCATCTAAAGGTTTTGTATATGAGAGGTCACATCAATGGGAAGCCTATCTCTCGAATGCTAGTGGATGGAGGTGCGATTGTCAGCCTGATATCGTATTCTCTATTCAGGAAGCTTGGAGGTTCAGATGATGAGTTGATCAAGACCAACATGACCGTCAGCGGTGTGGGAGGAGACGAGCCGATAGGTGCCAAAGGCGTTATCTCCATGGAGCTCACCATTGGAAGCAAGACGCTAGCTACGGCTTTCTTCGTCGCTGAGACACAAGGTAACTTCAGCTTAATCCTTGGTCGTGATTGGATTCATGCAAATAGATGTGTGCCTTCTACCTTGCATCAGTTTTTAATACAATGGATAGGTGATGAGGTAGAATTTGTGCATGGACATAATTCTGTTTGTGTAGCTGTAGCTGATAGTCATTCTATAAATGTGCATGATGATGTAAAATGTCTACCTGGCTTAGATTTAACTGATTATGAGTTTGTAAGCTGTTCCAAAGATGGTTTCATCCCTGCTGTCATAAAGCTAATCGAAAATCAGCTAAACCACTTCATGTGAATCAATGAGTTCAACTAAAGAGTGGTTGCAGCAAAGGATTGATCACTATCGGGCGCATAAGAACGATACGTGTGAAGCCATCGATGATTTGGATGATTTAGGGAAGTTAGGACAGGGGTTTACGTCGGCTGATCCTCTTGAGGAGGTAGACATTAGTAATGGCACTATACCTAGGCCGACATTTGTAAACAAGAATCTTGATCCTGTCTTTAAATCAGAATTAATAAAATTATTGAAAGAGTATGTTGACTGCTTTGTATGGAATTACACTGAAATGCCTGGTTTAAGTCGTGATTTAGTTTAACATAATTTGCCTATTAAACCTAGTTTTAAGCCTTATAAGCAACCTTGTAGGAATTTTAATCCTGATATATATGACCGAGTGAAAGAAGAAATCAATCGGTTGCTTGTTGCTAATTTTATAAGGCCTTGTCGATATGCTGATTGGATCTCTAATATTGTGCCTGTTGAGAAAAAAGGAACTAAAAAGCTTCGTGTTTGCATAGACTTTAGAGATCTTAATAAAGCTACTCCTAAAGACGAATATCCTATGCCTATAGCTGACTTTCTTGTTAATTCTGCATCTGGACATAAGATTCTTAGCTTTCTTGATGGTAATGCTGGGTATAATCAAATCTTTATGGCCGAAGAGGATATCTCCAAAACGGCTTTCATATGTCCAGGATTTGTAGGCTTGTTTGAGTGGGTAGTCATGACTTTTGGTTTGAAAAATGCTGGTGCTACTTATCAAAGGGCTATGAATTTGATTTTTCATGACTTGCTTGGTATAATAGTAGAAGTCTATATCGATGATATTGTTGTCAAATCGGCTGGCTTAATTTCCCATTTAGCCAATTTAAGACTAGCATTTGAAAAAATGTGTCGATATAAGTTAAAGATGAACCCACTCAAATGTGTCTTTGGTGTGTCGGCTGGCAAGTTTTTAGGCTTTATTGTGCATGAGAAAGGTGTGGAGATTGATCCCAAAAAGATTGAGTCGATTAAAAAGGTTCAAGCTCCTACTTGTAAAAAGGATTTGCAAAAGTTCTTGGGCAAGGTAAATTATTTAAGGCGATTCATTTGTAACTTGTCTGGGAAGGTGAATGCTTTTACTCCTTTACTTCGGTTGAAAGCTGGATCAGAATTTACTTGGGGGGCAAAACAACAAGAAGCTTTTGATGAGATCAAGAATTATTTGACTACGCCGCCTGTCCTTCAAGCACCCAAGAGTGGTGTGCCTTTCAGACTATATGTGGCGGCTGAAGAAAGCGTTATTGGGGTTGTTTTGACTCAAGAGACCAATGGCAAGGAGTATGTTGTTGCTTATGAAAGCAGGAGATTATTGGACGCCGAAACAAGGTACACTTTTATTGAAAAGTTATGCTTATCTTTATATTATGCTTGTACCAAGTTAAGGCATTATTTATTATCAAGCACTTGCTATGTAGCTTGTCAAACCGACATAATTAAATATATGTTGCAAAAACCCTTTCTAAGTGGTAGAGTCGGCAAATGGGCTTATGCTCTTGTTGAATATGATTTACATTGTGAACCAATCAAATCAATGAGAGGTCAAATTGTGGCCGACTTTATTGTAGAACATAGAATTAATGAGCAACCTAATTTAGATGTCGGTTATTTAACTTTTACTCCATGGAAGTTGCATTTTGGTGGATCGGTTTGTAGAAGTGGTTGTGGTGTTGAAGTTATTATTATTTCACCCAATGGGGCTGTTTTTGAAGCTCTTAACCGATTAGATCAAGATTGCACTAATAATCAAACCGAATATGAGGCTCTCTTATTCAGTTTGCAAATTTTACATGACATGGGAGTAAAACATGCAGAGGCATATGGTGATTTCTTGTTAGTGGTATAGTAAGTATCTAAGGTATGTTAATGTTTAAATGGTGCTTTAAATGCTTATCTTGATAAATGTGTAGACATCATATCTTGTATGGATGAATTTGTGATTAATCATGTGCCACGGTAAGAGAATCCAAGGGCAAATGCTCTGGCTCAGCAAGCATCTGGTTATGATGTTCAGAAAAGAAATTTTCAAAAACGAAAACCGATGTTTAGCAAAGCCGAGGGTTATGCCCTGGAGGAGGCGGTCAGACCGCATCCTCCACCCGGTCAGACCGCCCTACCCGGTCTGACCGCTCTGCCAGGCCGGTCTGACCGCCCTGCAGAGGAAAAAATCACTTCGGCCATTGTTTCTTCCAAAACTGTTGAGGACGAAGTGGATGATTGGAGAAAGCCTTTGATTATAGATTTGCAGGATCCTAAAAGTATAAGTGACTGAAAAGTCCGACGATGGGCTTTGAAGTTTGTTTTAGATGGTGGTGAGTTGTATCGTCGGACTGAAGATGATTTGCTCTTGAAGTGTTTAGGTCCTGATCAAGCAAGGCTAGCTATGGCGGAAGTTCATGAAGGAATTTGTGGTACTCATCAATCGGCTCCTAAGATGAAGTGGCTCCTCAGGAGGGCTTGTTTTTATTGGCCTACTATGATAGCTGATTGTTTTCGGTATTACAAAGGGTGTAAAGAGTGTCAGGAGCATGGGGATATTCAGTTGGTGCCTGCTGCGTTAATGCATCCGATTATTAAGCCTTGGCCTTTCAGAGGATGGGGTGTGGACTTCGTTGGCAAGATTCATCCACCTTCGTCAAAAGGGTATTGTTTTGTGATCGTGGCTACTGATTATTTTACCAAGTGGACTGAAGCTATACCTCTCAAGAATATGACACATCGGGAGGTAATTGAGTTTATTACAGAGCATATTATTCATAGATTTGGCATTCCGCAAACTTTGACTACGGATCAAGGTACTTCGTTTATTGCTAAAGAGGTGCGTGATTTTGTCAATTCTTATGGTATTAAGTTGCTCAATTTGTCCCCATATTATGCTCAAGCTAATGGTCAAGCCGAGTCTAGCAACAAAATTTTGATTAAGCTCATTAAGAAGAAGATAGAAGATAATCCTAGGAGATGGCATGAGGTATTATCTGAAGCTTTATGGGCTCATCATATTTCTAGACATGGTGCTACTAAGGTTACTCCATATGAGATTGTGTATGGTCAAGAGGCCGTTTTGCCCGTTGAGGTGAATCTAGGCGCATATAGACTTGCAAAGCAAAATGATCTTGATTTTGATACATATTATGCTTTGATGATGGACAATGTTGATGAAGTAACCGACAAGCGATTGGAGGCTTTGGAAGCAATTGAGAAAGATAATAGACGAGTTGCTAGAGCATACAACAAGAAGGTAAAAGCCAAGTCTTTTCAAGTAGGTGATTTGATTTGGAAGACTATTTTACCTATAGGATCTAAGAGTAACAAGTTCGGCAAATGGTCTCCAAGTTGGAAAGGACCATATAGGATTGTGAGAGTTTGCTCTGGAAATTCTTATATGATGGAAACTTTGCAAGGACAGCAACTACCGCGAGCTCTTAATGGAAGATACTTGAAGAAGTTTTACCCAAGTGTATGGCAAGACGCTTAAAGGAGATATGGCCGATTTCTAAGTAAGAATCGCCCTAAGTTCAAAAAATGACTGATGAGGTGTCACATCGTCCTTAGATTTATTTTTTAGCACGCAAGCTTTACTAAAAAACAGGGGGGCATATGTTGACACTCAAAATTGGCAAGAGCCGGATCAGGCTGGGCCAGGCGGTCAGACCGGGTCACCCAGGCGGTCTGACCGCGTGCCCTGTAGCCGGTCCGGCACAAAGGCCGCCAGGCGGTCTGACCGCCTCCCCCAGGCGGTTTGACCGGGTCTCCCCGAGTCCTACCCGAATTAGGGATTTTTAGCTATTCCCGAGCTGTAAAGAGTTCCTTGCAGGGCAAGACCTGCCCCCTATAAATATAAAGGGGCGTGGCCGATTGAGACCTATCATCCAATCGAATTATCAATTTACACTTTATTTTCTCCAAACCCTAGCTTTTCCAACCCCCTTTGCTCTCCTCCTTCGTCTCCACAGCGGTTGAGGAAGTTCTGAGTGGCCTTGCCGACCTCAGGACAACCCTAGGCGCGTTTCTCCCGACGGGGTCCCTCCCGGAGCGACGAACTTAGGTTTTCAGCGACGTGCCTGTCCAAGGCGGTCAGACCGCGTCCCCCAGGCGGTCAGACCGGCCCGTGCCGGGTGTTTTGACGAGTTGATTTCCAACGTCCACGCGAACTAGCACACTCGTGTGTTCGACCAGAAAAAGCGTCAACAGGGGCCTTGTTGCCTTTCTACTGAACCTACCAACCATTTCTTTCTCTCTTTCTGTGTTTTTTAAATACGGTTGCGTTTAACTTGGAACACTCAGATCGTAGCTGCCCGTGGAGCATTTTTGTCGATTGTTGCAAACTTGAGGGGCTAGCTGAATCCATCTCAAGCTCGCGATTGTAGCCCACGCCTGTGTCGGTGTCATTTTACTCCCTTTTTCTTCCAGGAATTGGAAGCTCCTGGAGGCGGTGGCCGCGAGCCTCCCCAAGGACATGTGCTCCTGGATTTGGATGTGGCAAGCTTCGATTCGGCGGCGGCTAGGTCCGTTTCAGTAGTGGCCGCTCACACATAGGGCCGGGGGAGCATGGTCGCGGTCGGTGACGGAGCTTGGATTGCTGAGTTGGGAGGCTCATTCTCCTTCCTCTTCCTCCAACCGCCCCTTCTTCTTATTCTCCTTCATTTTTCCTCTTTTCTCCCTTCTTCTTCCCTCTTCTTTTCAATGGAGCACACAACAGTAGGGGAGGCTTGAGCCCACCCCGCCCCACTGGCTGCCTCCGTCCCTGGTCGCGGTGGCGCACGGGAGGGACGGAGCACGATGGTGGTGGAGGTGCCTTGCGCCGCCGTGCATAAACCACGAATCCCGTGGGCGGAGTTTGCCGGGCAGGCCCCCATGTCAGGTGCTTGGACTCCTGGCGACACGAGGTCGAAGATAACCTGACGTCCGAGTCCCACACGTCAGTGAGCGGTAAGAAGAGAGGTAGTAGGGGTATTTTGGACCATACAAAAATACGTAGACCTTTTTTTGGTAGCCAAAAATACGTAGACCTCGGGTAGATCCAAAGGAATCGAAGACGGATCCAACATCATCAAATACGTACAAAAATGGTACATCTCAAGCAAATATCGAATTGTAATAACATATTTGCAAATACACGAATTGTTATGGTATATTTCCAAACAACAAAAGTTGTAATGACATATATTCAATAAACTAAGAAACTAATTCATTTCACTTGTAATTGTATTACAACTGTATCTTTTTGTGCACAAGAGAAACCTTCTCTACCCTCTCCCCTTGTGCCAAATTGAGAGAAGTGGGGATGGACGAGGCACCCGCCGCCATCGGAAGATCTCGTGCTCACGTCGCACCTGCTCTCCACTCTCCACCCACCTCATGGTCCAAGCTGGAGCAGTGGTGTTGATGCGAACACGCTAGGGTTTGTGCCGATAAAAGGCGTGGGTGATAATTCGATTGGAGGAGACGACGTTCACGTCCCGACTACAGCCTTTCAAAGATTGTGCCTTAGCAACCGATACACCACCTCCTATGACTACCGCGATCTTGTGGAGCAGGACACCCTGTCACTAGGGCACCTGTTTCTGCAAGCAATCGAAGAACAAGTAAGAATAAGTTGAACAAGCAACTTAATTTCAAATGTGGAAATGAAAACCAATCTGATATCACCAAGTTGGGGTTCGGAATCGAGTAGAATGAATGGTCTAGTCGACACACGCATTTACAAAGAAGTAGCAATGGTTAAACTTACAACGAAACAAAACTTAATCTGTTTGTGGCAGCTATGAAGGTATATGAGAGGGGAGGGGAACGACCAGGACGTGGTGGGGGTCGTGCTCCAACCCTAGGGCGCGTCCTCATGGGCTCCGACATGATACACGGGCCAACGACCCAAAAGACGGTGACGCATCACCTTGACAAATTCAGGACGTCCACTTGTTTCGTCGATTCCCGTCGACTCAAGAATTTTGATATGAGACCGGTGCTATTGGAAGCTATATGAAATTTCCTTTCGAACCATATAAAGAACGTCCCAAACAGAGTTTGTATGGGGTCGTGGCGTCCGTTGCAAGTAGGCTTAGTCATGCATTCCGAATTCAACGCTCAAAACGTGTTGGACTTGATCTTTTCCACCTTTGGGTTATAAATGACGTGGTGGCCTGATGGATGATATGAGGAATATTTGTACTTTGCCTCAATCAATTTTTTTGGTTCTCCATACTTTTCATGTACGTTTAACACTCTTTTTTATTCACATTAGTATTTTTGAAAATGACAAGTAACATACATCACGGTGGAGCAACAATTTATCAAATATATCAAATACAATGATGATAAAGAACTAGTTCACCTTAGAATCAAAACCTGCTATTGTGGTTGTATCTGAGCCGGTGATGTCCTCATCAGTGTTCCGAGAAGGTACTGGCGGCAGGTCAAAGCAGTGTTCTCTCCTTTGGGTGAGCTCGTCAACATAATCACTGGGAACGTGGGCGGGAACATGGGACAATTTTCATTCCAACAGTGTAAAATTATGTCAAAAACAACGTTTCTCGTTCCTCAATCCTATTCCACGACCCCATCGTTCTGGAATTTGGTGACTAAGCTTGTCAACAGCGCCGCCCATGGTCTGCATCAAAACGCACTGCAATGTGCTTCATCTTCCTCCAGCGATTCTGCTCAGATCTGAATCTTGATTTAATTCATTTCGGTGATTAATCCTGACTCCTAAGCTGCTGCTTTGTGTAATTGAGTTTTTCGGCTGCAATTGACAGAGATGGTGGTGGTCTTTTTTTTAGAAAAGAGGAATACATATTAATATCCTATACGGGCCTTTTTTTTAGAGATGGTGGTGGCCTGGACGCAAAGTTTGCCATTTGCCTCAGATTTGAGTGCTCATACGGGCATACTCGGTTCTCTCTGAATTTGATGCTTTGACCTGAACTTTTTGACTTCAAATTTAGCCACAGACATGAAAATCGTTCACTTTTGTGCTCCAATTCGTTACCATGTTTTTGAAATTTCTTTGTTTGTACAATGCTTTGTGTTTATTTGGACGTAAGTGTGCTTATAAGGAAATACACCTGTAGCTGTTTTCCGCCTACCCAAACATCTAAAATTGATAGTATTTGACTTACGGGTTATTTGGATTCTCGCCATTGCAATTTTCGAAGTTTGGAGAAACATCATTACTACTCATCTATTTTGAAATATGCGATTGCAATTCTTGGTTTCCTTCAAATACGTCACGGATATGAAGATGGCTTGGGCCTAGCTGCAGGTGTATGCGTAGACGTATATCTCATTGCATTTGCACTTCACTGTCAATGACGTGCGGGCCCTTCTTGTCATCATCATCTTCCTCAGCTCCTCCCATCTTGCGGTCGTGCGGAGCTCGCCTGTGCTGAGCTCTTGTGCGCTGCAACTGCAACGATTCGGATGATTTTCGAAGGAGGGTTGCCGACGGGGAGCTTCTGCGTGCCGCCCGTGCCGTCGGCTGCATGCTGTGCGCCTGATTCGTCGCGTTTAGCGTCTCCCTCCGCCCAGCTTTGCGCCGTCGCAGCTGTCGAGAACCAGCAAGCCGCCGCATCTCCTCGCGTTCGTCGCTCGATGCACCACGGCACGCTCACGGCTCCCACTCACCAGACACCACCTAGCCTCAGTGACGGATCCAGAATAAAATTTAGGGGGGGCTAAGCTATACATAATAGAAATACTCGATACAATTAATATGGTCTAATGATCTTTTTTTTTTCAAAAATCACTAAATCACCTTTTTCTACCTTAGAATGTAGTCATTCGACCGTATCTAAATTTCGTGGCAGTAGGGGGGGCTGGAGCCCCCTCCGCCCCCCCTCGCTGCCTCCGTGCCTGCCTAGCCTTGCGCCCCAGCTCGCGCGCCGCGCCCACGCCGGCCTCTGTCCTCCTCCCGCGCTTGTCCCCGTCGGTGCTTCCTCGCAGCCTCTGTGCACTCTCCGGCCTCCGCTGCAGCTCGCGCAGCACCCAACCCCCTCGCGCGTGCGCTGCTGCAGAGCTTGCCTGCGGCGGCTGCTTGCCCGTGCGGAGCTCCTGCGCGCTGCGCGGCTCCTGTGTGCACGCGGCGGAGCTCACCCACAACAACGCATGTGCGCAAGGCAGAGCTCGCCCGCGTACTGCTGCTGCTACTCGCCATCGACAGCGCCAGATGTTGTTTAGTGAGAGAAGAGGGGAGGAGGAAGAAGATGATGACAAGCAGGCCCCACACGTCATTGAGAGGAAAGTACAAATGCAATGAGATATACATATACGTATACACCTGCAGTTGAGCCCGAGTCATCTTCGTATGTATTTTGTGGTGTATTTGAGAGAAACCAAGAATTGCAATGGCATATTTCAAAATAAGCGAATATTAATGATGTTTCTCCAAACTTCGAAAATTGTAATGACGTGAATCCAAATAACCCTTGATTTACTAGCTTCTTGTCCTTTGCTTCGCGAACAAAACGCTTTACAGGTGGGGTCAACACCCGAGCTATGTTGACAACTTTAAGATTACACAAGTTGTGAAAATACGACACTAACTATATATCAGAGTATAGTTTTTAAAAATAAAAAAAAGCGTTGGCAAATTTGCAAGTGATTGGGGCATGTGAAGCCTTGAATTGGGCTAGGCGCTTTCAATCCGTAAGAAGTACTACAACATCTTTAAAAAGTCCATAACAACAAGAACAAATGGAACAAGTTAATGTATACTGAACCAAGCCAACAAACAAATCGAAATGTTTGGACATCAAATAAAACATAATTCTTCCCCAAAAACAAAGAGCTTTGTTTCGATACTACCAAACATCAGAAGGTACTGGGTAGTACTTTGTATTAATATTTTTTCAACAACAAATTCAATAAATAAAACTAGTTGTTGGGCTCATGAAACTGGTACTTTCTAAAATTAATCTATTGGTACTATTTGGTACTTTCACCATCAAATTCATCGAATAGATGACTCAGGTTTAGCTATCTTTTATCTTTTATGTTCCGGCCGGTTTGGGTCGTACATGAAGGCCGCGTTATGGGCTTTGATTTCGAAATTTTTTTAGTTTTTTTTTTCATTTTTCGAAAATAAATGTCGAATTTGAAAATTTTCAAAACTAGACATCCACAGACGTTCTAAACGGCGGTTGCAACTAACCGCCGTTCCAAACGGCAGTTGTGTTGTGCGCTGGGTGGTTGGGAAGCTCGGCTGGCAGTTGGGCTTAGAGGCCCAACCGCCGTTTCATACAGCGGTCGGGACCACTAACCGCCGCTTGAAACAGCGGTAGGGCTAACCTCCATTCCAAGCGGCGGTTGGAGCTTTTTTTTCATTTATTTTTTGCACAAAGCATCTTTGTGTCTCACTTTTTCCTGAGACGTTGGTCCCGAATGTTTTCGTCATGGAAGAGCTCCGATTCTACGAGGACGAAGTGAAAAAATACCAAGGGCTCAGGCTCGAAGAGGATGAGAGGCACTTAATATAATACGAATATAATACTAACAAGGTAACACGAATATCGATAAAACAATAATAGTTTACAAAATTAAGAGTTCGCTACGAAAGAACTACATACAGCCGCGCTTCGCGCGCAGCTGCGGCGGTCCCCTAGCCGCCCTCCTGGCTGCCTATGCTGCCCTAGTGTGGTTGTTGGGGTACGTGAGGGGGTCCGGTGGTGCCTGGCGGCGTCATGCGGCATCTGGATCGGGGGCCGGTGTCGCCAACGTCTCGGGTGCTGCTCCAGATCCCGACGACACCAACATCTGGGGGGACAGCATCACCCCTGATCCAGCCGCCGTCGCCTCCTCGAACCCGACCTGCTGGTGCTCCCGCGTCAGCTGAGATCCCAACTACTGCGTTAGTGGGTGCTCCTGCTGCGGCGGCTGCTGGAGCTGCTGCTCCTGCGGCGGCTGCTGGAGCTGCTGCTCCTGCGGCTGCTGCTGGTCCTCTGGCGTCAGCTGCGTGATGTCCTCGACATTCAGGTAGATGCCGTCCATGGTCGGGTCCGAGGACTCCGGTGTGCCCAGAAAACCGTAAACTGCATTGAATTATAAATTGTTAGCAACTTTGTTGTGAAGAGCGTATAGGGTTGGAGATAGATAATGATGGTTGTCACCTTGGGAGGTCTGCAGCAGCTGCTGCACTGAAGGGTGAGCAGGTGCTGACCATTGCTGGTGCTGCTGCACTGAAGGGCGAGAAGGTGCTGACCAGTTTGAAGGTCCCGGGCCCATCGATGCTCATGTCCCTGTAAAGATTACATTACATGTCACGTATATTTAAAATCAACACAACATGTCATGCATACTAGAATGTACAAAAGAAGATGTACCTGCTGCGGTGCCGAAACTAAACGGTCGCGACACCGACATGCCAGCAGGGCGGGACAACGGCGGCTGGGCGAACGTCGAAAACTGGGTGAAGCCTAACGTTGGACCCGACGCCGCGGCCGCCCACGGTGGTTGTGTGGTGGAGGTAGACGGCGCCTGGGCCGAACGAGCAGTGGAGGCGGAGCTGCAGGAGGATGACGAGATACGTGAAGGCAGAGGAGCATCGTGCCCCGGAAGTTCACCCCGCGCCAGTACCTCCTGATGGCGCCCATCACCTTGTGGTACACCTGCTCGTGCTGCGGGATCGTCAGCTGTAGCGTGTGGGCATGCGCCTCCTCCACCATGCCGTTCACCTCCTGAATCACGTCGTGCTGCCAAACAGAAGATGGATTAGTTTCAACGAACATCATGAAAGGAAGAATGACTCCATTTTTAGTTTCAAACTTACCGCGGTGGCAGCCGTCTGGTCCCGGCGGACGGGGTAGGCCTGCGAGGCGACGACCGCCGGCTCCAGCTCTTCCAGCTCGGGTGGGACGAACGTCATGCGCATCTGAGTCCTCACCAAGTACCAGTCCAGGTACGCTCTCCACGGCACAGCATCGTGGGGCCGCTGCTCGGTGATGACGTTCTCCAGCTGGGCCACGGCTAGCCAAGCATGCACGTACGGGAGGAGCTTATGCTCCATCATGACCGCGGTCTTTGTAACATCCCTGATGTTTAGTTAACCTAATAAAACTAATTAGTCTTAATAATCAAGTGTGATTAGTCCCAAAGCATGCTTAGCATAGTTTTGAACAATTTTGCAAAAGAAACCTTGGTCAAATTCACAAGTGATGGTCAAACCCCTTAAGAGCTCTATAATGTTGAAATGAATTTCTAGCATGTTCTCCAAATTTCACTATAGAACTTCAAATTCTGCCAATGTAAAAGTTTTTTCTTGTTTCCGGAAACACATTTTTTATAATTGGCGGACTTTCAAATTTTGAGTGCAAAATTGCCAAAAATTAAGCTGAAGTCGTTGTGAACAGTAACTCGGGCCGAGAAAACCTACAAGTTCATCACGTTTTTCCCGTCAAACTATTCATCAAAATATAGGTCGCCCTTTGTAAAAGTTGTAGTCCTATAGTTCCTCTACAACTTTTTTTTGAAAATTTCAAATTGTATTTGAAAAATTGAGTTTCATCGAGTCGAGCAGGGCTAAACAGAACAAAAACGGGCGCGCGCACCGAGCCGCACCCGCCACGTGTTGGCGCGTCCGCGCTCCGGCATACGGATGCCCCGGACGCCTCGCTGTGGACCACCCCACGCTGTGCACCCTCCGCCCAGTGTTTCGCCGTACGCCGCGCGCACACAGGGTCCCGCGCTGGGCCAGGGCCACGCGCGCATGTGCCCGCGCAGCCCGCGCGCATGTGGCCGAGCCAGCTAGCCGCCTGTCTGTCGTCCGCGCCCACATACTCCTCGTCCCCATCGCGCCTGCATGGTCGTCCACTCAAAACTCAAACTGCAACGCCTCGTCGTCATTTCCTCTGTGTCCGCCACCGCACGCCATAGCCGCCACCGCAGCTCTTCCTCTGCTTGCGTGTGCCGACTCTCTCCACTTCTCCTCCTTCTTCTGAACCTCCCGAAGCGTTGCCAGTCACCGCCGTCTCGCCGTTGGGCCGCCGCCGCCCGGACAGCGTGCTCCGCCGGAGCCGTCCCAGGCCAAGCCATCGCTTCCACCCCCACCAGGTAGGCCGCGCTCTTCCCCCAGGGCCGCTCGCCGGCCAGCTCCGGCCAAAAGCCACTGCCGGCGAGGTGCCACGGCCGCCAGGGACCCAATTGCTCCGATTGAAAAAGATCTAGGGTGATTTCTGTAAAGCAGGGACCTATTCGTAATTTAAAGAAGTTGGTCCAAGTGTCTAAGCATAAAAGTTGTTTTAGGTTTTAGCTGCAACTTCGAAAATCCATTAAAAATCATAGAAAAATCAGAAAAATGTAAATCCAATTGTGTTGGTTTCTTTGTGATAAGGTCTACATTTTCTGGAAAGGTTGTATAGGGTTTTTCTGTATAGATTTGAAATGAAAATTCAAACTCAGATTGATGTACTTTTGTTGTAGTTCAAAATGTACTCATGCTATGGAGTTGAAATTTGGATATGTTTTTCTTTATGCTGTTTCAAACTCAAGTTGTTTAGATTTGTGACCAGACATGACACGTGTTTGATGTGTAGATTTGTAGTTATGATTTTTGTAATCTTTATGTTAGGTTAAACTTGATGCTTTTTATAGTCCCCTCAAGAAATCTTTTCTTTAAGCACCAATGCACCCTAAGTCTTTTTCATGATGAATATCACCCTGGTAAAATAAATATGATTTTAGGATTTTGTTTGAATCATGTTTTGCATTTAATCTTGTGTAGGATGTTAAATTGGTAACTTGAAAAATAAGGTAGATCTACTTTTGTAAATTGGTCAGGAGCTTAAATTTGACATGAATGACCTGTAGGAAAAATTTGAGGTCAAAAAAATTAGTAAATCTTTTTGTAGGAATTAATGAATTTATGTTAGGATGAAATTTGTCCTTTTTCATATAAATTAATTTATATGTAATCTGAAGCTGATCTTTGGCATGTAAGCTTAGTTTAGAGATATGCTGCTGTGTACAAAATTTTAGATCATTTGGAGTTATATTCCTTTTAATATGAATTTTTGATGAAAGACTAGCTAGAAATCAATTAAATATGTGTTGCTCACTTTTTAAGTTTAATTAAGGATTTTCATGACTTAGTTCCTGTTTGTGATCATTTAAACACACCCCATACTGTTTGGTGAAGTTAAGTAATTCAATTTGCTTAGATGTGCACACAATCACCATCAAAATAGCTTTTAGTTAACCATCACACCACCCCATGATTTTTGTGAGAAATAGTAGTGGTTTAGGTGAATGTGGCCAACAAGAGTTGGTTTGGTGGTAATTCTCCCACCCTCACCATAACCTAATGCATATGCATGTGTATGTGTAGATTTACCGGACGGTACGTACACGCTCACCTAGGAGGGAGACGGGACGGTAGATGGAGAAGTGAACGAGCTGGGTGTGCACCAAGACCTGGACCAAAGTCCAGAAGAGCCCAAGGCTGTAGCTGACGTAGAGGAAGGCAAGCACCGGAGTGCATTAACCCTCTTTCTTAAACTCACAACTTTACTTTTCGTATTTATGCTATGTTTTGTGCATTTAAGTTTCAGGGGTTGATTTGAAACCTAGATGCATGATCCTTAGGTTCCTATGCTCTTTTACTAGTATGTTAGGATGCTAGTACCATGCTTTAAGGACACGGTACAAGTTGAGTAATGACTCATTGCTCGCGAGATATAGGACACTTATGTTGGAATCATAAGTTTGGTTAAACTGACTCGCTCAGGTGGTAAGAGCAATGGGTTCGGTCTCGACCGAGTAGCATTGTGCTGGTTTAAGCTATTGAATGTACCAAGCACTTGTCAGGAATAGGACCGGTAAGCCTAGTACCTAATGAACCAGTGCGGGAACTTTATCACTACTACTCTTGAGATGCGTCTCCCGGTTTGATTCCGGTAGTGCAAGTGTGAGTCTGGACGTAATGTGTTGGGCGTACCAGTAAACCTTGTATTTAGGACTATAGCATCTGATCCTAAGCTGGGGAATGACGGGAACGGCCTGGTCGGGGTAGACCCTGCATTTGCTTTTATTTAGATTCTTAGGGTCTACCTTCTTCCGTGTGTCTTGGGTTGTACCTTGCAAGGTTTATAAATCGATCGATCGTCGGTCTCTCGCCGTTATCTGAGACGGCTTAACCACTGGCTACCCCATATTGATATATAGAACATGGATTAATTTTGTTGTCTGATTAATATTGTTTGCACAACTGCTTGTTTAGCTTAGGTGCTTACCTAGAATGGTTAACATACTAGAACTTGAGCTAAAACTTGAAATTAAGGATCAACTCTTAGTCGCTTTTGGCAAAACAAACCCACCAGCCAAAAAGCCTTGCATGTCTAGTTGTACTTTTATTTTTTTTATCGGGTAAGCCTTGCTGAGTATTAGTATACTCAGTCTTGCTTTTGTTGTTGTTTTCAGGTAATCCCATCTGGCCTGGCTCTATCCCAGATGGTTGGGAACTTGAGTGGGAGAACGATGATGATGAGTGATATACTAGGGATGGCCTCCCATGTGTATCTTCCGTTTAGTTTACTTTCCGCTGTTTAAACTCTGAACTCTTTACTTTTATGCAATGAAACTTGGTTTGTAATAATGTAACCCTGTGGGCTTTTATGTAAAGTTAAACTTGTACTTTGGTCCCGCCTTCGTGTGGGCTTTGTTGCATATTATCGATTCTGTTGTAAGTGATTCACCGGGCATGACCCGGCAGAGACGACAAAATAACTCTTTGTTATCGCTTATTGGCCAAGTGGACCGACTTAGGTGATAATACGGATTTATTTTGAGTGGTTCTGTCACAGTCTTCACGCCCTTCCTCGACCACCTAGCACAAATGCAGCGAATCTGTCAGTCAGCAATTACTGATACTTACATAAAGGAAAATTTTTATGAATTAACGATAATTTACCTGTGCGCTCAGCAGGAACGGTGTGCACGAAAGGCATGGAGGACTCCTGCTACAACCCAAACTGCCTCATCACGCGCTCCGGGTGGTACTCCTCCACCACGACGTCGTACACCACGGGCGTCTTTGTCAACCAGTACTGCACATCTCGGTAGCAGAGCGACGAGAGGCCCTGAGGTGCGCGGGCGGCGATGGCGGCGGCGGTGTACGGCTCCCAGACGACCTGGCTATCTACCAGGGAGTCGATCTGGCCGCGGAAGTCCGTGTATGAGCGTCTGATCTGCTGCGTGTAGTCGTGCTGCATAACACATCAGAAGTTAGTTGGTAAAAACGTAGACATCGCTAGAATCTAACTAACAAGAGCAAGAAGCACGTATCGCTCGGTGACACCACAACGATCCCATGGTGGGCCTGTCGACTGGGTCGTGTCCAAGCGGCAGCAAAGGGTGCACACTCCGATCGACTAAGGGCTACCCACCGGCAGGCGCTCGTACGACGAGAGCTGCAGTAGCACGGGACAACCGAGAAAAACTAGAGCGCTGCTCATGCCTTTCGACACGCCTGCGCACAAACCCCTATAGGTCGCCGCCAAAACAGCGGCACCCTAGCTGACCTGGGGGACGGCCTCCAACTCCGCGTCGGCGATCGCCCGGGCATGGGGAATCAGGAACCTCGACACCGTGTCACCCTGCGATCCGCAGAACATCACCTGGCCGAACAGCCACAACAAGTACGCCTCCAAGTGCCTGGCAACTGTGTAGTCGTCGGCGTCAGCTCTCATGTAGTCGGCCTGCAGAAAATGAAAAATTGTTACAAAGCTTGTGATAAGAAATTGTTAAGAAACGTCAGAATACGTACGCTGTACTACCGCAACCAAGAAGGGGTCGGTCCGTGAGGGTGCTGGAAGGGCACGACTGGCTCGACGGCATGAGTGTTGCCGACCACTGGCGCAAACCTCTGCAGCAGGTCCTGACGCCACGTGTCGGGGATGTCCCGCGGCCCCATCGCCTCTCCTCCAATCGGTAGCACAAGCAACAGAGCCACGTCCTGAAGAGTCAGCATCATCTCCCCCCAAGGGAAGTGGAAGGAGTGTGTCTCTGGGCGTCACCGGTCGAGTAGTACGCAGATGATGCCGTAGTCGAACTCGAACCGTGTGTGGCGGTCCTGTGGACGAAGCTGGGCCCGCATGTGGTCCCCCTCCACCAACCGCGCCAGCGGGAGAAGTCCTGCTGCGCTTAGCCTGCTCAATAGCATGTAATAGCTATTAGTGTAATAAAAAATGCAATGATATATTATCATTAATAAGGTATTGTGTTACGCACTTGGGAACCTAACGCTCATCTAGCGGCATGTAGTGCACCGGAGTGCGCGCACGTACAGTGCCTAGGGTCGCACCGCAAATCGCGGAGTAGTACGACCGGTGCTCCTTGTCAATCCTCTCGTCAAAGAGGTCCGGAAGCACGTACTGCACAACAAACTCCGGTGGTGCAGGAGGCTGCTGCGGAGCAGACTACGGAGCAGCCTGTTCTTCTGCCATACCTGCAAAAAAATCATGAATTATAAACAGTTTCTAAACAATTTTAAGTCATTCCTACAATTTTTAAACTATTCTTAGAACTTTAAACTAATTTCAAGAATTTCTAAGGTATTTCTAAAATTTAAACTATTTTCTACAATTTCTAAAGTATTTTTAACATTTCTAGAATTTGTAAACTATATCTAGAATATCTAAACTATTTTATAAAATTTCTAAATTATTTCTAAAGTTTCTAAACTATTTCTAACATTTCTACTATTTTCTATACTATTTGTACAATTCCTAAACTATTTTCTAAAATTTCTAGACTATTTCTAGATTTTCTAAACTATTTCTACAATTTCTAAACTATTTTCTAACTATTTCTACTATTTTGTAAACTATTTCTAACTATTTATACTAATTTCTAAACTATTTCTACTATTTTCTAAACTATTTCTAACTATTTATACTAATTTTTAAACTATTTCTACTATTTTCTAAACTATTTCTAACTACTTTTACTATTTTCTAAACTATTTCTAATACTGAAAATAGAAAAATAAAAAACTTACAGACGGCGGGGGTGCGGGGGCGGCGGGAGGGTGCGGCGGGCGGCGGGAGGAGCTATAGGGGGCGGGAGGAGGCACCCGCCAACTTATAGGCGGGCAGACCCCCTGCCGCCGTTCAAAACGGCGGTTGGCTCAACTGCCGTTCCACGTGGCGGTAGGAGGGCCTCCCGCCTCTTCAAACGGCGGGAGGAGGTCCGCCCGTCGACCGTTAGACGCGTCACCAACCGCCGTTTGAAGCGGTAGCTTCGACCACGTACTGCCGTTGTAAACGGCGGTTAGTTGCAACCGCCGTTTAGAACAGCTGTGGATATCTAGTTTCGAAAATTTTCAAATCCGACATTTATTTTCGAAAAAAGAAACAAAACTAAAAAAATCTTTGATTCGATATCAATTTCCCCCGGCCCAAGAAGAAGGCCTGTCGCCCCGCTTATCTTTACGGCCCATAAAAGTCCAAACTAGTTTTACCAACCCAGCAAACTCTCACCAAGTACCCCTCAAAAAAAAAATTTCTCACCAAGTACTACGCTGCACAGCCAATCGATCTTCCACGATGCCGGCTGGATTTGTTTTTGTAGAAGACACAGTGATTCCCAATGCTAGGTAGAGTAGATCCATCGGAGATCAACCAACAGACAGAGCGAACACCAATTAACCGGCGAGTGGAGTGATTACGTGCTCGTCACATCGTCGCTCGCTGCGTGAGTTTGAGTCGCTGATATCACAAATCTCAAGCAGGGGTCACGTCACGTCGTGGGTGCCTGACATCCTCCGTCCACCGCATCGATCGATCGATCCACCAAACGAAACAATCGAGCATGGCGTTGGCGTGTGGTAGGCAAGGCATGGATGGATGGCAATAATCATGAGACGCGTCGTGCTAGCTAGCTGCTGGTTCATCTCTCGTGTCTGCGTATATGACTCCTCCCAAATTGTTAGCAACTGCATGCCATCAGGCAGCAGGTGTGTGCTGATTCAGCTTGATGAGTAGATTGGAGGAGTATTCAAAATTCAAGTGAATTTTCTGATTTTTTTAGAAAAGAGAATATATTTCAATATTCTAACATCTGCATAAAACTATGCATATAGCTATTTCTTATTACAAATGCGGACGTCACAAATAAATAGAACAAAAAAGTCGGTCTCTGGAACAAACTCAAACAAATCATCCAAAAGCAATTGTGTTAATAAACGATCATCCATTGGTGGCAAATATCTTCACACGACACCCCGAATAATGTGAGGTCGCTCGTCCTCCTTTTGCAGCAATGCCCGAAACGGATTCAAAGAGTCCCTCGGAAGATAACCTGCATAGGAGTAACAGGTTGAGTATTGTTAAAAACTATGCTTAACCAAATTGCCAAACATAAAGCAGATGCTCCAACCAGGATTTTGTACATAAGCTTCTTGTTAATTTTTGCGAGGCGCAGGCAACTGAGCAATGAGTATTTTATACATGATCGAACAGTAAACTGACCATGTTATTTTATAGATCAAATAAAATTGTCTCTCTGATCCGTTAATTGTACATTCACAAGTTTATAAACCAAATGGTGCCAAGTCTGTAAATTATTGCCAACTAAGAATCTCTTAAAGACCACATTTAAAGGATTCAATCTAAGAACCGTTGCTACAGTTGCACTCTTCTTCCGCACAATGTTATATAAGGATGGATATTGATATTTGAAAGGGATGTTATCCAGCCAAGCTTCTTCTCAAAAATGAGTTTGTGACCCATCACCCACCTTGAATTTGCCCATCCTCAATAGGTCATTTTTTATGTTCATAAGATCCGACCAAAAGTGAGAATCTCCAGGCATGTATTCAACTTAGGTGATGGTTTTATATCTTAAATATTTGTTCCTAGGGAGTCGTTACCAAATGTCATCCTCATTAATAAGTCTAAACACTCATTTACTAAGTATACATCTATTCTGTAAATTTAGATCTAGAATTCCTAACCCACCTTGGTCTTTAGGTGTACAAAATACACTTCTATTTTGTCAATCTATACGTTTTCTTTTGTACATCGCTCTGCCAAAAAAATTAGATCTACAGTAATCTAATCTTTTAAGGACACCACGAGGAACCTCTAAGAAAGATAGCATAAAAAATTGACAAATTGCTAAGAACATAGTTAATAAGAACCAACCAACACCCAGCAAGCATGTTTTCTTTCCATCCACTTAATCTCTTCTGAAACATCTCCTCCACTTCTTTCCAATCTGAGTTTCGAAGTTTTCTATGATGCATCGGTATGCCAAGGTATCTAAACAAAAGAGTCCCCATATCACATCCGAAGATTTATGAATACTCCCTCCCGAGCTGCCTAGTGTTACCATAGCATAACATCTCGCTTTTATGGAAATTAATCTTGAGGCCCGACAATTGCTCAAAAACGCATATCAAGAGCTTCATATTCTTGCCTCTTCTCGATCATTCTCCATAAAGAGAATTGTGTCATCCGCATATTGCAAAATAGACAAACCATCTCTACTAGGTTTTAGACCTCTAAATAGGTTGTTGTCCTTCGCCTGTGTAATTAAGATAGTAAGGACATCTACCACAATATTGAAGAGAATAGGCGATAAAAGACCGTTTTGCCTAACATCTTTTTTCGTTTGAAAGTAATGTCCTCCACTGTCATTGACTTTAATTCCTACGGACCCTTTCGACGTAATTTGTTGTATTCAAGAAGCTCACCTAGGTGAAAAGTCTTTCATGGGCAATACCTGTTGGCTGTTGCAGAAAAGGCCACTTTATCTTGTCATACGCTTTTTCAAAATCTAGCTTAAGAATAACACCATCTTTCCTTTTCCAATGCAACTCATGCATTGTTTCATGAATAACAACAACCCCCTCCATCCATAATGTATCTACCAGGTAAGAAATCTGTTTGAGATGACCTAATTACTTTTTGAGCTGTCAGATTAATTATATTCGTAAGAACTTTTGTAAAAATATTAAAACATACATTCAACAAACAAATAAACTTATATTGTTGACTCATGGTTGCTTCAGTTTTTTAAGCAGCAATGTAAGTACGTCAAAATTAAGACAGTGCAATGGCAAAGTTCCGATATTTCTTATCAGCCGATGCTCTCAGGGTTTAAATTGATGCATCGATTCTGGGTAGTATATTAGCAGGGCAAGCGCTTGCTTACGCTTGGAAGCTTTTTGCAACGGGACAGGGAAGCAGAGGCAGGGCCCATGGGGTCCCGATGCTCCTTCTGTTAGCAAAGTGCCATCGGGGAGACCGTCGGCCATGATTACGGGCACGTACAATCACAAAGCTGAGCAGCCCGCAGCTCACTCCATCTTACTATTAGCCTGTGGATTCATTCCTATTAAAAAATTTCTCCCCCTTCCGTCGTCCTGCCTGCCTCTGCCTGCGCGCGCGAGAAAACGAATCCCTTTCTGAATTTCTGGTTTAGAATTTGTCGCACGTACTGCATCCTGGCCTTATTCTGGTTTCGCAATTTCTGTTTTTCTTATTGTTGTTCCAAGTTCTTCCATGCATGTGTGATCATCATCATGCATGTGTGGTATCTCCCCTTTCATCATTGACAGGAACCACACACACACACATAGATTGCGGGTTAAATTTGAGCAGGGGAGATCATTGTCTACGTCTCCTTTTTAGGCTCCTTTAGGCTGCTTGTCCCAACTTTCTCACCCATCTGGAGCTGGACTGATGCGACTTGTTGTCTACTACTAATTGCTGAGTTGTTTCTTCGGTAGTACGGAGTACGTAGTAGGCTGGTAATTACCATGCAATTAAGAAGATGCAATAGCTTGATCAGGTGCTGCTTGACTTTATTTGGTTGCGCACGTTGGGGGGGTAGCTCGATCAGCTCTCTGCTCTAAAACTAAACATCCTGCCAACCTTTTTCTGGCCATCATAGCATGCATCGAGTTGTGCCGCTGCAACGCACGGCGCTTAAACAAATACCCGTACACGTCGCCGCCGCCCGCCGGCAAGCCGTCCCCGTCTGCGGCGTCGTACCCCCGTCGTACCACGCATCATTCCCCCCTCCACATAGGAGCCCGGCGAGAAATTGATTATGGGAGGAAAAAATACAACCGCAGCGCACAATAATTTTGATGAGCGTAAGAAGATAGTACGTTCAGAGATTATTAGGTTGGATTGGAGTACACGAGGAAGATCGATTAGGTAGGTACTCCATAGGTAGGCGGATGTGGATTAGCAAGCATGGCCGTGACGTGGCTCGATCCATGGGTGACCAACCGCCTCTGTTGCAGCCAAACCTAGGCTCTAGCTCGTGCCAAAAACTTTTGGCGGTACGTGCACGCACTCATTCATTTTTCTTTAATGAAACGTAAATGAAGGATCAAACATATATTTTTCCTTTTAAATTTTTAAATAATAAAAGGATCAAACATCTATTTATTTTTAGAAAAAAGTTCATTTTTCACCATCCAACTTGCCTCAATCTGTTTTTAGCCATCGAACTCCAAAATCAGATATTTTGACCATCCAACTATCAAAATCGTTCAGATTTGATCATCGAGCCGTTTTGATGGATGGTTTTAATTTTTTATTTACAATTTAGTCCTTAGATCTTAAAATGATTATTACTTTTTGCTTGTACCTCTGATTTAGGTGATTCTTGCGGTCACGCGTTCATAACACTTGTTATAAACGATGGCAAATCAACGACGAAAAGTAAGAGAATCAAACCGCAAAGGAGACACGAGATTTAACATGGAAAACCCTCCTAACATGAGAGGGAAAAACCACGGGTGCCAGCCAGCAAGAACTTCACCATGACAAAAGTCCGGTTACAACGCCAACGGCGGTGGCTTACAAGAATATGATGGAATAATCCTCAATAGAAAACTCTAATAGGTATATATGAGTCGTACCGTACCGCAGGGGGGCATTTGCCCCCCCCCCCCCCGTCGCGACCGGGGTCCGGCCCAAGCCTCCCGGCGACGGGCCTCCGCTTCGTCAGAAGTCGGCCCTCTCTTGGAAGACAGAAAATAATTTGGATCATAACTCAACAACACTGAGATTTATCTTTTAAAATGTTATTTATATCACTATTTGTTATATTATTCTTATGTTGTTGAGCAAAAATAATAATATAAGAAAAGTAAAACAAACAGTTACAAAATATATGAACAGCCTTTTTAAATAAGCTCATCGTTACGAACACATGACCACAAGAATCAGTTAAATCAAAGATACGAGAAAAAATAATCATCATTTTTGAGATTCAAGAACTTAAATAATTAATTAATTTTAAGGTTTCAAATGAAAGGATGGAACATTTTTTTCGTCCTTTTGTGATTTGAAAGCCTACAAGAACCAAAACTTCCGGCGTACGTACTGGCAGTAGTTTGGCCATCGGCCGTCGCTTTCCCAGCTTGACTTCCATCGAATCGCATTGCATCATCAGTTCATCACGCGCTCATCTAACGACCGTTTAATTAATTCATTTAATATTCAACTGGCGGATGCAAAGCTGAATCTCGGTATTTATGTACATACCGCATGGGTTTCAAGCGCGTCAGTCACGGAGGGGGCTTCGATCGCCACATCACATTTCCTCAACTCCTCTACGATCAAACCAACAAACCCAACCAACCAACCAACCCAAGAACGGCCGTGAGTGCGGCGTCCTACGTGCGCCCATGCCCGTCTGCCTCTGGACCACGGACGACAGAGCGCGCGTCGACGTCGGAGCACGCACGAGAGACGACAGGGCCCCCGGGAGCCCCGGCCGCTGCGTGCTCCCGCGTCGGCCGCCGCCGCGAACTCGGCAGCATGCACAAGCCAGAAGCACAACCCACACACACGATCTTTCTCAGAGATTAATTTCCGCCCACGTTGCGTCTTGCGACGAGTCGCGTCGCGTCGCGTCGGGGACTTTCACCGGCGGACACGAGATGGACAAAGCCAGCGTGCTGTGGCCAATCACCGCCTTCCTCGATCGCTTGAGAGAAAGTCGCGGCCTGCCTGCCTGCCGCGCCTTTTCCTCGACGCTCATGCCTCTCTGTTTGTTTTCGCATGTAGCGGCAGCATCTCTGTCTGTCTAGCGTACGCCACCCTTTTTTTTCTTTTCCCCTCTCGATCAGGTCCACACGACCGCACACATATGCTGCCAGTGCCTCCCAACATTTTCAACATGTAAATCTCAAAAAAAAAACATTTTCAACATGTAAACTCCCGGCATCCCAGCCCCACCACGCCCTCAATCCGGCACGGCACACTACATCTTGTGCACGCACGACTCGAGCACAGCAACACACACCGCCTATCAGCACCTAGGACGATGCCCTATACATGTAGGTCATATATACTACTTCTTCCATAGCAGATTATTACTATTTATTTTACATTTTTTTTACATACATAGTCTTTGCTATGTACGTGGAAAAATCAAAATGAAACACAAGCATTGTAGGTACAGTTATAGGTCGATGACACGGGCTGAGTAATAAACTAACGCAACTTTTATGTGGGTTATTTGGTGGATTTTGAGAAGAAAAAACGATTTACCTCTTTTATGCAGCTATTTTTAAAGGAGCATCAAGCAAAGCATTGAAGATTGTCACTTTGGATATATTTGTCGAGATTTTTTACAGTGCTTTTGTAGTATCTGGAAGTATCAGGAAGTACCATCTATTTTAATTTTCCCACCACCTAGTTAATTAAAAAATTAGAAAGGGCATTAAGGTAATCTATTATGATGAAGAAGGCCATGTTCAGGTCAGGTCCCGAGCTCTCCTTCACCGTCACCGCCGCTAGGAACCTCATCACCACCTGCACGGGCGTCGTCTCCCCGCAGCTGTACGCGTCGACGAAGTCCCTGATTGTATCTTCACCACTGGCTCATCCGGTGCTCGCGTGCCGCAGTCACCACGGCGGCGGAGGTTGGCTTGGGCGCAAGCTCGGGCCACGACTCCCTTTCGTTTTGCTTCGTGCTCGGCCGCCGAAACCTGCTGGCCTTCTTCCCAACGGGCCATGGCGGGCGCTCGCCGAGCTGCTCCGCCCCTGCGCTTGCAGATCGCCATCCACATCAGCGCCAGAGCCCTGCCGGTTCGCATTCGGCCGCCGCGCGACTGCCTCCACCTCGCGTCTCCATCTTGCGTCGCGAAGGTGCTCCGGCCGGAGGCCGCGCTAGCATCGAGCGAGGGAAGCCGTGCGCCTGGTGTGCTACTCACATGAATATCGCTCGGCACACAAGTAAATTTCAGTTTCCGGTAGGGAATATTGCTCTCTTTACTTTTTTTTATTTATTCTCATCACCTCTGACTCGCCAATCTTCACAAATCCTTATCTGACACGGCCCAGACACCATCGGCTCAACTAGCAATGGCAGCGAGTAGGAGGGACGAGATGGTCAGCGGCCACAGGGGCTGATGGAGGAGATGTGCAGCGGCCGGAGCTCGCAAACGAGGGTGTGGTCAGGGACATCGGAGCACGTCGAGGAGAGGCCAAGCGTGGCAGGAAGCTGCGGTGGAGGCGTCGCGCGACTGTCGGCGTCGGTGTTGAGGATGAGGAAAAGAAGTATTCAATTTACTAATATACCCTTTCTGAATTAAAATAATAAAAATTAATTTTTGTTGTGGGTCCCACCAACTTGGTACTTCCTGGTACTTCTCTATAGGAACTTCCTAATACTTCCTCGTACTTCCACTGTTAGATTTCATCGGATGGACGGCTCATAAAAAAACAAAGCACCTTAAAATTTCTCTTGTAATAATGGATGGCTCATATTTGTCAAGAATTGATGGAGAAGTAATAATAGACTGTGCTTTTGATATATTCTCTTTATATGTGTACATATTTTCTTTATTTTTTCCATCAACTTTTGAGCTGATAATGCTGTAAAACTTGGCTGTATGGGATAGCAGAGGTCAGAAATATTTCTTTTTTCTTAAAAAATAAACTAACGCAAAGCTACATGTGTTTTAACATACTTTATCGGTAACCAATCTGGTGAGGAATTTATATATGGCAAAACAAGCTAGGTCTTGACCTTTCATCTTCACCTCATACAAATAATTAAATAAATAAGGTCCCAGTTGCATGCAATGGACGAGCACGGACACGATGCAGCATGACACCCACAAAACAAGGGAAATGTGTTTGCTGGTTACATTCTTCCCCATTAGGAGGGGCGTGTTTGCCACGTACGACCACAACTAGTAACGATAGAATTGTCACGACAGGGCAAATTATTCCACTACAAAAGAACATAATCAACTGAAAACTATACGCTCATTTTTATGATACCATTTACAGCTTTAAAATGTTATTATCTACTCCCTCCATACCCATAAAACAAGTGGTTTTGGACAAGATTTCAGTCAAATATTAAGAACATAAATCATTAATAACTTTTAAGTTGTTGAGTTTGAAAATGTGAAAACTGCGTGAATAAATTTGTCTTGCAAAATACTTTCATAAAAGTATACATATGTCAATTTTTAATAAATATTTTCATAGAAAAAATAAGTCAAAATTATACATTGGAGACCGTGTCTTTGTTCTAAACAACTTGTTTTATGGGTACGAAGAGAGTAATTTTTATCTTTATTTTTTCCAACCCGTAAGCCCTAGGCATATGCACACTGCATATGCGTGACAAGATTTAGCAAGTACCCATCTTCCCATCTCTTCTTGCTTGGATTGGAGGGTGTTCCAGCTCCTTTCCCATCTGTCGTAGCAGTTGACCATGCATGCTTTTGGGTGACAAAGGTTTTGGCCCTGGGTGTCTAGTACTTCGTCCATGCATGGTTGCCCCTCCGATGGATCTACCCTTGTTGTGTGCATGATGTGTGCTCTTCTAAGGAAAAGAAATAAAAGGAATAAATTAAACATCCTGAAACTGAACGTAAATTTGATGATCATGCATGTTGATGCTTTGGCAACCAAAATGGCACTTTATAGTACATATGTTGACTATTTCTTGCACCAAAAGCATTGAGCAATGGCATTAGGTCCTGGGTTCGACTCCCCGTGGGAGCGAATTTCTCAGGATTTAACGGCGTTTGTGCTTTCAGTGGTAGGCGACGTTCCCGTCGACAGCGAGACGCCTGTGGTGACTTCGTCAATCTTGAGGATTTGCCGGCCCAGTCTTCGAAGATACTCCTAGGGGTAGGGTTTGCGCGCGTGTGTTCATAGGGATGAGTGTGCGTGCGTTGTGAGTGTCTCCGATGTACTGTGTAATTCGCAAAAAAAAAAAACAGGCTCCAGTTGATAAAAAAAAAAGAACCATTAGTGGTACTTTCTAGCAACCTGCCTATCAGTTACTTGTTCTTTTTTGTCAGATGGGTTCACACCCCCACAAGTTCTATCTCCTATTCAGCCTATATTAGTTGTCGGTGCTTCATTATTAAAAAAATTTGATGAATACTGTAGATAGGAGTTGGTGTTTTGGCTTAACAATGGAGGTTACTCCCTCCATGGATCTTCCCCACGACACAACATGGTAAAAGTAAAACTGAAGCAACATATATGTGCTTGTACTCTTCTCCAAAAAAAAGAAAAGAAAACAACACAAATTGAGAATGATTATGTTTTTAGCAACCACGGGAGGTTTACATGCTTTTAGAAAAGCGACGAACCACAATCTTGAAACATACTCCAAGTTATGAATGCAAAATGTGGGAACTGGACATACTAAAACCATTTTGTTTTGTAAAAGAAGAACCACTTATTAGCTAGGCACATTAACTAAAAAAGTTTAAGAGATACAAAAAAAAAGGCCTAAAATCGATTTCTAATTTTTGCAATACTCTTTTAGTTTCAGGCCCTTTTTGAAAAAGAAAAACTGCCTGTATATACACATAGTGCTATAAGTTAAATCCTCGCGATGAGGATAAACCAATATAGAGTCGACAGAAACAGATAATTTCCAAGGAGCATGCAAGAGGACAAAACGGCATCCTTTGATTTTTCAACGGGGTACATGTCCTGTGGTACCCGTTGGAAAATTGCTTGTGATGAATAGGACGATCGACACCCTCGCCTACTTTCTTTCTTCCCCGGGTCGTCGAGACTTGAGGTTTGAACAACTCCATCGTCCATACCAGCTATCCCAAACGCAACTGGTATAAAATTAAATACAACACAACAACAACGACCCCTCCCTCTTCTGCGAGATGCCCCACCCTAACCCATATATCACCACCTCCCTTCTCCCCTCCTCGCCATTTGCGCATCGCACCCGCGCCACATCTCTCTAGCCTCTAGCTCCTCTCCTTCACCTTCTCTACTCCATTGACAGCCTCAGGAGCCAGAGCTTGAAGAAGGGAGCTCCACCAAGCTTAATTCTCTCCTGCGATGCCGTCCATGGCCGCCGCCGGCTGTTCCCACGCAGCAGGAGTCGTCGGTGGCAGCCGGACGATGCGGCGGCCATTCGCGCCGCATCAGCCGTGGCGGCTGGTGCTGGTCATCCTGCTGCTGCTGGTGGTGGTGCCGAGCTGCTGCCAGGCGTCGCGAGGCATGCAGCCGTTCAAGGGGAAGCCCCTGGACCGGGGCACGGCGAACCACTTCCTGGGGTTCTTGCCGCGGGGCACCGTGCCGCCGTCCGGCCCCTCGCGGCAGCACAACTCCATCGGAGCGGAGGACCAAAGCCATCCCTGACCACCGCCGCGCGCGCGCCGGACCCGGCCAACAAGAAGCAGGCCGGCCGAGAGGAAGATGTAGAGTAAGGTCTCGAAGAGAGTTCCATTATTCTCGTCATCATCATGGATCAAATTCATGATTTGTTAATTGTAGCTAAGCATTTGGTAGCAGTTTTAGTTAATTAGTGGCAGTAATATATACACTTTTGGATGGAACGAAGAAGTTCGTTGTAGGAACATGTACATGAGGTAATTTTTTTGGTGATGGTGATACGGTGGTGGTGTTTCATTTCGCCTGTGCTTGCTTCTTTCAATTCCTAGCTGCTCGATCGTTCCTTTTGTGTTCTTCCCCTGCTGCTCCTTTTTTGAGCAGGGCAGGCTGGACCTGGACCGAAGCTTCTGTTGCTGCTGCCATCACTGCTTTTCTTATCTCTCATGGATCTCTTTTGCTTTGCTAAAAGCTGGGTTAGCCAGAGTACGAGTGTACAACAACCACGTACTGTCCAGTACTCTGTACTCTCGTACAGGCAGCAATCAACATCTCGCTGCTGCTGCTGCTTTCTGATCACCAGCGTCATCGATGATGGACCGAGCTGTCCGTCGTCGACTCGTCGTCCATGGCGTGCCGTTGCGTGCGTGCTGTGATTGCTCAGCTCGCTCCCTGGATGCGTGGACGAGTGGGATCGTGAATGGAGGACAGGAAGAAGGAGCAGAGGTGGAGATGGGAAGAAAGGGAGAGGCAACTGAAAGCAAGCAGGCAAGCGGCAGCTGTGGCCTGACGGGACGAGCAAGACGATCGATCCGTCGTCGCGCGGTTGGTGCAGCCAGCCGTGCGGAGGCCGGAGTTGACAAACTGCTGGTGCGGGGCTCTCCCCAACCAATAAATGTTACTTTTTGACCGCCACATCACTTTATACTGCTCTCATCTTCTCCATTTTGTCCTACTTCACTTTACTTTTTTTTTACTGTCTTTCACTTTCTTTCTTTTTTCGAAAATGAAGGCATCTCGAACCTCTGCAAAAATGCACAAATAGCCGTTCTCTTGTTACAAAGTTTTCGGTTATCCAATTGACTAAATGGAAATATACATAATTGTATAAACGATTTAAGGAATTGTGATGCAAGAAATCTAGTGAGAGATTGCACAGTGCATTAGAATGAATTCAAGGCTGGACCACCTCGTTGGTTGTCAGCGCAGCACCGTACGTTTCGGTTTCTTTGGGGGAGCAGTAATGGCGATTAGCGAGTGAGTGGACGGGAGCTGCGGTGTACATGCATGTCCTGCACCAGGCTTCCGTCACCCTTGTTGACTACCCCTACCCTGCATTGCAATTTGCAAGAACGACGATCGATCATCCAAGATGTGCATGATGATGCCAACGTAGGCTGCCATGGTCCATGGAATGGAAAGCAAAATTCCATCGGCCGCAGTAATTTCAAGGGAAAGGAAGCCCTTCAATTTTGCTTTCTCGATCGGACAGCTCACGAAAGCTTCTTCTCATCTTTAAACATCATCGTTGAAACTTGAAACAGTACAAGAAGCTGTAACTCTTTGGGAGCTAGCTCAGATCCTGTCTGTCGGTCTGTGTGTAAATGAGGTGACCATGATCAACCAAAGGTCCTCTAGTGTACTTGGTTAGACGAGGTTGAGGTACGGCGCAACTAGGAGATCCGGGTTTGATTCCTCATTAGAGCGAATTTACGGAACTAGTTTTTTTTAAAAAAAATCTCCTCGCCAGTGAAGTCGGAGTTCGGAGGTTTTCTAAACCCGGATTCGGTTCCCTTCTCTTAATGAAAACGGTGGAGCGGTCTTAATCCACCGGCTTAGTAAATGAGGTGATTAAAAAACCTCACTCACCTTTGAGACTAGCATCTGCCTCGGTGCTTCTTCCTTGCCCGTAGTTGTACAGTTGTTTGCAGTGGACGAAGACCGATCCAGGACACGATCTGAGGAGGATCTGAAGTGATGTGACAAGACACGAGAAGGAAGTTACGTACCTACGTGGTGAGGCCGACGACGAAGCTAGTAGCTCATCGCGATCAGCATGGATTGACTCCGGAGGCCGGCCGGCGTCCTTTCTATCTGTTGGCCCCATCAGCCGACGGCCGGGAGACGACGCAGCTGCGGCGAAAATCTGTGCTGGGGGATCGCCGCCGGCCGGTTAGGCCGTGGCGGAAGAAAACGAGGGTGATCGACGCGTGCTAGCAGGTGTAGGACCAGCAAGTACGTGCAGCAGCAACCCATCTCACACATCTCATCCAGACCGACACGCCGCGGCCTGCAGCGGCGTGGTAAAGGGTCATGACTCTAATGCTTTTTTCACAATCTAACTAGACTCTTTTATTTTTAGTTCAAAATTGAATAGAATTACGGTCCGATCTTTATACGGTCTGATCCTTAAATTTCTTAGTACAAAATGAAGGACCCGTTACCACCCCTACCTGCAGGTGGCCAGGTTGACTTGGGCACGCGCGTGCGTGCCAACAAGGAGAATTTCGCGGGCACCGGGCACACCTGGGATCGATGGTCTCGTTTTTCCACGAGGCCGGCCGGCCAAAGTCTTCGTGGCAGATAAAAACCTGGCCATGGCCATCTTTTTGGAGTATTTGGAACGCGAAGACGATGACGATGTGGGTTGATGACTTGATGTTGTGTGCAGATCTCTCATACTACCTCTCAAGTCATCAATCACGTTTCTCCTCTAGGTAAGCAACAGTGATCATGTTGCTTCGTTCTCCCATATATAATAATTCGGCCGGGAACGTGAGTTAAGCAAGGAATCATCACGATCTCCCGGCCCTACGCGTACATCATCTTATCGATCAGCATCTCACTACTGTCACATCCTGGGTGTGCTCCTGTCGAGTTTAATTGTGTCGTCGTTATATTGATCGATCTTAGGACAGAAGATTTGGGAACGTTGAATGAATAAGTCTACTGTATGTGCTCCACTACTCCGTACTCACAGCCACAGCCAACGGCGCATGGCATGATGCGACGTGGCGAGAGCGGCCGGGCCGGCTGCTAATTGAGAGTGATGAGGTGTGCAGGCGGAAAGGCGGGCACGTCATAATGGCCGTTATCCAAAGCCTACACCCAGGCGCGATCGATCTGCAAATACTAGCATAGGCCTGCTGGAGTACATGGATTTCGTTTGTCCCCTTCAAAACAGGATGTTGCATTCGTGGCCGAACACTAGTATAGTGTTCTCGGTGGTCTGGGCTACTGGAGGGACGAATAATGAACAGTGATCGTCGAGCGTAGACGGAACAGTAGCTACTGCTGGCCTGCTGCGTGGACGGAACAGTGACCAGTATTGGGCATCGTCGATACGTCGCAGCAAATAAAATTGTCTGTAGCCAGCAGCTGGATCGGAGTAGCGGTAGCACTGGCACTCTCTGGCAGCGTGGATGAGCTGAAGACGTCGTTGTGCAGTGTTGTCTGCCGACTCGTAGTCGTCGACGACGAGGGTACATGGTTGCGCGGTCTTGCGGCCGGATGCGTCTACAGTATCGACTGGATCGCGTCAATTGCCATTCCCAGCTCTCGCGTCGCGTCGCCGCTGCCGACGGAGGCCTAGGCTTTAACGCGCTACGGCCACTCGAGCCAAGCCAACGCAGCCGTCGTCCACACATGTCATTCTCCGATCCTTAACTTTTGGCACACCGGCGGCGGTAGTGTCGGTCCCTGCTTCCCGTGCAACGCGCACGCCTCGTGTCCAACGAGTCGAAGAAACTTGCGTTTGTTTTGCTCTCTTGCAGGGGCAAAGAAAGATGCGCACTTGCTTGCTTGTCGCGTTCTCGACCGCATACAAGGCGGCCGCTACACCTCGTGTAGTCCGTGTGTCCTCGTCACCAGGATGGAAAACTCTGCCACGACATTGGACGGTGTGGCGGCCTTGTGAAAGCAACAAGACTGATGCAATCTGATGGTCGTTGCTGCACTATATCCGACAATATAATGCTTGCGCACACAATCTGCGAGAATCTATGGCTGTTGGTCCGTGCATGCGGCCGATTATATTCTTTCCTCCCAAAAGAGGGCAAGGAAAAGCCCCGCCGATGAGTGACCATCACCACCATCCACAGCACATAATCATCTACAATTCTACATACAGGGGAAACTGCGAAAAGGCGTTGAGCGATTAGCATGCAGCCGATGAAGCATCGGTGTCCGCTTTCCCCTGCTTCTCCTTGCATTTCCCTCGAGACTGGGCGCCCCAGGCAGGGGTCGGTTTCCCTTCCCAGTCCCTGTCCCAGCAGGCATCCCAGCTCTCGCGCTCCAAACATATGTCCCCACGAGACCACGAGACCACGAGACACGCCTCCGTCCGGCCGGTGTGTAACGCCGCCAGCCGTAGGCCGAATATCCCGTGGCCAGGGTTTTTTATCCCGACCGGTTTACTCAAACCGTCGGCCTCCGGTTCCGACTAACCGGACCAGTTTGACTTACCGAAAAAATTGATCAAATTCAAATTTTAAATAAAAACTCTAGGTCAAACGGTTCGAGCCGGTTAGCTCCGGTTACCGGGCGGTTAGCTCCGGTTACCGGGGTTTTCAAAAAAAAAAAACTGACGTGGTGAAGAATTTGGCGTGTTTTCAAATTTGAATTAAAATTTTGAAAAATAAAAGAAAAATTTTTAAAAATATTTCAAGGTGAACGATGTCAAAATTTTTCAAATATTAGTGCTCTTAGTATTTTTTGCGGGCATTACAAGTTCAACCGACCAATTTTTTCTCCTTTTCATTTTTGGTTCAACTTCTAATGACCGCAAAGTATACTAAATGAACAAATTTTTGAAAATTTTTGAAACCATTAGATTTTACACACCTTGAAGTATTTTTGAGATTTTTTTATTTTTTAATTCAAAATTTGAATTTAGACCGGTAGCTAACCATCGGAACCGGAACCGAACCGGACCGGACCGGTTGGACCAGTAACCGCGGTATCCGACCCGGTTCGGGTTGGGAAATTTAACCGGGGCGGTCTAATTAGCGACCGGTCGCTGGCGGGCCTGCCAGCGACCACTTTCGGACCATGCATTTTTGACGTGGTCCCGCCGTCATCAACTCCCCGCGGCCGCCTTTTTTTTTTCTCTTTCCGCAAATTTTCCTTCCGTCCGCCGTTCCGCGCTCATTTTCTTTAGGCGCGCGTTTTTAATTATTTCTTTTGGCGCGCAAATCATTTTTGGGCCGTTGGGATAGGAGGGTGTAAAATTGGGTGGGGGAATTTCGAAATAAAAGCTATTTTTAATGGTGTTTTTCAAATAAAATACAAAAAGTACTTGGAAGAAAAGCATTTAAACAAACCAGAAAAATCTATATATATACATATATATGTTATCTTAAGCAATTCCTGTTTCGTACAAACCACTTAAGCAATTTCCGTGCTCAATACTTGGTGTACGTTGGATGACGTTTCACTTGGAATTTCCCCTGTAAAATAAAATATGAAAAAATAGTCACAAGTAGTATCCCTAAAAATTATATACTCCCTCCGTCCCAAAAAGAATGACGTTTTAGAATTCAAAATTTATCCCAAAAAGAATGACGTTTTACTTAATTTGGCATGTGTGCATGTGCATGTGGGCATGCAACAATCAATTAGCACCAAATATGGCAAATAAATAGGGGCAATCAAGGTCATTTCACGTCCTTAATAATCTGTCCTAAAATTTCTAAAATGACATTCTTTTTGGGACAGAGGGAGTACACAATTTGACTGAATTGTCGACTTGTGTAATGCAAAAAATATATAAAACAGCTATTTTGTACAAAAAAGCTGGTGTAACCTAGTATTTCACAAATTTTAGAACAAATTGCCAAATTTTTTTGTTAACTTGGACCATGAACATACATGATAACTATGCGTATAGTAAAAAAAATTATGCAATGTATATGTGAACTTGAATGTTATCTACCTTTTCGGTGCATAATTTATTAATTCGACACCCTGCAAAGAATGAAAAATGTGAAAAAAACAAAGTTAAGAAAATACTATAATTATGAAAGTTTTATGTACATGGATATAGATAGGATTAATAATTTATATGCACAAGTTATGCAATAAATATATTTAAAAAGTAATGGTCTAATTTAATGGATAACTTATGTAAAAAAACATAAAATCAGATAGAATATGACAAGCTTTTCTATATAAATAATTTGCAAAAGTTATATATCAAAAAATTTGCGTGTCAAAAAAGTTACATGTCAAAAAGTTATATGTCAAAAAGTTATATGACAAAAGTTGAACGCATAAATTATGTGCATAACATATAATGTGCAGATTTGCTAATGAAAATGCAATAACTAGTAGTGTGAATAAGTTCAAAAAGGGTATAGCTTGTGTTTTCAACTTTTTGACTAGCGTATGTATCCTGGATTAAATATTTAATAACTAGCATAACTTGTACATGTATTTGCAAACTGCACAACTTGTGTTTCCAAACTTATCAAGTAGCATATATTTGGTGAAAAATATTTAACTAGCATAACTTGTACATACAATTTGTGAACAACACAACTTGTCAACTAGGATATATTTTCATGAACTTATTAAAGCAACATAAAACCTTGTATATTCAACTTATGTGCATAATTGTAACATGGCATAAACATGTGTCAAAAAAAGAGAGAGAAAGCGTCTAGTCTTAGTAATGATTAAGTACACACTTACATATTGAGCAGCAATTTTCTTGATTTGAGGCATGACAACCTCATTTTCCGAGTGGGTGCAAAGATAGTAAGTTATCACTTCACGTATTGGCTTAGCATGCTCCTGTGTTTCATATGATTTAGAAAAGTTTAAATGACAAAAATATGGTCTTAAAAGGATGTACATGGATAAAAAACTGATGAGAAAAAATGAAGTGTGTTTTGTACAAGATAAGAACTGTGTAAAAAACTTACTTCTCTAAAATGGAAATGAGTGTCACCATTGTATGATAACAGCAGTTGCAAAACGAATACACCAGTGTCATTCCTATTGACATAGGTTAGTAGGGGAAGGAGCGAAAATAAATTAGTGCAAGTGACATATTTATGATAACAATAATGTGTTATTAACAGAAAAACTGTGGTGTAAAACTCAACTGGCTGCTGCAATTGGACACACTCGCAATGGCTGTCAGCATATTGTATATATCAACTCTTGTGGACCTACTGTGTACAAGTTTGAATACTTTCCGGAAATTGGATATGGCAACAAATGCATCCTCTTTGATGATGTCAACATTATCGAAAGGACAAATGACCTCAAACCTTTTATCCCTGAAATTTGCAACAAGGAGATACCAAAAGCTATTCTTGCGGAGAGGGACAAATACCTGACATGTTAAAAGAATTTTGTAAGAACAAGCAAGCTATATATCTTGTGATTTCAGGGACAAATCGTATTTTTTTGTTTGGTCACTTTATAAATGGAAACAAAAAAAAGAGAAAAGAGAAGAAAATTTTAAGAACTAACCAGATCTGAGAAATCCAGCCTATATCCAATCTTTGGTTCAGAAAAATTCCCTGAAATGTCACATGGTTGTAGATTTGCATCCTGTAAATACACCTGTTTGGTTTTGGGGTGTGTCGGGGGTTAAAGATGAAAGACTGAGATATTTGTGCTTTTTTGGCGCGTAGCAAAACTGTGCTTTAAAATAGAAAATTGAAATTAGCTTACAGCTGTGTCATAGTGAACCACATGCTTGCCCCATTCGCTAGGAGGTAGCAAATCCTGCAGATGCTTACGATATTGTGCTTCCATTACAGCAGTGCCCATTATGTTCATGACATGATGTGAAACTGACCCATAAACTTGCATGGATAACCCAAAAGTGCGATGATTGACCCAAGCACGAGCCATCTTGATTATTCTTGGACTGGTTTAAAACATGGTGAAAAAGGAAGGAGTAATGCATCAGTTAAAAAATATATGCGAGGGGTTGAAAACATGGTGAAAAAAGAAAAAGGAGTAATGCATTAGTTAAAAAATATATACAACTCATAGACAATTTAAAAACACCTTATATATAACTTATAGCACACTTGTTGCATGTGTTTCAAAAGGATTGTAGGGAGATAACATTATGCATAGTGCAAAAAAACATATAAACAAAAAATGGAACTTATGTGTATAACATATGATCAGTACATAAAAAAGTCTGAGAGGTAAATTATGCAGAACACAGTTTAAAATTATATTAAGAAGAATGGAAACAAATAGTTGTACCTTCTTGCAGGATAAGGTGGTGGTATGGTGTTCACAATGTACTGATCTACATCTCTTTGGATTGGTGTTGACACGAAGACATGAAAGAAAATGACAGGATTTATTGGTATCATGTTCTCGGTTGGTGTGTTTGGGAAAGTTCTTGCCATGGCAACTGACTCATCCATTCGCCTTAACGTCTCGTCATCCCACACATCCACATTGGTAATGCATGGTATTGTTGGAGCATCTGGACCTCTGTGTTGCTGGCATTGAAATATATTGATTCCAGTGGTTTCCTGGTCGTAGCTACCAGATTGGTTTTCAAAACATTTGGTTGATGTTCCCTTGCATTCTGCACGGACCACTGATTCTTTATTTATTTCAGTGCTGCACTCATTTTGCGTGTGTGTGTCGGGGGGCAAATGCTAGGTGTCGTCACACTATGGTAGTGTCCCAATGTTCCTCTGAGTAGAAGCTCTGTCTTCATTAAGTGAACAAGGGCTGCGTGTACAGAACGGGTCACTGTCTTGGCTGCATGAGAGACAGCTTGTTGACACATTGTCTGGTGCTGAACCGAGAGGGCCAAGCTTGAGCTTCTTGTTCGCAGACTCTAAATACTTCCCTATTCTTGCAAGTTGAAGCTCATTTAGAGAGAGTCATGCTAGTTTGGTAGATTCATTTTTAACATATGTGGCAGCCTTGCTTGAAGTAGTGGGGAATGATCTTTTCTTGAAAGGCAGGACCTTCGTCGAGGCATGCGTGCCCGTGCTCTGCTGAAATGGTGTTGATTCCGTGTCGAAGGGTGAAATGTGTTGCTCCTTCTAAATAGCTGGACAATCATGTCTCTCATCTGCATAATCCAACATGGCCAAGTTGGCAAGTGAAAATGTGGTGTCAGAAAAACAATCTGATTCTGGCTCTAGTGAGATGTTGTTGGTTTCCAGACTAAAGATTGACTTGTGCAATTTATCAAGAGATTCTTTTTGCCCTTCAAATATATCACTGCCATCCCAGATATCCATTGGTATGAGCAGCTGGATGAATTTTTCCATTATTTGCTCACAAATAGGTTGGCTATCCAGAAATTCAGGTGCAATTAGGGGCTGTGGAACCAGTAGATCTTTATCCATCCCATCTATTTTGTTGAGGAATACAGACTCCAGATAGATTAGGGTAGTGGCAGCTTGTACTGGGGAATGGCTTCTATCATCGATGGATATTGGGGTGCTCGCTGAATTGGTTAGATCAGAGTTGGTGAGTGTGGAAGGTTTTGTTTGAATTCTGTCAGCACTCTGTACAGCACAATGTTCATCAAACGTGTTTGTGAAACTGAGCATGATGGTACTGCTGCTGTCACATATGATAGATGCGGTTTTCATAACCTGTGCGATGAGAAGTGGCCTTATTGCTTTCATGTGATCTGAGCAGAGATCGTGGTATGATTGTTGTAGTTCATTCCTAACCTGGGATGTTTGAGAAAAACGGGATTAAACAAAAAAGAAATGTGGTGCAAATATTCATTTGTATGGAAAAACATGCATAAGAAATAGAAGTATGGTGGAGGGTGGTGCCCACAAGTGAAAAAAGGGTATAAAAACTAAATCTACATGAAAGATTGTGTTTGCATGAAAAAAAGGAGCTGTGTATTATACAAAACAAGAATGACTGAAAATAATAACATGATGATTGTTCTCACATTTTTGAAGCGAGGCCCAGGGAGGATTGAATTCAAGCCCTTTTGGATATCATTGGACGTGTCAATGTATATGCCTTGGTTCAGATTCTGTGTCCTGAATGGTGTTTCAGTAATGTTTCTCATCTGGTATCGAAGGGGGGATACGATGTCAACTTATAACAAAATTGAATGCAGTATGAACTAAAAGCGGTAAAAGAAAAAAAGATTTATATGGACAAACTTACAAGGGTCTTGCCGGACATGTTGTTATCAGCACTGATTAAGTCCATCTTCACATATATTGCTACATTCTCAGTAGACCAAAGTCCTATCCGAGGGATCGAATCAGGCAAACTCAGCTTTGATGAGTCGAGGAACTCAAAATATACTATCTGTTTTGCATAAAAGAAAAAAGGGGGTGAAAAAAAGTTTAAGCAAACATAAAAAATAGCAGTATGTCTCTCGTATATTAACATCCATATTTTAAGTGTATGTGAGGGTTTGATATATGATAAAAACAAGTGCACAAGAAACCGTGATGAAACTAATGGTCGAAGGAAACAAAACTTACCATGAGTGCAAAAATGCATCCTCCTAAAGCTGCTGTGTTGCATGAAGCTATAGATTGCTGGAATTTAGATATTGATGACACTAACTTCTCAAGAACTATGTCAGACTAGTTGTATGATATGATTGTATCAGCCATGTATACTGCTTGAAAGAACTCTAGGCTCGCACACTCATTGTTGGTTGGGCATAGAAACACTGACAAGGTGAAAAGGGCGAAGGTTCTCTTGAACTGGTCACCATCAAGGTTGTCAGTAATGAGAGCCATAAGCTCATTAATGGTGGGATAAGTTCCATTGCATCGGGTTTCACCACGTATCAGCTTCTTTGCACTCTCATCGCAGAAATGGGGGAGAGGAGCACCTCCGATTGGTATACCTAGCACCTGATGTATATGAAGCGAGGATAATCTGAAACTAGACCCACTTGGTAGATTCACAGTTCTAGTCATGGTATCAAAATGCTAGATGAGCCATAAAATGAAGCCTTTGGGGATCGACTTGCAACATAGATCTAGGATGTGGTGGAAGCCAATGCTCTTGACAAGATCCCTCTGATGGCCATTCAATGATGCTGATACACTAATGAATTTCCGCAGAGATAGTTTAGTTGTGAAATGGGAACCAAGTTCTTCCATGTTATCATCTAATTTAAGTGTGGCCATGATACTTGTCCTTTCTAGAATCTTCCAGTATCAAAATGCATCCACCTTCATAAATGCTGGTTGGAAGGGGAAAAATATATGTTATAATGTCACTCACAAAAACAGTGATAGGACTATTGGTATAGCATCAGTGCAAAAAAAAGCGATTAGTTAATGGTTGAGCATGTCAATATAGATAGTTTTGTCTCCCACAAGATAGATGCATTTTGATCCGTGGTTGGAGTAAAAAAGAAATAGACTAACTGCATCTGTTGTTGATTAGTGATACAACAACAAAAAATATATTCCTAGATGACTCATAGCCGAAATAGATAATTGAACTTTAGAATATGAATTAATGTCACTCTACCAAATGGAGCTGCCTACTATGGTTCCACTGCCTGCAATGTTAAATTAAATTGGTCCACACGAACCACCGATTCAGACTTTCAAATCACAAAAAGGGGTGAGTAGAAGTGTATTTCTTTGTCCTATGTAGCGCAGGGAGTACTTTCTACGTTGCATCCCAGGAGTCCATCCCTCATAGCAAAATCAGGGAAGCAATTCGAGGTCTTAAAAAACATCAAAGCAGGTCGGATCTACCTGTGTGGCCATATAAATCGATGAGATTGTGGGAGGATAGGGTTGTGCGTGTACGTCTGCACCAAGTGTTGCTAATTAGGGGAGAGGAGGAGAAAGGAGGCCAGGAGGGAAGGCTGCGATTCAGATTGGTGATGGCTGCGTACCTTGGGTGTTCGTCCAGATTGCCGTCCTGCAGGGATTTGGGGGAGGATGGGGCAGCGGTGGCGCTAGAGGAGATGGCGGTGGGGCTCGCTGCTCTGGCCGCCGGCCTGAGCCCCACACAGGTCTGCGCCGTAGCCGAAGGGAGAGGATGGGTGGCCGACGACGGGACCGAGAAAGAGGGAGGCGAGGTGGAGGGGAAGAAAGAGAATGCGAGTGGGAGAAAGAAGAAGGGACGAGGACTGACCGCTTTGTGGCTGCGCTGGGGAGTGGTGAAAAGGGAATAAAAAAAATAGACTGTGCAGTGTAGAAGTTTCTGGTTTCTTTGTGGCTGGCAACGTTGTATATATAAATTATATGTATTATGTAAAATAACTTGTGTACAATAATAATATATGAAAAAATGTGTTCTGAAAATAATTAGACGACAAGTTATGTGTATAACTTTTTCGTTGACGACAAGTAATGTGAAAAACTTTTTTTTCCTGATGACGAGTTATACGTATAACTTTTCCGTGATATACCTAACTTATACATGTAATATTTTGTCATAACTTTTGGGAGTATGATGTTAAAAGTTTATGCAATAAAATAAAAATTATACGTACATCTTTTTTCTGTAAAAAGTTATACACATAATTCTGTTGCAAAAAAATTCGGTGATAATTTATTAATATAACTTTTAAAGAAAAAAATTTAAAATATGCAGGTAACTTTTCTTTTAAAAGTAAAGTTATATACATAATTTTATCATAGCAACATTTTTTTCAAAATTAAATTTATGCACATAAGTTTTACTCACAATTTTTCATTTACGAGATATATGCGAGGCACAATTTTTATATGACAAATTTTGTGTATAACTTGTTTACGTAACGATAATTTATGCACATAAGTTTCCCTAACAACGAGTTACGCACATAACTTATACCGACAAAGTTATGCATATAACTTTTCCTTTCAACGACAACTTATGCATATAACTTTTTCATTGATGATGAGTTATGCGGATAACTTTTTTCCCTGATGATGAGTTATACGAATAACTTTTCCGTGATATACATAGCTTATACACATAATATTTGTCATAACTTTTGGGAGTATGATGTTAAAAATTTATGGAATAAAATAAAAAGTATAGGCACATCTTTTTGTGTAAAAGTTAATACACATATTTTTGTTGCAAAAATTTCGGTAATAATATATTAATATAAGTTATGAAGAAAATTTGAAAATATGCAGGTAACTTTTCTTTAAAGTAAACTTATATACATAATTTTATCATAGCAACATTTTTTCAAAATTAAATTTATGCACATAAGTTTTAATCACAACTTATTTATGAGATATATGCGATGCATAATTTTTATATGACGATTATTGTATTTAACTTCTTTATGTAACGATAATTTATGCACATAAGTTTCCTTAACAACGAGTTATCCGCATAACTTATCACAAGTTATGCGGATAACTTTTCCTTTCAACGACAACTTATGCGTATAACTTTTTCATTGACGACGAGTTATGTGGATAACTTTTTCCCTGATGACGAGTTATACAAATAACTTTTCCGTGATATACATAATTTATACACATAATATTTTGTCATAACTTTTGGGAGTAATAAAATAAAAATTATGCGTACATCTTTTTTCTGTAAAAAGTTATACAAATAAGTTTATTGCAAAAATTTCGGTGATAATTTATTAATATAAGTTATAAAGAAAAGTTTAAAAATATGCAGGTAACTTTTCTTTAAAGTAAAGTTATATACATAACTTTATCATAGCAATATTATTCCGAAATTAAATTTATGCACATAAGTTTTAGATTCATAATTTTTATATGACGATTTTTGTGTATAACTTCTTTTACATAATGATAATTTATGCACATAAGTTTCCCCTAACAACGAGTTATGCACATAACTTATACTGGCAAAGTTATGCATATAACTTTTCAATTCGCGACAAGTTATGCGTATAACTTTTTCATTGACGACGAGTTATGTGCATAACTTTTTTTTCCTAATGACGAGTTATGTGCATAACTTATATAGAACAAAAATTGTTGAAGGAAAAAAAGAAAAAAAGAAAAAAGAAAAATGGAAAGAATCCCACGTGAGGCGCGCGCAGACGGCAGGCACCGCGGTCGCTTGGAGCGACCGAACGCTGAATTGATTTTGAGCCAGAAAATTGATATTGGTGCAAGCATGGCACCCGAGGTGGTGGCCCGCCATGCAGTCATGACGTGCGCGCTCAGGAACGCGTGAGTGCTAAATTGATATTGCGATATAGACATATAGATGTTGCTCAAAAACTCGACGCAAAGAACAAACAAAAATTGTACTAGTGGATAAATAAAGATATTTATAAAAAAATCTTGTTTCCAAAAAATCATAAAATTGTACACATAAGTTTGGTGCATAACTTCAAAACTATTAACATAAATTATGTAGTAAAGATATTTTGTTAGGCTTGTACACCAGTGGTCCCAGAAAAAAAGGGAAAAATACCAGGATTGACGTGCACGCAGCGCGTGCAGAACAAACCCACCCCCCTGGCCCCACCCCCCACCTGCCCCGCCAATCCTCTTCTCCCGCAGCTTCTTCCGTGCCGCCGGCGCCCCCAACGCCATTGTTGGCGGCAGAAGAGAGGCGGAGGGGTGTTGCAAAAAACAGAGGAGGAATTATAAAGACAAAAAAAAGGGAGTAGCAAAATAGAGTATCCCGAAAAGGAATCTGCACGTACGTAGCCATTTATTAATCTTGGTTTGAATTTTTTGGGGGATAACATCTCAGATACAAATCCCAATCCCCCATGAGTATCTTGATCTACACAAAGTGTTTGGTTTCAACTCCTGTGAACAGTAGTGGTTGAAATCTATTTACATGAATATAAGAAGCACATGGTGTGTGCGGCGACATAAAGAGCACGAGCATGAAGAATCTTAAAAAAAGTAGGATGCCCAGATTTGATCTGGCTTCATTCCGAAGCATTTTGTTAAATCTGCTATGTCACTGTCGTCTGTCGACTTGTCCTTGTTCTGTCCCTTCTTCGTCTGCTCCGTATGCCCTGAGACAAAGTCAAAGATAAGATCAGTGATTGAATAATGTGTATAATTACAGCTTTATTTTGTAAAAAATAGGAAAAGGTGGAAGTGCATCCTAGATTGAAGACATAAAAAATGAACATGACTGAAAGCGAAATGTCAACACACATGGACCAACTTTTGGCATCTTGTAATGGAGTGGATGATCTGTGCCCAAGAAAGAATGTTTGCTGAACAGGCTCAGGCGCGGTTTTTACAGGTAACAAAACTATTTCTTATGCTCCACATGCAGCCAATTTGTATGGATGAGTGGTATTAGTGTGTAGTATAAAAACATCTCTATCTCTCTCTCTGTCTTTGTGTAGACATTCTTCAATAGGAGACTGGACAGAGAGGACCAAGACATGTGCAACAAACTAGCTGAGGTAGATGCTGCTCTGGCTCGTGATAGCAGCGCAGCACCTGTGATTTGTAGACGAGCAGACAATGTTGTGGAAAAGCGGTGGTTGGATCTAAACCTATATGAGGTAACACAATCTGTTTAAGAAACGCTATGAAAAAAAGAAATGTTTGTATAAAATGTACAAGATGAAATATGAATAATGAACAATGCAGGGAGGTGGTGAGGGAGAAGCCGCTAGTGGAGAAACAGTAGAACCAGGCATCGTGAAAGATGCAGCCTCGAATAATGGCAGAATCAATGCATTTGATCTGAATCACGTACGTGCAACAAGCTTATTAACTTACAGCATTAACTTACAGAAATCTGACTTTTACAAAAAGAAGGGGGGAAATGTTCTGCTACAGATTCATGATTTGGATTTTTTTTATATGACTAATGTGTTTTGGGTGTTACTTTTTACAGGAGCCTCTACTGGGAAGTGGGGCGGAGTCCAGATAGGATGTGGTGGGCGACCAAAACATGGAGGCAGTGGGAATAGATGGTGATCATGTGGGCCATGGTGGACAAGGGGATGGGGCACTCATTGGTGATGATGTTTTGTTACCAGGAGAGCCAACCCCTGAACAAAAGGACATGGACAGTATGTTTGAGGAGATGAATTACCCTACAATCACTGAGATATGTGATGCTAAGGAGCCAGAAGTTGGCATGCGCTTCAAAATACGGGAGGAGGCATACCATTTCTTCAAGTTGTATGCGAGGAAAACAGGGTTTGCGGTAAAGAAGGATACAGCTTACACTTCGAGGCCTACAGGGGTGCTATACAAGCAGGTTTTCATGTGCAATAAAAGCAGAAAGTCAGTAGTGAACGATGATCCTGGGAGGAAAAGGAGGAGCAATATTATTCCCCAAACAGAGTCTAAGGTGTTAGTGCGACTAAAGCTTGAATCTAATGAATGGAAAATAATAGTCGTGCACCTGGAGCATAACCATGATCTTGCACCATCGATATGGTTGGTGAGGTTCATGAGGTGCCATAAGTACATGTCACTCGGTGAGAAAAGGTTTATCACCATACTACAGAATAGTAGGGTGCCCCCGAGGAAAGTGATGTCGATATTCAGACTACTTAGGGGCCATCTCAGGGTTGTTGAGTTTGATGCAAAGGATATAATGTCACACCCGAATTTAAAGGCAAATTCGAATGCTCATATTATATGTGTGCCAGGATCAAGTTTCACACATATAACGACTCAGTGATAACCAAAACACAATGCCATAACGTAAAGAGAGTATTAAACTTTATTACAGACCAAAATGTCTCATAAACGAACTAATTATTAACGAGTAGCAACGCAGCGGATGGGGTCAACACCACAGGCAGCTGACTGGTGGCACGCCCGCATAGAATTCGTCGAAGTCTTCAGGGAAATCTTCAAATCTCTCCAAATCTGAACAGCATCCGGATTGTGTCATTGCAATAGTGAAAACAAGCGTGAGCACATGCCGTACTCAGCAAGCGGAATCATAACATAACATGCAAGGCTTTATAGTGGAGGCTGATAGGGTTAAGCATTTAGCTTTTTAGTTGGTCAAGTTTTATTAGCAACATAATTACTAACAAGTGTATGTTTATACCGAACCCACAATTAACATAAGAGGATAAACAACATAAATAAAGATAGATGCACCAAGTTAATCTTTGACTTCCATAGATTAATCATGTGAGGGTCCAGGCCGCTCGTGACCGTGAGCACGGCTAATCGATTAGTTTTACACTCTGCAGAGGTTGTACACTTTCACCACAAGTCATGTAAAAGTTCTAGGAACTTTAAACCCAACCACGCGATGCCGGCCAAGCATCATACCACACTACCTAGGTGTGATTGCATAGGGACGCTACGAGGCCTTTGCAAAGTTTCCCCAGTGTGAAGCAACCCGCGAAGGTTCTGAGTCGTTGCAGAGTATAAAGTCCCCTAGTAGGACCGTGTCTTAGCAAAGCCCACTCCCTACTAGAGTGAGTCTATACCCCACTGGCGCTCCCCCTTGCCCTTATCAGGTAAGATCACCCCAACACTAGAGTCACTAATTAATTAGCCAAGGCAGAGCCATATACCCTTGTGGTTGCACTATTATCCTGGGTGGTCGCTCCATGTTCCAATTAAACAAGGTGATCTTGTATTAATGAAGGTATAGCATAAATAAATCAAGTTTCATAAAGTTTCATTAATACCATCCACCAAGTTAAGCATAGCGAGAACTACCCAACAACAAAAGTAAATACCCAGGTTGATCAAGGTGAAGGGATAAAATGATCTAATCATGTCCTTAAAAAGGGTCCCATCAATTTAATACAAGCAAAAGTAAGAACAGTGAATTAAATGCATGTTGTATAGGTAAACGGGTATGCATCAAGGTAGACTTGCCTTCAACAAATCCTTGTTGCTGTTCAGACACTTGAGCTTCTTGGTCTTCAAATCCTTCAGCCCAAACGTTCTCTACGCATCACATCAAGTACATACAAGCAAACAATAGAATAAAATAAGAAACAATCACCAAACAGTAAGATCAAATCAAAACAGGGGCAAAATGCTATTCTACTCTTCGATATGATCGTTTGGACATAAAGAACGCTAAAAACGGAGCTAAAACGGAGAAGATATGGCTAAAAGAAGGTACAGGGGTATAACTGTGAAGAAACTAAGGTTCCATGGACCTATCTGCAAGAAACCGAGGGCTAAAACGTAAAAGAACTTGAAAACAGAAGGGCTTGACTAAAAACTTAAAGATTTGGACCTCGGGCACTATTTTTAAAGAAACCAGGGGTTAAAACAAAAAGAAAAGGACTGATTTGAAAAGGTCTCTGACTGGTGGGAGGACCGGCTTGGAAATTTAAAGAACTCAGGGGCTTTTTCGCAAAACGACACGATCAAACTGGGAGTTAGAGTGGTTGACCGGTATTGACTTCCGGCGGGGATGGATCTGGGCCACTGGTTTGAGATCGGACGGACGAAGACGCGCGCGAGCGGCCTCCGACGGAGCAGGCGACGGCGAGCGGCAGCGCAGGGGCGAAACTCGCCGGCGAGCTTGCGATCTCGAGCTGGGGGGCTCGAACAGCGACGGGAAGCGGCCGGGGAGAAAGAGGGGATGACGGCGAGTCGTTCTAGGGTTTCGGGAGGGCGAGACGGTGAACGGCGGCGACGCATGGCTCGGAGGGGCGGCCGGCGGCGAAAAGAGAACTCCAGCGAGCTTTTGCGCACGGAACAGAGCGCCTGGACAACAACAAGCAGCTTCGTGGGGTTCCTTACCTCCTTGCGCAGCTCCGGGACGGCTTCTTGACGACGGAGCGGCGGCGGGACGGTGGATTGGCTTCCGGTGGCGGCTAGGGTTAGGCGCGGCTGCAGGAGCTCAAGGCGGCGGCGACTCGGGATTTGAGAAGCGCCGGGGTCCGGGGTTTATAAAGGGGCGGCGCACACGTACGGGCCAGGGCAACCAAGGCGGGGACGACCGGGTGTCCAACTCGGGCACGGCAGCGCGGCGAAATGGAGTCCGGGGCGGATTCGGCCGGAGGTGGAAGATGACATGGGGGACCCACCTGTCGGCGGTTGAAGGCGAAGCGAAGGTTGGCGGGCTGCGCTGGGCCGGGAGTTAACTGGGCCAGGGCGATCTGCGGACGGTTGAAAGAAAATGAGGGGCACCAGCGGACTTGGCAAGCTGGGCTAGAACAGAAGCTGGGCCGGGGCAAAAAGGCAGACGGGCGGAAAGAGCAGGGGACGGGGATAGACTTCACTGGCTTGGGCCGAAACAAGGTAGCAGGCCAGATAGATAGAAAGGGTAGGGAGATAAAGGAAAAGCTTTTGGAATTTTTTTAAAACCACACAAACACATGAATTCAAATCCAAATTTGAATTCAACCAAACAGAAACAATGCTCCAGCATGTATGCAACAATAAACTCCTATATTTATTTATTTTATTTTCAAAAATATATTTAAATGCCTAAAAATTCTCACACACCTTATGATCCTTAATAACAAAACATTGTTTCTAAACAAATTTTATTGAAATTAAATTTTTGTAAAATTAGGGTGTTACATATAACCAACTTGAAGAGTGCAGAGAATAAAAAGCATGTTAATAAAGATATTGACGAACTAGTAGCATTGTTCAAAGAGAGGCAGAGAAATATCCCCGGGTTCTACTATGCTCTACAGACAGATGGTGATGGCACAGTCCGCAGTGTATTCTGGACGGATGCAGTTGGTAGGTCGACCTACAAGATCTATGGTGACTATGTATCGTTCGACACAACATTCAGCACCAACATGTACGACATGCCATTCGCCCAATCGTTGGAGTTAAACATGTTAATGGTTCAAGAACTAAACCAAACCCACACCAATCCGTTTACATATACTACACTTCAAAAACCAAACCAAACCAAACTATTGACCCATTCATCCAAACCAATCCAAACCACTTCAAACCATTTAGTCTTTTTCTTATCTCAAAACTAATAAAATTAGTTCAATTCTCTAATGTTAAGGTCCAACTTTGGGTGTGGGTCCCACATATAGATTTAGCTTCGCCGATTTGCACGGAGTAGCGGACTATCATATTGAGCATCTCCAGCAAATTTCGGTCATATCTGCTAAAATTTTATAGTGTGAACGCGAGCTTTTAATTCTAGGGTCCAGCTCTGGACGTGGGTCCCACATATAGATTTGGCTTCACCGATTTGCACAGAGTAGCGGACTGTCATATTAAACATCTCCAGCAAATTTCGGACATATCTGCTAAAATTTTATAATGTGAATGCGAGCTTTTAATTCTAAGGTCCGGCTCTGGACGTGGGTCCCACGTATAGATTTGACTTCACCGATTTGCACGGAGTAGCGGACTATCATATTAAGGTTCTCCAGTAAATTTCAATCATATTTGCTAAAATTTTATAGTGTGAACACGAGCTTTTAATTCTAGGGTCCGGCTCTGCACGTGGGTCCCACATATGGATTTGGCTCTATCTGGTTGCATGGAGTAACAGACTATTATTACGAGATATCTCTAACAAATTTCAGTCAAATTCGGTAAAAATTATGTATGTTAACGTGATCTTTAAATTTTTAAGTCTGATTTTTAACCTGACTTATACTTTACACAAAACTATAATATTGTTAAACCATTCTCATCCAATATAACCTTGAAACCAAACCAAACCATTATAGATGGCAAACCATTTTGAACCAAACCAAATTGAACCATGTCTAAAACCAAACCGAAAAAACGGGTTCAAACCGAACCATTAACAGGTTTAGTTGGAGTCAATAATCATGGCAGGACCTTGCTGCTTGGTTGTGCCCTCCTAAAGGACCAGACTGCTGATACTTTTGAGTGGCTGTTTGAAACTTTTTTAATTGCCAACAATGGAAAGGCTCCAGGGACAGTGATCACCGACCAAGACCAGTCAATTGGGATAGCATTGGATTCAAAATTTCCCATGTCGGTACGGAGGTTCTGCTTTTGGCATATTATGAAAGTATTGAGAGAAAAGAACTTGATATACTTTAGGAAGAAAAAAGGATTGTACCAGAAGCTAAAGTGTGTAGTCAGGGACTCATTTACCCCAGAGGAGTTCGAGGCCAGGTGGCCAGAGGCGGTTGCGGAGCATGATGCGAGTGACAACAATAGGATCAATTATCTATACAATATCAGGAGCTACTGGGTGCCTGCCTTCATGGAATCTTTCTACCCATTCTCGAGCACAATAGGCAGGAGTGAGAGTACTAACGCAATGTTTAAAGGCTATGTTGCCCACAAAGACACCATAGTGAATTTTTTTGGAGCATATGAGAACATCCAAGAGAAAAATTTGTCAGAACTTGATAGGTGCAGATACACTTCAGAGTTGAAGGAACCAAGCCAGTGCACATACAATGGCCTGGAGGGCCATGCAGCAACAATTTATACAAACACTATATTCCAAAAGGTGCAAAGGGAAATCAAAAAAGGCACAGGCTACGGTGTTAGTGAGGTTACTCGAGATAAGCTATTTCAGCTAACAAGAAAAGTGAAATACGAGAACCCTGAATTTGAGAAAGAAAAATACACAGTGCAAGTGTCAGACGACAAGACGAGCTTTAGCTGCTCTTGCAAGAAATTAGAGAGGGATGGCATTCACTGTTGCCACGTGTGGAAAATTGCGGAGCGGCTAGACCTATTGTTGGTGCCAGATAGTTTTGTTAAATATCGGTGGACTATAAAAGCAGATCAAGATGTTGCATTGGCTGTTGGGCAAGAAATGGTGATTGGTGGGAGCAAAACTTCTGATGCAGTGCAATATTGCATAATGATGGCAGATGTGTCACAGTTTTGCTCGACACTTGCTGGAAACAAAAGGGGAATAGATTTGTTCGTAAAAGAGTTTGCTGATATGAAGAATAGGATTAACACAATGCTTAAGATTGCAGATGCAGCCAATGGCCCTGCAGGAAATGCAGCAACTGTGCAGACCAGAACAGAACAAGCGGATGGCTCCGCAAATGCTGTGACTAAGTACAAGGACCCCCACGTGCAGCTGTAAAGGGACCAACTAAGCGAAAAATTGGTGCTGTGGAGAAAGTATTGGATGATCTACAGAAGAAGAAGGCCCAAGAAGGAAACATAACGACTAAACCAATTAGAAGATGCAGTAAGTGCAAAAGTACAACGCATGATAAGAAAAAGTGCTCGGAAATTGGAAAGATGACCCAACTCCCACAGGTAAATAGAAAACACAATTTCTCGCTGCATCTGAAGCTGTGTAAAAAAATATTAAAGTGTATTTACACATCATTTTGTACAAAAACTAGATTAAAATTTTATGTGGCTTGATGACATTTGGTGTAATAATATTTTGATATTGTAGGCTCTACTCAAAAGGGCTGCGCAGATCAACAATGTCCAGCATGATGAGAGCGTATTGGCAACTTCACAACAACCCATACCGCCACGCATGGGCGCGGAGCAGAAAGCTTGAAAAAAAAAGGAATGCGGGGGGAGGAAGAGGTTGAACATAGAAAAGTGAAGAACTCATAGAGAGAGCAGAGGAGCAGCGTACAAAAAAATTGTAGGAGATGGAGTATGAAGAGCATTAGCAATAAATATAAGGTTGCATAAGTTATTGGATAAAAAAATATTTAGAAAAAGGGAAGCCTCCAAAAAAATGTAATGCTACTGATTTGTTTTCCTCTGTTAGTTTATAAAAACATGATGTCAGGTGTTTATGTGTTTCACATATAATCATGTTGAATTTTTTTAAAAAAAACTGACCTTCATTCTTCTTCATTAGTTTTTCCACAGCTGGTAGCTTCATTGTGTTCGCTGGGTGGCAAATCAAATAAACAGCCTTCTTAACTCTGTGATTGTAGCTTTGGTCCCGTTTGAAAAACAAATAATGAAATTTAAAGTAGATGCGTCAAAAACAGTTGCATACACTTTAAGTTTAGGGCTTGGTCTGAGAGAATTTTTTCAAACAAAATAAGAAAACAAACCTTGTCAATTTGATCAACCCTCCTACCATCCCACGATTCCATAAAATGCATGGTGTAGATGCCACAATTGTAGCTGCTGTGGCGAAACAAATTGGATTGAAAAAGTATTCATAGTATTTAGCTTTTATGTAACTTATTTACATAAAATCGAAAAATTGTAAAAATATAGTATGCATTATTTACATGACTTTCTGTGTATTTATATCTTGTAGCCAAAACCTATAGGCTGTATCATAGCTGACATTTTGTGGTGAATATACTAGTATTAAAAATATCATGCATAACTTATGCTGTCAAAAGATGACTTGTGAAATGAAACTTGTGATATATAGCTAGTTAGCATAACATCTATATCCTGATGCATATAATGATTACAAAAACTTCTGCGCATATATCTATATGAATGCTAAATACTATGAATAATTTGTGGGCGTAACTTGTGTTCATAATTTATTCTGTTCATAACTTGTGTGTGTAACTTGTTCTGTTAAATAACTTGTGTGCATAACTTGTGGACGTAACTTATGTAGAGCAAGATAAAAAAAAGTGTCTACATACTTGTTTCCTTGCTGGGGAGCATGTTGGCATGCTGTGCGGAATCCAGAAACATTGACGACACCTTGGGGATCGTACATGACTTCAAATGCTCTAGCAAAGTTTGTCCTCTGCATTTTTAAAAAATACCATCAATTTTTTAGGTATGAGGAGGGTTGAAAAAATAAAACAACATCCAGAATTTTAAAAAAAAATTGCAGGAGGGTGTGTAAGAGGAAAAAAGAGAGATAACATATAGATGATGAAAAAAAGTTGACTTACAACTTTATTTGTAAGTTCCTTCTCCTCGTCTAAAAATTTGCTGGAGTTTAGAACATCAAATCTGTTGTCCCTAATGTTTGCGACAAGCAACTACCAGTGTGCTCCATTGCATATAGGAATCATAACCTTATAAAGGTGTGTGCGGGCAGGGGCAAAAAAAGATTGTTTATAACATAGTAATCATAACATAGAATATTTATTTGATAATCATAAGACAAAAAGGGAAAAAATACAAACCATGTCAACTTTGTCAAGCTTAAATCCAATTCTAGTGTGTGCCAGCTGTTTCTTCAGTAACTCAATGTCTACATCATCAACTTTCATGTGGTTTTTTTTATATTCCAAAAATGACAAGGTTTGTCAAAAAAGAAAAATTATAAACATAAAACAGAAGTGCATATACCCTAGTTTAAAAAAAGATGTAATGCTTGGGATAAAGCATAAAAAAAAGAACAACAAACTTGTATAAGTTACTTACAACTTCCGCTGATGTGAGAAATCCCTTCTTAATCTTTGGTTTAGCTTCTCTGTTCTGATCATATGCGAGTGCCTCACAAAACACATTCATTACAAATGAGCCTAACCATGTGTTCGGACGCATTGTGTTGCCAAATTCTCCATGCTTTATGGACATCCGACCAATGCATACAAATTCAGTGTTCCTGGCAACAAAAAAAAGAGAGAGAAAAATAAGAGATGGAAAAATATCAGAATGTAAACAGAGATAAAATGGTTAAAAGTATGTACGTGCTACTACTGTTGACTTACTTTTGAAGTGGCCCGATTCTTTTGGTGGCAGCAAAAAATACGTTCTTTTCAAATTCAGAAAGCACGATTTTCTTTCTGCGACCTTTTTCACCAATGAACATTGACCTTGTGGATTTCAAAGCACGCTTCTTATGCCCGAGAGCAGACAGGTTGAGTTGTGATGTTTTGGTAACCACACCATCATCACCACTAGAGTCTAATGTGTCGCTTGACTTAGCCTTTGCAGAAGGCTCACTAGTTGTATTGGACTCGTGACCGACAGCAGATAGGTTGAGCTTTGCTGTTCTGGTAATCACACCATCATCGCCACTTAAGTCCAATGTGCCACTTGACTTGGCGTTGCTAGAAGGCTCACTGGTTGTCCTAGGGTCAACAGCACGATTGTGTGGTGGTGATGGTTCACTACAGGCCTTCTGCGAGGTCTGTGCACCTTCAGCGGATTTGGCGGTGTTGTGTGGTGAGATTCTAAGCTTCTTTATTGGCGATGCAGGATTTGTGCCGGCACCATTATCGTCAGACAAGGTGTTCCTTTTTGACTTGGGGGCGAGGTATGGAGCTTGTCAGCAGCATATGACGTGGATTTGACAGACCATGCGCCACTTTTTCCCTCATTGCGAGCAAGGCATTCTGGTGACCCTGTGTAATCTTCCCTTGCAAAGATGTGTGAGGAATCTCCATCTGCCTTATGAGAAATAGCTGGAGAACTCAGACCACCGTGTGAGTCTTTCGCATCACGCTGAATGCTGGCGAAGTTTGATGCTGGAGTTGTGAAAAGGATTGTGCTCTTATTCTGTTGAAGGACGCTGCATATGTGATCTTGGCCCAATACCAGTTTTGAACCACATTCTAAGCATTTGAAGGTGCCAGCACTTGGATCTCTTTTGGAGTGAGAGTTGGGTTGTGCACGTTCTTCCTCCAAAATTTCACAATGTTGAACCCCCAGCGATGTGTTGCTTACGAGTGGGATTTCATTGTCCATATGTGGTGGGGTATTGATAATTGATCCAGAAAAGGCCTCCTTGCCTCTAGCCTGTTGATGTCCAGACCAGAAAGACTTCACCATATCACAACATTGACTGACCATAACAGGCTCAATTGATTTTACATATTGTTGAACTGACTCCTTGAAGAATGTTTGGCACATGGCACTTATTTTTTCAATAGCCTGCTGAAAAATGTATATGAATCACAAAAAAAATTCAGTATGACATTATACAACTAGAATAACTTGTACATACAATTTTTGAAAGAGCACAAACTTATGCGGTGGAAATATAAAACTTATAGATGAACATAATTTGCCTAAAAATATTTGATCAGCAAAGCTATGCACACAATTGGTGAACATAACTTGTGCGCATAATTTCTGAACATAACCTATGCACACAATTGGTGGACATAACTTGTGCGCATAATTTCTGAACATAACTTGGGCACATAATTTCTGAACATAACTTCTACACACAAATTGGTGAACATAACTTGTACACACAAATTGTGAACATAACTTGTACATGCAATTTGTGAACATAACTTGTATATCAATCAGGATATAACTTGTGAAACGAAAATAGAAGTTTTACATCCAGCTTAATCAAGTAGAATATAATTTACCAAAAACATTATTTGATCAGCATAATTTATACCAACAATTTTGTCAACATGTATGCAAATAACCAATTAGCATGTATGTATTTGCTGCAAAAATATTTATACAATATCTGAACAGCCTAAACTGGTGAAAACAAAAAAAAGATTCATGCATACAAATTATCGAGTGGTGTGTGTTGAGCCGAACAAATTTCATGATAATGGCCTGTATCCATATGATTGGCAGGTTAGGCTTGTTTAAAAAAGCATTGTACAGATCAAAGATACACAGGGTGGCAAGAAAAAATAAAATAAAAGATAAGGCTAGATATACATACTTCATTGCTACCGATGTCTGTAATAGTGCTTTTTATGAACTTGTCAACTTCTGGATGTATAACCTCACCACAAAAAATACACAGTGACAAGTTGTTTTCTTCTGGCATAACCTTACGAGCTGACTGGAAATCAATCAAGGGTGTAGCAGCATACTGATTCTAGTGTGTGTGTGAAGATGTTTTGTTAGGAGTCCTCACATAAAAGATTCCCTGCATAAAAAATACAAAAAATAATAATAATTAAAAAAGTGATTAATGAAGAAAGAAAAGGAAAATAGATATTAGAAACTAGACTATCTATTTAAAAATAGTAAAATAAAAACAACATACATCTGGGTCTTTGTTTGAGGTGCTGGCAACCTCCACTGCTTCCAAATTGGTAATATCAGTTGCGTCTGGTAGATGGAATCCGCGAAAAGTCAATGAGTTGATATTATCCTTGGAGAAGGGAGTGCATCCAATGTCCTTAATCTGGGAGGAAAAGACACAAGGTTGTTGTCTTGATGTTTGGGAAAGAAATATAATTTAAAAAGAATGATGATCATATGATTGCTCCACCATGAAAAAATAAAAAGAGAGGGCCAAAAACTTAACCCGGATCTTATCCATATTAGACTCAACTTCGCAGTACTTTGAGAACGCGTTATCATCCCACACGCATATGCGTGGTATTGCATTTTGATCAACAATGGATTGTTCAATTTCCAGGTAGTCGAAATATGCAGCCTATAAAAAAAGGAAAATGTTTATATTTTTCACATACATAAATGAATGTGCAGGAGAGGTAATTTGGGGAGAGGTACTCACAACTAAAATGAATGTACAGCCTGCCAATGTAGCCTTGCCGCTGCTATTTCCTTTAGATGCATTTGTGTGAAAGCTAGATATTCCCACTTGCAGTGCTTCGGCTACAACGCTGCACCAGTTGTATGATTGTATTTCTTTGACGACAGATAGGACTTCATAGAAGTGGTGGCTGACCCTGAAATTGCTTGAGGGGCAAAGAAAAATTCCGAATACAACTAGAAGAAATACCCTGGCAAACTTGTCCCCACCAATCTCTTTGTCAATCATAGCTCTCAAATACTCAATCTTGGCAGCTTGGTTGGACTGATTTGTATCCTTCAAGATAATTGACCTTGCACGGGGGCTTGCTTTCCATGGTACTTTCTTGCCACCAAAGGGAATGCCCAATATCTGATGAACTAATATCGCATCAATCTTGAAGGACCCACCATCCGGTAACTTCACAGAATTGCTCTTCGGATCATAATGCTTTGCGAGGTACAGCACAAGTGGGTTTGGTAAGGATGTGCACTTTAGCTTGAGGATTGATCCAAAACCACAACCCCTAACAATATCCTTTTGTTCTTTAGTTAATCTGCCAAGTAATGAGCACATTTTGGGTAGCAAAAACTGCGAGTTGAATTTCTGCATATGGTAAATATAAAAAAACAGGATGAATGTTAAAAAAAGAGGTTACATTGAGCTGCATTTACATAACTAAAACACAGGAAAACGTAGAGAAATGAGTGTCTCTATATACATAAAACATCATGACAACATTAAGCAGAAAATATTATTTATGAAGCACATCTTATATTTTATAAAAACTGTCCCAGAAACTAAGTTGTGCCCAGAAAGAAAAAAAATTATAGGAAAGTTATATGGACAACATATTCGACACAAAAATTTTGTGCACAACTTATACACACTACTTATGAAAAAGAAATTGATGGCGTGACTTTTAATTTATATGAAGAACTCATTCAGACAACTTATACATACTTCTTATGAGAAAAATAATTGCATGGATATTAAGTTATGTGCATTATTTATAAGATCTAAATTGTTGGCACAACTTAAAAGAATGTCAAAAATTTATCCACATAACTTGTTCATAATATAACCCAGCGAGAAAGGAACACACGCGCGCGAAAGGGATAGAATCAAAACATACCGTGCATTCAATAAGCTTGGTGGGCACAAAGTGTGTGCTGGCACCATCGTCGTCACAACTAGTATTCAATGTTTTCTGAAAAAAAAGAATGAGACAATAAGAACTCATTGATTTGCTCCTTTTTTAATCTATGGAAATTCATTGATTTAAGCACCTCCCCACAGTAAAAAAAACATATAGTACCATGAGAATAGTGTGCTTGATCAAGTCCTACCCTGACAACTGTGACAGAACCGCCCAAAATAAATCCGTATTATCACCTAAGCCGGTCCACTTGGCTAATAAGCGATAACAAGAAGTTATTTTGTCGCCTCTGCCGGGTCATGCCCGATAAATCACTTAAAACAGGATCGCTGATATGCGCAAAGCCCACACAAAGGCGGGACCAGAGTACAAGTTCAACTTTACATAAAAGCTCATAAAGTCATATTATTACAAACCAGGTTTTCATACATAAAGGTAAAGTGTTTCAGAGTTTATCAGCGGAAATAAAAACTAGCGGAAGATACACATGGGAGGCCATCCATAGAGTATCATTCTTCGTCATCATGCTCCCACTCAAGTTCCCAACCATCTGGAATAGATCCAGGCCAGATGGGATTACCTGAAAACCACAAATTAAGCAAGGCTGAGTATGCTAATACTCAGCAAGACTGACCCGACAAAAAGAAAAGTACAACTAGACATGCAAGGCTTTTTGGCTGGTGGGTTTGTTTTGCCAAAAGCGACTAAGAGTTGATCCTTAATTTCCAAATTTAGCTCAAGTTCTAGTATGTTAACCATTCTAGGTAAGCGCCTATACTAACCAAGCAATGTTGTGCAAACAACATTAATCAGGCAACAATATTAATCCAAATATTCCATAAATAAATATGGGGTAGCCAGTGGTCAAACCGACTCAGATAACGGCGAGTGACCAACGATCGATCGATTTATATCCTTGCAAGGTAAACCCAAGATACACGGAAGAATGTAGACCCCAAGAAATCAAATAAAAGCGAATGCGGGGTCTACCCCGACCAGGCGGTTCCCGTCATTCCCCAGATTAGGGACAGATGCCACAGTCCTAAGTACAAGGTTACTGGAACACCCTCACACGGCACGTCCAGACTCACACTTGCACTACCGGTAGCGAACCGGGAGACGCATCTCAAGAGTAGTAGCCATAAAGTCCCCGCACTGGTTCATTAGGTACTAGGCTTACCGGTCCCATTCCCGACAAGCACTTGGTACGTTCAATAGCTTAGACCAGCACCATGCTACTCGGTCGAGACCGAACCCATTGCTCTTACCACATGAACGAGTCAATTTATCCAACTTATGATTCCAACATAAGCATCCTATATCTCGCGAGCAATGAGTCATTACTCAACTTGTACCGTGTCCTTAAAGCATGGCACTAGCGTCCTAACATACTAATATAAAAAGCATAGGAACCTAAAGATTATGCATCTAGGTTTCAAAACAACTCCTGAAACTTAAATGCACAAAACAAAACATAAATACTGGAAAATAAAGATGTGAGTTTATCAAAAAGGTTATATGCACTCTGGGGCTTGCCTTCCTCTAAGTTAGTAACAGCCTTGGGCTCTTCTGGACTTTGGTCCAGGTCTTGGTGAACACCCAACTCGATCTCTTCACCAACTAACTTCCCGTCTGGTAAATCTACACGTACACATGCATATGCATTAGGTGAGGGTGTGAGTGGTTAATTAAAAGTCAACTTTGATGGTGATTGTGCATATTCAAGAAAATTTAAATTCACAAACTGCACCAAACAGCAGGAGATGTGTTTTCAATTATTTCAAACAGAAGCTAAACATAAGAACATATTTAAATTAAATAATAAACATAAAACTATTTATTCATGTCTTAGCTAGCCATTCATCCATAATTCATATTAATTAAAATATAACTCCAAATGATATGAAAAGTTTCACACATCAGCATATGACTAACACAAGCCTAAATACCGAATTTCAGCTCCAGAACATATATAAATTAATTTAAACGAAAAAGACAATATTCAGCCTAGTTTAACTTCATTAAATTCTACAAAAAGATTTACTAATCTTTTTGACCTCAAAATTTTCCTACATATCATTTATGACAAATCTAAGCTCCTGACCAAATTTCAAATATAGATCTACTTTGTTTTTCAGGTTATTAATTTAGCATCCTACACAAGATTAAATACAAAACATCATTCAAACAATTTTCTAAAATCATAATTATTTTTTCAGAGATGCTAAACATCATGATAAAGACCAAGGGTGCATTGGTGCTTAAAGAAGTTATTTCTTGAGGGGACTATAAAAAGCATCCAACTTAACCTAGCATAAAGATTCCAAATATCACAACTACAATTCTATACATCAAACAGCTGTCAAATTTGGTCACAGATCTAAACATATCACAAAGAATAACATATCCAAATTTCATCTCCATTGCATGAGTACATTTTGAACCACAATAAAAGTACCTCAAACTGAGTTTGAATTTTAATTTTAAAACTATACAGAAAAAGCCTATACAACTTTTGTAAAAGTTGTAGATCTACTCACAAGGATTCCAGAACAGTTGGATTTACATTTTTTCCGATTTTTCTACAATTTTTCACGAATTTTCTAAGTTGCTGCTGTAACCCTAAAACTCATTTACAGAGAGACCCTTGAACTTATTTTCCGAAATTACGCAGAGGTCCCTAGATTACGAAAACTCCCTGGAACTATTGAGGAAGAAGCAATGTAGTCCCCAGGCGCCATGGCCGGCGGGGAGGACCAAAATCCGGTGAGGAGAAGGCCGGGCTTGGCTGGGAAAGGGTGGGGAAGTGGTGTAGGCTCACCTAGGATTCCGTTTCGAGGCTTGGACGGGGGAGGGGCGTGACCGGCGGGCGCCGGCGGCGGACTAAAGCACGCCGCGGTGCTCTGTTCCGCTCTGCCGAGCACGGCACTCGCCGGTGAAGCGAGCTGGCGGGCGAAGGAGGCGAGGCGGACGAGGCGAAGGAGCACGACGGCCAGCGCGTCCCTCCTTTTAATCCCCAACAACGCTTGGGAGGACGAGCGCGTGCCTGCCGGCTGGCTCCCGCGACGTGCGGCGCGTGGCGCTGCTCGGTTCCGGAGGTGTGGACGCGGCGTACGGTCCAGGAGCGAACGGAGGGTCCACGGCCGAGTCTTAGGTCCACAGCGACGGCACCAAGGTGTTCGTACACCGGGATTATGCACGGGCACCACGTGGCCGGCCAAAACAGCAGGAAAACGCGCGCACGACGCGCTGGGCGCGGCGGCGCCGGCGTCCAGACCCAGTTTTCGTTCCATGTACCCATCTTCGAAATTGCAAAACTCCATAAAGTGATAACTAACTGAAAAATCTCCAAAAATAAAAGTTGTAGAGGAGCTATAGCACTACAACTTTCCCAAAGGGCAACCTATGTTTTGGTGAATATATTGGTGGGAAAAACTCGACGAACCTGCCAGTTTTCTCGGCCCCGAAACACTGTTCACAGTGAGTTCAACCCTGTTTTTGGCACCTTTACACTCAAAATTTGAATGTCCGCTAATTATGAAAAATGTGTTCTCGGAAATAAAGAAAAAATTTTATATTGGCCGATTTTAAACTTCTATAGTGAAATTTGGAGAACGCGCAAGAAAACCGAATCAGCCTTTTGGAGTTCTAGGGGTTTGACCACGAATTTGAACTTTGACCAAGGGCTTTTGTGAAAATATGTGCATAATCATGTCAAACATGATTAGGAGCTAATTAATCTTGATTAACACAACTAAATGAGGTATTTATCTTTAATAAACACTTGGGTGTTGCAACAACATCATGGGAAAGTGGCGCAAAGCTATCTAAAAAATGCATTTGTGGTTGTATAACCCTGGTCTCAACTATGCTCCACCCCCTTGATATCATCACAAATTTTGGGTAGTAAAAAAGATATCATCGCAACTTTCTGTGAGGTAGATCTTTGTAGAAAAAAAATATTTATACCTTTGAATTTTGCACAGAAGTAGAATCCTTCTTCTTTGAATAGGATACCCTTTCAGACTCATCACTTTCTTCCATTATGCCTGTAAAAGCCACAAGAAAAGAACATAAGAGAAATGTTTTATAAAAAACAATTAACACATTACTGCTCTGCTGCTAACATTGTAGTCCATTGACATTTTAAAAAGTTATTGCTTAAACTATTTTTCTGGTACTAAAATACTAAACCAAAGCATGAAAACTGAGTGTTGTCCAACACAGTCAAAAAACAAAATTAACTCTCAACCGGTTAAGAGTTTACTTATGAATTGGAATCATAATTTTTAGGCATCCAGCGTAATTGAGCTACAAGGTGCAAATCAATAGGCAATGGCTTGACTATCACGTATGTAAGGGGAATCGTTGAGCTTGCTTTCCCTGTGGTCGTCTGTATGCATTCTGGCAGCAATATAAAATATATGGATGAAAAAAAATGCAGAGACAGAACCACACATGCATGCTTTCCCTAATCTAGCAAGTTACTTGTCTCTGCGGTCAGCACAAACAGCAGTCATGTTGGCCACATCAGCTAATGCCTAATCCCAAGTCAGTTTCAATTCATCCATTTAGATGAAACTCTCTTTTGAACTGGATACAAGTCATTAGGTTTCTCATACTACAGTCCATTGACATGATTTTATTTGGTGGAGAGGAATCAGACAGACAAACTACCTAGCTGCTGATGCTGAATATGAAATCTGCAGGTGGGGGACAGCCGAATCTGAAAAGCGTGCCATCAAACATGGAGCTGGTGCCCCAGCTGGTGTCTCGTGCCATTCCACCAACTAAACAATTTGCCATCTAGTCTCGGATCCAAAAGGTACAAGAACACCCACGCAAAAACAAAATCCTACCATTGCTATTGCTATCAAGCCTGTCTTCCAATCAGTGAAAAAGGGGGGCCGAAGGTTCAGAAATGTTGGAACCCTAGCGACCCCCCAAAAATCGAGTTAATCGTCCCAATCTACAACCGAATCGCGCGGGGAAAAGAGAATGCGCGGTGCTGGATTACTCACCGACAAACCGTCCGCCGCCGAGGTCGCAGCGGATTCGAATAATCACCCCGAATCACCCTCGGAATCGCCTCCCTCGTTGTTGGCCACAGGTAGAGACGAAGAGGCGTGAGGGGTAGGAGAGAGAGGGAAAACAGGAAACTGATTTGAAATCTAATTTTCACGGCGCGATATATTTTATTGACCGGGCATTTGCGGGACGAGTGCGGACACGCGGCGGCAGCAGAAAAGGGAAAGAGAAGGGCACAGCACGCTGGACGAATCGGGAAAGGACGACGTGGTCAAGATTTAACATACTTCACAATCACAATAAATATAGCAATCCAAACATAGTCCATCGCATTACAAAGATAGGTTCAAGTTCACATTACAATAAGTTCATAAAGTTTTGCAGCGAAAAATTCTATCATCGCTCTTATACGATACATCGCATAAAAAGAAGGTAAACACTATATGCCGATATTGACCTTCTTAAACCATGGCCATTCTACTTCTTTCTCGGACTTCCGTCCTCAGGAAAGAAGTACCCAAAGATGACCTCTGGCTGCGTCTCACCTGCAATCAACTTAATGGCAGCACCGTGAGTAATAAAAAGGTACTCAACAGGTTTTATCCAAATATGAGTATATACTTGCCGACTCTCAAGGAGTGTGCATTTGGCTAAGTAGCAACTAGCGAGGAATGACATGTAAATAATTTTGCATAAAAACCTCTACATTTGATCAAGTTACCATAAGCAAAATACATACTCCAAGTCAAAGATCAAATAATTGCAATAAGTAAAAGTACCATGATCGTAAGCTCAATCATCCATGAACTACACCCGAAAACTCTATGTTAATGTCCAAGTACATGAGGGTGCGCACTGACTGTGAGCACGACTATTGTAATAGATTATAACACTATAGAGGTGTACAACTTTTCCCACACGAAACGTAAGACCAACGACCATACTCTTGATCAAGGATAAGTGTTAATTCATGCTCCCGAATGTTCACATACTCGCGCCCCACTACGACCGAACGGTCGGAAGTGTATAGATGCACCCGACACGACAGATCACACCTCATCCCACCCAGTGTCGAATCCAGTCAAGGAACAGAACAACTTATGCTACTTGGCTTGCCATGCTAATAGTATGCATGTGGTTTGTAAAAAAAAGTGCTCAAGTATCACGACGATAACGATCGGACTTTAACCAACTTAATCAAGATTAAGTCAATGAGCTCCAATCTCAATATGACCCTACCACTATTGCTCAAGTTTTGATTCATTATTCATGTAGCTCATCCTTTAACTATTCATAATTAAAGTAGTACTTCTCTCCGTTAAATATATGACGTTTAGGACAAGCAAATTAGTTCGTTTTTGAACTAAATACTACCTTGTCATATCTCCATCCCCTTCGGCGGGCAGGCGGGCGGTGCCCTGCTTCCTCATCATCGTTGGACCCCTTCTATCCTTCCTCTTCGGCGGGCAGGCACGTCGAGCAACTACGCACGTTGGGCAAGCAGGCGGCTCTTCTCCTTCCCTGCTTCCTCGTCGCCGGCTGCCCTGATCTGCACGACGCCGGGGTGGTAAAGGGCCATGGCCCTAATGCTTTCTTCACAATCCAACTAGACCCTTTTATTTTTTTAGTTCAAAATTGAATAGAATTATGACCCGATCCTTATAGGGTCCGATCCTTAAATTTCTTAGTACAAAATGAAGGGCCCGTTACCACCCCTGCACGACGACGGAGCTCCTTGCGCGCCGAGGCAGGATCGAGGCGAGATCCACTTCGGCTTGGGCCTGTTTGCGCAGCGAGGCTGCCTGCGCAGCGTGTGGAGGGTGAGCCAAGCACAGCAACGGGCACACTAGCCACCACCGACGACCTATGGAGCTATGCACCTCTCTTTCTCTCTCCGCACTCCGGTGGCAACCGAATCCGGCACTGGTCGCCTCCCCACGGCTCGCCTCTGCTCCCCAGCCCGTGCGACGACACGGCAGAGCAGGAGCTGTGCTGGCCGCGCCTCTTATCCCTCTCCATGCCACGGGTGCTGCCTTTGATGACGGCTCCCAGCGGCAACCTCCCTCCCCTTGCCGTGCAGCGTTTTTTCGCTAAATCCATACTAGAGGAGTCGGTACCGGACCGCTTCCAGTACCCAATGTGAATAGCTTTACCATACACGTGATTTGGGAATGTTGAATGAATGTCTACTGTACCTATTGATATGTAAACAACCACAATATGGTTGAGAACCACCGTCAACGGCACATGTGTGGCGAGAGCTGCTGGCCGGCTGCTAATTGAGAGTGATGAGGTGTGCAAGCGGAAAGGCGGTGTTATGTTCCTGGATGTTAAATAACCAAATTGGCATAAGAGAGAATTTGTGGCAATTTGATACAAATTGGAGATAGTTTGAGGAGAATCAGAGGTACAAGAGGGGGGAATAGCAAGAACAGGGGAACGGGCCGGTGCCTTGATCTTTGTTCTTCGATGCTCTCTTCCCTTCTCTCTTCCTTTTATCTGCCGTCGTTTGCTCATCCTTCTCCCGGCCGGCCCACTGGGCCAATGACGGTCCAGTCATTACAGGTGGACATATAATGGCCGTTATCCAAAGCCTACCCACGCGGCACCATCAGCAAATATAGCATAGGCCTGTTGGGCATCAATGTATAGTATATGCATCCATCAATTTGTCCCCTTCAAAAGAGGATGATGCGTAGCCAGACGACCCACAGTGCATACGAGTAGTTTTGGGTCTGGGCTACTTGCTAGAAGAGCAATGAACAGTGATCGTCGAGCGGGAGAGATGAATGGAGGGATTAGGAAGGACGGGTCAATGGCAGCGGAAGCAGTGGCGGGGTGGGTGGCGCAAAGAAAAAGAAGATGAGACGATAGACCTGTAGATGTAGGGTGCAAATTGGTTATAATGTGGTGCATCTTCGAACTTTTTTAGTTCAATTATTTGTACTACTTCTTCAAAATTTGAAAAAGTAGTACAAATAATTAAATTAAAGAGGTTCGGAGGTGTACCTATTGGCTACCCTTTTGCACTCTTATGTAGATGTGTTGAAAGTTCCAATGTTTATCCATTCTCCGTTTCATGGATAGGACTATAGGAGCCCCAGCTACCCACCAGCAAAAATAGCAAGCTAGACTACTTTGATGCATTCGTTGGTTAAGCAGCTGGGCTCCATCAAATACAAATGAACTCAAATCGTATATGGCATCATCCATATATATATTCACGTATGTTAGTAATCTATATAGTTGTCTAGGTGGTTATGTATTAAGGCAATATCAAGATTAGCAGATCGGCTACAATCTTTTAGAAACTACTGGATTTTATTAAAATAGAATCATTTTTACAACTGAGACCTAACATAAAACAAAATTACATTGAATCACACAACTAAGTACACATCTTTCATCTTCCTTGCATGCTTGCTCAGAAAACTCTATTGTCGTGAAATTGCACCAGATCCGGATACGAGAACTGCGGTTTACGATCGTGAAGGCCGCAAAAAGACGCGGTATGCTCAACCACTGCGAGAAGTAAAAAGCGTCAAAATCACATCAATGATATCTTCTAGAAGTTGAATTGAACATGAGATCCGACGCCGCTGTTAGTCATTGCCAGTGGCGGCCGGAAGAACAGATCCGCTGCCACTAGGAGTACCACCAGCGATCGGAAAGATGATTACACCGGAGTAGAAAATTAGATTACACCAATGATGTCGGTTTCTTGCTTCGATCAAATTATATCCTGTACATTACTCATCAGTAATATATACTGTAAAAAAGAAGTTCATCGCTGTACAATACTAGTGTCACGCACGGGTTAGCTGTGACGTCCACCAGCTAGTAAGTACTACTAGTAGTTTATTAGCTGGGCAACGTGCCTGCCAGCATCGTGTACGACGCCTCGCGCCGTAGCCGGCCGCCGGCCGTCTCCATGGCCACCTCCGCCAGCCGCGCGGCACGCACCGTCGCCGACCACGACCTCTCCGGCGGCCCGCCCTCCTGACGAGGCAGCTCGGCACGGCACGTCGGGCAGGTGGTCCTGATCCGCAGCCAGGGTGCGATGCAGCCGGCGTGGTACCAGTGCGCGCACGGCAGCCGCACCACGGCCTGCCCCGCCGCCACCTCCTCCGTGCACACCGCGCAGACCGACACGCCGGCGACCCCCTCGGGCGCTTCCACCGCCGCCGGCACCGTCACGCGCCGCCGGATTACGCCGCCGTCGTCGTCGACGGGGAAGCGCTCGTCGTCGTCGCGGCGGTCCCCGTCGTCGTTCAGCACCACGAGCGGATGCACCCCGAGGATGGTCGACAGCAGGAACCGCGCGGCGATCCAGTCCATCTCCCCGTCCATTGGTGGTGTGGTGTCGATCTCTTAGAGAATTGGAGCAGTCGATCGAGCAGAGAAGAAGACGGAGATGCGAAAGAAGAGATGCAAAGTGATACGAGACCGACCGGCCGGTGCTGTGGCTCTGACTTATATAAAAGCGAAGTTGGCGCGGATGGATATGTTTGGATATGAAAGGCGCGTGTAAATCTGATCACGGATAGCGACGACGTGTTGTTGACGGGGGCGAGCTGGACTGCTAGTCGGCACGCGGGCGGGGCGGAGAGACCAAAGTCGCGTGTTGGACGTCGACGCCACGTAGAGGCCATGTGTGTGTTTTTATGCTTTGGATGAGGACTCAACGACCCCCCGTCCCAGGGAACGTGGGAACTGGATAGAATTGAATGACGGACGTCACGCGGCATTGAGGTACCTCCATTTGGCTTCTCAACCGATAATTCTTACAAAAACTGATTTCGAATAAAATTCCTTTTTCAGGAGTCACTCTGGACATATTCTTATATTCTCACCTCTTCTCTCCACCCCCAATGCACCGCTACTTGCTCTGGCGCTGCTTCACCAGCGAGCGTTGTGCCACTCCTCCCTCGGCCCGCCCTCTCCTCCTTTCCCCCGCAGGTCTCTCCTCCGTGCTTGCCGTCCACTACTGGGGTACAATTAGTACCGGTTCTCAACTCAACTCCCATTAGTATCGACTATAACTTTGGTATCAGAGTTATGAGGTTAAAAGGGGTCCTTTTGTATCGGATTTAGAACCGGTACTAATGAGAGGTCATTAGTATCGGGTGGTGTCCTACACCGACACCTTCTCTTTCCTTTTTCTTTTTTCTTTTTCTTTCTCATCTCATCTCGTCTCATCTCAACATTCACAACAAGATTAGTTGTGACGCACTGGCGCCCGGCTCCGCCCCGCCGGGAGGCCCTTGAGCCACCACGCGGTCACCCTGGCCCTGCGACGACACCCACCCCCGCGCCCGCCGGGTTGCTGGGCCCTAGCTCCGCCGCGTCACGCGGCCACCTGCGACCCTGCGTGGGCCTCCGTTCGCCTGCGTGGGGGAAGATGCAAGAAGAAGATAGAAGAGGAGGAGAAGAAAGGATAAAGGAGGGGATAAAAGAGGAGAAGAAAAGATAAGTGTTGTGTGGTGGGAAACCGGTGGTGGGTGAAAATAAAGGGGGAGAGAGAGCGCATGGAGAACAGCGGGTCTTAATCCCACCCGGTACTAAAAGGGGGACACCACATTACTACCGGGTGGGGGGAGATCTGGTACTAATAGGCGCTCATTAGTACCAGGTGTTCCCCCACCCGGTACTAATGTGGCTTCACGGGGGCGCCTAGGGGACTAGCCTTTGGTCCGGGTACTATTGCTCTTATTAGTACCGAGAGGCAAAATAACCAGCACTAATGGAAATGGAGACACAGGATCGATACTTCGTTCCCAAGTAGTGGTCACCCTCATCATCTTGTGCTCGCGGAGGCCAGAGGCGAAGGACGGGGGATTGGAGGCGGGAGGATGCACGACATTGTGGCGGCGGAATTCTAGCGTAGCACCGTGGCCTCAGCTGATATGTGAGGTGGTCGTGTGGTGGCCGACGGGGCGCGACCTCACTCATCCTCCGACGGTGTGAGGTGGGGCGCGACCTCACTCATTCTCTTTGGAGGGTGCGGCCTCACCCGACCTTTAGTGGTGCGGTGGGGCGCCGCCTTGCACGTCCCTCTGAGTGGGGTGGGGCATAGCAGTGAAGAGGACGACCGACGGCGAGGTGCGTACGACAGACGAAGCGATCGAGGTGGGGCCCGGCACAGTGGAGAGGCGAGCGGAAAAGTCCCCGAGTGGCAGTTGGCTTCTCCCCGTCTAGATCGAAGGAATATCAACATTTTCTTTCGTTTTCGACCGTTTTTGTTTTTAGCAAAATATAAAAGTTGTTCGATTCAACTAATTTTTATTCATTCTTCGTCATTTTTGCAGCTGTTTATTTCCATAAATATGAAAAAATCCCGACCAACCCAATTTCATTTTCTACATTATGATTCTGTTTTTGACGATTTTTTATCATTTTCATGCCTACTTGGGTTGTTATATAAGACAACCAACACATGGTTGAATTTAGGGTCGAACCTAAAATAGCCACCCTGTTGAAGGAAATACCAAAAACTAGAGTACTTAAGAACAATAATAAATTTGCTCCAACAGAAGATCTATATGGATAGCTATTTTGAAGCAAGTTTTTTACTGTTTTTTCTTGGAGGTGACTACATGGAGAGGTCTCTCCATTTAGTCATACACAGAGAGTCCTCCAGTTACTTTATATCAGTTTCAAATCAGGAGAATGTTACGTCATATCTACTGAAAATAAATGAATAGTTACTTCCTATATGAAGTTGTTACTTTCTATCAGTTTCAAATCAGGGAAGTTACTTCCTATATGAACTTTTTTTTGCGAATTACACAGTACATCGGAGACACTCACAATGCACGCACACTCATCCCTATGAACACACACGCGCAAACCCTACCCCTAGGAGCATCTTCGAAGACTGAGCCGGCAAATCCTCAAGATTGACGAAGTCACCACATACGCCTCGTTGTCGACGGGAACGTCGCCTACCACTGAAAGCACAAACGTCGTTAAATCCTGAGAAATTCGCTCCCACAGGGAGTCGAACCCAAGACCTGAGGTGCTACCGGGGCTCTTGTAACCACTAGGCTACAGGTCCTTTCGCAGTTACTTCCTATATGAACTTGTTACTTTCTATATGAACTTGTTACTCTCTTGTGTGGTTTTTTCTGTTGAGAGAAGTAATTTTGTGTCGTAGGAAGTAACCTGGGAGGGCTCTCCGAAAAGGGGTGAAAGTTTTTGCATTCGACCGCGTGCGCAGAGAGAAGAAAATGAACTGACACGGTTCTATAGGTGAGAATTTTAGTGAAACTTCACGGAACTAAACAGAGTCTAAGTTACTTTCTCCTTTGTGCTTCTTTCTGTTGAGAGAAATAATTTTGTGTCGTAGGAAGTAACCTAAGAGGTATCTTCAGATTTTATGTTTCTTACTCAGCGTAGCTTTTGGTATTCTGATTTATTTTTTGATAAAAAAGGTCTCCTGATGGAGATGGCAAGGGGCTGAGCGACTAGCATGTAGTCAACGACGAGGGATCGGCCGCTTTCCCCTGCTCGTGCTTGGATTTCCCGCCGAAACATATTTCCCCAACTCCCCACGAGGCACGCCTCGCCGGTCGGTCCCGTCCGGTGTGTAACGCCGCCCGCCGCAGGCCGAATGTCCTGTGGCAAATTCAGGCATAGCTTCCCCTGGACACTGGTACGTATGCTGAGAGGGTGCTTGGATATCTTTTAGTCTCGTAACTAAAACTAGTCAGACTAAAAGTTGTTAGTCTCACCTATGTTTAGATCCAAATCCTAAAGAGACTAAAATGTAGTAAATAAATATTAATTATCTATCTCTCTCCCTTTTCTCCCTCTCCTGACAATAGATGGGACATGCTATAGATTTCTATGAGATTAAATGAAGGGAGAGAACTAAAACAAAGTTGAGTAGGGTTCTCCTTACTAAAACATTTTAGTCTCAAGACTAGTTTTAGTCTCTCTTTAGTCATAAGTATTTGGAACTTTAACCCTTCAAATAGATTAAAATAAGTCAGACTAAAATTAGTCCCATGAATCCAAACAAGCTCCGAGTCTCTGACCGAAATCTGCGCAGCAGCAGTGCGAGCGAATCGGCACGATCGCGTGGCCAACAAGCCAAAAGCAGGGGCCGACGTGCCGTGCCACGCCGTATGGCCATCATCTTCTCTTAAGGCCAAAGGCCAAAGCTCTCGTCTCATGCCGTGCCTCAAGGGCAGGACAGCATGATTCCCGCGACATCCATCAGACCATCACATATTCACCCCTCAAAATCGTGAACCAGACTAGCTACCGGTCAGTCTGCCAGAGCTAGTTCTCGAGCTACTAGTACCTTACCTGCTGCTCGTGATTCAGCAAAGTTTTGTTGTTCCAATGAGAGGCTTTGGTTTTGGAATCCGTTTGAGCTAGCGTGAACACAGGAGATAGCGCAGAAAATTTTCCCTGTTGAAGAGAATAAAAAAAATCCTAAAAGCTAATTATAAGTCACCCATTGGAGAGGGCCTAATGGAAGTTTTGATTTTCCTAGGATGCACTGATACACCACACGAGTCAGAAAAAAAAAATGGACCGATCGGATCGGCTCGTTTGTGTTACTCCCTCCGTCCCTAAATATAAGCATTCTTCGATTTTCGTGATACACATTTGATCATTCGTCGTATTCAAAAAAATATGATATACTTAAAATATATACGATGGTAAAACATGTCGTAACAAAATAAATAATATTTTCATAATTTTTTTTAATTAAGACGAATAGTCAAACGTGATCAGTAAAAGTTAATAAATATTTATATTTAGGGACAGAGGGAATATTACAGCAGGCCTAGTAGTCAGCAGCACAAATCCAGGGCCAGTCTGCCACATTTCAGCTCAACATGCATGGGAAAAGTAAGGGGCTATTTGTTGTCTTGCATAGGACCGAACCAAACTCCGGGAATGCAAGTGTTGACGCCTTTTCGGAGTCAACAAGTACGCGGAGGAGCTCCTTGCAGCACCTCCACGTAGGGCGGTCAGACCGCGTTGGAGGGGCGGTCAGACCGGGGTAGAACTCGGCGAGAAACCAACGAACGCCCGCCCGGGAGGGACCCCGTTGGGGCAGGCGCACCTTGGGTTGTCCTAGGCTCGGCAGGCCAGCTAGGACGTCCTCTCATGCCACGGAGGTAGTAGAGGAACGGAACATGGGGTTGGAAAAGTAGGGTAAAGAGGAACGAAAAGGTAAATACGATAAAAGATAAATTTGATAGATTCGATTGTGGTTATCCCTTCAATCGGCCATGGCCCTTTATATTTATAGGGAGGGGAGGTCTTGCCCCATTAGAAGTCAAAACTCTTACAAAGGCGTGTCAAAATACAACTCCTAACTCGTATTTGGTAGGGTAGGGCAGTCTTACCGGCCTAGGGACGCGGTCTAACCGCGTGCCCGACGTGCAGACCTTCCGGAAGCCATATCTCCCTCATCCGGACTCCGATTTGGACGTTCTATATATGAATCTTGATCTACTCGACGAGTCCTATCCAATGGTGAAGTCCAAATTGCCTTTTAAGTACTTTGACCAAGGCGGTCTGACCGGGTGAGACTCCCGGTTAGACTGGCCTGCGTAATCTTACCAATTTTGGGTGTCAACATATGCCCTCCTGTTTTATGGCAAAGCTTGCGTGCCAGAAAATATTCACAATGATCAAAATTGGCTGAAGCCGATGATCAACAATACATCACCCATATGTAAACTATATATGGATGCTATTGTAACCGAAATTAAATCCTAGTAATTACAATATGTATAAAACTAATATTTCGGCTTTCCGAACAGAAAATCTAACAATTGAAGCTCTGATTTGACCATGACGGCCAATTGTAACTCCTTGGTGTACCACAAGCATATTGGTAGTTGTAAAAAGAAAACCAAGGATTATACCAAAAATATGGACTATAATTATTTATACCTGAATATGCAGTCCATGGCACATGCATCGATCGAATAAATGATGAAGACCAATGTGATGACCGTCGATGCTTCTTTGCTTTTGGTGATGAAGAATTCCACTTTTGCTCTCCCAACCGATTGTTTTGCTTTTGCTCGGCTATCCTTTGATATTTATGCAACAATTCAGCAAAACTTGACTTCTTTTTTATCACCTGACTATTTGGTATGACACTCTGGGATCTACCAAAATTTTTGGCATGACCGGTCAGACCGGTCGGGTCACCGGTTAGACCGGTTCCATCGAAACCAACCACTTTGAGGTTATCTTGCCCCCCAGCCGAACATGATTTTTGCTCAACTATATTTTTTGAGACATGCTTATCATTGGGGGCAATTAGATCAGTAGAACTAGCCGATGATTTTTCAATATGTGGCTTTTCTATATCTAATGTCATATCTGAATTTTTATTTAATCTACCATCTTTTTTGACATGATAGACTTGTTTAATCACCTTGCGCTTATTTTTCTGTATTGACCGATTTTTATGATCAAAGCGGTCATTATGCATAGGTGACGACTCATTAATAACCGGCTCCTTATGGGTAATATAATTTGGACAAAAATAACTAGGACACGGCATATATGAATTATAATACCATGGAGGACAAAAATAATGCATATTAAAGTAAGATTCCCATGGCATAGGCATTGCTGATCCATATGGAGGAAACGACATTGATTTGTGAGAGTTACTCCATTGCCGATTCTCGTTATGGAACTTCTTTCTTGGAGAAGGTTTTGGGCGCTTAGAATTTTTAGACCGACTAGCATCATTGACATTATTTTGTCTTTGAGACTTAGCCGGAAGTTTCTCATTAGACTTTGGTCTTTCCCTTTGATTCTTATGACGGCCTTTAGATTCAACTGTTTTCCAAACACCAATCTCCGGTTTTTAGGCTTAACCATCTTTGGTTTTGATTTATTTTGCGAAACCCTAGATGAGGCGGTTAGACCGGGTTGCCCCCCGGTTAGACCGGTTTGGGCGCCGGTCAGACCGGTGCAGGCACCGGTCAGACCGGTCGCGGCGCAACCGGCACCGTTGCCTTTGTTTTGTTGCCCCCCGAACGTCGAAGTACTAGATGTAACCTCTATGCTCTTGCTAGGGGATTTTAGGTCAACAATTTCGGCTAGAGACGGTCGACTTGTTTCTTGACCAACAACATCACAATTTGGCAAGGTTTTGCAAGGATTGATAATATCATTAGTCGGCTTTTCAACAACCGACTCTAAATTAACAAGAATTGACTCTGAACTATCCTCTTTATCAATCAAAGATTTAAGATAATAATTCACAAATTCGGATAGTTCATCAGATAAGTTACCTGAGGATTGCATCTCTTTCAACGTGTCGATGGTGGATGGTGGCCGCCACTCCTTAATCCGGATGACACCTTGCTCTGTCTTGCGAAAACAATACAAGAACAATCTTTTATCCGCCAAGCGACGCTCTCTTATGTATTCCTCGCATAACTTGACGCTAAGGTCCTATAGATCAGCCATGATAGTCAGATCTTCGTTCCCCAGCGGAGTCGCCAATTTGTTGACACCTTTTCGGAGTCAACAAGCACGCGGAGGAGCTCCTTGCAGCACCTCCACATAGGGCGGTCAGACCGCATTGGAGGGGCAGTCAGACCGGGGTCGCCGGGTTCACCGGCGAGAAACCAACGAACACCCGCCCGGGAGGGACCCCGTCGGGGCAGGCGCACCTTGGGTTGTCCTAGGCTCGGCAGGGCAGCTAGGACGTCCTCTCATGCCGCGGAGGTAGTAGAGGAACGGAACATGGGGTTGGAAAAGTAGGGTAAAGAGAAACGAAAAGGTAAATACGATAAAAGATAAATTTGATAGATTCGACTGTGGTTATCCCTTCAATCGGCCATGGTCCTTTATATTTATAGGGATGGGAGGTCTTGCCCCATTAGAAGTCGAAACTCTTACAAAGGCGTGTCAAAATATAACTCCTAACTCGTATTTGGCAGGGTAGGGCAGTCTAACCGGCCTAGGGACGCGGTCTAACCGCGTGCCCGACGTGCAGACCTTCCGGAAGCCATATCTCCCTCACCCGGACTCCGATTTGGACGTTCTATATATGAATTTTGATCTACTCGACGAGTCCTATCCAATGGTGAAGTCCAAATTGCCTTTTAAGTACTTTGACCAAGGCGGTCTGACCGGGTGAGACTCCTGGTTAGACCGGCCTGCGTAATCTTGCCAATTTTGGGTGTCAACAGCAGGCACCAGGTGTTTGATTGACTAGTCCCTCGCCCTTTTGCAACGTATACATTTGTTGCTAGAGAAGTCCAAATAAGTGTTGGTAGGATCTATACCAATGCATAGTTTATGTGTTGCAAGAAGTGGTGTTGCAAGGGTCTATTGCAACATGTACATATGGGTTGGTAAGTTGTGTAAAAGTGTTGCAAGCTAGCAACAGATATCTTACCAACACATATATCCGTTGCTATCTAAAAAAGTGCCTCTTGCATGGTTTATTACTAGGTGATTCCCCGCGCGTTGCTGCGGGAATTGAGAGAGGTCAAAGAGAATAATTTACATTCATGTAAAAAATGCTCAAAACTTCCGGAATGCATCAAATATTCATAAAAAATGTGCAACATGTCCCGCAACAACACACGGAGAATTCACATAGTATCAAATGATACAATTACTCATTTCTGTAAATTCAAAACACAGCCTCAGTAAAACAGACGTACCAAACCTATTGTCCAATTGCCTCGATCTTCCTCTAATAATCCTCCTCCTTGGTAAGGTCTAATAGCCAATCAGATCGTTTATGATGAACGCCTATTCTTGCTCTTGGGATTGCTGGCATGTGTCTGTATTTTTTTTTTGCGAGAAACATGTATCTGTATTTGAAGAAAATACTACATGAGTCGATGTAAACTGTTGTTAACTCAGCTAGCTGTACTATTTATATGAGAAAATAATACATGGCGATACAAAATTGAATGAACAGAATCAAACATGATGACTTGTGGATATCGAATATCGTAAGCAACATCTAGATCAGGGATACTCATTGTGCTAACACCAGCACTAAAAAGCTCTGCGTCGTCAGCCACCTTATACTACCTTAATTCACTGAAGGCGTCAAGATGTCATCCTCATAGCTTCGAAATAAATTATTCACATGCTTGCCCTAACAACACTGGTCCTGCCAAATTAAATCTACCATGTATGACATGATCCCAAAAGTCTAGCCTATTGGTGCAAGATAAAGAACATTGTTATCATTACTGCCATTGGCTTCCTATATCCTTATAAAATTAGTCAAAAACTCAAAATCAGTGTGAAGTCGTATATTGCTTGATGCAAGATATAAGTGCCCACCAATCACCAACCATAATATTATATTTTGTTCCCATCATCTGAAATAGTACAATAAAACCATCTGATCCACACATATTGTTGGCAAAAATGAGCCGCACTCCGATTGCAAGGCATTGATCCCATGGCCAAGCAGTATTTCTTAACTTGTTTTCATTCTAAATAGATATTCAAGCGAGTACACATTTTAGATGGACAAATAATTAGTAGGCGATAACAACATCACCAATATTGGTTATTCCATCTACCTAACAGAATCCACAAACAAAACTGACCACTTTTAAAGGGGGGAAATATAGGACACCAAGGTCATGTTGCCCAAACTAAGGACATGCGCACAACAATTGATCGTCAAAACTAAAGGGCAGACTTAGAAATGCTAATAAAGTTGGAGCAGAGGATGTTACCTGGTAGGCTCCAGTGGGCTAGTGCGCTTGCAATTTTCAGAGAGGCTAAATCAAATCATAAGAACCTGCAAAATTGAGGTGAAATCATCTATATGAACCTGCAAAATTTTCAGAGATGCTCAAATGTATCACAACAAACTGAATATTTCACTAAATTAAGGATGAAGCAAGTACCATAAGGAAAGAAACTGGCACATGCTCTCCTTCCAAATCGAGTCACGAATTCATCTTGCACGGCCACTTGAGCGACTTCTCGAGCTCAGTATATGCCGTGACCTCTGTGAAACTCTTGGTCTCAATGGCATAATCAAACACCTCGTAAGCATCAGCAATGCTGCCTGATCGACTATCAGTTGTTTGGCCTTGCATGATCTAAGCATTTTTAGCTAAAGAAATTCCCAAACAATTCATAGGTTATTGCTACGGCTCAAGCTGGAAAGCACAATTACAAAAGTTAGGCCATGCATGATCTAAGCATTTTAGCTAAAGGAATTCCCAAACAATTCATAGGTTATTGTTGCGGCTCGAGCTGGAAAGCACAATTACAAAGTGAATTGGAGGGAGGGGAGAGAGAGCACTGCCAGAAGGAGGAGAGCGCTGGGGTGGAGTGGAGTAGGTCGTCGGGCCGCCTAGCCACGACCTCGAGTAGCCAACCGCGGTGGAGATTAGGGAGAAGGTCCAGATGCCGGTGCGGAGGTGGTTCATCTGCAATATGCATGGAGCTCGGGGACGACGCCGTCGATCTAGTGCTCGAGGACGCCACCATCGACCGGGAGCTCGGCCACACCACCGTCAACCTGGAGCTCGGGAAGGAAGAGGCCACTCGATCTCGCGCGCAGAGGGTGGGAGCAGCGGCGGGGCTCCAGATCTCATGCGGCCGTCGTTGTGGAAGAGTAGGCCGCGGGGCTCTCCACCTCCTCTCGTCCGAGTCACCTGGGCGGAGGAAGGATGCCGGGCCGCCGCGCGCGGAGCAGGGATGTGGCACCGCCGCGCTGGAGAGAGGGGGCGGGGCCGCCGCGCCAGAGGAAGGGGATCGTGCCGACAGAGGATTTATGGTGACAGGAGAGGTAACCTCAGTGGGGATGTGAGGCGGTGAGGAGGCGAGAGGGCGGCAAGGTGGCGGTGGTGGGGAGGTCAAGGGGCGGTGGCGGCCTCCAGGCGCGGGTGCAGAAGGCATGCGGGCGGCGGCGGACTTGGAGGCGCGGCCGCGCGGGTGAAGGCAGGGAGGCGGAGAGCGCGGTGGGGGTGGGTGGGATGACGTAAGGTGATGATGTGGATCGCTGAGGATGGAGAGAAATCCCCTAGTGGGGTGCTCTTATTAAGTTTTGTATGATTACCACTGGATTCAGGTAGCTAAAATGTTTTTTTTTTGCACTTGATGAGGCTAGTAATTCACTTATGCCATTAAGGCTCTGTTTAGTTCTCCAAAAGTTTCCAAAATTTTCGCATTGCAGACCGTGACACCTCTCACAGAACATGTTTCCCAATACAAAGAGATACATTTCGCACATCCATTCTTAACAGAGAAAAGTAATACTTAATATTTTCATTCAATTCGATAACAGATTGTAGTCAAGCAATAGGTAGCACAAAATCTGATTGAATACAATGATTTCGTAAAGTACAACGTGATAAGAAAAAAAATGCGTGAAGCCTGGGCTAGCAATAAGTTCTTTTGAGGAAGTCCTACTCCATCCTTCGAAGATCTGGATATCCAAAGTGTTACGTATCATCCTGCGTGAAATAGGATGCTGTGGTAAGTACAAAGGGAGCTCATGGTATCCAAATAAATTATGGGGCTTGTAGGCGGCAGCATGATATAGTGGCATTTTTTAAATACAGAACTCAGACTAATCAGATGCGCCGCCAAGTATCACAGTGGTAGCCAAAAAAAAAAAAAAGAAGCAAATCTAGGTTACAGTAATCTAAGTCTGTTCATTGTGTACATTCTGTGTCAATCAGAACAGAGCATGTTTATGTACGAAATGAAGAAATGTAAGGCTGGAATACTATAGTTGAAGAATATGTTTTACCTAATCTAGCTGCAATGTCCAAAAAGTTTGTTTCGCAGAAGTTTGATCCTTTGCATCTGCAAGAACAAGGGTTACCTAATACGAATACAAAAAAGGAAACATTGTTAAAGAAGCATATGCTAGATATTAATACTATACTTGTGAATAGAAAAATCATTGACATTATTTTTTTTAAGACGTGCAAAGCACGTTTTTCATTAAGAGATGAGAAAAAACATCCGGTATAGTTTACAACAAGGCACGGTGCCAAACGAAAAGAAAGCGAAAGCATTACACCGTCCTCACCGGGCGAACACCTAACAACCTAGCGAGCGGGAGGAAGCCCGCGCGCGCCCAAGTCCTAGCCTCATCTAGGATCGCCGGAACGAGCGCCACCGGCATGAGAGCCTCCTTGTCATGAACGCGCCTGTTCCGCTCCCTCCAAAGCGACCAGCCAAACGAAGGAGTCGAAGCCTTTCCTCTGTGCTTTAGCGACCTGCTTCCTGGCGGAGCACCACCACTCTGCGAACCTCACCGGGCGATCCGGAGCCAGGCTCGGAAGGAGAATGTGCCTGAGAGCCAAAAGCCAGGTCTCTCTAGAGAAGACACAGTCCACAGTCAGGTGGTCCAGCGTTTCGGATTCCTGGGCGCAAAGCGCGCAAGTATCCGAGTCCCTAAGCTCGTGACGGTGTAGCCGGTCCGACGTCCAGCAACGGCCGTGCAAGACCAGCCATGCGAAGAACTTGCACTTCCCCGGCATGTGAACCTTCCAGATCTGTCGTGCTCCGAGGATGTCGACGCGACCAAGAAAGAGGGCGGAGTAGGCCGAAGCCGAGGAGTAAACTCTGCTAGGCGACCACTTCCAGATGAACCGGTCAGGTTCTGATGTGAGCCTGACCTCCTGTAGTAGGTCCCAGATGACAAGGTACTGCAAGACCACCTACACAGTCCGGTCGTGGGTTACATCCTCGACCCAACGGATCCCGGCCGCCCCCGTCTGCAAGGCCTCGGCGACAGTGCGGGATCGACGCACCCTTGGCGAGACCGCGACCCAGAGGTTTGGTGCCAGGGATTTGACGGAGCACCCGAAGATCCAGCTGTCCTCCCAGAAAAGTGCACGGGTACCGTCCCCAACCTCCACGGAGATGGAGGCGTTGAAACTGGCCTGTGTGGCCTGGTCAACAGGGAAGCGGAACGCCGCCCATGTCCTGTCTGGGTCAGTCCTCGCCAGCCACAGCCAACGGAGGCGCAACGCAGTACCAAAGACACGAAGGTTGGGCAGGCCGAGCCCTCCGCAGCGAGTGGGGCAGGTGACGTTCACCCAAGCGACCAGACAGCGACCGCCCGTGGCCACCTCTGTGCCGGACCAGAGGAAGCCACGGATGAGGGTTTCGACCGCGCGCAGTGCCCAGGGGGAGATGGAAATCGCCATCGAAATGTGAACCGGGATGGCAGAGAGAGTGGATTTGGCAAGAACGAGGCGGCCACTGCGGTTCAACAGTCTGCCCTGCCAAGGGGGCAGGCGCCTAGCGACCTTATCGACCAGTGGCTGCAGAGCCGCTTTGGGTAGCCTTTTGATAGAAAGGGGTACCCCAAGGTAGGTGCAAGGGAAGTCGGTGATCGTGCAGGAGAGAATGGATCGGACCAGAGACAAGTGATCCTCGGAGCAGTTTATAGGGTAGACCTGGCTCTTGGTGTAGTTTGCCGCCAGACCGGCCGCTCTCTCGAAGAGCGACAACACCGTCTTGACGACCCGCAGATCGAGCTCGATCGGAGAGAAGAAGGTGACCACATCGTCAGCGTAGAGAGAGGCGCGAAAGCGGATACTCCTCCCTAGATCCAGAAGTAGACCACGGGATTTCGCCTTGCGGAAGAGGGCATGGAAGCATTCCATGACCAGCACGAAGAGCATGGGGGAAAGGGGATCTCCCTGACGCAGGCCTCGACCGTGGCAGATCCGCTGCCCGGGGGCACCGTTAAGCAACACCCTGGTGCTAGCGGTGGACAGAATGACCGAGATCCAATCGGTCCATCTGCGAGGGCAGCCGATAGCCGAAAGGAGCTCAAGAAGAAAAACCCAGCCGACCGAGTCGAAAGCTTTGGCTAGATCAATTTTGAACATGATCCTATGGAGCTTTCGACTAGAAAGAGCTCTCGCTGTGCCAAGGACGTAGCGGAAGTTATCATAGATGAGGCGACCTTTGATGAAAGCACTTTGGTTTGACGAGATTAGAGAAGAGAGGTGTGGGGCGAAGCGGTTAGCAGCTGCTTTGGAAAAAAGTTTCCCAAAGCTATGGATTAGGCTGATGGGTCGGAAATCAGAAAGAGCGACCGGGTCTGGTTTTTTGGGTAAGAGAGTGAGGAGAGCACCGTTCAGGTGGTGAAAACTGCGGAAGTCCATGTCAGAGAGGGCGCTGAACGACCGCAGCACATCACCCCTGATGATCGACCAGCAAGATCTGTAGAAGCGACCCGTGAAACCATCCGGACCGGGGGCCTTGTCCAGTGGGAGGTCTTTGATCACCTCCCAGATCTCGGACTCCGAGAAGGGAAGACCGAGGTCCTCCAGGTCTAGCCGCGGGAGTCCTAGTTCCTCGAAATCGAGGGTGCAGGAACGCTCATGGTGGGTACCTAGAATTCGGTCGAAGTAGTCAAAGGCTGCAGCAGCCTTGTCCTCTTCCTGAAAAACTGGACGACCATCGACCAGAAGGGAGGGGATGAAATTTTTCCTTCTGCGGTGGTTGGCATGGAGGTGGAAAAGTTTAGTGTTAGCGTCCCCCTCACGCAGCCACCTGAGGCTAGACTTTTGCCGAGCGATCGTTCGCTGCAGCGAAGTCAGGCCTAAGTAGCGTAGTTTGAGAAAACGCCGTAAGGAAATCTCCTCAGGAGAGAGCGACTGTGAATCCTGTGCGACCTCAAGACGGAAAATGACCTCCTTGGCAATCTGAATCTGCAGGCGAATGCTACCGATCGCCTTGGAGCTCCATTTTACCAATGCCTTCGCTGTCTCACGAAGGAGGTGGTCGATCATACGGAGTGGGTCAGCATCAGGGCGCGGCCCCGACCAGACCGCCTTGACGGTGTCCAAGAAGCCTTCGACCTTAGGCCAAAAGGCCTGGAAGGTGAAGCGTTTCTTGGAGTGCACCCCAGAGTCGAGAAGGAGGAGGAGGGAAGAATGATCGGAACACCTAGAAGAGACAGCATGAAGGGCGGAGGAAGGGAAAAGGAGGTCCCAGTCCTGGGAGACAAAAACTCTATCAATACGCTCCAAAGTAGGATGCAACCTCTCGTTGCTCCAGGTGAAGAGACGGCTCTGGACATGTAGCTCAAGATGCTCAAGGTCGTTAAGGAAACGACGGAAGCGACCCATCATTCTGCGCAAAAGGCGGCCATTGTTCTTGTCGGCCGCCTGATAGATGAGGTTAAAGTCCCCACGGAGGACCCAAGGTCCAGAAATCATCGGACGGAGGGTACGAATCTCGGCGAGGAAGGCGACTTTATCCGCATCAGACTGCGGGCCGTAAACGGACGAGAGCCACCAGGACTGAGAGGGTGCGGAGAGCAGCGCGACCTTCATCGTAACGTGGTGAAGGCCAGTAGATGTCACACTCGATTTTCTGAAGAAAACCAAGTGCTACCTATATGTATGCCAGGATCTAGTTTCATACATATAGTGACATCATAGTGAATAACAGAAACAATATCACGTAAAGAAAGAGAGATTATCAGAGATTTATAGCGGAATCCTGGGAAGCAAAGGCTCCAACTTCACAGGCAATCGACTGGGGGTTGCGTATGCCTAGCACCATCTTCTGGACTTCATACACCTTCTTCTTCTGAACAACGGTAAGCAAGGGTGAGCACACTTATGGTTGGAGCTCAGCAAGTGGGGGAAGATGCAAGGCTATCAGAGTGTTCAAGGGGATAGGGATGGAATCTAGTATGTCCTTAAAAAGGTGATTTCCCATCAAGTTATGCAATACAAGATAAAAGCAAATTTAATTATAATGCTTGTGAATAGGACAAAGTAGAATATGCAGGGGGAGGAAAACCACTTGCCTTCCTCCAACAAAAAGCTACTCTTATGCTCTTCTGCTCTTGCTCTCTTGAAACTTTCGGACTTCCGATCAACAGCTTGATCTTCTACTCGAAGCAAACATCGGGCACAAACATGCAAAGCAGACAAACAAGAACAACTAAGAACAATACACCAATCAAGAGAGGCCTTAAAAGAGAGCAGGGTTTGGTTAGGATCGCGAACGCAAGAAACGCTAAGAGCGGAACTATCGAGATATTTGGATTATATCATCCAAAGACTATGAGTTTGACATATTTTAATTAAACAAAATCATGTCCATAGGTTATTTCAGAGAAATAACCTATTTAGAATTAAGTAAGTTATAATTATATATAAAAGGACGATGTAGAACTTAGTCAAATTTTATTTATGAATATTGAAGTATTATTTATGCAAATTGAACATTTAATTTAAAAGAAGCATGTGAAGCATCTAAACGTGTAACTTTATATTTCGAGTTGTACTAATCAAATTATAATTCAAAAATACATTTACATTCATATTAGTCAAATTAATATTTATTAAGAAAACTCGAGATAACCTATGTTGCTTTTATTTAGAAAGCAGATTGAATAAATATTAACTAATTTAATATTTATATTATGAAAAGCCGAAAGGTAGCTCTAATTACATTTTATTTAGAAAACATTATTAATTAAGATTAGTCAATTTAACCTTATCTATGAAAATCGTTATATAGACTTTAATCAAATGTTATTAAGAAAAGGCATTCTAATAGGCATTAATCAAATTAATTTAGGATAAATTTATAAAACACATTTTTTGTTGAACATCATGTCTAGCTCGTATTTTATTGTGAGACGAGACTAACGCAACAAGAACGACCTTAAACGGAGCTAAAATGCAAGATTTATGAACTAGACAAGGCTGCAGGGACCTAAACGCGGTAAACCGGAGACGACAGGGACCAGCAAGGAAGTTTTACAAGACACTATAAATAGTGCTCGCAAAATAGCCCGGCTACTAGGAAAAAGATCCAAGGTGGGGTTTATGTGCAAAAGGTGGGATCTTTCTAGGGGGTTTTTCATAAAAAGCTGAAGACACAAACTATGAGGCTTTTGTTTGGGGATTCCCTAGGGACCTAAGGGCAAAACTGCCATGCCTTATCTTCTTCACGGTGAAGACCACGGGTTGTTGTTTCTGAACTGCCATGGCCGGCGGACAGAACTCCAGGTCGTTCCAAGACGGTGGCGATTGGGAGAGCTAGAGGTTTCGGTGTGCATCAGAACGGAAAGAGGAGATCGAGGGGAGCGTAGCTGTGTGCTCACCAAGGATGGGGACGGACTGGAGCAGCCGGATTTGGAGGTGGCGGCCGGCGACGGAACCTGGACGGTGGCGGCTCGGTGTGACGGTGTGGAGCTCCGTCGGCGACAGGAGGACGACGAGAAGCTGCAGCGGTCGTGCGGCTTGGTGTCGCTGAGCCCCTGGTGACGTCGTATTGTTCCGAGGGAGGATGGCCGCAACAAATCGGCCGGCCGACGGTGCTCTGCTTTGGGCGGTGGCGCACGGCTCCTATGTGGACGGCGCGGCTCCGGCGACAGGATGAGAACGACGACGAACAACGATCGCGCGGCTCGGTGTTGCGGATCCCGGGTGGCCTCGGGTTGCTCTGGTGGTGTCCTGGTCCGGCGCAAGGAGGCGGCGATGCTCAGCTCGGCCGGCGAGCGTGCAAGGCGATGTCGCAGGTCTTCGGCTTGTGCAGGTAGCGCCTGGCAGCGATGCTGCAGGAGCGCGAGGGCGAGGAAGCCGCACGGGACGAGACAACAGCAGGGGCGCACGGGGACCGGGGCTTGGTTTTTATAGGAATCGAACGAAGGGAGGGAAAGCATAGCGGCACGACCGGCCATCAATGGCCAATGGTGGCGGCCGTTACTGACTGCAATCAAGGAGAGGGTCTTGATTGGGAGAAACGGAAGGGGAGTGAAGGGATTGAGTGGTGATGGTGCTCCACTAAGCCTTGAAGGAGGCGATTGAAGGCGGAGGAAGCGCGAGGGGGAAACGGCCGGGCGGGGCGCGCGGCTGCTGCAGCGCGTGCGGCCAGAGGAGGAAGACGCGGCTGACCAGCGGGCCCGGGATGTCAGCGATTGGAAAGAGAGGAGAGGGTGTTGCTGGGCCGCGGGGAAGACTTGGGCCGCTTGCTGCCTGCCTGTTGTTGCTGCGACTTGGGCCGGAAGAAAAGAAAGGGTCGGCTCGGCTGCATTGCAAGGAGAAAGAGAGTGGAAGGGAGATGTTTTGTGGTTTAAACTTTTTGCCTTTTTTTTTAAAACACTAGCACAAGCAAAAACAAATACAATCAAAATAAAAGCAACACTCGGAGTCATATAATTTAATTTAGAAAACAAACAATGATTTTCCCGTACTAAATTTCCTGTAAAGAAAATAAAAGTTGGATAAATTTTAAAATTATGAAAAAGCGTTGCTTAATTATTTTTCCTAATAACATCCTGAAATCCAAAAAATTCAGAGTGTTACAGTAGAGGGGGAGGAGACGAGCCAGGTGTTTTTGCGCCAAGCGATCAGAATGCCACCGCGGGAGCCCACAGCTGGCAACGCAACATAGTCAAAGTCAATGCCTAACATATCAAGCATGAAGGAAGGAGGTACAACCGCGAGCTTACTCTCTTGCAGACAAAGAAGAGAGACACGCTCGGAAGCTACCAGCTCGCGGACCGCCGAGCGTCTAGCTCGCTGGTTAAGCCCACGGACGTTCCAAACAGCTAGGTTTACATCCATTTAAACACGAAAATAAACGACCACGCGACAAACACAGACTCAGGCCTGCGTGTCGACGACCTGTTGCACCTCGGGGAAGAGCTCACGAACTGCCGCCTGAAACTCGTCGTCCTCCAGCACGGAGCACTGGAAGGACCCCTCGACCTGGGCGCCGAAGAGCTCACGGATAGCTCTGCAGTGCTCCTCCGACAGGCCTACAGCGAAGAGCCTGGTGTAGCGCTGGAACGCGGCAGCGTCAGGTGCCTCGCGCGGCCCGACGACCCCCAGCTTCCGCATCAGCAGGTTCTGCCCCGCGGTGACCGGGTTCAGGCCCCGGGCCCTGGAAACTGCGGCGAGACGACTGCTGCGGCGGAGCGTGGCGAGTGGTGGGCAGGCCTTCGCACGGCGACGGCGCGGAGCCCCCAGAACCGGGGGCGGGGTTGGCCACTGCAGAGAGGCGTAGAAGTCCGCCACCAACGACTCGAGGTCTCACTGGGAAGGTCCCTCAGTCGCAGCAGGGGGTGGGGAGCGCGACCTGAGAGCCTGGGAGGGAGGAGATAGCTCCGCGGCCACCGGAGAGACGTCCGGCGAGTGCTGAGGGGTAGAGGGACACGACTCGGCGGGGGCCGGAGAAGTAGAAGGCGATCGGAGCAAAGGCAGGGCGACCACAAGGGAAGAGCCGAGCACAGAGTCCTCGGGCAACGTCAACTGGCAGGCCGCCAGGGGGGAGAGCAGCCTGCGGAAGACGTCCGCCACTGGTACCACCCGAGGGGAGGCAGAGCTCTCCCCCCCCCCACGCGTGGCGGTAGTCACAGCACCCCCGACAGAACTGCAGCAGGCGGGGGTCGACGCGGGTGGCGTGGTGGGTGTGGCCGGGCCGCGCCCGGCAGCGGCCAGGCTGCCCCGCGCAGCGACCAGGCTGCGACCGGCAGCAGCCAGGATACGACCCGCAGCGACCGGGCGGCGGCCAGCCGCAGTCAGGCTGCGGCGCGCCGCGACCAGGCTGTGGCTGGCAGTGGCCAGGCTGCGGCCAGCAGCGGGGAGGCTGCGGCCAGCCGCGGCCAGGCGACAGCCGGCAGCGGCCGGGCCCTGGCTGGTAGCGGCCGGCACCTGGCTGGTGGCGGTGAGGTCGAGACCTGCGGCGTCCAGGCCACGGCCGGCAACGTCGGCGGCGCCCACGGCGCAAACAAGCGAAGCAGAAGAGGTGACTAGAAGCGCCGCCTCGAGAAGCATCGGGTCGTCGGTGAAGCTCCTGGGCGGCGTCGACTCGCGAAGAGGAGGGAGGTGCTCCGGCCGCGGGCACTCGTGGCAGCAGAGGCGTCGCACGACCGGAACCGAAGAGGAGGCAGAGGAAGCCCGAGAGAGCGGGGCTGCCATCGTCGGCGCACGCACCTCGGCCGCCCGAGCAGAGGGGGGCAGCAGGAGCGACGAACGGCGCAGCAGCGGCAGAGAGGCGAGACGACCGAGGCGGGACGCAAGGCGGGCGGTGAATGCCCTGCAGCGCCCAGTAGGGGTAGGACGGAGCCGGAGGGACTAGCGGAGGAGCAGAGGTGGGGGCACCCCAGCAGGCGGGTCCACGCCCCCCTGCGGCACGACCAGACTACCCGTCGGACGCGGGCGGAGGCGCCCCCTCGGGGCCTGCGACGGCGCGGTAGCGCCCCCGACTGCTGAGGGCCCCGGCGGCGGGAGGAGCAAAAGAGCCACCAGAAGTACCAGAAGGGCCACCATCCGGCCCTCCCGACTGGGAGGCACTATCAGCAGGGGGAGCCTGAGTGTCGATGATCTCGACGATGTCGATCGTCGCCCGGTAGCGCAGGCAGGGCTGGGTGGTGCCCAACCCGGGGAACTCGATCGGTGCCAGCATGTCCTTCTGCACCGGGATCAAGTCCGGGACGATGCAGCCGGCCAGGACGATGAGCTCCTTGAGGTTGGCCTTCGACTCCGACTCAGGAGCCAGAGTGATGACCGCGCAGGAGGAGCCGAGGACGTCCTGCGCCGTGGTACGCAGCCACAGGTGTGCAGGCACGTCCTTGATGCCCACCCACACCTGGTAGCACAGCGGCGCGTCGACCGCCCAGTTCTCCCGCCGCCACCGGCGGAAGGTGAGGCCAAAGGGCCCATCCGGGGTGGGCGCCTGAAGAACTCGCAGCATCTCAGAGGAGTCCTGGAAAATGATGAGGAAGTCCTCAGGGTGGTAGAGGTAGGGCATGTACGTCCCTGGCTGGACGCCCAAGCGACCGGTGAAGTAGGCGACCACGTCCATCGTAGAGGCAGACGGACGAGTGCCCGCGACCATAGCGACCAGAGTGCACTCCAAAGCGACCTCGTTGGCCTCGACCTCAGGGATGCGTGCGACTATGCACGACTCCAGCTGCGGGCGACGTGAGGGGTGCCCCAGGGGCGCCAGGGGGAGGGCGCGGAGGCAGGGGGCGGCCGTCCACGGCACCGAGAACGGGGACCGCAGCGGAGCCCCCGCGGGAAGCGGAGGAGGGGGCAGCGCCCCCCAAGCCACCTCGCCCGCCCTGGCCGCGGCATGTCGAGGCGGCAGTGGCGCCTCCTCCCGCGGCGCCACGGCGTGGCGCCGCGGAGGGGGGGCACGCCCGCAGGCCACCTGCGGTGGTGGAGGCTGGGCGTCACGGGCCGCCGGAGGGGGGACGACGATGCCCCTCCGGCGGAGGAGGCGGCGGAGGGTCGCGGGCCGCCGGAGCAGGGCGACGACGAGGCTCCGGGGGCGGCGGCGGCGGCCGCACCTCCCACCTCTGCTGCAGAGGCGGAGGCAGAGGCGGCCGGGCACCCCTCCCCTGCGCAGCCAGAGGTGGGGGCGGGGAGCGGCCAGCCGGGCGCGAAGCGACCAGGGGTAGGGAGGGGGTGCGACCTCCCGGACGTGGACGGGCGCCCTCCACCGTCACCAAGCAAACCTTCGGGCGCCCACACGAGCTCTCATGGTAGCCGAGTTGGTGGCACCGGAAGCAGCGCGACACGTGAAGGCAGGAGGCGGCGATGTGGTCTTCCCCGAAGCAGTTGAAGCATTTCCCCACCAGATCCGGGGGGGGCGGAGGACGGAGGTGGAGGCGGCGGCGACCGCTCCGCACGTAGCTGCTTGCCCGACCGCACCTCGATGAAGCCGTCAGCGTCCACCCGGGGCCCCCCGGCGTGCCCGCCGGGAGGCGGCGGCGGTCCCACGGCTGCCCCCCCAACACAGCGAGGCTCGGCCGCGAGCGGTCCAGCAGGACGGCCAGCACGGCCGCCCCCCGCCTTGGCACGCCGTCGAGGACGGGGCGGAGGCGGCGGAGGAGGGGACAGCGACCGCTTGCCCAGGATCCCCTTGGCGGAAGCGGCCATGGGCCGCGGCGCGGTCGTCGACGAAAGCTCGGCAGCGGCGGAGACGACCAGTGCGGGGGGAGCACGGAGGAGCGACCGAGACGGTGCGGAGGCGGGGAGGGGGTGCGCCCGGGCACCGGAATGCCGGCCGCCCGTACCTGCTCTGAGAAGGTGGGAGGGGGGAGCGACCGCACGGCACCGGGGAGTAGGAGCCCGAGGCGGAGGAGCCCGAAGCCTCAAGGCCCCAGAGCTCCTGGGAGGAGGGAATGGAGGGGCCGGGCTCCGCCGAGCCTGGCTCCAACCTCTGCACCGGCGCGACCGGAGGCGGACGAGGGCCAGAGGGGCCGCCATCCACCGGCCCTGCAGAACGCGCTTCGGCACCTGCAGCAGAGACAGGCGGCAAGCGGTCGGTGCCCGCCGCCTCTAGGGGACGCGGCCAGGCAGAGGGGGTGGAGTGGGAGTGCGGCGCCTTGCCGCCGCCGAGCCCCGCGCACGCCTCCAGCTCGCGGAGAGGACGCGGTCAGGTAGTGGGGGTGGAGGGGGCGGGCGGCACCTTGCCGCCGCTGTGCCTGCGCACGCCTCCAGCACGCGGAGGGCGGAGGCAACCGCGGCCGGCCCAGCGGCGGCGAGCGCGACGGCCATGGCGGGGGAGAGGCCCGGGACGGCGGCGAGCGCGGCGAGGGCGTCGACCTCACCCACGGGCGCCACCACCGTAGAAGAGCCTATCGGCCCGACAGCAGGGGGAGAGGAATGACCGAGAGTAGTAGGGGCGAGGGGGAGGGGACGGCTTCGACCGGCGGTGACGAGGCCACGTCGAGACCATCGTCGAGCTTGTCGAAGCGAGACGAGGTAGGTGCGGCAGCCGGCGGGTCACCTGCGTCGCCCCGCCGCTGGCCCCCCGCAGCGGCCGTAGCGGCCGGCCGGCCAGGGGCAGCAGCAGCCGGCAGGGCAGCAACGTTACCCGGTCGCTGCTCCCCCACTGCGCCCGCAGCGGCCAACCGGCCAGGGGCAGCAACCGCCGGTAGGCCACCTGTGCCCAGGTGCCGGCCGCCGACAGCGGCCGCCGCGGCCACACGCCCAGGGGCAGCACCAGCGCGGGCCGGCCTGGAGGCCGGCGGGGAGGCCGCGGCCGGCCGGCCATGAGGCGACCTGGAGGCCGACGGGGAGGCCGCGGCCGGCCGGGCCCTAGTCGCGGCCGCCGCGCGTCGCAGGGCACCCCTGCCGGCGCCGGCGAGGGCGGACGCCGCCGGCCGGGCCGGAGGCACGGGCGCGCCGTCGACCTCCTGCAGCTCGAGCATTACCATGAGCGGGAGGGGGAGGAGAGGGGCGACCAGCCACGGCGCAGGGCTGCCGGCGGGCCACCGGCGGCCGGCGACGGCCGCAGGAGCGACGGCGGCGGCGCGGGTGGTGGCAGGCCGAACTCCGCGCACGGAGCACGAGGGAGGGGGAGAGTGGTACGAACAGGACCGGGGCGCCGAGTAGGTCGCGAATCCGGATCGGGTTGGAGCGGGGGCGCCGGAGCCGGCGGCGGCGGGGTCGGGGGGGAGGAAGGGGACGGGCGCGAGGGGCGCCACGGACGGGTCACGGGTCAATGCAAGGGAATTTGCTTCGTGCTAAAATCATTGACATTATAAAGAATCACTATTTAAAATTACCTTAGAATTAAGATTGGCACAGTCTTCTAGGTTCAAGTGCTACCAAGTTCATTTGAGTTGTAAAAATCTCATTTTCTGTAACATATACAGGACAGATCAGATAGAATCCGTGTCACCCATGGTAAAGTTGTTATGAAATATTGATTAGTGATCAATTAGCATAACTATGTAATTAGGGGAATCATGAGTGATGTAATTAGGGGAATCATCCCAAAGGGGTGCGGCACTCCCGAAGGGGTGCCTACACACTTTTTCCCTGTGTATATATTCATGGGGTCCACCCCCCTCATGAATCAATCCATTCATTTGTCCTCATTCCATTTCATTACATTCCATTCCTCTCTCAACACGTTATCACGCAGTGCCTCTCCACTGAACGCACATGACACAGAGGCCGAAAGGCCTCATCAACTCGTCGAGTCGACGAGTTCCTCCCTGGGCACAAGAAAGAAGGCCTCGTACAGTTGCCTTCTACTGGGCAGAAACAAGAAAAGCGAGAGGCGAATGGCCTCAAGGCCGATTATCGAGTAAGAATCAATTCCGGTGACTTACGTTTCCTTGCCATTGAAAAAGGCTTCCTTGTCCTCCTATCCATGGCCGGCGTTAGACGCATAGAAGTTGCCCATGCTTCTGCAAAATGGACAGCCGCTTCTTTGCACAGCATGGTTGTCGTCCTGCCGGACGACATGGACGATGTGATTGCCGTTTCTGCGGCGACCGAAGGCATCAGGGCATCCCTACACGCCTCATCGGAGGTGTCCTCGCCATGCTGCAGTGCAGAACCAGGCCAGTAGCCTGGACCATCCATGAATGTTCTTCGACTTCTTCACCTTCGCATTCTTGCAAGTTAAGATCGATGCCGGCGTTCTGCAACATAGAAGGACGCCATGGATGTCATGGTGATGCCAATTTCCAGTTTCCCCACTGGAACAAGGCCGGCGGCCAAGCACTACATCGGTAGTACTAGAAGACATAGTAATGGCCATGAGTACCTCCTCCGAGCGTACAAAGGCGAGAATGGCGGCGGCTGGCTTTGGTCCTCAGGCCAGTCCTTCCGCCGTGACCTTCTTCGCCACTGTCACCATGACGCCCGGCCTAACGGGCCCTCAACTGCGACGCACCACCTTTCTTCACCAAAGCCGCATCGTCCTCGACGAACCTGACGGTTCTCGCTGGAACGAGCCCCCTCGGCTTGGTTGCGGCCGTGGACTGCCGCCTCGGCATCCGCCGTGACAAGTGGATCCTCAGCGTCGCTTGGGCTCTCCTCCTCCACCATTGTAGGCCGACCAACGGCCGGCAGGCGGTGGCCGGCGGCACACGCCGGCGCTATTGGGGGCGGTGGACGGAGCAAAGAAGGAAGAGAAGTGGGGGAGGAAGAAAATTTGCGGCTGATGGTGGAGAAGACGAGCGCCGGCCAGCCGGCCGGCCACTCCACCGGCGGCGGTGGCACCACCAAGAGGCGGCGGCGGCGGTTTCCAGGGGGGCGACGGGGTTAGGAAAACCCTAACCGCCCCCCACCGCTCCTTTTATATGAAGGCCGCCCGTGGTGGGCGCTGGCAGGCCGCAGCCGTGGGCCGGCCGTTGGCCTCCGCCACGGGCCGCACGCATGCGGGCTGCGGCCAGGCCGCTGACGGCCCACAGGCCGGATGCAGCCCACCGTCCTCCACAAATTCTAGAAGTTCTTCAAATCTCCCCGAACTTTCAGAAAAGTCCATCAGACCCCCTCAAACTTCTGACAAGTTTGACTTACCCCCCTGAACTTTAAATTAGCCCTCAGGCTTTTATCTATTTACGTTTTCAGAATTATCAGTCCTGTATTTTTACGTTTTAGACCCTGAATTGTTCTGTAAATATGTGTTGTCAAGCACATTGTGATGTGTACCCTCCGGTATTCACACCTTTGTAATTTGGATGTTATAATTACCGCAGTAATTGTGCATATTTACGATCCACAGATCATTTCTAGGTGTCAGAACAATTTTACATATGCAATTTAATTTTATTTGCATGATTAATGCTTAATCAAATTTCTACATCAAGTAGAATATCAAGCAAAAATTAAAATTAAGGCCTATACATATGATTTGGGAATAACACAAGGTGATGTGACCTAGGCGCTGACTGCGATAAGTTCTTTCTAAGAACTTATTTGCCCTGAGATCCATGCTTTTAGGCAGCTTTTGCTCATCATTGAGAGGTCTACATCTTTATGATGATTACCTTCAAAGTGTATATCCAAATTTCATATATATGACTATCAAGTCAAATTATTCCTACAGGAATTAAAATGTCATATACCTTAATTTTGTAAGAATCATCTTACATTCATTGTTTTGCTTATGTTACAACACAAATTTACCACAGTAAATTAACATTTTGGTGCAAGAATCATCTTGCCTTCAATATTTTTGCATAATCATAACACAGGGTGTAAAACATGAATAACACTAAATGACCTCCTAGTATTACTAGTGTAACACAAATGCGTGGAGTCTAAGGTATTTATTGCAATCATGCAAATTATGCCTATAGCAACGAGTTTCTCGTCCACCACTTCAAATTTTACACCATACTGGTGATTATATTTTGATGTGTTAACTCACTAGTATGAGATGATCGAGTCACACTCGATAGTAACGATTTCATCGTACATCAAGAATGAGGTTCACACTAATTGTAATTCAAATCGCAATTTGAATATACATGATTTTATATAGATTTATTCAAGACTCATCTTGAAATCAAAATTTAAGCATCATTTTTGGCTTAAATATATAGCAGAAAAAGTGCAACATATTATGGTGATTATATTCTATCATATATAAAGAGAGTATGTTTTGGCAATGATCATCAGATCATTTATTCTCACAAGAATAGAATCCAAAAGCATATGCAACGACTTCTGTCGCTTGTCAATTATAAGAATAACCTACTTATAATCAAGTATCAACTTGATTTAAATAATTTTTGCACTACAATATATTTCATGCTATATAATTTACTCAGCGAGTAAATTCATTCAAATACATGATCAACTCATGTAGGACATGACTAATGTTTTCAAAATGGAAATTTTTGAATTCGTGTTCGATTGAGTTTACTATCTAATTTGGGTACATGATATCAACGATATCATTGGGAGATTTGTGACATCTAAGCCACCAAAGTTCTACCCTAATAAAAGTATCTAATACAATTCACAATTGAAATTACCACACATACACCTTTGGTGTTACTACATTTCCTCAATTCAGATTTTACAAATCTGATTAACCATAGGAACAAGATTCATTTATTTCTTTGAACTCCTAGCAGAGTTATCAACAAAGAATTGAACTTTCAGTTCATACAATTTACAACACAATGGATCTCATTTATAAAATGTCACTTTCCTTCGAATCTAGTGACCATAATGACTAACCTCAAGTTTGTCTATAGTGTGATTGTACATTCATGTACAAATGATTTCCAAATAAAATATTTGGTTCAAACAATACCTCCACTCCATTAGAGGAAAGCGAATTCAAGGAGATCAATTTGAAGCGCACTTCAATAAATTAGATCTCCATATGTTTTCCATATAATTCATGAAATTATCATTAGTTTAATATTATACTACATGTGTAGTATATTGTCCATCATTCATATCATGTACTTCATACATGATATTTATTCGGGATATAACCAGAGAGAAAAGGAATTTCTTAAGGTGGATCACCACTACCACAATTATGAGAGATATATACTATACTCATAAATATTCAATTATTTATTGTTGATGCACTCATGTATTCTACAAATACCCCCAATTTCGTGATATCCATTGTATATGGTTTCATACTGAAACCCATTACCAAGGATAATGATGAAAAATCAGCACTCAACTTGGTACAATGGATACAAAAACTCAACATTCATACAATTCCTTTCATATCATCTGGGGTATATTATATGTACATACATAAATCCCGAAAGATATGTTGCGTATCAAATAATTTTTCAATCTTGATTATATCAAGAATCGGCATGATAGCCTTGGTCATTCTAACCCATGAATGATAAGAAAAATTATTATCAATTCTATTGGTCATAGCATACATTCTCAAAATCCTCATATTTTGTGCACCGCAGGTGTCACTTGAGAATTAATTTTAAGGCCCTCTTACCTTAAAATTATAAATAATGAGCCACTCAATTTCTTGAAATGCATTCAAGATAAGTTGGCATATTCAGTCATTTATGGATTATCTAAGCACTCTCAAGTGCTCATAAAGTTATTTACAAATAGTCCCATATGTGTTCCTTACTGATCATAAGGCATCACAAATTACCAAATTAATTGCTCTAGTTTTCAACTTTGAGCAGAACTTTCCTGGACGCAGGATCACATCCATATATATGGAATTATTTGGTTTTGGGAACTATATCACTAAGTACCATATGAGTTATGTCCATACCAATTATGGCTTAATTGAATCTCTTATCGAGATAACTCATTTGCATGACCATCACAATAGAATTCAACCTATCAACATCAAGTTGGTAATATGTGGATTTACACACCACATATTTTACATTCATCAAGCTGCAATCATACGGCTCCCTCCGTTGCAGTTAGTACGTGAAAGCTTGGCCACAGCCAAATATTTCCCATCTGCGTGTCGGCTATGTTTTGCACATACCGATATCACCACCTCACAACATACATCATGGGCATTAGGGACCTACATAAAAGGTATTATTATCCGTCATTCATATGATACCTTTGGTCTCTATGGAAATTTACATAAAAGCTCGTATGTTGATCACACTTTGAGGATAATTCCAGGTATTAGGGGGAGATAAAGACCACATATAGAATGCCAGGAATACTACACATCACATTCAATCCTCACATCCACGTACATACCAAAGAATATTTGAACCATCAGTTTAGAACATCTTATATTTGTAATTATTACAAATATTCTACCAAATGCATTTACTTATCAAAAGTGTCATCTTATTCAATCCCTACAATTAAGTGTGCCAGAAAAGAGTGAAAATCTAACAAGATCACTCAACTCCCAAATCAAAACAAGAGGGGGAGAAGTATGATCACTAGGGATCTAGCTTGTTAAGCATCCGCGGAAACAAGGGGAGATATCCTCCAAAATAGTAAATGCAAATCAACATCATGCATGTTGTTAGACACTTTATGGATAATTGAAAATCCAAAGCCTATGAATGTTTAACATTCTAAAGCCCGGTACATGTGCACATAAATTTAGGCACTGGGTCATCATTGGAACATCCAAACTCTATCATCTTGGGAAATGAGATAAGAGATCTAAAGTATTAATATTTCACATGCTATATTGGTTCCCTTGAATCAATCATACAGAGACTACAAATTGTCGACATATACTCCTCAAAAGATTGCTATCCACCTTAAACTGGATCCAGATCAAAAGTCCTAGGCAGAGTGTATCAACACTCAAATTGGGTCAAAGCAAAGGTGGCAATTATGGAGAATTTCTCTCATTCACTAGTGAGAGGTATTTACTGCAGTAATACCATCTTCTTACAAATGCATTCTTTACGAAAGCAAGGTGGTGATATAATGAGAGATTGTAGCAATGGTTTCACGTAGAGGCCGAGAACCATACCCTTGTGGTATATGTGAAAATTATGTTCCTATACTTTATCATTGGCAGATCAAATAACTTTCATTGATTAGGATATACAAGTCTCCGACTTATTTCAATCCTAATTCTAAATAAAAATCGCAACATATATTGTGTATCACTTAAGTCACTCCATGACTTAAAATAGTCAAGTTGTTTGTGGTATAACTGACTAAGTGAGTATCTTCCGTAGAAGAATTACTCCAATCACAATGATTGCATGTGTGTTCATAAACAAATCCAACTTGGATTTTCCATCATCTCAACACACACAAATAAGCAAGCAATCATTTTATGACGGAGTTTGAGATGGAAATTTGGTAAAACCAAACTATGCTTAAGTTCACAACTTATGCTTACATATCAGTTTATCAATATTCAATTGATAATGTGTACCAATATTCAAATAATATTGGATAAACATATCCATAAACACTCATGGTCATTCAATCCCTAAAGATGGATCAATATCCATTTAGACCCTGGGATGATAAACTTAGTGCCAACAAAGCACTTGTGTATCATACAAATTACAACATGCTTGATATTGCAGTTGTAGATACTTTACTATAGTGCAACTCCAACAACACCATACTGGTGAGAGTCAAAACCGATATCCATAGATATCAAATGGTACTAAAATGTCTTGATTAATATTTTGAGACTTGGCCAAGTAGGATATCAAGATACTGGCAAACTAATCCCCATATTGCCAGATCATAGACTGATACAGATAATAATGTTTCATGAGCCATCAAAATGGACTCTAAGAGAAACTTTTATCTATCATTATGAAGCATCATATTCACATGTGTGACTTCAATGATAAAATGTGATTCCATATAATCACTATCATTATCCATAAATGATAATGAATCTTGTATTGATCAAAATGTTTATCCTCATTTTTACAAAATGAGAGAATAAATATCTTGCAAAACACACTCACTAATGTACTTATCCACCAATACATCATAGAATGGTATTCATGGTGAGGGGTGAGTGGAAACTTAAATTTTGCAAGGTACAAAGGGAGACATCCTCATCAACTACAAAAGAAATGAGAGATAGAAATCTTGCAAACCAAATCATGTGATAATCTTGCTTCTTGCAGATTTATTCACAAAAGTCCTTACCAACATAATTATTTCAAAAATATGTTTTTGGAATTGGTATGAGACAACTCAATGATTTGCAAGGTTTAGGGGGAGACTCCTTATACAATCTCCAGCGGCGGCGGCGGCCAGCGCTCCCTCCTCTCCTCCCCCATCTTTTCCTTCCCTCTCCCTCTCCTTCCTCAGCAACCCTAACCCTAGCTCGGTCACTTTTCTCCTCTTCGGTTCGAGGTCCTCACCGGCTGCCAGAGCTCGATTCGTTGCTCCTGTGGCTGGATCCGCGCTCCCCGCTGCCGGATCTGCGCACTGGGGCATTGCTGCTGCGGTCTTCCCCAGGGGTGGCTTCGGGTGCACCGGCGGTGGCGGGGGGCTGCCTGGCCGCCGATCTGCTAGGTGGCCGCCCGGTTCGCCTGGTGGGGGCGTCCGCCAGGGGTCCGCCGCTGGTCGCCTCCCCGCCGCTGCCACAGGATCCGGCGGGGACGTCCCGCCCCCTGCGGCTTCGTCTCGAGTAGGGCTTCGGGCAGGCTGCGTTGGACGGGGCCTGGTGCGGTGGCTGGTCCGGGCGGGCCATGTCTCCTCTCCAGGCGGGTCGGCCGGCTCTCCCCGGTGCGGATCCGGCGCTCCGCGGTTGGGTTCCTACGTAGGCGGGGGAGGCAGGTCGGGGCGGGTGGCTGTGCCTGGCATGGGTCCCATCGCCCTTCCCGAGCTGGCACGACACGGGGCCTCGTGCGATCCCGGCGCCTCCTCCCGGCAGCACTGAGGCGGGCTGCGGTTGGCTGCTCCCCCGATGGGTCGCCTTCTCCTTGCTCGTGGAGCCTTGTGGGCCCTGCGGGTTGCTTCGTTGTCGTTGTGCTTGGTGGTGGCGTGGCTGGTCGCTCTTCATTGTGTGTTGGCTGCTTGTGGAACCTTGCCCCTCGGTCGTCTGCTTCGCTGGCGGGATGGGAGGATGGGTCTCATCTTCCCCTTGTTGCTCCAAGTTGTCGACGCTCCATGTTGGTGTCTTCTGCCTCGGGTTCCACCTCGCGTCGTCTTCGGCTGTTGCTTGTTGCGGGAGGGCATCGCCTTTATCCTTGTGGTCGTGTTGTGGTTGATTTGCCGTCGCGTTAGTCGCGGACCTGCTATTGCTCTCCTTTCCTGCACCTTGTATTGCCCACTGCTTCTCCATCGATTGTCTCTCAACCTGTCCTTGGAGGCGGTGGCAAAGAGTTGGTTTTGGAGGCCATGGCGAAAGCTTTTCCGGCTCCTGCCGGTGTCGACAATGGCTGCAGTCCTTCCGTAGCTCACCTCGTTGGGGGTGTTGTCGCGGCCACCAAACCCATTTGGCTCCGCCGGGTGAAAGCCTAGTCTGCTCCTTCGCGGGCGGACGGACGATGGCGGTGTCGCTCCCCCCTTGGAGGCATCGTTCTACTGGGCATCTTCGCGCTTCTTCCGTAGGTGGTGGTTGGTTAGGCGCTCGGTGATGTGTGGGCGTCCTTGGTGTACCCTCTGTTGCAGGTTTAGGCTTCTTAGGTTGTTTGGTTGTGCGCTGGTGGCGCCTAGGGTTCGGGGAGTCCCTCTTTTCTTTGTCGTTGTTGTTGGTCGTGTTGTTGTTGGTCGTGTTGTTTCCTTTTCTGTCTTGCTTCAGAGGTTCTTCTGAAGTTGTGTTTCTGTAACTCTCTTCTGCTTAATGAAATACGTGCTTTGCACATTCTTTAAAAAGCAATTGCTCAATACTATTGGATGCAATTAAAAGAGGACAAGGACACATATAGTTTTCATATAAATCCACTTTAGATTTGTTTCATCCAACAACACGGGGGAAGGAAAAATTATGAACTGTGCAAGACAATTTGTGTCCTATATTGAAAAAATTGAAGGACAAAATTGAATCCTTGCACCTTGTAGTGCATGGAAGCAACATGTACTCGCCAGTAATCTCCGCTAGATCCACCTGTCGCCTCTCAGATCGTCAGATCCCATTGACCCTAGTCGGCGAGAGTCCGGCTCCTACCGGTAGGAACATTGCACTAAGGAATGAGCCGTAAACTTTTTTTTTAGGAAATGAGTCACAAACTCATGGCAGATACCATCAACATGGAAAGCTGAGTTTGCATTCCAGAATGTTCTGATTTTTTTCAAGAATTCAAAACTGCACAACTGTGTTTTGCAATCCTCTCATGCAAATATAGGGTTGCTCACATGTAGCTCTTTTAACTTGATATATCTATTATCTTGTTGTATAGCATAGCACCACCGTGCAACACATGTACAAGTTTAAGTTCAGCACGTAGTAGTAAATTAGACAGTGAGTAATAACCAAAAAAGAAATCAAGCAGGGGCAAAACGAACAGTTAGATAAACAAACCGCCAGTAGCCACCAGCACCACAATGCATGTCCCCAGTATCTATATTATTCTTAGACTGTAGGGAAACATTCATACAACTATTTCATTTTCAATCTAAACATAGTTTACAATAGAAGAGCAGCATTGACAACTTGATAATCCAACCACCACCTTTTTAGAGTTATAGAGCTCCAGCCTTAGTCTTGCTTAACAACAAAGATCATTCAAAACAATCAACATTCGTTATAGCATAATTTTTACTCCACTCAAGGATGATGGGAATGATAAAAAAAAGGAACATAAACAAAACGACTACATACTATTACAACGCTTGGCACCAGCTTCAACATCAACAACATCATGTTTCATCCTGCATTATTCTTGACCTTCACAGGCCACCCACATTAGAGCTCAACTAGCTCCCTTGTGTTCCTTTCCTTTCCATTAGCACTCCCATCATCGAAGAGATGCTTAAGTTATCTTGTGATCGGACCACCACCTTCCCAGGATGACAAATTAGCAACTGAAATAAAAAATGAATGTCAGCAGTGTTACACATAGCAACAGGACTCGTTCTTCTGCAAAACAGGTTGCATGTCTAACTATTATCACGTGAGAAAACTTGACATGCGGATGGAACATAGCACAATACAATGAGTATAGAGTATGAACAAAACTTAAACTTTGAAATCTCGGGCCATCTCATCAAGGGCTTTTGTACATGTTAGGGCAACCGAGAATCAAAGAAAACAAGATGATCACGAACCGCATAACTATTCAGTCTATCCTATGCACAAAAGTCACTAGTACAATACAAACAGTTTTTATGTGTGATATACTTACATTTTTTTAGATAAATACATAATAAATTTGCCACCAATCGTATAATAGTGTTCTAAATGCTCAACAGAAAGCTAATGAAAAATCAATTTCAACCATCAATTTTTGCCGTGATTTGTCTTTCAACCCTCAAAATTTGGTTTTGTAACCCTCAACTTCTAAACTAGGACCTTGAACTTTTAAAACCAATTCACTTGATCCATTGCGGGTTTTCCAAGGTGGTTCCACAAAAATGTTGGCAACATGGCATATCATGGATCTGAGTCAGCATAATATAGTAGGACCAACCATGCTTAGTCCTTCTTCCCAACCTTCTTTTCCACCCATGTTCTCTTTCTGTAGCTTGAATAAATGGCCAAGGAAACTAAGGAAAAGACTAGTGTCTATGTCAACATTACCATTAAACTTGCTTATAGCACTCTTGCAGGTAGTAGTGTTCTCGGCATCCCCGATTCCCCAATGACATAGTCCTATATCCAAGTGCATAGACAAAGAGATGCCAACGACGCGACATGCAAATGCAGGTTCGGCGAGGGACACCATGTCTATGCCCTTCACCTGCATCCACATGTAGGCTTGTGACAATAAGTAATGCCTAACTGCACCAAGCCGAAGTTGACCACTGTGTATGTGTGCACGATGTCGATGGCAATGTCTAGAGTCATTCTAAAGTTGGACATTTTGGCCAAAAAATAGACAGGTCTAGTTGAAAGTGGGATATTTTCCCCCAATAATCTAGCATGATGTCAAATAGCAAGACTCCACTATTTTTTATTAATACTAATGTTAGATTTTTTGGGATAAACCAGTTCTGCTTGAAGGGATAAAACATTTCCAGCTTACATGTTTTTTGGGAAAATATCCAACTTTCAACTAGACATGTCTTTTTTTTAAAAAAAATATCCAACTTTAGAGTGCCTCTGGACCTGTCTATTTAGATACACCATAGGTTTTTAGATACACCATTTCTACCTAAAGGGATAGAAACTTATGGTAAAACAATTAAACTCATTGGTTGGTGTACATAAGTTGCTTCCACCCCTCTCTCTTCTATCTCGTTGTTGTGATCTTGTTTTCACTTGATCAATTGGTTAATAAGATTAAGGTCAACACTTGTGGGCTTCAATGCATTAAACATGCAACCTTGCTTCCCCTTGAGTCCACTGCGGCTGTCAAAATTGACTTGAGAGAAGTTTGTTGTTGTCGAAGAAGTAGTTGATTTTGTCAATGCAGATGGTCTGGTTGGAGATAGCATAGTTGCTTTGTTATGAGCAGCACCAGAAGATTGCTTCCCCTTGAGTCCACTGCACTTGTCCAAATTGACTTGACAGAAGTTGGTTGCTGCTAAGGAAGTAGTTGATTTCATCATTGTTGTTGGTTTGATTGGAGATAGTGTAATTGTTGCTTTGTTATGAGAAAGACCAGAAGAGTGGGCCACCCCGAAAGGGATATTTCAAAACAAAGTCAGATTTTAAAGTCAAATTTTTAGAATAACTAGGTCTTACTCAACAAAGCTAAGCCTAACATCAAGACACACACAAGGATAGTGTAACAGAAGACTTTTTGAACCCTCTCTTAATGGATGCAAAATATCCCTAGAAGTAGGGCACACTTTATAGTTGTAGCAGCTGCTGTCATCTGCACAAAAGCACAAAAAGATTTAGTAGAAAAGATATTTTAAATGTTATTAGATATAAGCATTTGTTGACTATATTTATACCAAGCTTGAATTTACCAAAGATCGACAACCACATTCGAAAATACCTTTCTCCATAGCAAGGTACACATTGTAAACTCTATGGTGTTTAGTTTGTCAAATTTGCACGAATAAATAGTGCTGGAGTAGTGCATTGAGGTGGACAGCTGTGGAAAAGTGCTCATTAGGGCATATGTTGTGAGATAAGATGTGACTCGATATGATTAGGGATGCAAGCAGCATGGGCCACACCGCCCCTGCTGGGCTAACTTGTGCCGCTAGCTCCCACTAACCCGCAAACAAACCCACATAACGCTTGTGGGCGGATGCAGGTAAGCCGCTCAGCCCACATAATCCTGCATACCCGCCCCGCACCGCATCCCTGCGCTCGCGCATCACTCCGCAGTTGCGCCGCCGATGCCGCCGCAATGGGGAGCCCTAGCTCCGTGCCGCCGGTGCCGCTTTCATCCCTAGCCACCACCATCGCTCAACCATTAGACTGGATCTTGTGATGCGCGGTGGCTATCGGATTTCTAGTTTGCAGTCAAAGCTCGCTCTCCTCCTGCAGTCTGTTCTGTCATGTGCGCTCTGTTTTCGTTGATGTTCCAACCAGGCGACTTCATCCCTGTACCCAGTACCTAATGATGGTGTTTAGAACCAATCGAGTAGCTCGTTTGCAGTGCATTAGCAAGGCTGTAAGCCTGTAACTGACGCATCTCGGTTTCATTGGGTTATTTCTTTCTTTACCTGCTGACTGCTGGATGAGAGTCTCTGGTCTGACAACTCGAGTTTCATGTTCTTCAGATCCTAAATTCACAAGTTTTATAAATAACATATCACCATTGAGTACTTCCTGCTGTTTGACTTCCAGTTTTTGGTATTACTGATGACAGCAATTGTACACAATCGAAGTATAAGACATTAAAAACTATTAGAGTTATTAGCTGTTCTTGATGAAATACTTGTTTGATGAGCTATTCATCATTGGTAAATTGTTTTACCGAGCTTTCGGTTTTCTCCATGATTGCAAACTCAAACTAGCTGCTTTCTTATGTTGATGTCTTGTTGGTATGATAGAATTGTAACATTGACAATGGCAAAAGAAAAAAACATAAATTTGCACTGTCAAATTTTTTTTTGTTGATGTCATGTTGAACCTGAATGTTCACAACCTGGTCAGATAGAACTGATCTGGTAAAATCTTCAGTCCAAGCAAAAGAAGGTCATGCAAATTGCATTTGCAAACTCAACCTCTCATGATGGCGATCGGCAAGGCATCACATGATCACATCAGAGATTTGGAACGATCTCTCCAGAAGCTTCCTTTGTGTGAGTAGCGTTTAAGTGAGTTTATGTGGGCTGCCGCTAAATCCCGCATAATGCTTGCGGGTTTATGTGGGCTGCCGCTGAACCCACTTAGTCCATGCGGGTTATGCGGACGTGGGGCGGGCCACCCGCAGCCGCCCCATTTACAACCATAGATATGATGGGTGAATAGTTTTATGTGATGGATGAGTAGTGAATATTTGTGAATCAAAAAAATTAAATGAACAGAAGTGAACATAGTCAAAATTGAGCTATCAATTCCATATGGAATTAATATTGATCCTACACCTAGTCAAGGAATGCAAACAACATGCAGACTCAGATAAAACTACTGCGAAACCTATAGTGAACCAAATACATAATACGAACTAGTAATCCTTCTCCAGGGCAAAGTTGTTTCAGGCACAAACTTATGCCACTACTATACTGCACCTCTTGGTTAAATAAAAACATATCACTACAACATTAATTTATTGTTCAAAACATGATTCATCATACTAGCAGGATGAGAAAAGAGATACTTCAATCCTAAGGACAGCAAAACATTTAGGCCATGTTCACCTGATCAATGATCATCTGGGTACTAGCTATGATTTGAAGAAATCCTCTCACTATGTGAAGGAATACAATGATGTGCTACATTTTTTTAAAAAAATCCACATTTTCTTAAACTTGCAGGTGACATTGTTTTCCAACACTTTGTAAATGGAAAACCCACAATCCGAGGACCGAGACTACGTTAGCGGTGATTGATTTGATCAAAGAAGATGTTCAACAATTCCAGCAAGCCACACACTTGGGAACGGCTTCTACAGTTCAAGCCTGAGAAGAGCAGCGCCTTTTGTAGTAGTCGTAGTTCTAGTTGGTCTTTAGTTGTCCTTTTCTTCCTCGCCCCGACTCGCGTGGAGGCTGGTGTTAGCTGTGTTGTTTGTGAGTTGGCGTTGGGTTGTCGGGGAGGCGCGGTTGTGGTTTGGTGATTTTTGGCTTTCTTTTTTTCTTTGCCGGGTTTTGTTGTTGCTTGTTGTTTGTTTCTCTTCTTCTAATAAAAGTTACGGCAAATCTCTTGTCGTTCTGTTAAAAAAACGAACAAGGCAACCAAGGTTTAGGGCGCCGCCCAGGATCCAGAGTTCTCCCATTGCTCTGGTCTTCAGAAGAACCTGATCGATGCTGAGGCAATCCTTCTGGAATGTTCATGCGTTGCGCTCCTTCCATACCTCCCATGTCACCAAGGCTACAAGGGTGTCAAGGCCTTTCCTTTTTGGCCCGGTACGTAGGCTTCTTGCCTGAACCCACCATTCCTGCAGCATCTGGTCTGCGCGTAGAGGTGGACATTGCCCTCCCAGCGTTGCTAATATCCGCGCCCAAATCTCCCTAGCGAAAACATACGACATGAAGAGGTGGTCATTTGTTTCTGGCTCCTGGTCGCATAGAGGGCAGATAGCATCGGCATCCAGACCGTGACAAGGCTGCCGATCCGCTGTCCAGTGTCTTTGTTTGAACAACAACCAAAGGAAGATTTTAACTCTCAAGGGTGCCGATGTCTTCCAGATGAGATTATTGTCTTGCATCATGATGGCTCCAGATTTGGTGTTGTACTCCTCGGAGACCGGCCGTCCACCTCCGGATGAACTTGTCTTCCACATCGTGCTGCAGGAGCACCGGCTGCAGTTGATTCCACAGGTGTAAGTACTGGGCGATCGCTAGCACGGATAAGCCCCCTGTGATCACCCTGATCCATTGCTTATTGCGCAGAGCTTGACTTACTGTCTGCCTTCTCAAGTCTCTGGTCGACACCGCTGAGCAGAGTGCGGGTGCCGTTTCGGTTATTGTTGTGCCACCGAGCCATTTGTCGGTCCAGAAGAGGGCTCTAGTGCCATTACCAACCTGCATTGTAACGGAGGAGTTGAAGAGCAGCCTCACTTCATCCTCGACTTGGATTGGGAGCTCGGACCAGGCACGATCTTGGTCTGTCCATTGAAGCCATAACCACCTAGCTTGCAGAGCAAAACTTGCCAATTTCAGATCAATAAATCTGAGACCCCCGAACTCGTACGCCTTGCAAACCGTCGGCCACACCACCATGCATTTGCCGCACACATCAGCATCCTTCCCCGCCCAGAAGAAACGTCGACAAATGACGTCGATTTCTTGCCTCACCCATGGAGGCAGCTTGTCAGCCATCATGGCATAGGTGGGAGCAGATTGTAGGACGGATTTAGCCCAAATCAGACGGTCGCTCCGGGCCAGTGATCCTTGTCATTGCGGCAGTTTTTTCTCCACTGAGGTAACCATGCTCCGTAACTCAGCTTTCGGGATGCTTGTGGTGCTTAGAGGGAGTCCCAAGTATCTGACAGGAAAATCCTTCACGGGGCAGTCCAATATTTGTTGGAAGGCTGCGAGGTCATCCTCGGCGCCGAAGATTGGAGTGATGGAGCATTTTTGCCAGGTTAGTGCGCAAGATGGATGCCACCCCAAAGATGTCCAGAATGCGCTTGATTGCTGCGGCCTCCTGCGGGGTTGGTCTCGCGAAGAGGATCACATCATCGGCATAAAATCTGCACTGAAACTTGACGGCCGGCAAACGAAGGGGTTGAAGGACAGCTGACGCCGCCGCGGCCTCGAACAACTTGTTGAGCACATTCATCGCCAGGATGAAGATCATAGGGGACAGGGAGTCACCCTGCCGCACTCCACGCATGTGAAGGATTGGCTTACCGGGCTGGCCGTTCAGCAAGATCCTCGATGAAGAGGTGGAGAATAGTATGGATATCCACCTGCACAATCTTTCGCCAAAACCGAGAGCTGACAGTAACTCGACGATGAACGCCCATGACATTGTGTCAAATGCTTTGGAGATATCGAGTTTGAGAAGGATTTTGGGGATTTTCTTCTTCCTCAACAGAACTGCCGCGCTGCACATATTTGAAGTTATCATGGATGAACCTCTTCTTGATGTATGCATTCTGGTTTTTGGCAATGAGGCTGTCCAGACGCGGCGCGAGTCGCAGGGACATGAGCTTGGACACAATTTTCCCCAAAACTGTGCACCAAAGTGATCGGCCTGTGGTCACCTGGCTCTTGTGCATCCTGTTTCTTAGGCAGCAGCACAACTAGCGCGTTATTCAGGAGATGGAAGTGCTGACCATTGCCTTCGGTGAACAAATTTATAGCAGGCATGATATCGACCTTTATGACAGACCAAGCCGACTGATAGAAAGCCCCCGTAAATCCGTCGGGGCCGGGTGCCTTGTCGGCCGGCATGTCCCTGATGGAAGAGAGTTCCCCTTTTTCCTCCAATTTAATTAAACTGGAAACGAGCAATTAATACTTCTAGAGCAGGCACAGACGATGGCAAATAAAGGTAGGCGACACTATCGGTTGGTATTACCTCTTGAAGGCTTGAAGCCCAAGTAGCTGTTGATGTCGACGGTGTCGCGGATGGTCTCGCAGTTCCTCTAATCCATGTAGATGGCATTAGTAGGGTGCAGAAGGCCGTTCTGGGCCATGGAGTTCACTCGCGCTAGATTCACCGCCCGCGCTCCCCCACCTTTGCCGCCATCCCTTCCCTTTGGAACGCGTCCATGGGGGACGAACAGTGGGTTTTGCTGCTGATCACCGAATCAACAAATCCTTTCCTGCACCGAAATTTATGGACACGGGTGGAAAAGGGGAACCGAGTAGGAAAGGGAAAAGAGTGATTCCCCTCACTGCCAAAAAAAAAATCAATTAGGGGTTTGTCTATAGCTCACTCACGCAATTCTGGGCTTCTCCTCACACGAATTTTTGCAACTTTTTACACCCTAGATCTATTATTTTTACCCCTACTTCCTCCCTTCCTTATCCCCTCCCCACCTTATCTCTTCCCTCCCACCTTCTTCCTCCTGACCCCCTGCTTCCCACCCGCGACCCACCTCCGCCGCCGGACCCTAGCCCGGCCGCGCCGGCCCACCTCCAGCCACCACCACCGCCCCCTCCCACTACCGCTGCCGCCGCCCGATCCCGCCGTCACCGGTCGCTGCCGCCGTCTCCGGACGCCGCCGTGCGCCCCCGCCCGACCCTGGCCCAACCGCCGGCCTCCACCGCCCGGCCAGCGGCGCCCCCGCCGCCCGGCCTCGCCGCCCCGCCCACCGCCACCTCCGCCGGGCCGGCCTGCCGCCGCCGGCCCTCCCTCTAGGTCCGGCGGGGACAGCAGCCCCCCCCCCCCCAGCAACCCCGAACCCTAAACTCGCCGGAAAGCTCGCCAGAGTTGGAGAAGAAGGTGAGTTTGGGGAAGAAAAAAATTCGTGTGAGGAGTGCTCCAAATCACACAAGTAACATATAGTAGCTTTACCTAAAAATTAACGTGGACCGTCGTCCGGCGATTCCCTTCAGTAAATGTTGGATTTACGTCGTGTCCCTCGTGCTGCGGGGGGGTCTTTTTTGGTGGATCGTGGACTCGTGGTCATTCAATCTGGGTCTGTTCAGTTTCATGGGCTTGGTAGGCAGGAGTCGAGCAACAAGAAGATTTGGGCTTTACACATGTTCGACCAAACGGACCATGAAAACATACCCCATATTCTTCTTTTTGGATATGCTGATGAATATGCATGCTTTAGACCTGTTTAGCTTTAGGCTCTGTTAAGTTAGGTGAAAATTTTTGTATTAGACCGCGTGCGTAGAGAGAACAAATGAACTAACACGGGGAATTTTGGTGAAAAGAGTTCCAAATCATCTAAATTGCTCTGGGTTAATGAAAGAATCACACCTCTAATGCATACTAGTATCTTTACCTAATACGTACTATATACGATGCAAACCTTTTGCCCCCTGATACGATTAGTCAGTGCGCCCAATTTTTATATTCACATGAGACCTCTCAATTATCCCTTTTCATAACTCTAGCTAGTAATTTTATAACTCTAGTACTATATCACCGTATTTGTTCAGTAAGAATGAAACCCCCATTAGGACCTGGTGCCAGCTAGGGCTGGACGCCGAGCCAGCTCGGCTTGGCTCGGCTCGGCTCGGTCTGGCTCGTTAAGGTAACAAGCCAGCTCGGCTTGGCTCGTTAACAAAACGAGCAAAAAGGCTGGCTCGGCTTGGCTCGTTAGTAGCTCGAGTCAGCTCGTTAGGCTTGCGAGCTGTATGTAAATTTGAAATTAACCTCTGAGCATATGTAAAGTTTTTAAAAATAATAATTATAAAGTTGTAAATGATAAAATTAGTCACACATGTAGCACTTAGAAAGGTTTGGCATGACTTCAATGGCTCAGCTCAACTTTGATAGCTCAGTTTTCTATATTGAAATTAGAATTTTCTAGCTCGTTTGGCTCGCGAGCAGCTTGCGAGCTGGCTCGAGCCACCTCGTTAACAAAACGAGTAAAAATAGTTGCTCGGCTCGTTAAAAAATTAATCGAGCCGAGCCGAGTCGAGTCGAGCCGAGCTATGAACAAATTGAGCCAGCTCACGAGTTTCTGGCTCACCGTCCAGTCCTAGTGCCAGCCGTGGCAAACTCGTTTTCCAGCCAAAAAAGTGCTAAAAGAAGGGCCACGACGAACTCTGAATATTTTGTCGCTTCACACGTCCAGCCTTTTCACACTGATTGCGCCAGCACAGTGTTGCTCTACTGTACAGTGCTGCTCCCGCTGTTGTCCATATGCTGCTCTGTTCCTTCCTCGCACCGTGTCCCCTTGTCGCTTCCTGGGAGCTCCTGCAAAAACAGAGGCAGGTGTGCTTGCCGTCAGACTAAGACTGTCCGCACTCGTCGACCTCCAAACTCATCTCCTCAAAGGAATATTCCCGCTTAGTCATCTGAATTTTTCAGTTCAGTTCCAGTTTCTCCGCACCCGTCAACCTCTATGTCTCCAACTCCATATCAACTACCAGCTGTGGGCCCCACGTGTCATACTCCTTTTTCTTCCCCCTCCCTCTCCGACGAGGCTCGCCTGCCTTTGGCCCTCTGGCGTTGAGCCACTGCCATGTGGGACCGGGCCCACCTGGCAGTGACCCAACGGCAGAGGGACCAAAGTCAGAGGATCCGGTTCCCTCCCTCTCCACTCTCTCTCCTTCCCCAATCTCCACCTACCACGGCGACAGGGCGGTAGGCGCGCATGCTCCGCCGGCCCAGGCGAGCTCCGCCGGCTCCACCGCGCCGCCCACCTCCACCGCGCGGAGCTCCCTCTCCCAGCTCCTCCGTGCCTCCCATCTCAACCGCGCCTCTCTCTCCATGCGTGGCCGCCGAAGCTCCCCTCCAGGCGTCGCCGGCGGGGAGGTCGCGAATCGACGAGTGCCGGACGCCGCCGCGCATCCACCCTCCCGGCCTTCGATTGGCCGCCGCCCCGTCCGCGGCCCCGCCTCCTCTCGTCGCGAGTGAGCTCTGGCGGCGGAGGAGCTTGGGCTGGGCTCGCGGCGAAGTCCGGACCCGGCACCGACGAGCCCTCCCCTCCGCCGGCCCCTCCTCCTCTCCGTCCCCTGGTCTTCGTCGGGCGGTGTCAGCGAGGAAGGTGAGGGGAAGCCGCGCCCGCGCCGCCCCCTGCTCTCCGTTGGTGCCGTTGGCGACGGCGAGCTCCTCGACGGCCTTGGAGCTGGGGCGCGCGGCACAGATTGGAGCTGTGCGGAAGCAGGGGTCTAGCTCCGGCGGCGGCGCGGAGATGGTGCCGTTCCCGTCGGGCTCCACCACGGCGAGATCCAGCAGGGGCTCCGCCCGCGTCTGCTCGTGATGGCCGGCGGAGCAGGGGACCCGCGGGCACTCCGTCGAGCTCGTCGCCTCGGTGCGGCAGTCTTGGCAGCGAGCGGCAGCTGGAGTTTGTCTTGGCGGCGGCCGCTCCCTCCTTCCTCCTCCCCATGGCCGAGCCGCGGAGCGGTGGGAGGTTGCGGATGGCACGCTCGGGCACGGGCCCCGCACCACGTCCGCGCGTCCAGGCCGCCTGGAACCACGCTGGATTTGGCATCCGGGAGGCCGAACGGAACCGTGACGTCCGACCTGCAGGTCGCCGGTGCGGGAGAAAAAACGGCCCTATCCAGGCTCCGGTGCGGACAGTCTAAAGCTTCTCCAATGACCCGGTCATTGCAGTGTGCATGCACAACTCGTGCAGGCACTGTGTACTAGTGCCTACTGTTGTTAGGTCTACTGAGTTCCATAAATATTTGAATTAAAAAATGGTCAAAATCACACGTTCAAGACTAATTATAACTTTATTATTTTTCTACAAGTCCACGTGCTTCTTCTTCTTTTCTTTTTTTTTACTACTGCAAACTAATATATTAAGCAACTAAATTACAAAGAGGTTCTCCAAAGAAGACCAAAATACATCTAGGTCCAAAGACCGGATAAGCACAACTGATGCATCGACAGAAGTGACGAAGACGAGGTCGCCGGCGGGGAACCGTAGGGGCGCCGAGGACGCATACAGCCGAGTGGAGTAACCGCGTGTCGCGTCGGTTGTAAACGGGATGACGGAGCTGAGGTAGATCGTTCCGAGCGACCTAAAGGTAGAAGGAATCCCGTTGCCGGAGGTAGAGGATGGCGCTCGATGTCGAATCCCGTGGGATAGCGAGGTCGGTAGAGACCGGATCTCAGAGGCGGAGGGTGAAAGATGGAGCAGATGAAGTTACGGCGAGATCCGGGGGGGCAGATGGTAGGGGGAGCGATTTATTACTAACCTGGTCAGCGAGAACGGCGGCGACGAAGAAGCCGATATGAACGGCGGTGGCGACGACGGCGATTCGCCTCAGGTAGCGCATACCACAGGCAGGGACGGAGCCAGTAGGGGGGCTGGCGGGGGCCATGGCCCCCCTCATGGTTCTATTTTTTCTACTGAAAACACTGTAGATCAAGAAGAATTTAAGCTTAGATTCTAGTGTTTACTTCCTTATCTACCTTTGCTGGCCCCCGCAATCCTTCAATCCTGGCTTCGTCCCTGACCACAGGGGGTATTGCTTTGAAGCAACAACTAAAAAGAAAGAACTAGGGTCCACGTGCTTCTTCATTGATCGTTTCAGAATACGACAGATCTTAAAGCGACTTCTGCTTGTACATATAAAGCGACTTCTGCTTGTACATATAATTTGAATGGATTGTAAGAAGAGAGAAGTCGAACTACTCATAAATTTGAGACAATTTGCTGGTTGCCATCAAAACTTATAACACTTCCTTGGTTGCCATCAAAATTTCCAAAATTACCTCACAGCCATGAAAACAAATTCACTCTTCCCTCATTGCCATTTTCCGTCACTTGCAGACACGCCGTCAGGCACGGCCAGGCCGGCCCACAGGCGACGATGGTTGAGCGGTGGCTGAGGCGCTCGGGCTGAGCACCTGCGCGTCCTTCGACGTCTTCTTCAGGTAATCGAGCCCCAACGCGCGGAGGTTGGCGCCCACAGTATCCCCTCGCGTGTCGGCGTACGCAGCGGAGCAGGCTCGGGATGGCACGATGGAAGCCCGCGTCGGAGCTGTCGTCCCTCTCTCTCGAGCTTGAGCATGCCAAGGGCGGCTGGCAGGAGGCCCGTGTCGAGGTCGGCGGCGGCGGCGCGACCCTTGAGCCGATCAAGCTGGACTGCGAGGCCGGACAGGAAGCGCGGGTCCCCGAGGTAGGCGACGATGTCGGCGAACCTTGCGCAGCGAGGCAGCAGTTGCCGACGAGCAGTCTGAGCACACACTCGAGATGTGCGATAACGGCGAGGTACCCGTGGACGTCCTCAGCCAGGGAGTCCTACGCTAGGAGCGTGGACTCCAGCCCGTGCACAGCGTCGAACACCTTGAGGACCATGGTGGCGGGGCCGAGCGTGCGATCGATGTTCCTACCCGACGCGGCCAGCACGTCGGCCGGTGCCCGGATCGGGCGCACCGACGCCTCCATCGCGGGGAGGCGGGACTGGATCTCCTCCAGGCCCGGGGTTGACTCGCGAGCCAGCGCGTGGCCCAGCGTGGGACCGCTCCACGCCCGTCCGCAGCGACTAGTGCGCCACCATCCGGGCTGCGCCTCCCCCTCCGGTTGTTGTTGGTTGTTGTCTACCGCCGCCCCCATTCGCGCGCGCCTCAGTCCCCCGCACGAAGGCGCCCGGATGGCTGGCCTAGCGTCGTCGCCCTCCCACGCCGGCCGCCAGGCGCGGCCTGGGCGCGCGAGGAGAGCAGGTGAGGGGCAGCCGTGCAGGAGGGGAAAACAGGAGCCCCATGACGCCATGGGAGAGGAGGTGGAGATGTTTTTTTTTTTTGATAATAGGTGGAGAACTGGAGATGCTGCTGCTTCGTGGGAGAGGAGGGGAAGAAAGGAGATGACCGTAGCAACCTAACGGAGGTTGACGGTGGGGTCCAATTGTCAGTGACAGTAAACTATAGAGATGTAACGGTGATGGCAATGAGGGAAACAAAAAACACAAAACAATGGCAATGAGCACACTCTTATATTTTCCATGGCAATGAGCACACTCTTATATTTTTGGATGGCAATGAGCAAATTCTCTCCATAAATTTCTCCGGCCGCACGAGCTAGCGGATGAAAATGTTCGGAGAAGGACGGTCTCCGAATCGAGGGGACACGCCTAAACCCTAGGTCGGAAGCTGGAGCTACAAAAAGGCAGCGGCCGTGGTTGAAACGCAGAGGTGTCAGCTAGCTAGCGTCTCTACCTCCCCTAACCCTGTCACGTCGCGGCTCCCAGTCTGTCCAAAAAGAAGCCATTGCTGATTGCTGCCACCTTTGAGCAGAAGGCCGCAGTGGCCTTTTTGGCACTTGGATTGGCTCGGGGAGAAGAAATTGCAGAGGCAAGAGAATATGGCATCCTTTCTTGGCACCCCGGTGTTGAGACTTTGGGGACATGCTTTGCCACGGAAGGATATAGAATATCATTTGGGGTGTTGTCAAGTGGAGACATTGGGGGAGAAGAATAATGCTAACAGTTAGTTACCTGTGTTCAAGCATGTCGTTTTGTGATGCCGTCGGCAGGCAGCTCTAGCTAAAAGTTTGATTATATATATAAGCCGCTACTTATGCTACTCATGATGTTTTGGACCATGAATAACAATCATACATACAAAGGCCCGGTGGGAATATGAACATTCCAAGCTTTGGGATGTAGACATGTACAGTGCTGTGTTTTTTCTTCGAGTTTGTTGTCGTGGTGGAGTGATGTTGTACATGTTCAAACTTCTCTTCTTTTTAAATAATAAAAAATGTGTATGCACATCCTAAAAAAATATTTGTTAAGAACATGCACGTACCTATGGGTACATACTGTTTCACTCAAGAGCACTGATAGTTTAATTTACCCTGAAGTCGTCTGAATATTGAAACTTTTTCCCCTAAACAAAATTTTTGGTCACTTTAGCTTTGTTTAGAGTAAAACCTCTCTATCTTTGACAAAAATTATAGAAACAACGGAGAGTATACTCCGTGGCCGGCCATAGAATACATTATTCTGTAGCCAGCCCATCTAGATGACCAGACCCACCCGGTTGGTTTCACTGGCTCGGTCGCTCCTCCTGGCCCGTCCCAGTTAATTGCACCCAGATCTCCTGCTGTCCCAATTAATACGTATGAATAATAGCAAGCCAACGAGCCGGTACAAGAGCGGAGCGAGCCGAGATGCTGCAGGAGCGAGGCTGTAGTAGTAAATATTTCTACCAACGCAGTTACATCGATCCAGTCCGTGTTCACCGCTTCAGTTACTGCTACTAATAAAGAATATATGCCTGCCGATTGTTTTGTTTGTTTATTGCACGTCCATGCATGTGTACTATACTAGTACATGATTACCATGAAGCCACGAGCTATATTTTGTCGACGTAGAAACTATTTACGAGAACACAATAAATACGTGATTAGATGATAAAGATGGAGGGTCACCAGTAACCACAAATTATGTATTACACTGTTATGGGGAAACCATAGTTTTGTATACACCTACAACAATATTTTCCAGAATGTCGTCATCAATTTACCAAAAGGTATTTACCGAAATAGAGTCATCAATTTACCACAATGTATTTACCAGAATAGCATAATTCAATTACCACAGAGGTATTTAGCAGAATAGGGTCCTCAATTTACCACAAATAAGTTAGTAATTTAAAGTTCTTTAGTTCATGAAAAGGTTGGTTTTAGAATTTAGTTTGTCATATGGTTCATAGTGAAACAAATATATCTCTTTGCCTAATTGGCTACACTAGTAACTGTGTGTGCCATCCGATAAAGCACGCAATACATGAGGAAAAAGTGTGGGATGAGCATGCATGATACAATATTACTTGCTTTAATTTGCTTGCACCCTCTATCGGGCACTGCTTCAACACAAAAAATGTGGAATGATAATCACAGAAATTTGAACAAGAATCACGTGACTATATTGGTCTTCATCCTACTGGTACAAGATCGTCACCAAAGGAACAGTAAAATTTACAGAGCTTTCTTTAATACTTCAAAATCAACAACAACTCTACTCAAAGCAAACCTACCACTAGGTAAATGGCACTATTAGATAACTCTTTCAACTCATGGAAGCTAGCCGCTCAAGCTGCATCACGCACTGTCGCGCTGAACAAAAGAGTGGGAGGTAGTCGCCCAGAGGCGCCGCAAATTAAAGGCACCGTGCGCCCCCAGGCATGCCGCCGTGCCACCTTCAGAATCCCCGCTGCTCCCAACGAAGGGACCTCTGCCATTGCCTCTCCCTACTTCCAAGATCTGCATCTGTTGGGAGATTAAATCAATAGGGACCTGAGTTTTTGTTAAACCATATCTGGAACGCAGGCTGGTTTTTCCTTCCGCCTCCTCTGCTTGCCATTGCTCACCGGTGGAAGGAGCGAGGAAATTGCAAGGAGAGAATGATGGCATGGCGGCGGAACGGGACTTCATTTTTGTGCCACGATTCTTGCGCGGCCAAAAAAGAAGGCGCGATTAGCTGCCGAGCTGATCCAGGAGGCATGGTCGGATGGGAGCTTGAGTCGAGCCGCAGGTTGGTTTGGAGCCGAGCCAAGCCGCATGGAATACGACAGGCTGGCGGGGTGGGTTTGTTTGTGCGCCTGAGCCGGATGCATGTTTTGACCTGGCTATAGAATAAGTAATTCTATGGCTAGCTATAGAGCCAGTGTTATTTCATACCCAGGGTGTAGAATAATATTCCATACCCGAGCCAGCCTCCACGCACCACCCGCACCCGAGCCTGGCGCGGCTGCTGCCCCGCGCCGGTTTTTCTCTGGTTTTCTTGCAGCTCGATCCCCCACGCGTTGCGAATGGAATAGATCGTGGGTCCGTCTCCAGGTGCAGTTTCACCAGTTTTGGGTCTGTAGCCACCGTCCTCTTTGCGTCGCCGCCTCCGTTGCCGTGGACGCCGCGCAGCCCCGCCGACGCGTTACCACCGGCGCAACCGACGCCGCGCCGTTGCCCAACCTCAGTGCAGGCGGGGCGTCGCCGCCGCCCCTCGCCATTTTCCCGCACGTCGACACCGCAACAGCCTTGGAGGCTGCCCGATTTTCTGGGCAACGCCGCGGCCGGCGCGGCCCTCGACTTAATTGTGCTTCTAACCCCAGCTCGTCGGCAAGCTGTCCTCCAATCCTCTCCCAGTTAGATGCAGGCAATCGGAGGATGAGGTTTCAAGTTTTTTTGTTGGGGATTAGATCTTGTATTACAAGGCTTAATTTATCGTATTTAATGATTTTTAGTCACAACAGCCACAACTTGCAGGAGGGTAGCGGCTGTAGGCTAGCAAGGAACTGCATAGCGGCTGCTAATTGGGGTGCTGGGCACCTGCATCGGCAGGTTTGGGAGGGCGAGGTTCCTGACGAAAGAGGAACTGGAGGAGCACAAGCTATAGGGTCGTGGACGAGGTTCCTGATGGGGTTTCGGCAATGGCTTCGTGTCCTTCGCCTACCTGAAGACTCTCCGTATCCGAACCTACCTTGGTCTTGAGCTACTCAGCTCCATTCTCAACCTTCCAGATCGTGTGATGGTTCGGACCATGATGGGCTCTCTGATGGATTCAAGTGAGCTTATCGATCTCTATACATGTGTATTTCAGGATTGTTAAATACGTAGTACATTTTCTAATTCTTAATTAGAAAGGCTAATTAAAATAAGCTTGTGTGCTAGAGAAAACACAACAACACGGCAAGATGGAGGCACTGCAGGTTTTGTTTCTCCATATCCTGATATCCTTCTTTTACTCTTCAAGTGATTTTTCTATATATTCATAATTTCCCTGGTTTGTGTTGCTTGTCCTGTAGCCATGCCATTAATTATTTCAGGATTATCTCATAAGAAGAATCATACCTTTCAATTACTGAACTAGCTTTAGAGATGTTGGAAATTATTCCTTTTGACATTATATGCAGATTTAATCTCCTTTTATAACATTGTAGATTATTCCTGAACTTTGCAATGCTCTTTATTTTTGGCAATAATTGAGGCGGAGGGGAGCCTAATTGCCTAGAGTAAAGCTAGCGTGTTTTATAACTTTATTTCCATATGAATCCTGTACAGCATGCCAGTGTATTATCAGCTCATCTTTAGCTAATGTTCCAAATCAATGCCATCACCGTTGTTTCTTGAATGTAGAAAAATATTCATTAGTGATTTGATTAAATAAAAGTCATTCAGGTATTCAACATGCTATTCAGATTATTCAGATGCATGATGATACTATATTTTAAGATCAATCAGAATAATAACAATAATTTGCCAGAACCAGGCCAGGGGTCGCTTATCTTTTGTTTCCATGTATACTTGACTGAATATTATCTTCATCTTAACATTAGCATGGTATACTGGAAGAAATATCAGGTCTAATGCCACCGCTCCTAAGACATATACTGATCAGATTTGCCAATCCAAATCTGCTAGCCTGCTAGGTGCAGACCTGGTTGGTTTGACTATCTGATATTAATAAGTTTGGATCAATATACCTTACTAATCATTCCAAATGTTTTGAAGCTTTGGTCTTCCACATTGTAGAAAATTTTGCGGGAAATAAGCTTTGGACTTCCAAACATTGTTTAGTGTTACAATTTCACTGTTTCTCATTTGAGTTTCTTAATGTGCAACAGCTCTGATTCTGAGCTCCATCATAGTGGAAATTGCTTCACATCGACGGTATTTGGCCCCTCAAATCATTCTGGTGTTTGAGGTTTGGTGTCAGTAAATCGTGCAATGAATCCATGCAAATCCGAGGATGTCTAATCCCCTCTTACACTCATCTATGTTGATTTATATTTTTGTTAGCTATCTAGTATCTATTATGTATGCGTTGTTCTGAACTATTTCCATCTTCCTGCAGCTCCAAGGTAACATTCGAGCAGATTGCTTCGTCCAAACAAGCTGTTAGATAAGGTGAACGACGAAATAACTCAAGAGTGAAGAAAATTCATAGATAGTATGATGGTTCGTGTCCTTCTGAGACATCCATTTGTATGCCTATAATATGACCCTGCTTCATATATATATGCTCATTGTCATGTAGGTGGAGGCAGGAGTACACATGTAGTTTATTTGGTTTACTTGTATGACAATCACATGTTAGATTGTAGGTTCGAGATATGTAAATTAGTTCTATAGATTTTCTGGATCCTAATCCTTTTTTATTTCATTCATATAATTAGCTCTGTTGTTTTTTTAGAGCTTTGTACTTTCTTAGTTTTTGTACCAGTCATTTAATCTTGTCTACTTCGTGTTGAATGTGTGTCAGGTCTGCACGCATCACAAATTGCGATAGTATACTAAGAAAGTTTAATGTGTATTTTTTCTAACTTGTACTTACCTATATGTTGAATAAAGCACTTGCAAATGTCATAGAATTATAAAACCAGAACCCCCTGACTTGAGTGAGAAAAGCAATTTAATTCATAATACATCCACCGAGCGTGAAAACTAGTCACCGAATTTATACTAATTATGAGAAAAATAATGACAACCAAAGAGGTCATCACCGCTCACTTCACTCCAAATGAATCTTCTCTCCAATTGATATTGTCGTCATTATAAATAGAAAGATTCTTCAGTTCAGCACACAGACTAGGTGCGTTGAGCACAAGTAGCAAGAATTGCAAATTTAGCCCTTGAAAGCAGAAATGTTTACATAATAGTACCTCCATTCTTTTTTAGTTGACATTCTGATCAACAAATTTGAGCTAATCTCAATAGTTTTTTTTTGTCTGAAGTGTCATCTATTAGAAAACGGAGAGAGTACAAATTTCAGGTAATCAAACATTGGATTGGTAAAGAAACGTCACCCAGAAATTACAAATTAGAACCTTAGAGGATGCAATGAATGTTACAGTGTCTAAAAGGAACCGGCAAGCGATGCACTTGAAAATGCTGCACCGCGCAAGACATCTTGACGAGAACAGGACAAACACAAGTTTCAGATTCTTTCATACAAGATACACAATTGGACAGCAGAGAGTATCATCACTATTTTGAGGACAGGACAGCTCCTTATAACGTAGGCAACAATAGCGATCACTTGTGTTTGACAGAGCATGCTAGTGCTTGTGCTTATAATTTTTCAGCAAGACTCCACTCACTCTATTGTCACCTGTGAGATAAAACAAGGCACATTGATCAGGAAAACTAGTATCATGAACCACAATGGTTAGAAGTTCAAAGATTCAGAGTATTTAAAATTATTTGCAAAGTATATCGCTCAAAATATATTCATACAAGGCAATCAACACAACGAAGTCTGCACCTAGCCATGTTCCGGTCCAGGCACCAAAATAGTCAACAATCCAACGTATTACTAGTATACATTCTTATTTTTCCAGATCACTATTTATTTATTCTTAGATTCCAAGGGCCAAAAAAGCCATTGTTATTTCATCTATGCAATCAGGCTGACAATGTAGTGCCATCAAAATTAAACAAATTAAACAGAGATTACCAGATGCCATCTCAGCAAGGTGTCCTAAGCAAATTAGCAGTCAGAATGAAAAACAATCATAAACTGCTATACACCCGATCAGGTCCAAGCACAAAACCACACAGGTCACCGATCAGAGTGCATATTCTATTTGTACTGATCATGGATGATCCAAGATTCCTAGGTGCTGGGCACTGGACAGCATCAATTCGACTACTGCAGTCAGCATTAATATGCACTGATCATTATGTCAAATGCGAGGAACAGACAATGTAGATACATGTGCGGATGCAGTAGTACTCAGTACTCCCTATGTTTCACAATCGTAGTCGTTGTGGCCATCAATGAGGTGCATAATCAGTTAGGGGAATCTGGACGTGTTTAGAATCTGCAGCCTTTATCTTCCGTGTGAATTTAGACCTTTACAAACAAGGCTAGAACGACACCTATTAAGAAACAGAGGAAGTATATTCTGCGTTGATCAAATTATACCACCTCTGAACATTATATTCTTTAGTACTGTAATGAAGCCATCCAAAATAGCATTCTTAATCTTCTTAGACAGCCTATGAACTGAAGATCCTAGTTTAGAATCTTAAGGCAATTGACATGGACTTGTGAACTGAACTAGAATAGTCTCAACAAGGTAACAGTTACTCAATAAATCGGAAGTTGCAGCGTTTAGATCAATTGTGCATCGGTTTAATCCATCCAAACATATAGCTTATTGTTTAATGCTCGTTGGCTGCAACATTTGCCAACAGGAGTTTGAATAAATCACTTACTAGTGTGAGCTACATATAGATGCCTTACAATGATGCATGGCAACTATGCCTTTATCACCAATAGCATGTTGTCCTGTGTAAGCGCAAAACATGGATACAAACAACTTAAATCTCTATATGAAATTCGTTTCAGAAATAGATGTCATGGGTTATGGGCATTTATGTTCAGAACAGGCAAAAACATTGGACCAACCACAAAACCTATATTTGCAAAATATGAGCTCCTTTCAGACACACATGTGAACCCAACACTCTACACGAAAATGACAGAAGATTGTAGGAAACACATGTTTGTGAGAGGATATGATCATGGAACATGAGAAATAAAAAAATTGTAGTTAACTACTGCAAGATGGCCAATATCAGTCAGCAAAGAAGAGGTCTTTGTAATTGTAAATTAAAGAAATCAACCAAAAGAATACTATCAAGACCTAATCCTATGCATAGTATCACGAACCACAATATTTTAAAGTCGAAAGCTTCAGATTATTTGGAATGATAAGCAAAGTATATTGATCCAAAAATATTAACTCGTATCACGCACCCAAATCAAACCAAGTCTGCACCTAGCACAAAATTTGGATTGACAAACCCATCTGCGGTGAATGAATATCAGGCAGTAATAAGAATCCATACTAGCTCTGAAAAGTTTGCTTAGGATACCTTGCTACTGTTAAGAGAATTTTTGTTTAGGTGTAGGAAAAGGAAAACAAGACAAAGATGGCCCCTATTGCTGGTAATAATAATTATTCTAATAGGCAAGCTTATTCCATCCATTAATCTATATATGATTATACAAATTATCACCATCATGGTTCTAGATAGTCATCACTGTGCATATAAAGAATCTTTCCATCCATTAATCTATATATGATTGTACAAATTACCACCATCATGATTCAAGATAGTCATAATTGTGCATATAAAGAATCTGAATAAAGGTAGTTTTTCTATCATATTACTAAAACTATGCACATCCGAAGCTTTCTATCTCTGAACAAGAATATATTCCATATCTGAATTTCAGGTACTCATCTAAAAAGAAAACATGATAGTTGTATATGAACAGGGGATTAATCCGTACCTTTGAATCTCATTAACAAGAGAAAAGAATTCAGCATACTACTTCATGCATGTCTGCAATCAAAAGAAATAACACAAAGCTGGGATATTTCATATGTGCATTGCAATCGGACTAGTCGAAGATGCATACAAGGCTAAAAAAATATAAATAAACAACTAGGTTGTATTGTATCAGTAGCAGCAGCATAGAACATCTAGTTCTAATCAATTAATTCAGACAGAGAATAATAGAAGTTCAAACTAAATACTCTGTCTAGCATAATTGTCATTTGCAGGTTGTTGAAACAAGAATCCAATCAGGCAATCATCTGGATATCAAATTCACAATAGAAGCTTTGGAACGACACAAATCGATAATGTACAGTATGGTTCTGACCAATCGATCCTCCACTGAGCCACACACATGTATGCAGTCCCATAAAAGATTGATCTGTGACAGAGAGGAAAATGGACGGGAACTGACTACTGAGCAGTTCAGCAACCATGTGGAGATAGTAGCAGGGAGCTTACGGATAAACCATCACCGGATCCGCACGAAATATATCCATGGACCTATGGGGCCTCCTCAGATGCGAGATGCCTAACCATCACCTACGAGGGAGCTCTGCCGTGGACCAATGGGCCTCCTCAGATGCGAGGTGCAGAGCCAGCGTCCAAATTAGGTGTCCGAAGGGAAGTGGATCGGATTGGACCGACGGGGACCGAGCTCCAGCGGGCAGCAGAGGCAGCCGGAGCAGGGCGACAGTCACCTCACGGGCGAGGTGGGCGAGCAATGACCCTCGACGCTGGCAGCTAGGGCCCTGTATTCGGGAGGCGAATGGACAAAGGACCGCCGGGCAGTGGCGGCAGCCGGAACAGGGAGGAGGGAGAGCGTCGGATGGGCAGGAACGCCGGCGGGGCGGGCGACGGAGGCCGGCGAGAAGCGGTGACGACAACGGAGCGGGGGAAAGTGGAGAGAATGAACTGACGGATAGGATGCGCCCACGATCTATTCGACGGGTCAACAACCGGAGGAAAAAGACCGGGAGAAAAAAACCGGAGAAGGCGACGGGGTGCGGTCGGACGTGCGGTCGGCGGATGGGCGAGGGTATTGAATACTTATTCAATACCCAGGGTATAGAATATAAATATCCTATATATATATATTTCATGGTGGATTTAATGGAACTAATTTGTTGTTGAATATAAAGGTTTTTTATTGAATTGATCACAACTAGAAAAAAATAAATTAACTAGTCATTTGGAGGGGGAATAGTTGTGAAGAAAATGAGAATATTACTTTTTTAGGAAACACGATATATAGAACTAAATAGACATGCAAGCCACAAATAGGTCATTTTTCACATGAACCCGCATAAAGATGACATGTTTGTGGGTTTCCTAGTGAACCTACTCTTGCACCACATATATTATCTGGTTACCTTTTTTCTATAAACTTGATCAAAGTTAGATAAGTTTGATTTGGGATTAAGATAAAGTGATTGAAAATTTTGAGAAGAGTATTTCCTTTTAGGAAACATGGTATACCACCTAAATAGGGACGCAATAGTTGTACCTAGGTAGGTACTTTCCACCACAAATAATCTAACTAACTAAGTTACACTTAGTTCATAACAACATTTTAATTATTTAGATGGTGTGGTATCTATAGTATCATGTACCAAATTAATGTTTGACTTTGGAAAACATTGAATGAAAATGGACATATACTCGCTCAAGTCCATGGATGTAAGGGCTTATCATACTTTTGGGACGACTTAGGTAGAGAGGGAAAGTATGCATGTAGCCCTTAATCAAGCACACTGATCACAAGGATACAATTATATCATTCAATTATAATCGATACCATAAATGATATTATCAAGCCTTGTATATTATGGTGAAAGCCAAAATAATCCTTATATTTGTGGAAAAATCTTGAAGCTCAAAAGCCATTACATTTGTGGATAGAGGGAGTCTAAAGATTTCTCCATATTAAAATTATCATGAATTTATCCTGCAAATTTTCCCGACTGGTTGAGGTAAGTGACTACTTATTCCTCAATTGGTAAAAGTAAAACTTGATTGTAATATGTCCACTACTCCTGTTAAATTAATAAAGCTCACTTTTGCCTAAAATAAGGTGCATTTATTATACACCTTTAATAATTTTTCTCTCTCTAACTGCATTTGTTGGTTATGTGGTCGCCACAAACTTAGCAACATCTCCCATGAGCACTAAGAAGTTGTCCCCTCTGACATTGTCTTTAAAATGACAGAACCCTAGTACATCTTTTCTTATTCAATACTAGTGTTTCCAAATATGCATAAGCAAATAATCAGATAGTATGTGAAAATAAAACAAAATTTTGGAAATTGTAAATAAAGCAAAAATAGCATGTATTTCGAATAGAAAAAGTATGAAAAATGAATGACAAATTTAGAGTATACTTTGATAAAAAGATATTTTCTAGAGCTATAAGAGAACAATAGGTTTTGCAAAGTTCCTTGTTTTTGGAAACTATATTGTGTTTATGTGTTCCAAATCTTCTTGTAAAATTGAGAACCATGGTATCACCAAAAATATAGTCTTGATTTTTTTTAAAAAAAATAGGAATACTCGATACATACTTTTTAAAACTACTAGTTCGCATATCTCTTTTGCCTAAAAGTACTGTCACCAATACCATAGTTTCTAATGACTGCTTTCCAAACAAGACCTTGCTCACTATATATGATTCTCAAATCAGACAAAGAAACATGTACTAACTTCTATCTTCTCAGCAACATATGGAAACAAAATATAATTATAATGATCTAATATATGCATAAAATTTCAACATCCTTTTTTGCATGTGATTTTTTTGAGTAGAAACTTTCCACATAGATGAAAGAAGAAACTACTTTGTTGTAAAAATAATCTACCTAAGATGTCTCCAATGTTTGGGTTGCTTCAAAAAGTTTGCTAGATATTTGTATATTTACCTATTTGTGACAATCCCATTATCTCACTGGTAAAAAAGTTTTGAAGTTATTTGAATGATTACCCAACAGAACAGCACACATAGTGGAATACAGATAAGAGGTTGATCACTCTTCTTTGATGAGCCTCAAGTTGGCGTGAATCTTGATGATGGTTACTCCTTGGAGTTATGGCGATTGGAGTTGGCGGGATACATAGAAATGTAAAAAGGGGGAAGGGCGTATAGAATGGATACGAAAGAATCACATGATATTTCCTCATTCAAGATTTGTGAAGAAGGGCAAAGACATCACCTCCCCAATCACAAGGGCTACCTTTCTAGAGCTCAAGGGGGGGGGGGGGGGGAGTATGCAAGGGTGAGCAAGTCGAAGAAAGAAGCATCCATTGTTTTATGGCTCCAAATATTTTGTTCGAAACTAACTCAATGTCTTTTATTATGTCAGCAAGATAGGTAACATGCATGGACACCATCCATCGTCCAACAGTACACCAACATGTCCATTCAAAGGATATCCTTACATGTTCTGGAATTAAAGAGACAGGTTGCTTAGTGGGAAAAATGTTGTCCGCCAATGTATTTTTGGAGCTCTATGAAAAAGAGAGAACATGCAAGAGTGAGCAAGTCGAAGGAAGAAACGTCCAAATTTTTTTGATGTTTTCAAATATTCCGTTCGAAACAAAACCAATGCCTTTTATTATGTCGGCTAGTAGATAGGTAGCATGGATGGACACCATTCATCCACCAACGGTACACCAACCTGTCCGTCCGAATGATATCCTTACATGCATGCATGTTTCGGAAGTGGAGAGACATGTTGCCTATTGCGAAAATCATATCCTCCTCCAATGTCGTTTTGCATTGGAGCTCTAGGGAAAAGAGAGAAAATGCAAGAGTAAGCAAGTCAAAGGGAAGAAGCCTTGAATTCTTTTAATGGCTCCAATCACCCTTTTTCTGAAACAAATCTAATGTCTTTTATTATTTCACCTAGATAGCTAGGCAACGAGTGGGGGGCACTATTTATCCTCCAATGGTACACCGACTGGTCCGTACGAAGGATATCTTTACATGTTTCGGAACTACATAGATATAGGTTGCCTAGCGGGATGCAAGATCCCCCCCTAATATTGTGAGCTGAGCTCCTTTATGTCACATCTATGCCCTCCATGAAAAAATTGGAAATATGTTAATTTGAAGCCTATCAATATATAATTCTTGCTATATGGTTTCTTCCTTCAAATTTTTTTTGGCCCTGACCCTAGCTGTATAATACTCCAACTACAATCCAGAATATTTTTCTAACTGCACTGGGCACATATGATTTCCTCATGCAGCAGTAGTTGCCTACTTACCTCATGGACGGGTCACTAGGAATTTGGAATGGCACAGCTTCGATGTGATCGAGCCAAACAAGAAGCTGTAAGCTTGGCACATGTAATTTATGAAGTGACATCAGGTTGCATTGGCTTGGTCTTGCAAACTAAACTCATGCTGTTGCTTCTGTTTGACCTGCCCACTACCCATCCTACTCCTACCAGGCTACCATGCATGTTGAATTCAGTGGGAACACATATAGTTGTATTGCATAGAAATGCCTTTTTAGTTGGCAAATTAATGTAGCCAATATAAATAAGAGACTTTTTCGGTGAGCATGATTGCTGCTCATTGCATGAAGTTACACTACTACACTAGAAGACATATAACATTAGATACTAAAAAAAATAAATCATATTTAGCATCTCCAGGCAACGCCCACAGTATGGCAGAGCAGACCAGCAGTACATTCAGCACATCCAAATCTTTTAACCAAGCATTAACAGAAGATTGATTATTATGCTTTGTGGAGATCCCATTAAAAAAATAAAAAAGATCAAAGAAAATCATTTCATTCATACCGAGTCCACCGCCCCGTGCAAGCGAGGCTGACCGTAGAACGTTCCGGGCTTGGGAAAAATTGACGGCTTGCGAGTCCACGTGGAAAAATAGAGCCGTGGCTCCACCTGTCAGTCACCCGCCGGAATAACAGAGAACCCATGATGAGTGAGGAAAAGGAAAGAGACCCCGGTCCGTCCGGCGGCGCGCACACATGATATAAACAGGGGTTCGGTTGGGAGGGGCAGACGAGACGAGAGAGACAACGCCATCGGGGATTTAATCCTCTTCGACGAGAGCGTTGCTTTGCTGTATAAAGGGCAGGGGGTTCTCCTCGGAGGTTGTCACAGGGGCCGCGTGGTGCGTGGCGGCCAAGAACCCGGAGGAGCCCAACTCGCGAGGACGAAGCGATTGAAGCGGAATTCTTCGGCGGCTGACGGTTCTCTGCTCCGGCCGGAGCGTTCCTCAATCCTCTCCGGCTGGGCGGCGCGGCGGGCCGGCGGGGACCCGCGAGGGACAAAGGGTAAGTAGTGCCGGCTGCTTGATCTCCCCGTGTTTTGGTTTCTTCTCCGATTCGATCGTGATGCGGCGGCGGGATGGCGCGCGCGGGGATAGAATTCGTTCCGATTCCAATGGAACAGTGCCCCGGGGCTTGGGCAGAGAGTCTCGTCTTGAATTCTTGATTCGGCTCCGGAGGGGGGGACCGAATGGTCGGGGTTTCGCGAATGGAGAGAGCTGTTCTTACCCTGCCTGACCGCATAGATTTCGTCCCGTAGCATTTTAACCGTTTGTGTGACTAAATCGTCAATCGTGAATCTGACTATGTGGTTTTTTGTTTCTGCTTTCCGTAAATCTGTCACCTGTTTTTACTCTGAATGAACTCTGGTACGGATTATCCATCAGTTAGCGCCCGGGAGTAACTGAAGTTTTCACCTTCACAGCGCTTGAAATTGCCTGCCAGTTTTTATCCTGCCCGTTTCGGTCAGAAACAAGTCGGGCAGAGGCCAGAGCTCCTGTTGGTCATGGGGACCGCGAGAAATTTCCTCCCCTTTCGTTGGTTCTCCGGGCTCGTTTTTCTTCCTCTGTTCGGAGCAGCAGTAATTCACGATACCGTACCGGCGGAAAAAGATTGTTCCTTTAACAACTCTCGGGCCTGTTTAGTTGGCTAAAATTTAGCTAAAATTTTGCTATTTTTTCAACTTTTCTCCATCACATCACATTAAATACACCAAAAGACATATGTTCGGAGCAGTAAATGTAGGTAAAAAAATTAACTAATCACACAGTTCTGTTGTACATCACGAGACGAATCATTTGAGGCTAGTTAGTCTATGATTGAACAATATTTACCACAAACAAACGAAAGTGCTACAGAAATTGAAACAGTAGCTTTTGCTACTTTCTAGCCAACAAAACAGGTCCTCGGGCGCATTAACGCGAGGCGAGAGCGAGGGGATCCCATCTCTGCCGCGGCGGCGGCGGCGGCGGCAGGCATTAATGTCCGCCCGCTAGCGGCCGGCCGGACCACCTGCTCTGCTCCGCTGCGCGCGGCCAGCCAGCGGCGGCGAGGGAGGGGCAGTGTGCACCGTGCAGCTAGCAGAGCAGTAGAGAGCGCCCGCACGCCCCCACCCTGCCGCTGCTGTCTTGCTGTTCGGCTCTGCAGGAAAGGGGAGGCAGGCAGGTCCGCCGCTCTCCTTGTCCCTTGTCTTCTCAGGCCGTCTGGCGTGTCTGGCTGTCTGCCCGCCGCCGCCCGCCCGCCGCTACCTTCCCTCGGGATCCGCGCGGCGCTTCGTAGAGTAGCTGCAGCCTGCGCCTACGCGCGCGTGTGGGTGCTCTGCTTTTTCTGGGTTCTTTGGAGGAGGATCGTGGCTACCGCTGCACTCTGCTGCCGTGCTGTGGGCTGTGGCTGGCTGCTACTGGTTGCGCGGTTCCCGAGGCACGTTTGTGATGGAAAAACACGAATGCTCTTTCATAAACAGAAAAAAAAAACTAATCCGTTTTCAAGGAACGGGAACCTTTGTTCTTGCGGTGGTGCATTTTGGGTGTGTTCAGATCCAGATGAATTGGGTGGAAGAATTGGGGAAGAATCGGTGTAAATGCAGATGAATAGTGAGAGGTGATGTGAGGTGATGTGATAGATAATTGGATGTTTTTTACAAACTTTTTGAGATCTAAACACACTATTGATGGTTTTGGTTAGTGATGTGGAATTGATGCCATCCGAGGTCAAAAAGGGTGATGGGTTCGTGCTCTGCTTGCTTTGTCGGTTCGTGACATCCTGACGACAATGGTGGTTGTTCTTTTTTTTCATTCAGAAAAAAAAAGGTTTGCTTCTTACGAGTATATCCAGTCACCCACCGTAGGTAGCGTGATGTGTCCATGACGTGTGCTGTACGACCACGAGTATATCCACCCATTTTGGTGGTGTTTGGGCTGGGCATGAAGCATTTGGTGGTCTACAAAATTGAAATATATGGCGTACTGTAGAACTTCTTTCAGAAAATGGTAACGTTCCATGTTCCCACCAGGATATCCTTTCACTTTGTTTAGCTAGGATTTTGCCGCAACTGCGGTTTGGTTCAGTTGGGCAGTAGGGTATAAAACTGCACACATATGGGGCAAGTTTCATAACTATGTACTACACTCACTGTCGCTCTGCTCGCTGCATCTGGGTTGTGATGTTTAGTAGCTGCTTAGAGTAGTCATCTCGTCTGATGTATAATCATGCTCATTTGCATTTATTGATGAAGAGTGTGCCATGCTATCATGTAATATTTCCTGATTCCTGAATAATTCTTCATTTTGTCGATACCGTGAAGTAACAATCTTCTGTCCTTATTGATAAGCTTGATAAGTCGGCGTTTCTTTTGGACCAACATGGTCTGGGTCTGACGCTCTGTATTTCTCATGTCTGTTTTGCAGTTCTGGCGCCCTTAATTGTGCTATGACTGTGTGAGGATGAACTGCTGAGGGATCATCCTACATGTTGATAGGTTTGTTTGGTAAATAGTAGCTTGAGGAACATGTCCAGCCTTGACTTCGATGGACAAGAAGACATATTCTTCGATGTGTCCGATGATATTAGAAGCTCAACATGTTCTACAGCTAGGTGCAGCACGAGTGACCAAATACCAGCATCATGGAGACCTGAATATGAGCTGTGGGCGAGTGAACCAATGAGCGTCAGTGAAAGGCGGCGCAGGTTCCTGATCGGGATGGGCTTAGCTCAACCTGTTCCTACTGGAATCGCCTTTCCGCAGTGGCAGGGTGATACCTTGGATGACTCTGCATTTCGTGACCTGGAGGAGAGAATTAGTAGCATCTGTTCTTCATACCAGTCGTCCTTTTCTCAGTTTGCATCAGCACCAGATAGTACTAACTGCGTAAGGGATCTGGATACTGGGAACAGAGTTGTAGTTCATGAAAGTGAGCATCATACAATGACCGGCATAGTTGAGGAGGTTGGAACAGATATGATCATGAACATAAAGCAGTCTGAAGGTTTTCTCAGTTTCTCTCAGCTTGTTCATGAGTTCTTGCGGAAGGGCGGTGGTCGAACCCATCTAAGAGGGTCGAATCTCACAGTCACTGATAAGCAAAAGGATCCCAAGAGATTTTGTGGAAGATTTACAAGAAAGAAGGGAGAAGATAGAATTTGCATGTATGACACGCATATGAGAAGCCTAAAGGCAAGCAGATTTTCCAGAACAAAAGTTGATCAGCAGAACAAGAAGTGGATTGACTTCTCTGCTGTCTACATGTGCCAAGAAATCCAAGCCCACGGGGGTTCAATCAGGGTCATGAAGTTCAGTCCATCCGGGTTGTATTTAGCGAGTGTCGGTGAAGACTGCATTGTGCGCATTTGGATGATACAAGAAGTTGAATCCTCTCCTGATTTGTATGGCAGAGAGGCGCCTGTTGAATACATGGACAGAAACAAGGGCCTAAAAATGACGGTGGCAAAAGGCCAGAGACGTACCCTTGCCATAATACCCAAGAAAGTTTTCAACATTACAGAGACACCGCTGCACGAGTTTCATGGTCACACAAGTGATATCTTGGATATGGCATGGTCAAAATCAGATGTGAGTCTTTTCTTTATCCTCTATGGATTGATGATGGTTCATCATGTGAGAACCAAGGAGAAAAAAATATATGCATGCAAAGTTAATTTAACAACACTTTCATATCAGTTAAATCATGCAACTGGGTTCTTGTCTTTGTATCTAATTTTCTATGAAACCTGACAATTGAATGTTTCCTTCAGTTTCTCTTGACTTCATCTAAAGACAAGACAGTGCGCATGTGGAAAGCTGGTTGTGATGGCTGTCTAGCAGTATTCAAACACAGAGACTATGGTATGGACTAACATAAGAAAAGAAACCGTACATGCTTTGACATAAGAAAATATTCTATTTTGGATAGTCAAAAGCTTCTTACTTTGGATCTTCTGTACTTCAGTTAGTCTGATGAAACTGAAAGCTTTCTTTTCCCCCTTATTTTCCAATCTAAAATTTTCACGATTGCATACTGATGTTTTCCTTCTTTATGATGAATTTGTCAACAGTAACATGCGTTCAGTTCAATCCAATTGACGAAAGATACTTCGTCAGTGGTTCAATAGATGGCAAAGTTCGTGTTTGGGATGTTTCTGAGAAGCGAGTAGTTGACTGGGCTGATACAAGGCGCATCATAACTGCTGTGAGTTACCAGCCAGATGCAAAGGTTAATATCTGATCAAAATGTTTCTGAAGTCTTTTTTACATTTTCGCTAGTTGGGTGCTAACTCAGGCATTTCTACCCTTCTCAGGGTCTTATTGTTGGCACTGTTCCAGGGAGATGCCGCTTCTATGATCAATCAGGTACTGAGAGTGACATCCGTTGTTGATGTTCCTTACGACTTTGTCCATTGAAATGGTTACTGTGGCATTACTGTTTATTGCTCCTAACCAGGAAATTTGAATGTAGGAGAAAACATGGAAGTGGAGAAAGAACTGAAGGTGACGAAGAAGAAATCTGCTAGAAGACAGATAACCAGTCTGCAGGTTAGCTGTTCTGGTTCAATCCTGTGTTTCTCCCCTCATAAGAAGCATTTGTGTTCCTTAACATTTCCCAATCAATTCCGCTCTGCAGTTTTCGAGAGGCGACCCTGCTCGGATCATGATCGCATCAGCGGGTTCTAAAATCCGAGTCTCTGAAGGCGCCGGCATCAGCCGAAAGTTTGAAGGTTGGATTTCCCGCCAGTTTCTCATTCTTTAAACGTTTGAACTGCTCGTCCATATTCAGGCAACACAGTTAACACTCTTGAACCCCGTTTCTTCCCCGAGCAGGGCGGCGAGGCTCCAAGGTGTTGGTGCCGCCGTCCCTGACATCCGACGGCCGGTACCTCGTGTCGGCGGGCGCGGATTCCAACGTCTACATCTGGAATTTCGACAAGTTGAGGGGCAAAGGTGGCACCAAAGGAGCGAGAGCGGTCAGCTCCTGCGAGCACTTCTTCTCGGAGGGTGTCACGTCCGTGGCGACATGGCCGGGGCTGCTGCACCAGCAGGAAGCCTGTGAAAGCGGCGACGGCGATCTCCAGCCGTCAGAGAAGAAGGGGCCCACGCTGTGCCGCGACCGGGATCGCTGCTCGTTCGGGACGTGGTTCCTCACGGACGGCGTGGGGGGCGCCGCCGCGACGTGGCCCGAGGAGAAGCTGCTGCCGTCCCTCAAGTACCTGAACTGCGGCGGGATGGACGAGCGCCGCCGCCCCAAGGTGCCGGCGGCATGGAACACCGTTGTGGTCACCGGCGGCCGCGACGGGGTCATCCGGTGCTTCCACAACTACGGCCTGCCGGTGAAGCTGTAGGGTGCGGATCGGAAGTTTCTGAGATTTGGCGAAAGGAGTGGGATCGAGCCTGCTGACAGTCTCTGACCATTCGTTTGTAGAATGTGCAGTACATGAAAGTGTGAAGCAGTTTAGGGGGATCCTGTGCTATGTGAGATATGGGGGTAAAGAATAATCCAAAAAAAATATCCATAAACTCTTTTTTCATGAATATAAAGCAGGTTGATGATGATAGGTACACCGTACACAGCCGTGCGGAGAGCTGGAGGTACGTTGGTGGCAGGGGCATGGCGCGCGATTTGCAGGAGCGGCCTCCCCGTCTTCTGGCTTGGCTTCTTGTGTTGTGATTTGCTCAAAGAACAAGTAGAATATCGTTTTGGGCCAGTGAAGCCCGGCGTGGTCCGTGTGTATCGTTTTGGGCCTCAATTACTGGCACCTCCCCCTCTCGCGGAAATCCTATATACCTTCCGGAAGATTTTTCTCAATAAAACTATAACTCACTACTAGTTTAATTAAGCCCACATAGCTCAATAATTCTACAACTCTAACCCCTCTCCCACACCCACGCGCCGCCGCCACCGCACCGTGCGCCGCCATGGCTGGCGGCTCCCGCGCCCCGCCGGCCTTTCCTCGCGCCCCCGCCGCCTCCGCGGCCCACCATGGCCGCGCGCGAGCTCCACCGCCGGCCCGCCATGGCCGTGGCCGGAGCTCCTCGTGCCGCCGGCCATGGTGGCCGCCGCCATCGCCGGCGGTCGCGCGTGCCACCGCCGCTCGTGGAGAAGAAAGGAATATTGTCAACATTTCTAAAAAAATGTTAGAACATTTTTGCAAAATGTTGACGAAAATATGTTAAAAAAACCAACATTTCTGTAAAATGTTGAAACATTTTTGAAAAATGTTTGAAGAGATGAAATGTTGTCCAACATTTTCGAACATTTTCATGTTAAAATTCAACATTTCTGTAAAATATTAGAACATTTTTGAAAAATGTTGGAACAATAGTGATAAGGTGAGCTGGTGAGACAATAGTTAGCTAGTTAGATAGGCTTTTGGTGGACTGAAAATTTCAATACTTATCATATAGAAGCCCCCCTTGCCTAAAAGAAAAATACCTTTTGCTAAAAAAAACATACCGGCTCCTTTAAATCCCGAAGGAGGCGGCGGCAAATCTCTCCCTCATCCCGCTCAAAAAACAATCTCGCCGTCGATCGCGAGGCTTGCTCTCCGAGGCGCTGGCTCAGGAAGCACTGAAGAGCTGATTCTTTGCGGACTGCAGCAACTCCATCAAACACTTTTCAGAGAGAAGTGATTCTTTGTTAACCCTGTGAAATTAAATGATACTCTAAAATAAACTAAGATGCTGAAAAAATAACTTCATCTGATTCGGAGAAATGATTGTCCATCCTAATTTTAAGTGTTCATACTAGTAGAGTAGTAGAGAATAAAAAAGCCATAGAATCGAGAATCAGCTCCCACTGAAATCAAAGAGTTCTACCGAACATCTATGAAATATTTATGCTAAAAACTCATACACCATCCATTGTTGATCATGCCTAATCCTCAAGACTTGCTTCAATTACAAACGTGCGGTAACAGTCTTGCGCTGTGAAATGAAACAAAATAAGTCGTTTGTGAATTATGTGACAGCTGCGCGCAGGTGTGATCTGTGTACGTAATTCTGAATGTCTTAGCAAAATCTACTATTCAGTTACTACATCTAGTTCTTATTGTACATCAGCCACACCATTCCTAGGCTCACGGTGAACACATCTTACCTGCAGCTTAGTGCAGGCATCCCATTCTCGTGCCATCAACACACTCCCCCTCTAACATGATGATACAGTCCTTCCTCCCCCTCATATTCGAGCAAGTCCCAGTAGATCTCCAGGTGTCGTAGACATCTACTTGATTCACTTGCACCGATTTGATACCAATCTCCCAAATTTCTATCACTAAACTAAAACCTTATCTATTCATTTGGTTGCCATTTCTCCTTGACACGATAGAATCCTATCTACGTCTGAGAAATATGGCCATGTCTTCATGGTCTCCTCATCCTTCTTGCTCTCCTGTAAAACAAAGGAAAACAATATGTAAGCTTCTAAGTAGCAAAAGTAGCGCAGCCTGCTTAAACAAGCATCTATGTTTAAGTCTGCAGATATAAATAAATTAGTTAAAAAAGCCTTTAAAACAATGGCAGGCTCATATATGACAAGTGATAAAAGAAAAGAACAAATGTATGCCCAAACTTCCCAAGGTTTGATGTACCTCATATTTCTGAACCAACGATGTCCATAGAGATTTGCACTGTGCCGGCGTACGACTTATTCCCTGGTTCATCAAGCTCCCAGAAATCTCCTCCCACAGAACCATTCTTCCTTTCACGCTCTGAAATTTCTCATTCATTTCGCCCCGCATTTGTATTAAGCTCTTAATTTCCTCAGGTTTCCACTTGTTCTTTTTTGAAGACTTAACTGGAGCAGGAGCTGACTGGGTGGGGTCCTTACCCATTATGCCAATCTTGCCAATATTCTGTTTGTTCCCTCCATTGACAATTCTTGCAATTTTTACAGCAGTAGGGGATTTGAATGACTCCCAAAAGTGCTCCAGTGTTTTAGGCTGATGCAAATCCGAAGAGAAGAATGCTTCACCATTGGAGCTTGTGGTTGCCTCATCAGGTGTTGTGCTCACAGCCTCAGGAAGGGTCTCTGTGACAAGGTGACAATGTCAACACATCTCATACCAGAACAAGAAAATGCATAGATTCAATGCACACCTACATGAATTAATGAACTAACAAATCAACATAAAATAGGACAGCGGATGCTAGTTTGAGTGTACGATTACAAATTTACCTTCCTGACAGACCAGTTTCCAAAGTTCCAAGGACATGTGTTACTAACACCTTATTCAAAAACACTAGCAATACTACTCCCTCTTACTTTTATAAAGCACGCACATATATCAAGATTCAAACTTTGCAATTTTTTACCACTAATTTGATTATTATTTTTTTATTTTTATGATGTAAACTTTATATGATCGGATTCGATCAAATATGCTTTACCATGATTGTAAGTTTATAATCATAAGAGATACAATATATAATAAATGAATGGTCAAAGTATTATATGGAAGACCGTACCATGTTTTACTATGCCTTATAAAAGTGGGAGGGAGTACAGCATAACAGTATAACTCGTAATGCATAGTTGGTTAGAGTACCTTCAGCCTCAACATCTGGGTTATCTGGATGTGTTTTATAACTGCCTTCAAGACTCCTAGCTGGACTCCTGCTCAGATGGCTAGTAGCTGATGAAGGTCCAAAGTTCCCAGATGATTTAGCTTCAAGGTGTTCTGAGAAACCTGTGGTGGTGCTCTCCGTAGCAACCGCAATGACATCAGGCCTCTTCCCACTGTACTTCCTTACCATTTTCCTCAAGATTTCTGCTACCATCCTCTCCATGTGACTAAGTGGACAATTCACAGGACAGCTGGACAATGCAGCATGCGCTGCTTTGTAGAGTGCGTCCAATAATCTTCCATTATCAAGCCATAGACATCTTGTTGTAATTTTAAATTTCCCTTTCAAACCTGACTGCATTGAAGCATGTTCCTTCTGAGGTCGGAAGATCTCCATACTGCAATGGAATAGCAAGTTATGTATTTAGGTGTACCTAACAACAAACACCAGATATGATTCTACCATTTTGACGATTACAGAGTTCACATGAACAACATGATTTCACATGAGGATAAATTTTGCTAAAGATAAACATAAAAAAGATGTTCCACAATTAACTGTACACGCAATTACCTAACAAAAATAATGCCATCAGATGCAATTCTTAATCTCTCATCAATGCAGAGATCAGTGGATGTACCAAAAGCCTTATCACCATCACTATACATTAGCTGTAACAAGTGTGTCATGTTAGACCTCATAAGAGAACAGGAAAAAAGACCTCATAGCAGCTAAAGACAAGAAAAGTAAAGGTAGAAAATAAACAGTGCACCTGAAAATCCTCCTTTCCTACTGAAACAAACCCATTGGACAGTACTCTTCTGTTTCTTAGATGTGACACACCAAGCATCTCTCCGTTTTTAATTACCTGCAATTATAGCAGCAATCTAAGAAGTAAGAACCATATCAATAGTAATTATACGTGAGCTGTGCTATATGATGGCAATGCTTACATGGAATGTGAACAGAAAATGAGAATATTTATTTTATGGGAATCAAATAGGTTCCTTTTGTGTATACTTCAATGCTACTCTGGCAGAAAAGGGCCTACATTACTTACTGTTAGCTGAAATACATAGCATCTTGCTGACTGAGAAACCCCAACATATTCTCTCCCTTAGCATACATACAAATCCAAATCACAAATACATTGACTCATGTAAAAGGAGTTACTTACAGTTGTGTGCTTTATGCCAGTTGATCGTCCAAGTAATTCATGTTCTTTGAGAAACAGGAGTTCTCCATGAACAGGCAAGAAATGTTGTGGTTTAACAATCCGAAGAACTTCCTCCTGCAAATAATTCATCAAAGGAATACCAGACAAAATCACAACACCGTTTAATAAGGATACAGGGGACACCACAGCAAATATGCTATTGCAATAACGAAGGAACTGTTATGTTGCTGGGATGCCAGATCACACCAAAGTGCAGAAACCAGCAGAGAAGGAAAATTTTACCAGCTCATCGCGGTAGGCATGCCCAGAGGTATGGAGGCCGGAATCTTTACCCATGATAATTTTTGGGCCAATATCAGTGAGGCGATTCATCATCTTCATCACCCTCGTCTCATTTCCAGGAATAACCTGAAAAGAATATTATATGAAGATGAATTTTTGCTATTCTTACTCTCAAAAGAAAAGCACTTTTTTTCTGTAAGGCATCCTTGCATTTTCGAATGACCAAAACATAGAAATGAAGTATCAAACTATTACATCTGGAACTATTCCCAAATGCACTTTTACTACCAAATTCAGTATCATCCTATAGGTCTTTGTGGATTAGAATAAACGGCTCATGGAGGGTACATTGCTTTCTTTTGTTTTCTGTTAGGGCCCATTTGGTTCCCTTAATTTTGAAGGAATTTGAATCTACATAATGGATTTGGAAAGTTGTAGATATAAGCCTATCTTAAACTCATGGGGGTGGGAGATGGAAATTGATTCTATAGATCCTCATGCTGTGTACTATGTTTCTAATGTGCAACTTATAGCACGCTCTTCGACTCGCTTCCCTATAGCAGAAGTGCAGCACGTAAGTATCTCCCCCATATGGCCAACAATAATATACAAATGTATTCCACATACAACTATATTAGCTGAATTAATTTATGTCTAAATTATGATTATTACAATGGAATTCAATTCCAAGGATCCAAACAGGGCCTTAGTGTACCATCCTAGATGTATCTTAACTAAGAGCAAAATGTAAATGATTCATACAAGCCTTCAAATACAAAAGAAACAATTTCCTTCATAATATAAACAAGTCCTTCTCAACTCCCAGGTGACTAATCTCAAAGGTTCTGACAACAAACATTCAAGAGAACAAAGTGAATAATAAACGGCAATACCTTAGCCGAATAAAGGAGGACGTCCTCTTTGGATAATTTAAGAGCATGACTTCCCCCATATGATGCAAGATTTAGAGCTGCACGTGGCTCTCCCTGGTAAAGTTTGATACAGAGATGCAGAGTTATAAGGTGGTCCATGAGCAATCGGAACTCTAGGTCTATTAGCCTGAAGGTCTTACTTGTGAACCTGTAGTGACGACTAGAAGATCTTTAGGGGCATACGCATCCATGTCCTCTACCTTGACCTGCAGGATGTATATAGTATACAATTAGAAAACCAAGTTCTAAGACATTGTAGCATGTAACATCAAAAGATTGTACCAACAGATACATCATGTGGCATATATATAGATATTTATTAGCTAAAGGTAAACCTAGTAATACTTGGAAATAACTGAACAATCAAGTCAGTGTATTACTCAAAATCATTAAGACACTAAGCATCTGCATACACCAACTAAGATTATATAATTGTTTCGTTATATCCTTATGTAAGTGAACTGAACTCCTCTCAGCAGGAAACCATAGGCTCTCTTGCATGCACTTTGTCCAAGGCGTATACTTGCTAGTTAGCAGGATTACGAAAAAAAATTGGGAATACATTTGCCAGGACAACTGAGGATGTAACAGCCATTGAGAAAAAAAAATCCACATGTATTTTTCTTCAAAAGGTACATAAGATGTGAGGTAGAGTAGCTAAATGAAGTTAATAAAAGGGGGCTAGCTGCAAATAAAAAATTTGTTCTTGCAAAGGATGTCAGCATTACCGCATATGTCAATGCCAGAATATAAATTGAAGAGGTGCTCAAAAGAAAAAATATCATTCAAAGGATTACATCATTAATAACATCACAATAGCAATCAGTGCAAAGTATATTTAATATTTAACTAGACTAATATTCTAATGAAGTTGTTGCATACCAAGGTTGATGGATCCAGTGGTGCCTTTCCATCCTTGAATGCAGCTTCAAGGTATGTCCTGAGCGACATTCCCACAAACACCTGTTCCAGTTCACCAAAACTAAAAATTAGATAAAACTTGAAACATCATCCAAATTGAACAAGCTAAAGAGAGAATTATCTGATGAATTAATATTACAAAAATTACCATCCTTCGGCCTGTAAAATCTGCAGCAGCTTTGATGCTCCCAATTCGATGTATGTTTGAAGCGAATTGTGTTGTAATCACTCTTCCTTTTGCTTCTGAAATATGTCGCAGCAATGAACCAGCAACAACAGATTCACTGATTGATCTTCCAGGGGACAGTACATTTGTTGAATCGCTCATCATCTTGGATTGAAGAAAAAGAAAACAGGAACAATGAAAGAAACAAAGTCAGAAACATATCAACATAGAGCTTCTCATATCAGTATATGTGACCTAGGTGAACACTTCATTGGTATATTGATATTTGCACATATGTTCCTTATTTATACTATGTGCATAGCTGCATCAATGTATCAGAAGCCAGGCAGCATGGGTGAAAGCTAAGTCAACGACCATAACTAAAGAAACAGAACTTGCCCAGATGCACAGATATTGGGTCCACTTACAAGAGTAACACCTTCTTTGGATAGCTCCTCTAATGTTTCTCGGTCAAATATCTTTCCATCCACTGGTGATTCATCAATCTTCCAGAGAAAATAAGGTTATGGAAAATACTTAAAATTACACAAATCTAGCAATACAATTATGGTCGCAACTTACTTTCCAGTCACCAGTATGGAAAATTATGCCATCACCACATCGAAGCACTAAGCCACAACAGTCAGGAACTGAATGAGTTACACGAATGGGTTCAACTTCAAAAGGTCCAGCCTGAAACCTCTTTTTCATTCTTAAGACCTTAAGCCGCGATGAGAGGAATATCCCAAACTCCTTCAAACGCTTCTTTATTAGCTGCTCAATTATGAATAAATGCATTTCAATATACTGAAGATCTGATAAAAAATTTACGCAGGTTGAACTTATGCTACAGTGAATAGTGCCAAACAGCAAACAGCAACAATTTGATAGTAATCAAAAAAAGTTGAGTGTTACCTCCATGGTGAAAGATGATGCAAAAATAGGTGTGCTTGCATCCAGTGCTGGGATGACCTATTAAAAGTAAAGATGACGGGAAATATGAGCATGTGGTAATACCAAATATATGCAGAATTTCAGCTTCATAGATGAGAAATGATGCATTATATTCAGATACCAAATTCCCCTCATGTCAAATAGAGTCAGTAGTGAAATAGGAATCCTAGAAATACCAAAGTATAGATGAAGAGCTAAAGACCACAAGCACCGGTTTCCTCATCCATACTTTGAGTGTTTAAAACTTTTAACAGAACAAACCTGGCCCAAAGTGGCATCAATTTAAGAACAAGGAGATAACTTTCTAGTAGTCTTAGTTCTGGATTACTATCAACGAAAGAAAAAAGATTCCAAGTTCCTGGCCACTATATACCATTGATTATGTGTTATAACATTGTCAAACGAAAACGAATACCCAACCAGTGTTTTAGTAAATCAGACTAAGAGTCAAGAAAGGACATGCTTGGTACCAAGCAGCCTGCAGACAACATATCTAACTTTTCAGCAGGACAACAAAATTCTCGTTTGCAGTATTTAGGTAGAATGATCTGCGACTCAAATAATTAGAGGATTGTGGATTTGCATATGACATGTGTGTAACAGATCCAGCCAAGCAAACATATGTTAAACTCATGATGAACTGGAATAGTGTACTTTGAGTAATAAGAGAACTATTTACCCAAGGCAACGCACCGATGTGATCTTCATGGCCATGCGTTATGATCACTGCTTCAATTTTATGGCTCCATTTCTTTATGAATGTGGTGTCTGGGATAATCTTTTGCACACCAAACTCATCATAACTGACACAAGTTTAAACATAATCTAATTCAGTAAAAATCAGCATATGTGAAAAGCAAAATTAATACAGAATACATTTAGAATGTACAGAAAATGACATGTCATTATGTGGCATGTGATAGGTTACAAGAGAAATAATGATTTACTTGAGTCCAATCCTCACTAAACATATGACTTTCTATTATCAAAGGAACTTTGTTCAAGTCTAAGCACAGATATGAAGAAAATGCTAATTTCTAAGTCACTATCCGGCAGGGTGATAATTTACAAGAGAAACCTGTACTTGTCAGATTAATATATCTGACTTTTTCTAGAAATGCGGGGTTCAGAAAACACGCATTAGAAAGACATTTTTTGAAAATAATGGGAAGTGGACTGCTGTGAGAGCAGGGCAGGATAAAGTTGGAATACGTACTCTGGGAACATAACCCCTGCATCAATCATGATATATCGGTCATAGTTCCCCACAAGCATGCAATTCATGCCGATTTCCCCAAGACCACCAATCGGGAGAACTCGGAGAGGGGGGCCATCCACCCCTTCATAGAACTGCTCCAGCTTTCGCTTGACTGAATCTTCCAAGCTTTTAGTGGCTCCCTCGGTTCTTCTCAACCTTTTCCGCGGTGTTCTAGATTCCTGAGGACCTGCCAACACAACGAGAGAATGCCCTCGGCTCATGAATATCTATGAGAAATTTATTCCTCATTTGCATAGTACCGAGACAGGGTTGTAAACAGCTGAATCCCCACATCACATGACAACCCAAAATACCTTGTTGGAGAAATAGAACTGAAATAGTTTATTACAAGTTAAAATAACAAGTGGGTTTAAGGAGCAGTTACGTGCTGAGGAATCTAACCTAGTATCTCATTTCGTCCATTTTCCTTACGGGAAATGAACAGTTAAGTTACTAACATTAGAGGTTTATTAGGGCCTGGCGACCCCGCTTTCAGCGAGCTCCGGAGTCGCGCACATTGACGAGTCAATTTGGGATCGGAACGAGCATAAGCTCGACACGGGGATTCACTAGTTTAAGATGAAGTTACAGCGCGAATCCACTTCCCGTCCCGCAACTCCATTCGCAACAAGCTGCAGAGACAAAAGGTAAAGTAGGGGGCGGCCATGGGTACCTTTCCCGGAGGACGGGGTCGCGACCGCGCAGCACGAGATGGAGACGGAGGTGGAGGTGGAGGCAGAGGCGAAGGCGGAGGCAGAGGCGGCGCGGCGACGAGCGAGCCCGCAGGGGCAGAGAGACGAGAGGGAGGCGAGCGCCACCATGCCGGCGGCGGCGGCGGACGGCGGTGGAGAGGGGGGAGGGGGAGACGAGGGAGTGAAGCGAAAGAGGATAACGGAGTGGTGCTCCCTCCCGGCCGCTTTTCGGCCTTGGCGACGAAAATATTTTTGTTCGGGGTTTTGGATTAGGCAGGTTGGCTCAAAATATCTCTCATCCAGGCTTACTGATACTGATATACGAGTACTACATACTACCAGTACCAGTAATTATGCCCGTTGAAACGAAAGAAAAAACTAAGGGTGTTTTGGTAGGGCTTCGGCTGCGGCTAAAACGGCTGTGGTGCTCTAGTAAAATGATTTTTTTGGTGAAGCTGAAACCATTTTGTAAAGTGTTTGGCAAAATGATTGTGGATGTGACTGCTTTGTATTTTTGAGAATGGTTGTGAGAGATCAATGCCACATATGCCCTCGACTTTGAATTGATAATTTGAATTCACAAAAGCTCACCACGGGCACAAACTTCACCCCGACATGAGTTGATAAACAATAAAAAAAGATTATTTTTTGGTTTAGTTTATTTTTTTTAATTCAGCCTGCATCCTTCCATTCCTATCTATTTTTTTTCTCCGAATTTTTTGTCCACGCCACCATAATCCATCGTCACAGAAAAAGTAATAATTATAAAAGTAATCATAATGTTTAATTTACATAGCATGCAACCATACAAGCTAGCTAACTGACATGCTCAAGATGATCTAGAAAGGAGGATTGCTCTAGCAATCTCATCTCGAAATCTATCCATGCCTCGATCATCGGTTTCCGTGTGGGATGTATCTCCAGCATCCTGAGAAATGTAGTGCTTCCTATATCTTGAAGGTATAGTAGGCATATAATCGGGATTCCGATCGCATTTGCAGAATTCTTTATCTTGTGCATGGTTTTCACGTATGAAATTATGGAGACACATTGTTGCAGCAACGATCATTTTTTGCTTCTCCATTGGGTAGCCCGGCTTTTTGAGAAGAATTCTCCATTTCATTTTCCACACACTGAAAGAGCGCTCTACTACATTGCGAATACTTGAATGTAAATGATTGAAATGCTCTTGCTCACCGATTGGAGCAGGACCTCTCCTCCATTCAGGCACATGATACCTTTTGCCCTTGTATGGTGACAAGTATCCAGGTCTGTTAGGATACCCAGCATCAACCATGTAATATTTTCCTAAACACGATTAATATTGTGTAAGCCACATGTGTAATAAATTCATGTACAAACATGTGAATAATATTATTGATCTGCAACATACCTTGAGGAGGGTGTGGAAATGTGTCATGATCATGTCTGAGTGCATGAAAGAGCACATTAGTATCATGCATAGACCCGGGTTGTCCAATAGATGCATAGATGAACCGCATGTCGAAATCAACAATAGCCAGCACATTTTGTGTTGCAATGCCACTTCGACCAATGTATCTAATTAGATCTTCCGAATGTGGTGTTGCCGAAATATGAGTGCCATCTAAAGTACCAATGCAATCTTTAAAATATGGCATCATCCTACGATCACGACTGATCCTAGTATGAGTAGTAGAGAAATTAGGATCCACTGGTCTTATGTAGTCTACACTCATGGCCACCATACAAAGCAAAACCTCCTCAAATTTTCTACTAATGGTATCTGAAGAGTGCTTGAATATGCCATCCATAGCACTATTAGACATACCTTGCCCACAAGCCAGAAGGAATATAGCCATCGACTCGATTGAATTCATATGAATAGAAGATTGGAGTCCATAATCACTCACTAGCAGATCATGCAACATATAGAAAAGTGATGCATCCATTCGAAACATCTTGTAACATTCACCTGGATTTTGCAATTTCTCCATTGTCCAACCCAATCCACTTTGTGCTGGACTTCTTGCATCATTCTTGTCATAGTACTTCATGAAATACTTGCATGAAAGAAGTGCAGTAGCATATAGATTGTTTTGATGAGATCTCATCAATCCTAGAGTTTTTTTAATCAACAACTCATCATCACTCATGTCATCATCAGATCTGTTCAACACAAAAATAACATTGTTCCATTATTTAGAGTCACAAATATTATTTGGAGTCATAAATATTATAGTAGAATGAAAGAGTTAAGAAAATATTAGCACACAAGAGTCATAAATATTACAAAACAGTAGCACACAATCTACTTTGGCACATCATTTCTTATCATCCACTCATACTTTCTCTTCAACCAATCGAACCTCTCCTCGGGAGTGTCCATAGTCATGAACATCTCTCGCTCAGACCTGTTGGTGAAAAGTAGAGTAGCAACGAAATGCTCATTTGTAGACGGAACTGCACCACAACTCTTGACTAGTGTCATGACATCCTTGATAGAACAACCAGACGTGTCCTCCCTCCTTGCGATGGACTCACAAGATGCAGTTGTCCTTTCATTCATCTTCACAAGTTTGCCCATTTCTTCTTGTAACCAATGTCCAGTACTTGTCTTTGCTTTCTTCTCCTTCTTGTTCCTGGCCCCTCTACCTCTCTTTGAACTTGGCAGACTCATAGTTGTCACCTCCTCAGGATCACTATCATCATCATGGTCCGGTTCATCTTCATCATCAACAGGAATGGGGGAGTTCGCCGAACAAGGTGCTATACCACTAGAAGCGAACCAATGGTCGTCACCGGTGTTCCTGAGGTCTTCAAACATGATGCTTAGCTGCTCTTCATTTTGTAGTCCTTTCAACTTGAATCTGGTACAACCCTTTATGTCCTAAAATGCACTAATCAAATAACAATCATTAGTCATGTTATAAAAAGAAAAACTAAAAACTGTATCTTGAGCTACAATCATTAGTCATGTTACAAATTAGATAACTTACTTGAGATACTTTCTTCCACCAAGCCTCTGTCATTACAATATTCTTTTTTGATTCATCCCATCCAATCCCAGTCTCCTTAGTTGTCAATCTCTTCCAAATATCATAATCTTGCTTGCACTTATCCCATTTATTCTTGAATTGCTTCCGAGTATAGTCAATCCCAGTTCTATCTTTAAACTTTTGTATCACATTCTTATAGCCAGTCTTACTCAAATGGGTGCTTGATCTATTTCCTTTTAAAACTTCATCAGCAAAAATCTCACAGACTATCCTAGTGTTCTCATCACACCAGTCAGCTAAGCTGTTGCCAACAAAATCAGTTTGATAAGGAAATAGCAGCAAAGGCAGCAAATGAAATGGAAAACATAATATACTTCCATGCAGCAAAGGCAGGGTGCAGGGTGCAGCAAAGGCAGCATCAAACAGAGATATTCTACTATAAATACTAGTCACATGCAGCACCAGTACTACTAGTCACATGCAGCACCAGTACTGTACTGGAAATACTGCTCATCAGGTTCTCAGCATTCAGTACTACAGAAATCACTCTACCAGAATTTCTAGCTGTTGAATAAACTGAATTCCTGAACAGGCAAATTCACTGTTAAAATTCAGACAAAAAGTGCAAACACATATATTTCTTGTTACTGCCATGAGTTGTTTCTAGTTACAAGTGCATGAAGGTGGAGCCTGCAACTTAATCATGTTAATACCACTGCCTTATCTGTGTTTTGACACCACATCCAGTTTCCAGGAACAGATTGCACAGGCTCAATCTTCCTAATCCTAAACTGAAAAACTGCCACCGCAGTAGTTGAGTCACGATCAGAGTCATAGATCACTAGATCAGGATCAGAGTCCATTAGCAGGTTTCCAAAACCTGAACTTAAAAACTGCCACTGCAGCAGTTGAATTGGTGCAAAGTATTACCACCAAATTGAACCAGTGCATTCCATCAAATTTACAAAGTAAAATCAGATAACACAGGTAATATCAGTTCAAATTAAGTGAAACATACATCAGGGGACTAATGCAGTAAAGCTCTTGAAACATATTAAGAGAAGTGACATCTAAACAATAAGGCAGAAATCAAAAGAAGGTTCAACTCAGGCAGAAAAAAAGGCATCAGGTTATCGGGTAACAACCTACAGAGCAACAAAAAGGCATCTCAAGAAGACACCATGTGTATTGATAATTCGACATCATGAACAGATCAAAAGCTATACAACCTGACAGGACTATAAATTCCCAGATTGGTTATCAGATAACTAAAGTGTTTAAGTTGGTGTCGACTAAAGAAAAAACATCAGATCAAAAACAAAAGTGTCAGTTTCATTTCAGAAGATCAAATTTGGCAGGCTATATATGCTGGCCGACACACAAATTATTTAGTTATGTAAAGCATGCACTACACTACATTTACGTTCCCCGAAATGGAACCAGATTGCTTGCCAGCTGCTGGATGTTAACCTTACTATATTAATTGATTATTCGGAATTTAATTCACAAGAAAAGGATGGAATGAATGAAGATAATGGACGAGATTTGATTATTAGTAGTCTGCTGATTATGTTGATGCTAGTATAAACGAACACTTGTAATCTACTAGCTCTCAATGGATAGTCCGACAGTCATCCTGATCACCTTAGGAGATTAAAAAAAACAAAATTACAGAATAATGCAATGAATATGCACATGCACATACATCTAAGCAATTGAGTAATCGAATTGAGAATGTTATCAATCAAATGTTATCTCTGCAACAATTTCACTTGGCAAACTCAAATAATTGCGTGCAGTGTGCTATTCGAGATAAATAAATACATCAAACCAGGCCAAAGGTGATTAGTTTCCAGGGAAGGAAGCTGCTTTACTTCAAACCAGGCCATTTATCTTTGCCATTGGAAACAAAACAACCAGATTATATTACGTATAATTATTGGCTCAGATTTAATTAATATACAGGCCTACAGGGCCACTTTAACCAACAGCAGGTGAGTTCCTTTTGATTTTGCCGTACACTACCACATATGCAGGTCCAGAAGGAGCTGCACTTGCAGGTCCAGAAGGAGTACCATATAATTGTGTCATCAAGCAAAGGAAACATATGCAGAAAATAAAGGTACCATATAATTCCACCAGCAATAGACATAATTAATTGCTTGTTAAAGTAATCAACATTCAAAACAAATCCAATATAATTAAAGTGACAGCCATATAAGAGATTGGCAGAAAACTAAAAGGAGCCATAGCTGCTAACATAGACAAGGTGCTAAATTCAGAGGTTCCCATCATGAAAACTAGGACAAGGTAACTTCACAGTCCAGAGTGCTAACTGGAATGCCAGAGTGACAGTTTAATTTTAGTAGGCTAACTGGAATGCCAGAGTGCTCAGGCAAGCAAGCAAGAAAAAACATGGTACAGGAGAAAAAAAATGAAATGCATTCATCTGAAATTAACATAGGAGCCACATTATCAGTTCGAATAAAAACGAAATGACTTCAAAGGTCAACTGAACTGTAATATCAATTATAAGGCACAAATAAATTTGGGCTTGCTATTTCTGCCTCTTGCAGATGAGCAATGACAGCTCCAAAGCAAGCTCAGCTGTCACTAGTCAGACACATATTGCGAAAAATACACCTGCAAGAGATTCCTAGCTCATGTTTTATCTACTTGCTCTCTCGCACAATTTGAACTGCATGCATTTTTATTGAAAACCTACCATATAAAATTGCAAGTGTGCCAGGTTATAATTTCAGCACAAATTAATATAAACAGCTACCCACTAGAGTTCAGAAGAACATGACGCATATAGGTAATCGACTAGAAATGATCAGACCATCCAGCTGTAGCTGAATGAAAATTAAGGTATGGATCCATGCATGCTGAATGTGTAAGCTGGCATGCATTGGCCATCAGAAGCTGGCAGGTAGTAGTATCTAGCTACGCGCTTTCTGTTTGTGTAAAGTTAATGGATCGATCCAAGAGGGGAAGAACAAAACAGATATTTCAGACAATGTAGAAAATGTACTTTGTTTCAGACAATCCTAAATCGCTGCACATATTTCAGACAATTTTTTTTGTATCAAATAGAATTGTCCACAATTATGCTATCTAGGAGGACAAACTTGCAATCTTCGGACTTATAGAACATCAAATGAAAGATACGATTATATTCTTCTTGATACCACAAAAGGAACTACTAGCAAGTCATCCTCCGGCAGTACTTTGGTATACAAATCCCAAATCAAATGAAAGCTGTATACCACACAAGTATTCCATTTCAAATAAATGACTGAAGAAATGGACATGATCAAATCAGTGCACATTCAATCAGCTAGCTAGACATCACAGAAGAAAAACTATATATGTATATGGCAAATGGACATGATCAAATCAGTGGACATTTTCATGTATCTGTCATTTACATTTCAGCATTGTCATTTGACTACTTGAACATCCCTAAAGGTCACAACACCCATGTCTTTCTAATTCATCATCATTCAACAATCACAGAACAACAGAAAGGTAAGCACCAATTTCATCTCAAACAATAGCATCTCAAATACATGCGAAGGAAAGAAAGAGGGGAGGACAAGAACCTTGGATTAGTGAGGTCGACGTCCACAGGTCCCTGAGCTGTCCTAGATGCTGGTGGCGGCCTAGGTGCGCGGCCACCACGCCACTGGCGACTTGATGAGCCCCGAATCGGACCAGAGGCAGCTCGAACTGGCATCCGCTCGTTGTCTTTGTCGACGTCAATCCCTTGTGAAGGCGTCGCCTTTGTGGTTGATGACGACACTCTAGTGACGCCGCCAGAAGTCCCAAGATCGGCACACAACCATTCCGGTCCAAGTGTCGCGGTTGCTGCTCCGGCGAACCAGTCTAGGATTCCTCCTCCTCCGGCCATGGCGGCGCTAGGCGGCCATGCGCCGGCGGCCAGGCCTGCCAAGGCTGTGCCGCCACCCGTGGAGCCGGCGGCCTGGCTGTTCTTGGCAGCGCCGCCTGGGGGAGCTCCGGAGACAGGGAAGAAGGGCCATGCGCCCGCGCCCAAGCCTGGGGAAGCGACGGTGCCGGTGGGGAAGCCGGGCCATGCCCCCGCGCCCAGGCCTGGGGGAGCTCCGGCGGCGGCCAGGAGTGCACCCAAGGGGCCCGTCAGCAGGCCTCCCTGCCACGCGAACGGAGACGAGCCTCTGGTCGCCGGATCCTGGGGAGCATGACCGGATCCGGCACCGGAGCTCCTCGTCCGGACGGATCCGTCGGTGCCCCGTCGCCCATCGCGCGGCGGCCGCCGCCGCCAGAGGAGAACGGGACGAAGGAGGACGAGGGTTCGGGGTCGGATGGAGCCAGGGGGAGCGGTGGCAAATTCGTGGTAATTGTTGGGAAGTCCAGGGGCAATTTCGTACGGGCGTGGGGGAGGAAGCCGCGGGGAGCCTCTTTTTTTGGCTTCCGCAGCGACGAACGCATGTGAGAGCGCATTTTCAGGAGCTTTTTTGGGCTTCTTCATAGAAGCTGTTTCGTTGGCAGGACTTTGGCAGGGCTTCGGCTTCTGCCGACGGAGAAGCCGCGGCGGAAGCCCACATTAGCCATCAACACGTGTACCAAATTAATTTCCAACAACGTTCATATGCCGAAGCCGAAAGACATTAAAAGATGAACTTTAGCCATATTGTTCATGTGCAGCTTGAGTTTAAAATATCCAACCATTATTTTATCCTTCATTTTCCACATTGAAAAGTTCAAATATTAAATATGAGCTCTTTCTCAATTTTTCAACTCCCACAATCAGTTTCATGTGCTCTACAAGAAAAACGTGAACTTCTATCCTTTTATTCCACGGGGCATTTTTTTCTTTGATTTACGATATTATTTTCCATCTCCGTGATTTTTTTAATGATCACATTTCATATGCTATATTTTCAATCTAACATAATTCTAATGCTGAAAGCCTGAACTCTTAAGCACCTACTATATAGAATACTAAGAGCAACTCCGACAACTTTTCTATTTCCGCCTCTCTATTTAACTTTCCATTCGACTTTTCAAAAAAAAATTCTGCTTATATTGAAGCATTTTCTCGAACAGACTCTATGTTTCTCACTCTTCAAATTTTCGGCTCTTTCAATTCTCTCAATCCATACACACTGACGTGTGGACCCATGCGTCATACCTTCTTCTTCCCACCCACTACTCTTCCTCCTGTACCAGACCCGACCAGACATCCCCTCCTATTCATCTCCCTCTCCCAGCCTCTTTCCTCCTCCACCGGCCCGTGTCGGCCCCCTCCGAGGTGGCCGCCGGCAGCGGCGCCCCTCGTCAGTCGCTCCCGCCTCCACGCCCCTCCTCCTCAGCCCTGGTCGGCGCAGATCCCGACCGGTGCAGCTCCTGCCCTCGACGCCGCCGTCCCCGGGCATCCAGGATCGACGTCAGCGCGGATTGGGGGAGAAGGACGCTGCGCCATCCTACAAGCCCCTATGCATGCACGACGCTAGGCCGGACGGCGGAGCTGTGCTTGCGGCACCCACGGCGGAGCTCGCTCGTCCTGGTGGGGGGACAGGGATGCGACGGTGGGGCCCACGTTTGGCAAGCCACTGCGCGAGGGAGAAGGATTGCCAGTTTTGGCCAGCGGGGGAGTAGAATAGCTAGTGGTTAAAGATAGCAAAGAGGTTAGAGAGTCTGTTGGAGTTAGATTTTTTTGCTTCATTTGCTAATTTTAGCTTTAGAAAGTCAAATAGTAACTCTCTTAAAGTTGCTCTAACATGCATGAAGACATATAGTTTAGAATTCAAGCTATATTGTACCAAGTAGCTTGCTAGGTGGTCTGCTGATTCTGCTAATGGGCTCTAGCAGCTGGCCCGTGAAAGCCTGTGCTGCGAGATGTTTCCTGGACACTGAAAGAGCTAATGCAAAAAGGGAAAAGAACAAAGAAGATGAAACAAGAGTGAGACCACAATATTAATGCAACATGACAAAATTTGCCCAAGGTGGCCCATGTAGTCATTGCAATAAGAAACTATAGCAAGCAGAACAATTATTGAGTTCAAATAAACTACAGATTGGAGCATTGTTGATTATTGACTGCAAGTTAGAGAACAAATTCTTTCAAACCTGTCAATAGCAAGATAGTCAATGTTTCTTATATCAAAGAAAACGAGAGAAATCGTACGTGCACTAAGCCACAAATCACCCATAGCAGATGACATCTCTACTTCATGCACTCTTAGTCTTTCCATATTAGTGTTGCACCAGCATCAGAGAAAACCAGAAGTAGAGAAACAATTACCGAAATCAGCAAAAGAGCGTGGTTGATGACCACCTAAAAAATGATGGTCCGTGAAGGGGTTTATGTAAATGGTCCTTCTCTATTTCCTTGTCTAGGGACTTTTTGTGGCTTTGTGCCATTGGAGAATTAGATTAATTCATTTTTTTTATCAAAACATTTCAGCAACAATTAAATTAGTGCAAGTTAAAACTGAACCACGAAACCTTAAAGTAACTAGGCATCATGGTAATACCGTTATCTACAACTGAAGTGACACTCTATAAATCCAACGAAGTAAAAATCATGGAAAAAACATAAGTAAAAAAATATGATGCTGCAAAAGCCATTTTGAATTAGAGTATTTCATGATATATATGTCGTTCAAAGATTGAAGACTGCACATGGATTAACTCAATTTGGAAGCATCTTTTTGCAGACAGAATACCATGCAAACGAAGTGATAATACCACATAGTCAGTGAGTCAGTCCTAGGAATTGCATGCTGGCTGCTATCCAGATATAAGATATTCAGAAGAACCACCAAATAAAAGGTATATTCACCAAATCGAAGACAGACCAAGGATAGAGATATAGATGGATGGGAGTCTAAAAAAAAGATATATAGATGGATGGGCAAGGGAGATAGCATAACTTGGCACCCGATGGAAGAGGACGAGAGGCATGATGAAGACCGCACTAATGCACCGATAAGCGCCTCGCTGATGACCGGTCCGATTTGTTCTGATTGCTAGCTAGTCTGATGGCCGTAGCGAGATTCGATCTCCTACATACACAGCGAGTTGGCCGCAGCAGGGGCGATCGTGCCTGGCGAGGAAGGTGGATGACAAGGGAGGAAGAGGGACAAGGACACAAGGTCCCACGGAGGGGAGGATGTGCAGGACATGTGTGACTATGCGAGCTTGGCGAGATCAGTGCAAGCAGTTCCCTTGACTAGCTGCAAGCCTGCAAGTATAAAATCTTTGATGTGATGGGGTTGGAGATGTGATCTTTCAACTAGGAAAACTTTGTTTATATAATCTTGATTCAACTCAGTGATTTTATCCTACTATGGGTTGGTTGGTTATTACAATTGAGCAATCCTAACTCTTATGATTTTATACTTGCACTAGTAAAGTGACGTGCCGCACGCACATATTTTTTTTAAAAAATATTGAACATGTCTTTTATATTTGTAGAACACATGTACAAGACAACACACAGGGTATTGGCCTATAACCAGTGATGGTCATGAAGTGTGCCTCCCCGTCACCACACCATTTGATAGCAATTCGGATCATAATTTTACCATTCAGTTGGTTTCTCAAGTAACTCTACCATTACATACATATTTGTATAATAAACTAATGAATACCGACAAACTAATGCTCCTGGAAAAAAATAGTGTTGACGCTTTTGCTGGTCAACACACGAACGCGTTGGATCACGCGAGAGTCGAAAACGTGCACTCGCCGGAGCTTCTGCCCGGACCGGTCTGACCGGTCAGGGGCACCGGTCTGACCGGTGACGACAGGGGCGCCGCAAAAACCTACGAGCACCGCCTCGGGAGGGACCCCGTCGGAGGTGATGCGCCTAGGGTTGTTCTAAGGTCGGCAGGCCACTTAGAACGTCCTCAACCGCCGTAGAGACGAATGAGGAAAGCAAGAGGGTTGGAAAAACTAGGGTTTGAGATAAAAAGTAGTAAAATGTATTGATCGATTGGATGATAGGTCTCAATCGGCCATGGCCCTTCATATTTATAGGGTGGGGAGGTCTTGCCCCGCAAGGAAATCTTTTACAAGTCGGAAAACACCAGGATTCCTCAATTCTACTCAGACTCGGAGTCCACCGGTCAGACCGGTCAGGCGCACCGGTCAGACCGGTGCGGCCCTTGCCGGACCAGCTACAGGGCGCCACCGGTCGGACCGTTCCTGGGAACCGGTCTGACCGGTGGCGACCAGCCTGGTCGGCATTGGTGCCAATTTTGGGTGCGAACATATGCCCCCCTGTTTTTTAGTAAAACTTGTGTACTAAAAAATAATTCTAAGGTCGATGTGACAAATTTCACCAGCCATTTTTGTCCTAAGGGCGATTTTTACTTAAATCGGCCATATCCTATCAAGCATCTTGCCAAACAATTGGATGAAATTTCTTCACGTATCTCCCATTGAGAGCTCTCGGTAGCCGCTGTCTTTGTAAAGTTTCCACCATATAAAAATTCCCGAAACACACCATGACAACCTTGTACGAACCTTCCCAACTTGGAGACCACTTGCCAAACTTGTTGCTCTTGCTTCCAATAGGTAAAATAGTCTTCCAAACCAAATCACCTACCTGAAAAGATTTGGATTTTACCTTTTTGTTGTATGCTCTAGCCACTCGTCTTTTGTTTTTCTCAATCTCTTCTAAAGCTTCCATGCACTTGTCGGTCACTTCATCAATATTATCCACCATTAAAGCATAATATGTCTCAATATCAAGATTATTTTGCTTTGCAAGTCTATATGCGCCTAGATTCACCTCAACGGGCAAAACGGCCTCTTGACCATACACAAGCTCATACGGAGTAACTTTAGTAGCACCATGTCTAGAAATACGATGAGTCCACAAAGCTTCGGATAATACTTCATGCCATCTTCTAGGATTATCTTCTATCTTCTTCTTAATGAGCTTTACTAAAGTTTTGTTGCTAGACTCGGCTTGACCATTGGCTTGAGCATAATATGGAGATGAATTGAGTAACTTAATACCATAAGAATCAACAAGCTCACGCACCTCTTTTGATATAAACGAAGTCCCTTGATCTGTAGTTAAGGTTTGTGGAATGCCGAATCTATGTATAATATGCTCCAAAATAAACCCAATTACCTCTTTATGTGTCACATTCTTTAAAGGTATTGCCTCAGTCCACTTGGTAAAATAATCGGTAGCCACGATCACAAAACAAAGCCCCTTTGATGAAGAAGGGTGAATCTTACCAATAAAGTCCAATCCCCATCCTCTAAAAGGCCAAGGCTTGATAATCGGATGCATCAATGCAGCGGGTACCAACTGAACATCCTCATGTTTTTGACACTCTTCACAACCTTTGTAATACTTGAAACAATCAGCTATCATAGTAGGCTAATAAAAACATGCTCGCTTAAGGAGCCACTTCATCTTAGGAGCCGATTGATGAGTACCACAAATTCCTTCATGAACCTCTGACATTGCCAACCTAGTTTGATCAGGATCCAAACACTTGAGAAGCAAATCATCAGCCGTCCGACGATATAATTTATTATCAATCAAAACAAACTTGAGAGCCCAACGTCGAACTTTTCTATCAACTGGTCTGTTAGGATCTTGTAAATAATCAATTAGAGGCTTTCTCCAATCATCAACTTCGTCCTTTTTATCTCTGGAAGAAACAATAGCCGAAGTTGAATTTTGAACAGGGGACCGGTCAGACCGGTCGGTGGCAACGGTCAGACCGGTCAGAGGTACCGGTTGGACCGGTGCCTCCAGAGCAAAACACTCGGCCATAAACATCGGTTTGTGTTCCTGAAAATTTCTTTTTCGAACATTGTAACCAGATGCTTGTTGTGCCAGAGCATTAGCCCTCGGATTCTCTTCTCGTGGTACATGATAAATAACAAACTCATCCATACAAGATATGACGTCCAAACATTTGTCAAGATACGCATTATGATGCCAAGATATGCCGATTTAACAACAATGTCGTCAATATAAACTTCTACTATGATGCCAAGTAGATCATGAAAAATTAAATTCATAGACCTTTGATAAGTAGCACCCGCATTTTTCAAACCAAAGGTCATGACAACCCACTCAAACAAACCGACAAAACCCGGACATATGAAAGCCATTTTGGAAATATCCTCTTCGGCCATAAAAATTTGATTGTAACCAGCATTATCATCAAGAAAACTAAGAATTTTATGTCCAGATGCAGCATTAACAAGAAAGTCGGCTATAGGCATAGGATATTCATCCTTAGGAGTAGCTTTATTAAGATCTCTAAAATCAATGCAAACACGAAGCTTATTTGTACCTTTTTTCTCAACAGGCACAATATTAGAGATCTAATCAGCATATCTACAAGGCCTAATAAATTTAGCATTAAGCAACCGATTGACTTCCTCTTTCACTCGGTCATAAATATTAGGATTAAAATATCGAGCATGTTGTTTAAAAGGTTTAAAACTAGGTTTAATGGGCAACCGATGTTCAACTAAATCACGACTTAAACCAGGCATCTCATTGTAATTCCAAGCAAAACAATCAACATACTCTTTTAACAACTTTATTAACTCAGATTTAAACAAAGGATCAAGATTCTTGTTTACAAATATCGGCCTAGGTATAGTGCCATCACCAATGTCTATTTCCTCCAAAGGATCAGCCGACGTAAACCCTTGTCCCAATTTGCTCAAATCATCAAAATCTTCGATGGCCTCACACATATCGTTCGTATGCGCCCGATAGTGCTCACGCTGCTGTTGTAACCATTTTAGATTTGCATCCATCAAATCCCAAAAAATGTTGTAGCCTGATCTTGAATCGGCTTCATAACAGCAGTAGCAAAACCATCCTTGGTGGAAGCAATAAGTTCTAGCCCAGATAAATCTAAACCAGATAAGCACTTAAGATTTTCATGATCACTCACGGAGGTACTATCAGCCACTGCAACACAAGCCGACGTATCACCATGAACAATCTCTACCTCGTCGTCTACCCATTGGATTAAAAACTGATGCAAGGTAGAAGACACACATTGATTTGCATGAATCCAATCACAGCCAAGGATCAAGCTAAAGTTACCTTGGGTCTCGGCGACGAAGAAAGCAGTAGCCAATGTCTTGCTCCCGACGGTGAGCTCCATCGAAGCAACTCCTTTAGCGCCCATTGGCTTATCTCCCGATACACCACTGATCGTCATGTTAGTCTTGATCAACTCTTCATCTACACCTCCCAGCTTTTTGAACAAAGAATACGGCATCAAGTTGACGATCATTCCTCCATCCACTAGCATGCGAGAGTAGGCTTCCCGTTGATGTGACCCTTCATGTACAAAGCCTTGAGATGATTTTCAGTGGCTTTGGGCTTCTGGAAAATAGCTTCTTTTGGCCTAAAGTCGAGATGCGCAACATCCTCCTCCAAAAGCACGTAACCATCCATTGACATATGTATCACGTTGATGTCCAAATTCATGCGCTCGGGGGAAGAACTGTAATCAACAAGCTCTTCATCGTCTTCTGGAGCAGGTGCCGATGTAGACTTGTCATCACAAACCATGGGAGTAGAAGAATCAAAACCGGGCGGCGTCTCTGAGTCACCGGTCTGACCGACGCCGACCACCGGTCCGACCGATGCCACCGGTCCGACCGACTCCTCCACCGGTCTGACCGGTGTAGGCGGGGAGCTGGTCTTGGCCTTCCACTCTTTCCATTGAGGTACCATAGGCCTGTACCGGTTGAAAGTTTCGTCCCTCTGCTTCTCCATCTCCTTTTCCTTTTTCTCCCGAAACCTCAAATGTTGAAGCTTCCTCCTTTGCGTGTGCGTCAAACTGAGAGGACACCACCTTGGCAAGAAATACTTGGAGTTGGAGCCGCTTCCACTAGCCTCATGGTCATTAGCAGCAACAGAAATTCCAGGAGAAGATGTCACAACCTTATTGTTTGAAACAATCGGTCTTTTGCCATCTTTCTCAATAGGAACTTTCATTGACCCAATCTGAATAATGTCTTGATTTGTAGTCCTCTCTGAGTCAATGTCCTTCTTCTGCACCTCATCCCTCTGTTTTACCTTGTAGACTTGCTTCACGGGGGTTGGCGCCGCTTGTCGAGACGTACCGGTCGGACCGGTGCCCTGGATCGGTCTGACCGGTGGCTGTCTGAGTTGACCGGTCGGACCGGTGCCCTGAATCGGTCTGACCGGTGGCTGACCATGACCGGGGTCTTGCATAGGTCTGGAGATCCTGTCCATGGCTGGTCTTCTTGGCTCTGCCCATCCAGGATGAAATGCTTGTTGATATGGCACCCACATAACTCCATTATCATCATAAATTGGGTGCGGCGGATGTGAATTTGATGGCGTCCAAGATGGAGCAAAGTTTTGCCTTGGCTGAGATGATTCACCCTTGTATCTTATAGCAGCCCTTGGGGGCGAAGACGACCCCTCTTGATATGTAGGTGACCTCATCCTTTTTTTAATGACCGATCACTTGTAACGACCTTTTGCTTGGAATACTTGTCAAATAGCATGTCGAAAGTGACCTTAGGCTTAGGACCACTCCCCTGATTTTTTGCCACATTAAGCTTCCAATTCCCGATCTACGGACGACTTGGCTTGATCATCCTCGGACGCTCCTGGGGCGCACAAGTCTGACTGGTCACGACCACCGGTCGGACCGGTCTGGCCTGGACAGGCTCAGACGGTCGTTGATCGGCGGGTGTGGACGACCCTTGCCCCCCATGTCCAGAGGCTCTCACAGTAACCTTGAAAGTCTCTTTGCCGTTAGGAGTTTTCTCATAAGCAACTTCACGCACAAGCTCTTTTCCTCTCAAGTCGGGCTTAGCTTCCCCAACGACCACATTCTTGCTCTTAGTTGTTTCAGCTTGAGAAGGTCAAACCAATACCTTGGGCTGCTGCAAATCCATAGTGTTGACTGGAAAAGGAGCTTTATCCACTTGCATCTCATGGAACGTCAAACGACCTTCATTTATGGCCGATTGAACCTGACGACGAAACACATTGCAATCGTTAGTAGCATGAGAATATGAATTATGATATTTACAATATGCACCCCTTTTCAACTCATCAAGCGGAGGTATAGCATGAGTCAATTTAATGTTTCCAGATTTAAGCAATTCATCAAATATACGATCACATTTAGAAACATCAAAAGTAAATTTAACTTCTTCCTGTCGACCTTTAGTAGCCGGCTTAAGAGATGAGCAAGAGTAAAATTTTTCTTTAGAGGGCCAAACAAATTCAGCAGCATAAACATCTTTATCACTATCGCTTGAGCTATCAGAATCATAGTCAATATGATGCACATTTGAACGACGTGACTTAGAGTTATCTTTTTCTTTATTCAATCGGTTTTCAACAACTAAAGCTCTAATTTGAACTTGTGCAACCGATAGAAAATCAGAACCCTCTATCTTATCTCTAATGGAGGATCTTAAACCCTTTAAGCAAATATCCGCAAGATCCATATCAGTGATTGATAAATTAAAGCAACGGTTCTTAGTTTCTTTAAACCTTTTAATGTAAGAGGAGACGTTTTCATCTCTCCCTTGCCTAACCGATGTTAAATCTGTCAATTTTAATTGCACGCTCCCACTATAAAAGTGATCATGAAATTTACATTCTAGCATATCCCAAGATATAATAGAACCGGGAGCAAGTGATGAAAACCAAGCAAAAGCGGTGCCAGTTAAAGATAAAGAAAACAAGCGCACTTTCAAAGCATTATAAGCACCCGCTTCACCTAGTTGAGCTGTATATTGACTAATATGCTCCCATGTGGTTCGGTCATCCTCACCACTAAATTTAATAAAATCCTGCATACGCCAACCATGTGGGAGAGCAAATCTATCAAACTCAGCATCATATGGTTTTTGATACACATTTGTACTACCGATATCCACACCAAGTTTGGTTTTCACGACATTAGCCAAATCATCCTTAAATTTATTAAATTCAGCCCATTGAGGAGGATTATTTGGCTGTTGCGTACCTAAATTCTCTAGGTTCATTTTATTTAAGTAGGGAGCAATCCTAGCTTGAGCGAGCCTATAACTTTCAAACACATCGTCAGGAATAATATTTGACGGAACCGATGTGCTAACATTTGTGCTATAATGTGGTCCAGATCTATTCATAGTATTTGAAAAAGCAGGATAAACTGGACTAGGCACAAAAGAAAGCGGCGGAGGCTGTTTAGGAATCAGCTCCAGTGCATTGGTCAGACCGGTCTGACCGGTACCCTGCATCGGTCCGACCGGTGTGGCCATATTTGGCCATGTCGATTGGACCGGCGGGGTTTGACCAATGGTGGAATCTGATGGCATCCCATAAATGTATCCATGATTAATATTAGACATAGGTGCCACACTAGAATGTGCTGCCCCACTAGAAGTATTCAAAGAATTCTTGCTAGAATTAACATTATTATTATCATAAGCAAAATTACGATCTTTTTCAAGATCCTCTAAACGTTCTAAACAAGCAATATAAGAAGCAAGCAACCCATCATTCTCAACAGTATTTTTACGCTTATCTACAGAATTGATGGGAGGCGTCTGAGGTTTACTTACAGTGGGTAGTACCTCAACGGTCTTGTCGTTTAGCTTGATCGCCAGAAGCTCAAAGTCCTTCAGTCTTGCTACCTTGCCATGACGATCCTTCTTGACGCCCACTAAGAATTGAGTCTGCATGTACTCTTGGAGCATCTTGAACTTCTGCTGCTCCTCTGGAGGTAGGTCTTCAAATGAAGCTGTGACGATATTCTCCATGTCAAGGTCGCAGCGAGATCCCATTGGGCTAGGGTCAAATCGAACGGTTTTAGGAACCTGATCTTTCTTCCCCAGCGGAGTCGCCAAAATATGTTGACGCTTTTGCTGGTCAACACACGAACGCGTTGGATCACGCGAGAGTCAAAAACGTGCACTCGCCGGAGCTTCTGCCCGGACCGGTCTGACCGGTCAGGGGCGCCGCGAAAACCTACGAGCACCGCCTCGAGAGGGACCCTGTCGGAGGTGATGCGCCTAGGGTTGTTCTAAGGTCGGCAGGCCACTTAGAACGTCCTCAACCGCCGTAGAGACGAATGAGGAAAGCAAGAGGGTTGGAAAAGCTAGGGTTTGAGATAAAAAGTAGTAAAATGTATTGATCGATTGGATGATAGGTCTCAATCGGCCGTGGCCCTTCATATTTATAGGGTGGGGAGGTCTTGCCCCGCAAGGAAATCCTTTACAAGTCGGAAAACACCAGGATTCCTCAATTCTACTCGGACTCGGAGTCCACCGGTCAGACCGGTCAGGCGCACCGGTCAGACCGGTGCGGCCCTTGCCGGACCAGCTACAGGGCGCCACCGGTCGGACCGTTCCTGGGAACCGGTCTGACCGGTGGTGACCAGCCTGGTCGGCATTGGTGCCAATTTTGAGTGCGAACAAATACTTATCGATTAATCGATGTATTACATACTCAAAATCATTCTTTTTAAATATCAGAAAAGACATCACCCAACCGTGTCTGCTTCAAGCTCAATTTTGCAATTACCAGGATGAACATGCCAAATTTTGCATCAGCTTTTCATAGTCTTCCGTACTCCCATAGTATCCCTCAGTGTCCCCAAAAATTTCTCCTCCGACCGATGTCATGCTATCAATGTCCACTTTGTCCTTTCAGGCTTTCACTTCCACCACCCCCAACCAAAGTATGCAAAATGTCTTGTGTAAAACCACACATTTGTTTAAGTACAGTTTAACAGACATGCACCGCCAATACTACCCCCTCATTTTCTACTTCACCTTACAATGGTCACTACAAGAAATTAACCAACCAAGGGAGAACATGATAATAGGAACAAGGGTATACACAAGTTGTATTACTTGTTGTGATCCTCAAACTTAGAGAAAATAATATCAGGCAAACCAAAGATGGACATACCTGTGACATGAAACCTCACTGCCCTAGTACTCCTACGTTGCTTACCTGCGAAAGCATGAAAATCAAAGAGAAAACACCAAGTTGTTGCTGCAGCCAAAATGATACAGAACCTGAAAGCCAATAGCTTGCAGCTGTTCCCGACCAGTAAGCAGACAAATGCAGATACAACTGTAGAAGGATAATTCAGTTTGCTCAAATTTCTTAGCTTCTTTTCACAAGAACTGAACTTTAAAATGAATAAATTGTTATCATGAACTTTTAATTTCCAGTAGAGATTAAGACAATGGCTCACAAGTCAACGCTTAGCATGGAAGCAAAATTAAGTGAATGTGTTCGTTGCAATAAATAAGAATTGCAGACCCACCTCCATTCTGAAGGCAACTATGGCGGTGCTGCCGTCGGTGGCAAGCACAGCCTTCGCTTCTCCTGCCAACATCGAACTTTGCCCCACCTCCACCGAGGACTAAAGTGAGGCACCTACCATCACTTCACTAATTCAATAGAAAGATACACTCGGATTTGCTTTTAGAAGTTCTGACGGTACGGTGGAGTCTAATTCGAGTTGCTTTTAAATTTGCTGGTTGTATTGCCATCGGTATTGAGTTCAGAGTCTGACAAACATTTTTCAAGCAGACTGCCAACCTACACAACCCACAACAAAACCAAAATAAGCCACACATACTAATCTGCTATCCTTAACACTTCTAATGTTGGCCTAAAAACCACTAATATGACTTCGTTTCTACTCCACCAAATGACAGGGGTAAACAAAACTGTACCTCATTCCTCATTTCACGCAAGTGTTTGATGAAATTCTGGAATCGAATCTTATACCCAGAGATATAGCTGCAAACATGAAAGACGTAGAGTTAGTTCAAATAATCAGAACATTTTCAAGAAATTCAGTATAAATGTCGAATGGAGTATTTAACGAAAGCCCAAATTCCTTTTCTAACAGAACCACAAAGTTTCTTTTGCCGTTTTCCATGAATCCCACTAAGCTCTGAATCCCACTAAGATAATCTAATTTATTTCTTAATCGTGAGATCAAATTAACTAAAACTTTATAATACACTGAAACAGTCTTCACAAACCCCAAGAAAGACCCAAACATTTTCCCCAAACCAAGAGAGCTGGGGACATAGCGTCAGAGCTTACTCAAAGTGAAATCTTTCACCGTTTCTGAGGGCCATCTCATGGATGCAGCCAATAATGTGGACAGGGTCAAGAACCAATCCCCATACTGTAGTAACAGAGTAGGACTAAGCGAGTGGGAGACTTACGCGAACGGCGACGGTTCGTCGAAGAGCGCGGCACAGCGCGGGCGGGCGACCTCGTCCAGGAGCGGCGGCGACGCCTCGTCCAGGTCGGCAGGTCCTCCTTGATCTCCTTCCTGCCAATCGTAATTGCTCCCGCCGCCATCAGCCGGGGAGGAGAGACCAAGAACAGAGTCGGCGACGGGGAGGCTGACGACACCGGGCTCTTGCCCCTCCCTCAGCCACCCTTCCCTCCGTAGCTTCCACCACAGCTCATGCCCCGGCTCGCCGCGGCCCCGACCAGCACAGGGCCGACGGGAGCTGGGGGCCTGAAGGGCGTGGATACGGAGGTCGACGAGGATGCTGGCCGAGCCGGTGGGCGAGGATGATGCCGACCAGCCGGCCGAGGAGCTAGTGGATCTTGAGGAAGTCGTGGGCTATGCGAGAAGCAGAGGGGAGGGTGTGGGAGGTGACAGAGTCGTCGGGGAGCAAGACGACGGGGGCAATACCAGGGAGCCGGGACGGATGGAGGACGACGACAGGGAGCAGCGGCCGGCGGCGGACGGAGTAGTCGGCAGCGGACGGGGTGGATCTAGACAGCACGGGGAAAGGAAAGAAGACACCGAATCATTTTTTTCACTTAAGCGCGGCACGGGGTGCGAGTGCGTGGCCGGGTGGGTCCGTCACGGGTACGTGCGGGCAGGTAGGGTGGGTGTGGGTGAGAAAAGAATTAGTTTTTTTGACAGAAACGCTCTCCAAATTGTGATTTTTCGGTCCTTCCATAGTCCTTCCACCCTATCCACTCTTAAAAACATATGACGGGTGGGTCCGGCGTGAGGGGTACAGTGGACCCGATTTGGATGAGAAAAGTTTTCAATTATTTTCGCTCCTTATAGTATAGATTTGTGAGTTATCATGTTTGAGCTCCAACACTCCAACCTTCTACGGTTCTAACTAGTTGTGTTGTACTGCTGTACTGAGTCACACATAAAAAATGGATTCAAATTTCAATGTTAAAAAATAGGACATCTCAATAATTCTATGATCGACTTTGTGCGGTATCTATTCTTGCAAGATCGACAGTTTCCATACTTGAGCAACGCCACCTTCTATGATCGCAGTCGCGTGTTGAACCAGAGTCCAGAGTCATACATGATGATTCTATCACCTTCGTGTAGTAATATTTGCAAGCTCGGTGGTTTCTATACTTGAGAGATATCTATCACCTTCTATGATGACAATGTGTTAAGTTGACCCGTCTATGCGATGATGGATTATTCTACTTTCAAAATTATATTTAAAATTTTTTATGATTAAATTGATTGCTTTTATATTTCCCAAACCAATAGCTTTAATACACATACAAGTATGTTTTTCAAACAAATTAAAATTATATTTTTAAAAAAATCTTTTTCATGATTAAATTGATTGCTTTTATATTTCCAAAACCAATGGCTTTAATACACATGCAAGTGTGTTTGTGAAACAAATTAAACCGAAAAGCTGCCAATTATATTTTTAAAAAAGAGATCTAGACAACAAACAACACGGACCAATTGAATTGTGACATCAACACACACAACACAACTCTCAACCTCGTCAGTTCGTCATCCAACTAGAAGGTTGGGGTTTTCACTTGGAAACTCAAGTTGTGGAAGGGAAAAGGAGCAAAAGGATAGGTGTTTCTAAGGAAGTACATGGCACCGCCCTCAGAATGGGCAAGGCTTTCACCACGGCCTCCCGTCCCGGTGCAGATCGAGCCCGCCCTTGCCGTGCCACTGAAGCCATGAGGGGCTTCTAGTCAACACTAGTGACGTACCAACAAAAGAGATCCAGGCACCATGTTATATTTTTATAAGTAATGCACCGTATGTCATTAAACTAATCCCGCATTCTTATATATGTGTTAATGAACTTTCAAAACCATCATCACTTTTTCAGTAAATCATTCCAAGTGTGACTCCAACTCTCCAAGTTTTCACGGCTCAACCTCGGCTGAACTTGGAATGAACAATTTGAAAAATTAAAGAAGCAAGATAACCACTTTGAAAGTTCATGAATCTAGATGAGAATGCAGGAATAGTTTAGAGACTTTTTATGCATTTCATTCTACTTTTTCTTTGGAATTTACACATCCTATGTTGTGGTAATTTTTTTACATGTGCAATTTTAAAAATATATTCCCTCCGTCCCTTTAAGACTATCGTTTTCGCTTCTCGAGAAACAACTTTGATTAAATATATAAAACTATTTATTAATATTTATGGTATAAAATTAATATTATCAGATAGATATTTGAATCTAGTTTTTAACAAATTTATTTAAAGATACAAATGTTATACGTATTTTTATAAATTCAGTCAAACTTGTGGCACGAAAACCAACGACGACCATCTTTTAGGAACGGTGGGAATACTCTTTATAGTAAAAAAACAAGTTAGTGGGTGTTTGGTTCCCATGAACTTATAATAAGTCCTGTCACATCGAATGAGGCAGAGCTATTTAGGAGGACTAGATATAATTTAATTATAAAACTAATTGCAGAAATACTAGACTTTTTTGCGAGATGAATCTAATGAGCCTAATTACTCCATCATCAACACATGTTTACTGTAGCATCATATTATCTAATCATGACCTAATTACGCTTAATAGATTCGTCTCGCGAAAAACTTGGGATTATGAAATTTGTTTTATCATTGATTTACATTTAAACTTCTAATTAACCTTCTAGTATACGATGGAACGAAACTTATACTTATTACTGCAGGAACCAAACAATGTCTTATTTAGGATTCAAAATTTGTTCTTTAAAATCGAGTCACTAAATTATTACTGTATTTAGTATGTGCATGTACATCCGGCAGTCAAGTATCAAATATGACTATATATAGAGGTATAAGTAATAAGGTCATTTAACCTATACTAATGTATTGAATTTTATAACTTTTTCTTAGGAGGGAGTATACAGTGTACGTTCGTATGATGTCAACAAAGAGATACCTCAGGCTTGGTCAAATTGGCAGGTTATTTTTTTTGAAAGTCCACACATTCATATGTCAGTGGTGAAAGTGCTACGGTACGGTAACTTTTTTTTCAAAATGGATGACTGTTTGGTTTTTTTTAATCGGCTTCTTCTACAGTATTTTTCTCTCATAACAAATATATCGTAAAAATTTTAATGTATTATTTTTCTCTCACAACAAATCTGTTGAAGACATGCCAAACGGAGTGTCATCTTTTGTCTTGCATGTTTTTTTTTGCATGCGGTTGAGGTTTTTTTTTTTTTTTTTTGTGAGAACTTGCATGCGGTTGAGTTAGACATGGCGCGCATGAGCCTGGAGCCCAGGACCGGGTAGCTCGTTCCAAGCCTCCAATTTCTTCTCACGGATAGGACAACCAAGCCTAACATTTAGTTTTCAGGCTTTCAAGCAAGGAACTTTAATTGTTTTCAACAACTAGTAGTGCATGGTAGCAGCGTCAAATATATATGTCCATTAACTTTTTTTTTCATTTCATTTCTTTTCTTTCTACCAACCGAAGTAGCTGTGACCGCGACTAGGAAACAACGAAGGAGTCGCTTTTTGTTGCACCTAACTTGAGCACCAGCACGCCTTTGATTATATATCTTCATGGGGGATGAAGTTGAGAGCTGTTCGCAGATCTCCCATCTGATAGCAAAACTGGAACAAACATGCACCGCCGTTTCTCGCGCATCTACTTGCGTGTGTCGTACTAGCGACTTTCACGGTAGAAGCATCATGCAAATACATCGATAATGTTTACGATCGCGTTAATTAAAATATGGCGTAGCCCGTTGATAGACATATATGGCGATTGCAAATGCACTGTCGTTCATCAGGTTCAGGGACTTGTATATTGTCAGTGCATACAAACGTGAGGTTGGTTGGTTGATGTGTAGAGCACTTGATGCCCTGCGCCGACATCACGTATGTTCTAAGCGAAGTTGTTTGCCTACTTTTTCCAGGACCATCAGTGGTTGCATAAACAAATAACATCTTTTTCGCTTGTGCAAGAATGGCACATCGTTAAGTTCTTCATTGCAGAGGTTTGGCATGGCACCCCTTACTCCATTCCTCTTCCACCTATATATATGCTTTATTTGAAACAAGCAATAAAGGGCGTACAAAAACATGCCATTTTCTCCGAGACTTATCTTTTGTGGAAATTCATACTATTTGTTTGGACAATCTTTGATCTTTCAACAAGGAATTGAGTGGGACCATTTCTGTATCGCAAGCGACCAAATCAGTAGTCCACTGAGCATATGGACATGGAAACACCCCACCGACGTCGACGTCCGATGCACACGACATGAAGTAAGCAATGAACTACTCCTACTTAGATCTAATAAATAGATTAAAAAGAAAAACACCAACACTAGGAAACAAGATGGAAACCACTTGTCCGTTAACAAAGTGCCGGAAGCAGGAGGATCATGTGAGTAGGCAACCAAGTGCCCGCATGAGGATACAAAGAATCTCCGATCATGTGAGCACACAGCACCCGGTCATCGATCGTGGTAGCACGTATGCTTCTCTTCTCCGCTTGGGAAGGTCCATGAGGAGGGGGCCATGACGATGAATCAATTTGCATCATGAGAGATACTGGTAGGTAGTTGCTGGGTCATGATCTCTTTCACTCACTACCTATGTGAATGTAATATGCTTGTGAAGGAAGCAGCGTTGGAGGCAGCGGGTACAACGTCTCACGGATGGCTGCTGAAACCTGAACGTGCAGGACTTTTGCCCTAGGCACAGAAACATTTTCCGTGTGCGTTGCGAAGAGGGCGAAAGGTAGGTTGGTCGCCCTGCAACTTTTTTGCAGGGTTAGGTCGATGGCCATGGCCATGCCTTTCCTGGCTTCTCCTCCTCTCACGCAGCTTTCCTCGCCCATCCGGTGAGCTGTCCCTGCTTTCATTAGTGTGGTGGAACAGGGGGGGTGATCACACACAAAAGCATCGATGCTTTCTTTGTTGCCCGGGTGTCCCTTTCGAAGCTAGTACGCGTTGACACCTCTCTCCTTGCTTGGAGCCACGGACGCGCAAATGGCCAGTGCATCCCAGAAGTTTCATTTCAGGAGCAGCAAAGAAAGATACGGCTGACTGACTGACTGAATGTGAAAAAGGCTTGATGGTCCTTCCGCCGTCAAGTCGAAAGAATCGCTGCTAGCAGCTGTGAACGGCCAGCATTCCCTTTTGCTGCTGATGCCAAACTTTTGCAGTAGTCAAAGGCCCCGAAGCATTGGTTGGCCAATTTGTTTGGTTCTGTTCTGTTCTGCCCTTAAGCTCACCGGCGGCTTGTTCTGGTTTCAGATGCAGAGGCAGATGGAATGCACAGCTGTAGCACATGCAGAAAGTCTACTAAAATGCTGGCAGAGCTGGTTGGTTCCATCGTTGCTGACCCGTAAATCTGTAACATGGATGCATGATCAGGCAACATGCTTCCTGATTCTCCGGGTTCAAAACGGCCAAAGTACTAGTGATGTACTAGACTGTAGCCATCAATTGGCTCGATTAACTTATGGACAGTATGATCACATTCCATGTCTCGAGGGAAAAAGAAATGCACTCCACTAGAATGCCAAGTGAAGTTAAGGTAAAAAAAATAAAATGAACATAACATTTCCGTGTGTAGTGTATGGAGTGCACTATCCAAGTTGTTACAAACCAATTTACCAATTTGAAGTCACCTCAAGTCACTTCGATCTACCAAGGAAAAGATCCTTGCATTGATTGATTTCCTTCCTCTCTAGTAGTAGCATCCTCAATTTCCCCCAATTTTGATTGAGCTCCGCTCTCCTCCTCTATGCGTATGTGCCGGGTGCTCACTGGCTGCTGCAGCTCGTTCCCGTTGGTTGGTCGCTTGCTGATCCCCTTCCTACTCCTGCAGCTTGTCGAGCGCCTGCAGCAGCACCGGCCGGAACCTGGTGAGGTTGACGCTGACGTCCTGCTTCATGATGATCCCGGCGAGCGCCTGCCACCCCTGCTTGTGGAGCGCCTCGGGGTCTCTGAACACCGTGTGATCCTTCGGGTACTTGTCCTTGAGGCTCGTCTCCTCCTCCCCGACGTAGTACTCCAGGTACCGGAGCTTCATGTCCTTGGCCGGCTGCCCGTAGAAGTTGGTCGCCATCCAGTCCATCTTTCCCCACGGCACGATCTGCACCACCAAGCCGTTCGTCGGCAGGAAGATCTGGTTCGTCAGCCCGGCCCCGTGCACCGCCAGGAGCACGTCCGCCGCGTTCACCTGCGCCGCGAACGCCGGAACGTCCGCGCCGGCCTCTGCCACCGTCACGTTGAACCCGAGCTCCGTTGCCGCCGCGGCCACCTCGTCGAGGTTCAGCAGCTTCCGTGTCCCGCCCCGGGAGATGATCAGCATCCGGGGACGCATGCCGGGCTCCTCACCGAGCACCGCCGGCCGGTCACGGGGCAGCGCCAGCGCAGCGCGGACGAACCGGTTGAAGTCTACCATGGTGTAGTTGCGCGGGTTGCGGGTCGGGTGCGGGGACAGGATCAGGTCGCGGTCCCGGTACATGCCGACGAACCCTGCTGTGAAGCAGTGCACGCCGGCGTCCTCGTCGAAGTTGATCGGGTCGTAGTTGGAGATCTTCTGGAGCAGCGGCGTGTATTTCTGCACCCACCACGGCTTGTAGTTGGTGATCAGCAGCTGCACCTCGCCCTTGAGGTGCCCCACCGTCAGGAACAGCGGCACCATTGCGTCCGTCATGTCGTGGAAGAAGTTGTCCGTGTACCCGGCGTTCGAGAACACCACGGCCGGCACGGTGTGCCGCTTCGTGCATGCGGGCGCCGCCGCCGCGGAGGCGGTGGACTTCACGGTCACCTCCGTCACGGCGGGGAGGAGGAAGTCGTCCTTGCGGGCGTAGGGGCGGAGCTTCTTCTCGCCGCTCTCGTCGAAGCCGCCGGCGCCCGACGGGTTCACCAGGTACACGGTCTTCTGCTTCGGGCTCACCCGGATGTCCCCGGACAGCTCGCAAACGGTCGGCCGCGCGTACGGGAACCCCTCGTCCACGCCATTCTCGTCGCAAGTCATCTTGCCTTCGCCACTGGGAGCTGGATTAAGCATTGAAACGCATCAGATCTAGCGCATAACCATCTATCCCTACCGAAATTATTAGCTGGGCACACCAATTTTGGGCCAAGTACAGAGCTTTAATTTCTGGGGCAATGCTGGTTCGTTGTTCTAAGTTCGTCCTGCTTTCCATTTAAAGTTGTGCGCGAAAAAAAAATCAAAAAAGAAAAAAAAAGGCGGAGAGGTGAGATTCCTTACATGGCTTTGCCTCCGAGGCCGCCGCCGCATTCTCGCCGCCGCCCTTTCTGCTTAACGCCTCCGGCAAGCCGGGCTCGTCAGAACCCGCCCCCGCCCCCATCTCGTTTCTCGTTACAGCTTCCGGCAAGCCGGGCTCCTCGGACCCCGTCGCCTCCGGTAGATCCACGGCGTCATCATCTCTGCTGCCGCCACCGGCTGGCGTTTCTTGCGGCGGGATGGCCTCCGTCTCCGGCACGGACGGCTTGTGCGACGACGGCGGCGAGTTCTGCAGCAGGGCGGACGTGTTGGCGGTGCTGGCTGAGGACGAATCGAGGCAGCTCCGATTAGATTAGTGAGGGAAAGAAGCTCGGTTGAGATTGAAATTGAATCGACCGAACCCAATGCGTACCGAATACAGGCGAGTAGATTGCGAAGAGCTTGGCGAGGGAGACGTAGGTGAGGAGCGCGAGGCAGCAGCCGGCGAGGAGGCCGACGCCCAGCTTCTTGGGCTCGATCTTGGACGTGAGGCTCCGCATGAGCCGGGGCGGCAGCCGCCGCTCGACGCCGCCCGGCAGCTTCGACGGCCGCGAGTACGCCGTCGACGTCATATCGAACCCTGCAGCAGTACCTCAGGGATCCAGTGACACAATGCTTTCCAACTAGAGGAGGGGAGGGGAGTCAAGAAAGGAGGAGGCAGAGAGCACGGGGGAGGAGGAGAGGAAGAGGAAGAGCACGAACACGGTAGGAGAAAGAAGATCCGAAGAGAAGCGCTATGGCTGAAGCATTTTTGTAGCAGCAAGGCTGGTGATGCGATTAATTTGATGGTTTGTTGGGGCAAAGGAAAAAAATATTTTCGTTATATAATATTTGGATTTGGATTTTGGAGTGGAGTTTATTCGAGGTGGGGACGTGGGGTTGGGTGGGGGTGGGTCGGTGGGATAGGGGTGTCAGGTGTGCGGTGAGGCCGTGTGCCCCTGGCTGCTCCCGAAAGCAACCATTTTTTTCCTAAGCAAGCGAGCTGCTTTGACGATAAACGCGAATGTACTCACTGTCATGTGTCATCGAGAGTTCTCTTTTCTCTTTGTTTTTTTGGGCATGTGCCCACCTAATTTCTAAGAGTATTTTGCATGTGGATGTACTTTAGATATTTGTTTGGACTTCAATTCATCTTCTGGTATGGTGAAATGGTTGGGGCTAGAAACTCATATGATGCTTCGCTAGAGATTCCTTTGGTTCCAACCATGTGGCGGGGATCCAACTAACTCAAAGTAACATAAAAAATTGAAAATGTGATGTGAAGGCCTTTTTAGTTAAGTGGTGGGAGTCCGCATCTCAATCAGTTAGACTAAATATGCTACTAGAAAAATAAAAAATACTTCTAAAATTTTGAGTATTTCTTTTATGATCGGTTTGGATCCCTTGAATTGAAACTGAAACTTGTTCTAGAAATAATATTCTATAGATATTAGATTTCATCAGAAATTAATTACTAAAATTTGATTCAATTCCTCTTTTTTTTGTGTTGATAGGATATTTTTCCATGAATCAAATTTCATATCCTATTTAGATAGCTAAATATGAAATCTTTTTAAGTGTAGAATAAACACACATATCCAGTTTGCAAAATAACCTTCTCTCCTCAAACAATAGATACGTGAGCTTATCGCTCATCTATCTACTATGTAGAATGCCACAATACATAGAGAGAGACAGAGTTTTTGTGTAGTAGAGTTAACTACTAAGTCCCGTATACTATTTCTTACACACACATGTACTCGATTAAATACATATGTCATTCATATAGTACCACCATTTTTTATTACAAATCATATCAAGTTCATTAAACGTCTATCTATTAGTTGACATAATGTATTAATATAAAATAGTTCAATTCACCTTTTGAGCTATTGTAGCGGTTATCTCTTTCTTGAGATTATTAAAAGTGCTAATAATGACATGTACTTGTGCGCATCATCAGTTAAGATATCGAATAGGTCGATCAAGTTGTTGTCATCTAACCTTTTAATCTTTTTTTTCCGATGTCACCCTCATTTGTGCTTCATCCTTAATTGCTTAAATAAACTTGTCTAATTTATCGGTCATCATGGAGATGAACGAATCATCAGATTTCTGCATCTAATAAACTTATTCTCTTGTGACTTGAAGGTGCAAGAAATAAGTTAAGCAAGCGAAATGGTGGCTTTTGAGAATTTACCGCAACATATGCATCCCGTACAGAACCAGTACTAACAAATGTTTTGTTCTTGTTCCAATCCCAACACAATCCACTTGATTTCATGATACCATTTATGAATAATGAAGTGTTTGTCAAATGTCATGTTTCTTGATATAATGTTGTCTTTGTAATATCAACGTTACACTTTTCTCGAACATTTTTTATAGTAGTTGTATATGCATGAGACTTCTGTATAGCATCTGTCACCTTTGATATAGTATTCCGCAAATGTGTCAAGAAGAGCATTGTCCTATATTGCCCTTCCAAAAAATGTAACTAACCTCTGTCCCGGTCTGACTTCTTATCCTTCTCCATATCCTACATGGAAAAAGTTTACCAAGGTTACGAGTAAAATATTACGAAACACCAAATCTTTAAAATGATTCTTTAGCAAAAAAATTATTTAGAATTTATCATACATTGACCATGTCTCACTTGGAAATTAGCAAACGTTTAGTTAGCTTTAGTGTCCCTAAAATTGGTCCATTCTTTTGATGATTGAATGAACATTAGTAATAATACCGACTTCACTTTAAACTTCATGAGATTTAACGGATATTACTCGATCAACTTGGCATATAAGTAAATGTTAACGACTCATAAGTGTGCCAAGTTGTGAACCACAAGCCCATCGATCGTCATAGTTCTTCCCTTAGAGTATTCATCCAAAGTTATCAATCTGTGGATCAGCAATGAACTTACTAGGGTTTTTCATCTAATATAACGGGTTAATCCTAACATGAAGCATTGATTGCATATGAGAGAAAAACCTAATAGATATGAATGAATCACATCCATAAACACAAGGAAAGATATAGCATAACCAAAAGGGGTAACCGAGCTTATCGCCTTCTAGTTGTAGTTCTAGCCAACGAGCAAGCAAATCATGCATCTCATCCAAAGCAATCTTTAAACTCTTACCTTCGGCCAAACTCCCAAAAAACATCTACCTTACATAGGATCACACCATGTCATGGCACTCCCTATCGGCATGGGAAGTCTAAGGGCACACCAACAAGTGAGTGTGTCTAGGAATCATGAAGGATCGACATACTAGATCTAATCACCATGATTACATAAAGCATGTTGTGTAGTCTTCCTAGCATTAGATGAAGGATCAAACATATTCATGATATGTAGAAAGCATAGAAGGAGGCATTGAGTCGCTAATAGATCAGATAACATGAAGAGCATTACTCACATAATAGATGTCACCACTGAGTACATTCCATCAATGATCCATACTAGCTCTCGAACTCCACCATGATGCAACCATGTAGGGAGGCCATAGCGATGAGGGTAGGCTTAAGTCATCTCCTAGACAACTTCAAGAACTTGCAATGGTCATCGTCTCTCTCCGGTGTTCGCTTCTAGGTTTCATCGAGTTCTCATGGATGGATGCCCGAGCCTTTGAGTATTTGAGGTACTTATAGTATGGAGAGGCCATAGGTAAAAGGGGAGGCCGGGCCACCTAAAAAAAGAGATGGGACGACCGACATGGACCCCTTGAGCCGACCGACCCAAGACCTTTTGGGTGTCTTGGTCCCATCTTTCATGTAGATGCTTCTTGAACCTATAGAGTTTATATTCCAATGCATGTGGCCCATAGACGTTGGTTGCTTCAGTATATGATTGAGACTTGATTCAAATGGAACATTTTTCTACAATAACACAACATGCGCCAAAATACAACACACATACAATGCTCATCCTCGAGAAAGTCAGGAAATTACAGAACTTCCCAAAGGGTCGAGCAAAGATCTCAAAACAAACCTAGGCAAGAAAGTCAAGTACATTTGTCCTTCAAACAAGAGATCAGGAGCGGCAAAGATAATCAAAGTATTGGTGTTCAAAGATTTACCTAAGCCAAAATCACCCCACAACTTTTTTCATAAGTATGGTTATTGCAAAGATAAAACAATTACTAAACTCCACAACAAAGATTTAGAATTCAAGACAATGGTCATGATGAAAGGTTGCAAGGGCAAAGTAAAAGACAAGAAAGCAAAGGTAGACATTAAAAACACTCACTCGATCCTCAGATTTTATTTATGCTTAGCCTTGCCTTCATCCTTTGAGTAAGTTCGATATACTTTCTTAACATAAAATTAGCATTGCCCTTTGATGTCATCCCTGCACTTAATCATACATAACAAAACATATTGCTCTCTCAAGTATTTAGCATTAAGGTTCATGTTTTGACCGGTCACTTTCATCATGGAAGATAAACTAGCAATAAAGAATATGCCACAATAAAATAAATACAATGCTCTTGAACTTAAGAGAGTTTCTTACCTTTACCTTATTCCATCATGAAGAGTTTTTCAAAAAGTTGCAAATCTAACACAAGTGAGATTCTCTTGCAAAAGCTCATGGAAACACTCATCTCATCTAGTCACTCAAGCCTATACTAGATTATTGTCAACCTATTATACTCATATATGAAGTGTATGTCTTATATGGAGCTTGGTAGGTAGAGACAATCCTAGCAGAATATTCTATCTAAAATATTATCAAATTGATTTAATGAGACTTGTCAAAAGGGCCATGGAAAATTAATGTCGGGGATGGAGAGAGATGAAACACACACATTTAGGTAGATGGACTTGTGTAAATGGATAATGAATGACCCCGAGACACAATTTAAGTTCTTGTTATCAGATTACACATGGTTGGAATACTGAGTATGAAATTATCTTCAAATCACTTTGCATTTAATGAAGCTAAATAACTGACCAGCACTTTTATTCCTTCTTTTTTTTTCATTTTTCTTTCTTTCTTCCATCATTTTTTCTTTTCTTTTCTTTTCTTTTCTGTTTTACTCCTCCAAACCTTAGGCAACATAATACTTACCTGGCAGCATTAAGAGATATGAGATGACTCCTCCTCCCATTCTTAAATGATTGCTCCAAAGATTCTATTTTTTAAAATATTTTTCTAAATTTTCTTGCACAATTGTGGACGCCCCAAATATTATTTTCATTAAATAGTGCCTCTAATCCTTTTGAACATTTATCAAGATTGTAATCCATACTCAATTTTGGATTGTGGTCAAGGATGTAGTAAAAAATGATAATTTGGGTTTAGATTGGATGCCCATCGAGATTTGTGAAATTTCATTGTAGAAACTCACAATGCATGGACATAAACGCTAGCAATAAAAGGTTAACACAAAGGAGATGGCCATCTTCTAAGTCTCATAACACAAAAATCGATCTTAATCAAACTCATCAAAACATAAGTTTGAAAACGGAAGGTTTCATCATGAAAGAACATACAAGTATATAGGCTCTGGTAGGTAGAACTTTGCAAGAGATTCAAAAATGTTGAGAGCTAAGAATTGTGTTTAAAACAAATCAAGCTAGCAGGTCATCATTAAACTTAAATCGAGAGCAACATAGAGTATGTGGTCTAGAATTTAGTCATTTAATCTCCATAAATAAAAGAGCCAATATTTAATCAATTTAAGATCATTCAATAGAGAATAATTAGTCAAGTCATATACAATATTATGTAGGTAAAACAAAGAAGCAACCTTCATTATTTTTTCATAAGAAAGACAAGCCAAAATTATTCATCATGGTGAGCACAAGGTGATGATGATCTTGATTTAAAAACAAAAATAAATCTAAGTTGTCATCCTATAAGCCATGTTATTATAGGAAGAGTTATACAAAGATTGTATTGTGTTCATGGTTGAAGGCTTGTATACACAAGCATTTAGAAAGAGACGGGCAAACAAAAGGTGTAGGAAAAATTTATTGTGCTTTTGATGCTTGTAATGAATTGTAGTGTGGTCTCCCCCATGTTTAAGTATTGTGCTTAGCATGGAAGAAAGAAAGCATCTTCTAGCGATCGTGATCCTCGTTTTCATAGATCCTCCCCCATGCTTGCAATTTTTTTTATTTTAACCATTTTTAATATTAATTTTAATAATAACCCCTCCTAAAACATATTTGCACCAGGTGACCCTTTTGCCCGCGCCTTGCGCCGTGGCGCGGCAGGAAGCCTCTGCCGCGCCACATGCAGTGGCGCGGCAAAGGATCCACCCTGGCGCGGCGGACCAGCGGGGTGCTGACGTGGAGGAGCTCTCCCGCGCCACATGCACTGGCGCAGCAGCCCTGTCGCGCCAAGCCGCCTGGCGCGGCAATGCCTGGCCTAGATCCAGCACCGGCCCCCTTTCTCCTTCCTCCATTTCTTCCTCCACAGAGTCGAGCCCGAGCCCTCGAGCTGCCACCGCCGGCCACCGCCCCTCCCCTCCCTCCGTCGATTTTTGGTGCGAAAAGTTGGGTAAATCGAACCCCGTATCTATCAGGGGGTGAGACCTGGACAGATCCACTAGGGGGTTGCCCTAGTGGTTTGCAGGTTAATGGAGGACCGGGACCTAAGAGCGTAGGTGGTTATGCACAGGAGGCACACGGAACTAGGCGAGTATGGCGGCGAGGAACAGGGAGATAAGGGTTTATACTGGTTCGGGCCTCCGGAGAGTAATACCCTACGTCCAGTTGTGGTGGATTATGCGGGAGGTTGAAGATGAGTTGTCCCTGTGCATGGAGCCCTAGGCCGCCTTATATGGGGAGGACGGGCAAGGGTTTGCATGCCAGGTCGGTTGACCCGTGTCGGGGTCGGTTACAACTGTGGGAGGCTTATCCCCCAGATTACAAGGAGTATCCCGTGATACTCGGAACTACAGGCGGCGGCGCGCCAGGTCACAGTGTCTTGACTTGCACACCAAGCTTCGTGGGTCTTCCGGAGTCTTGATCAGGTCGCTGGGCCCACTTGGCAGGTCGGCGGGTCTTCTGGAAGGTCGGGTCCACTTGTCAGGGGCCCCTGGGACCCTGGCCGGTGGGGACCCATGGGTACCCATGTCTCTCAAGCCCCTGATCGACGTGTAGGCATAGCGACCGAGGCGAGGTTGTGTCGACGAGTATCGAAGGCGCGGCACCGTCGAGGTCGTGAAGGGTGCACGGGGATCAAAAAGAAAAAACCCCTCCGATGCGCGCATGAAGTTGAACGCCGGGCTTCTGGGTCGAAGGACCATAAGGTCGAAGTGAAGACGAGGCATAGATCCTGTAGAACCGCCAGCCTGACTTGAATCAAATGTAATGTAGCAGCTGTCGCGACCTTCAGAAAGGTCGCCATTCCTACCAGGGGTAGGTCGAGCGGAGATGTGATGGAAGTAGGCTTCCATTAGGTCGAGGCGACCTGAAGAAAATAGGGCGTCGAAAGACGCACTAGTGTAGTAGCCCCCGAGAAGTAAAGTGACCAGAATGGCTGATTTGATGCTCCGAAGAAAAAGAAGAAAGAAATAGCCGAACCTACGACCTTCCGCTCCGAAAACAGATGCTCTTGTAATGCCGACGCTATAGGACAAAAGCTCCAGAGTCTTGCAAAGGTCAGCAGGCGACAGGTCTGGCGCAGCCAGAGTCACGAGTGTATTGTACGGTCACGGGCCAGCTTGCAGATGTAGCACAGGTCGTTGTCACCCGCAAAAGACAGAGGTGCTCCAGGACGTAGTCAGGTAGGAGACGGGCACGCCGTTGCCTCCCACGGGCGAACAGTGACCCCGTGTTCCACGAGGGTACAGTGACGTTGCGGATAAGGACGCCACGCAAGCTGGCTTGCGGATAATACCCAATGGTAGGTGCAGGGGTATAAATAGGCACCCATACTTCGAAGAGAAGTGCGCAATCTCCAAAGGAAAGCCACGATGATCCAGTGTAGTAATATTTTGACGCCATGGATGTGTGTCCGTCCGCCAGAGCATAGGGTTTGTGTAGTTCATGCTTGGAGTTGGAAGAATGCTTGCGAGGCTCGAAGAACTCGATTGGCCTCTTCTCCCAGTCCCGCCGAGGAACCCAGGAGGAGTATGGAGCAGTAGTTGCATCATCGGCCCTGACACTTACAGGCCTGATGTGATGCTGGTGAATGCTGCGCTCCACCCGGCGAGGTTGGTGTTAAAGCTCGGACCTTCTGCAATCTTGCGGGGAAGCTCAGACTGGACGCTGGGCGCCGCAGGAGACCGGTTGGTGCGCGAGTAGAGGTGGCTGTGTGGCAGCTACCTCCACAGTGGCTGTAGAGGTCGTCGAGTAGGTCCTGAAGCTAGAAGAAAGCCTGCGACAAGCCTTATTAGTGTAGACTGAGTCGTAAGCACTTTGGAAGGTAATTCAGGGCCTTTGATATCTTTGTATCTTGTAATTGGCCAAGGGCCAAACTCCTTGTAGCTTATGAAGCTATAAATAGTTTTGCATGAGAAATATCATGATTTCAGTAGTTGTAAGGGCGCCCGGGCTGCAATGGTATGGCTACCAAGGTCCCGGCAGGGCTGATATAGCACGCCGACCTTCAGGAGGCCTATCGTAGAGACAGGGAGCCCGTGTCGACCTGAATCGACACGGCCGTTGTGCAGTGACACAACGCAGGTAGTCAGCCTGTGAAAATCTAGGTCTGTACGACCTAGGAGGCAGCGGGGCCTTAGCGACCTCAGAGAGGCGCTACTTGACCAAGAGGTCACCAACGGGCAGTGGAGCCCTTAAGCACAGGGCCGTTGGTATAGCCATTAAGGCAATTTAGTAGGTAGCAGGACCTTAGCGACCCCAGGGAGGTGCTACTTGACCCGGAGGTCACCAACGGGCAGTGGTGCCTTTAAGCGCGGGGCCGTTGGTATAAACCAGCCACGGAGGCTAAGGCGATCAGTAGGTAGCAGGACCTAGGGGCCAGGGGTGTGAAACCGTTAATGAAAGCTGAGGCAACCTACCAAGCGGTAGTACCTATCGACCTTGTGAAGGTATTATTATAGACCCGGAGGTCGTCAGAGGCCAGGAGACCTTGAAGAAAATGATGGGGAAGGGGCTTAAAGTAGGGCATAACGAGTCCATGGACGCCGGGTCGTTGGGCAGAAGGCCAACGGGCATGGATTCTCGCACGGCGCGAGCCGTTACTGCCTGTGGCTGTTAGGCCGAAAGAGCCGTTGGGCGATGTATCCATTGGGTCACCGGGAATGTCGCCGAATCCGAAGAGACGTTTTGGGGCGTTGCGGGCCAACGCACTGATGCGGCCCAGTTATAAAAGACCGAGTGAGGGGTCGGGGACCCCACTCGCTTCTATTCCCCGCAACAGCTAGGGTTTCCAATCTGCCGCCAAGAGCTTTAGTGCGCAGATTCGCCGGCGTCACCGCGCGTAGATCCACCGCGCCCAGCGCCGCCGTATGCGCCAGAAGTCGTTGGTAGTGTTTAGAGCTAGATCCACCGGATTCGAGGAAGAAGAAATGGCCCCAAAGCATGCTTCGGCCCCGGAGAGAGTTTGGGAGCACTCGACAGTGACGAGGCGCAGCTCCAAGGTCTAGTGGAGCGCGGGCTACTGAAGCCCAGGGAGCAGGTGGGCTGGAGGCCAGCCGCCGGGGAAGCCTTCCCCTCCGAGGGGACCGGGGAGACCGTCGCCTTCATCGCGCACGTCAAGCGCAGATTTGGAGTCCCGGTGGGCGATTTCTTCCGCGGGCTGCTGCACTTCTACAGGATCGAACTGGTACATCTCGTCCCTAATGCTGTCACCATTGTGTCCTCGTTCATCCACTTGTGCGAGGCCTACTTAGGGATACCGCCACACTTCGACCTGTGGCGGTACTTCTTCGAGGTGAAGAAGACGGGGAAGAATGGCGTCGTTGGATCCGTCGGCTTCATGCTACGCCGTCACATGAAGACGGTGTACATCGACATGGAGCTACCGGACAACACCCAGGGCTGGCGGCGAGGGTGGTTCTACATCGACAACCCGAAGTCGGTGCTGGCGACTAGGTCGGGACTCGCGCCGGTCCCAGTGCCGGAGTGGACCAACCAACTGACGTCGCGGGAGATGGACACCATCAAGCTGCTGCTGGAAGACCTCAAGGCGCGGAAGGAAGAAGGGCTGACGGGTGGTGCGGTGGCCATCAGTTTCAGCCGGAGGCTGCTGCAGCCGATCCAAGATCTGGTGCATCCGGCCTACGAGTACTGGGGCCAGACCGACCCAACGCGCGTGGCGCAATGCAAGGTCTCCAAGCAGGAGATGGTGGCGCGGGTGAGGGAGCTCTTCAACGGGGTGATCCGGAACCGGACGTGCCCCATGGTGTTCTCTCTCAAGCGGCCCGCCGAAGTGGTGAGTTGCTGATCGACCTTGGTTCCTCTTTTTGTTGAGTTTGCATTCCCCCGAGTTTAGGACGAAGGTCGCCTGTTGCAGTGTCGTGAGGGCTTGTTCTGGAGCCCAGCTCCCCTCGCTGACGAGGGTGAGCGCAGCTTCAAGGTCCGGGCGGTGGAGGACATCCGGACTCCGCCGCAAGAATACTTCGACAACTACCTCTCCGACTCATCAGTGGGAGGTAGTGATGATGATGATCCACCCGTGGTGAGTTCGGCGCCAATGACTCGGCGTACGCGGTAGGTCGCCGGTAAGATCCCGGCACACAAGGGCGTCAAGATCATCTCCGCCACCATTGAGGCGGAGAAGAAGAGGAGGAAGAGGAAGGACACCACTGCATCGTCGGAGACGGCAACAACTAGCACCGAGGTCGTCTTCGAGGAGCAGGATGACACGCGGTCGCTTGACATCGGCACAGGGTCGGGCGCCGCGGTGGTCGTGGGAGGAGATGATACCCCACTCGGGGTTATAAACGAGCAACGGTCAAAGCCGAGCCTAGAGGGTGTGAGCGACCAAGGGTCGCAGAAGAAGCTGAGGCGGGCGCCACCCAGGCCGGTTCAGGTTCGGTTGAAATCCGGCAGCGGGTACGTCGTTGGACTTGTTTTTCTTGCTTTGCTTGACCTTCGCAGCTTGTTGAGTACGTCAGGCTGACAAGTTTGTGCGCCTTGGGCAGGGGGACTCCTGCTGCATCGGGTACTAGTAAGAACGCCTCAGGCCAAGAGGCCTTTGGGCGGAAGCTTGAGAAGCTGCCGGTGGGGCAGTCGCCGGCGACCTCAGGTGGGGATGTTACCAGTAAGGTCCCTGAGACCGTGGGGGCAGCATCGTCAGTGGCGGCCAAGCTCGCTGCTGACAGCACTCAGCAGGGGGAAGGTCTTCGCCAGGAGGACCCACCCGAGACGGATCTGCCGCAGGCGCAAGGGGCAGAGACCGGAGGAGGCAGCGCGGACGACGACCTGAACTGGTGCCTCTATTCCGACACCCCGTGGGAGGATGATGTCCTTGCCGACGGCCGGGACCTTGATGAATTCAAGTCGGCGCAAGCGACGATCAAGGAGGCAGCGAAAACGATCGGCAGGACGCTCATGGTGAGTCTGGATTCCTTTTGAGATAGGCCTTCACATTTATCTGGATTACTTGATTTGATGATCTTTCTTTTACGGTGCGTGGTTGTAGTCTCTCGTCGAGCGAGCGCAAGGCAGGGCAAACCTCCTGACGGAGGGCGCCCGGCTTCACGTGGAGCTGACCAAGGCGCGAGAGGACATGTTGTAGGCCAGGATGGAGGCTGCAGGGAAGATAAAGCGCCTCAAGGATGAGGCGGCCTTGAAGGACAAGGCGATGGAGGCTTTGAAGCAGGAGCTTGAATCCGCCAAGCTGAAGGCGAAGGAGGCGGAGGACGAGCTGAAGGTCGCCGCGGTAGGTACGTGTGGGGGACTCTCATGTTTGATGCTGGAGTTTATGTCGGGATGAACCAATCCTGACCTTGCTGATTTGCAGAGGCCAAGAAGAAGGAAGCCGCCTTGAGGAAAGACCTCAAGGAGTCAAAGGACCAAGTGAAGGTCCTCAAGGAGAAGAACAAGGAGGTCGTCGCCAGTGAGTATTACTATACCCGGAAGGCTGCATATGAATTTGGTGTCCGCAGGGATCTGGAGATCGACCTGAGCCGGGCAATGCAAACCCTTATTGATCATCAAGAGATGACTGCAGATCTTGAGAAGGAGCTGGACGACCTCAAGGAGGCTGCCGAGTACCTTGTGGGCGTGTACGTCCCCAAGGTCGAAGGCGGGCCGCAGGAGCTCGTCGCGCGGCTGGAGGAAGCAGAAGGTCGCATGAAGACCCTGCTGATGGATAGCGGCAAGCTCGTCGCTGCCGCTGCACTGGCCACGGTGAAGCACCATGCGCCGACCTTTGACCTTGAGAAGGTCAGGGAAGAATTCGGCCTGGCCCCAATGGTGGGTCGTGAAGACATCCAGGCCGCTGTTGAGGAGATCGTGAAGAAAATAGACCTGTAAATGTAACTTAGGACGTAGCAAATAATTAGTGCCAATGGGTCATGGACCCTTTTGATGTAAGATAAACCTTGCATGAATCAAAAAGGCATGTTTGATAAACTGATGTGATCCCTTCTTTGACTTATGTACCCTTTGTAAGAACACAAAAGTAATGGAGCTACACGAACCCTTTCCCCCCGCTGACCCAACTCAGTGCAGGAACGGCTTGCCGACCACACGGCTCGGCGTGGAGGCTTATGTGCAGCCGACGCGCGGAGGGGGTTCCTGGACCCAAGGTTGAGCAACCACACGACTTAAGGAAACTTATAAAGTGCACAAAAAGTTTTGGGAGGGGAGCACACAGTAGAAGGAAAGGTAAAAAACCCCACAGGTCGGGCGACCCTTAGGTTGGCAAAGCCAAGCCCCCGAGCGTGAAGGACCGGGTTCAATACCATGCCCTCGAGCGCGAGGGATCTAGTTTTAAGCCAAGCCCCCGAGCGCGTCGAGGGGGAGGGGTGAACAGAGAACAAGTAGGTCAAAAGGAAATCTTTATATATATTGAATTACAAAGGGTAGAGTACATAACTTTTATTGTGATACAAAGCTCCTAGGGGTAGAAGCGATGTAAGTGCTCGATGTTCTAGGGGTTCGGGACACCCTGGCCATCGGCCCATTGGAGGCGATAGGTCGCCGGCCCAATGACCTCCTTAACTATGAGGGGACCTTCCCAAGGTGCAGAGAGCTTGTGCATGTCCTTGGTGTTCTGGATCCGCCGCAGGACTAGGTCGCCAACATTGAAGGAACGTTCCCGCACGTTGTGGTCATGGTAGCGACATAGCTGCTGTTCGTGGCGGGTGTGGCACATGAACGTGGCCACACGATGTTCCTCGACACTATCAAGGTCAAGCCTGCATGTTTGCTCCACTTGTCCTTCGTCGAAGTTCTGGATGCGAAGGGCCCCGAAGGCAACGTCAGTGGGGAGGATGGCCTTTGACCCGTAGACCAGGAAGAAGGGTGAGTACCCTGTATCCGAGCTGACCTGGGTCCTGAGACCCCAGATCACGTCGGGAAGCTCTGAGAGCCACCTGGTTGCGTAAGGCGTTGAGCCGTCGAAGATGCGGTCTTTGATGGCCCGTAGGACCATGCTGTTGGCCCGTTCGACCTAGCCATTGCACCGTGGGTGCGCCACCGAGGAGTAATATACATCGATCAGGTTGTCCTAGCAGAAGAACCAGAAGTCAGCTCCTGTGAAAGTCGTGCTAAGGTCGGTGACAATCCTGTTGGGCACCCTGAAACGGTGGGTGATCTCCTCGATGAATTTGGCCATGTCCTTTGAGGTGACACTGGATACCGGACGGACCTCGATCCATTTGGTGAACTTGTCCACCGCCATGATGATGTGTTTGTAGCCGCCAGGGGCGGTCTTGAAAGGTCCCACAGAGTCAAGACCCCATACTGCGAAGGGCCAAGACGGGGGATTGTCCGCAGGGCCTGGGCCGGGACGTGTTGCTGCTTAGCGAAGAATTGGCAACCCTTGCAGCGACGTACAAGTTCCTGGGCATCAGCCATGGCCGTGGGCCAGTAGAAGCCAGACCTGAAGACCTTGCCCACCAGGTTGGAAGATGCGGCATGGTTGCCGCATTCACCGCCGTGGATCTCATCCAAGAGCCTGAGGCCCTCGGATCGTAGGATGCACTTCATCAACACCCCTGTGGAGGCGGACCTCCGGTAGAGTTCGTTGCCGACGACGACGTAGTTGGCGCTATGCCTCGTGATCTTCTCGCGCTCCGCCTTGTCCTTGGGTACTCGATGCTCGAGAAGGAAGGCGATGAAGTCTAGGCGCCAGTCGTCTTCTGCCTCGATCATGAGGACTTCGCGACCTCCCGGCGAGGTTACTTCGTCATCAGGCGACTCTGAGTCAGGGATGAGCTTTATGGACGGCTTGCGTAGGTGCTTGATGAACACACCGGCCGGAACCAGAGCACGCTTCGAGCCGAGCTTGGAGAGGACATCAGCCGCGATGTTGTTGTTACGGCAAACGTGGTGGAATTCGAGCCCTTCGAAGTGACGCTCGAGCTTGCGCACCTCAGCATAGTAGGCATCCATCGTGTCCTTCCTGGCTTCAGAGTCCTTGCTGACTTGGTCGATCACGACCTTGGAATCGCCGTAGGCCATGAGGCGCTTGATCCCGAGGGAGACAGCGATGCGTAGCCCATGGATGAGGGCCTCGTACTCGGCGCCATTGTTGGACGCCTTGTAGTGGATCTGGAGCACGTACTTGAGGTAGTCGCCCTAGGGCGAGATGAATAGGACGCCCACGCCGGCTCCTTCGAGGTTCAGGGAACCGTCGAAGTACATTTTCCAGTGCTCAGGCCGCTCCGATGGCGGAGGCTGCTGGATCTCGGTCCACTCCGAGACGAAGTCTGCGATGACCTGTGACTTGATGGTCTGCCTAGGGCAGAACTCTAGGTCGAACTCGCCTAGCTCGATGGACCACTTGACGATGCCCCCAGTGGTGTCACGGCTCCGCAGGATCTCGCCGAGGGGGAAGGCCGAAACGACCTTGATCTTGTGCGACTGGAAGTAGTACCGGAGCTTGCGAGAAGTGATGAGCAGCGCGTAGAGCATCTTCTGGGGCTGGATGTACCTGGTTTTGCTGTCTGCTGGGACCTCACTGACGTAGTATATAGGTCGCTGGACAGGGTAAGGTCTGCCCTCTTCAGGTCGCTCAGCCACCAGAACCAAGCTGACCACCAGGGTGGTCGCCGAGATGTAGAGCAGCAACGGTTCCTTAGGCACCGGGGGCACCATCACCGGGGGTGATGTGAGGAAGGTCTTGAGTTGCTCCAGAGCTTGGTCGGCTTCCTCGGTCCAGACGAACTTGTCCGCCTTTTTTAGCGGCTTGAAGAAGGGCAGGCCTTTCTCTCCAAGTTTTCTAATGAATCGACCTAGGGCCGCCATCATGCCGGCGAGCTTCATGACGTCTTTCTTCCTAGTATGCCGCTTCATCCTGAGGATGGCATCCACCTTGGTGGGGTTGGCCTCGATACCCCGGTTGCTGACCATGAAGCCCAGGAGCTTGCCGGACGGGACACCGAAGACGCACTTCTCTGGATTAAGCTTCCAGTGGTAGACGCGGAGGTTGGCGAAGGTTTCTGCGAGGTCAGCTATGAGCTTGTCCTCGTGGGTGGTCTTGACGACCACGTCGTCGACGTATGCTTCTACGTTCTTGCTAATCTGGCTAGCAAGGCACTTCTGGATGGCCTTTTGATAGGTCGCACCAGCATTTTTGAGGCTGAAAGTCAGGGCTGTGTAGCAGTAGATGCCATGGGGCGTTATGAACGCCGTCTTGTCTTGGTCAGAGACCTTCAGGGCTATCTAGTGATACCCTAAGTAGCAGTCGAGAAAGCAGAGGAGGACTCTTCCGGCCGTGGAGTCCACGACCTGGTCGATGCGCGGAAGAGGGAAGGGGTCTTTAGGGCAGTGCCTGTTGAGGTCGGTGTAGTCGATACACATTCTCCATTGACCGGTTTTCTTGGGTACAAGGACCGGGTTGGCGAGCCAAACCGGGTTTTTACACTCGCGGATAAATCCGGCAGCTAGGAGCTTTATTAATTCTACCCTAATGACGTCCTTGCGATCTTTCTCAAAGCGGCGAAGTTTCTGCTTGACAGGCTTGGCCGTCTTGCTTACATCCAAGGCGTGCTCAGCCATCTCCCTGGGGACACCCGGCATATCCGATGGACTCCATGCGAATATGTCCGCGTTATCCCGGAGGAAACTGGTGAGCGTGAGTTCCTATTTGGGGTCGAGCCCATCACTGATCACCACCATCTTCTCTGCGTCGGCAAGGCCGAGGCAGACCTTCTTCGTGAAGGGGACCGCATCTAGGGCGGTGTCGGTGCGCTTCTGCTCTGGGACAGGTAGGTCGACCGGGTCGACTTTGTTGGCCTCCACGACCAAGACCGCGGAGGCGTCGGCGGTAGCGGAGGTCGCGGTGAGGTCGAGAGCCTCCGTGTTGCACCTGAAGGAGATAATGAGGTCCCCTTTAACGGAGAGGACCCCATGTGGAGCTGGCATCTTCAACACTAAGTAGGTGTAATGCGGGATGGCCATGAATCTGGCCAGCATCGGGCGACCTAGGATTGCATGGTAGGAGGACTTGAAGTTCGCGACCTCGAAGTTGAGGTACTCCGTGCGGAAGTTCACCTCCGTTCCAAAGGTGACGGGGAGGGAGACCCGACCCAGGGGGTAGGCCGCCTTCCTAGGGATGATGTCGTAGAAGGGCTCGTCGCATGCCGTGAGCTTGTTGAAGTCGAAGCCCGCCCATCTTCTTGAGGGTGTCAACAAAGATGATGTTGAGCCCACTACCCCCGTCGATCAGAGTCTGGGAGAGCAAGGCCCCATCCACCGTGGGCTCGACGACGAGCGGGTAGGACCCAGGATCTGGGATGTGCACCCAGTGATCAGTTCTGGAGAACGTGATCGCCTGCTCAGACCAACGCAGGGGCGCAATTGGCTGAGTGTGGACGAGGTGGACGTCGCGCTTGTCCTTCCTGTAGCGCCTCCTGCTGGCGCTGGACTTGATGCCACCAATGATCATGTTGATCGCGCGGGTTGCGGCCTGGAAAGGCCCGTTGGGGTTGCCTGTTGACGGTGGAGGAGGCAGGTTGGTCTCGTTGCGGGGAGGCGCCGGAGACGGGTCGCTGCGAGGTGGGTCGCTGCGAGGTGGCTCACGGCGATCGTCGTATCGCTGCTCGCGCCGGTCGTCGCGTCGATCTCGCCGGTCGTCGCGGCAGTAGTTGCTGTTGTAGGGGCGATTGTCGTGGCGCCCGGTGTCGTTCCTGGGTCGCTTGGGGTCCGCGGGGGCGCTGAAGGCCCTCTTGAACTGGGAGCACTCACAGAGAGTGTGGGTAGCTCCTTCGTGGAACCCGCAGATGCTTTCGAGTGCCAGGTCGAGCTCCTCCTGGTTGAAGGTTGAGCCTCGGCGCCCCTCGACCGCTAGGACCTCGGAAAGTCGCTTGCGGAGCTTGTCTGCTGCAGTGCCAGATGTAGCAGCCACATCGGTGTCGAACTGGTTCTGGAGTGCGTCCTCTGTGTCCATCAGCTTGTTGACGATAAGCATGAGCTCCTTGACATTGGTGGGGCCAGACTCATGGATCTTCTCAAAGATCTTGCGGTCTTTGATGCCCTTCTTGTAGCTGTCGACGATCTGGTCGTCCCTGACGCCAACGCACTCGTTCTGGTTCTCGAAGAACCGGTGGTTGTAGTCACAGAGCCGCTCCTTAGGCTTCTGCATGACCCGCCCCAGGCTGAAGGTGTTTCCAGGGCGATTGTAGGTCGCCTGGAAGTTGGACGTGAAGGCCTGGGACAGATCGGCCCAAGTTTTGATGCTGCCAGGCTCGAGGTTGTTGAGCCACAGCGAAGGGGCCTTGCCCATCACCAGCGGGAAGTAGGCTGCCATATGGTCGAAGCTACCCTCGGCCGCCTTGACGGCGACGTAGTAGGTCGACAGCCAGATGTTAGGGTCGGAGCGCCCATCATACGGCTTGATGTTGGGCTTGAAGTTGTCGGGGTACTCCACTGTTGTATGGACATCCCTGGGCCCACTACTCCGGTGGGTACCAGGACCGACTACTCCGTGGGCCCCTGGGACTACTCAACTTGGGCAGCACGACACCTGTTGGCGTGGGGCGCAAGGATTACAGAGGGATAGTACTCGGATAGGAAGCTACACATGTCCGGATCCATGTAAAGAACTCCTAGCCGTACCTGACTAGTACTCTCCCCTCAAACCGACTTGTAACGCTGCCTCCCGGACTATATAAGGCGAGGCAGGGACCCCTATCTCTTCATCCGCATCATCTTGTAAACACACCCAATCAATCCAGAGCTACGCAGCATACAGGACGTAGGGTATTACGCACCTCGCGGCCCGATCCTGTCTAAATTGTGTGCCACGTGTCTCTCCTTTGAGTTACCGATCTCGGCGAGGCCACATTCATCTACCTCGGGTACTCCCCTTGGTAGGTTGCCAGTCTAAAACACCGACAGCTGGCACGCCAGGTAGGGGATCTCGCCGAAGATCACATGGCGAACTTGACGGCTTCAATCGTCATCAAGCCAACCGTCGCCTTCAATCACGGCGACACCTTCATCTTTGGCTCCTGGGTCTGCACCGCTGACGGTGCTGGATCATTCCAGCGCTACCTCACCATGACCCCGGACCCAGAGACCGGGCTCGTGACGCTTCCCGAAGTCACCACGGGCCCACTCATCGAAAAATTCGGCGAAATTTTGCTCTACAACCAAGTCGCCGATTTCGAGCTCGGATCCACCTCCAACTCGAACTCGACGTCGCCCTGGATCGCCTTATGCGAGCCGGCTCCTGAGCCATCGTGTGAAGCGACCCCTCTCCACGAGCACTTCCCATACGGTCTCTGCAATGCTAGCAGGGCCCATACGGAAGCTCTCGCTGCACGCCGGGCCGACAAGGAGATCGCCTCCGAGTACTCCTCGGACCCCAACACCGGAGCCGGCTACTACTCGGACTCTTCCTACGAGTTCGACTTCAGATCGGACCCAATCGAGTCCGAGTCCGAGCTCAACATGAATGAGGAACCGCTGTTAGGTCCTGCCTCTGGCCTGGTCATTACATCTACTCCCGCCGGCAGATTTGTCTACTGGCCCGACTGCAAGCCTGCAGACCTGACGGACGACAACTCACGCTGCGTCGCCTACCTCGATTCACTCCCCTTCCAGGAGGGGACTCCGCTGGCTCTAAATGACGAGCACACCCCCACCGAGGTGGCGACTACTGACTCGAGTCTCTGCACTCCCGACCGTGAAGTCTTCATGACGGCCACAGATGTTGGGACTTCGGAAACTCGACCCGACCGGTACCTCGACGACATCTCGGAGGATGAGTTATCTGCCAATGCACCTCCGAACGAGACCACCGAAGACAAGAACGCTCGGCGTGACCGCAATAGGAAGCGGAACGACCGACGCAGACGTCTCCGGGAAACTCTCCCTATCCGGAACCTCAACGAGGCCCTGGAGCAAGTTGCCAACTGGGTACACTCTACTCCTGGGCAGTGCCTCATGTCTATCACCACGATAGCACGGCAGGCCCAGGGGATCCGCGTGGGTGAAGTCATCGCCAAACTCGCTGAAGACGCCTACTTCATGCGGGTCGACAACAGGGTTACTCAAGTACCCCCCGTCAGAACTCACGACGCCAGAAACAACGAAGCCACTAGCCGCAGCCCGGCAGACGGCGGACGCAATCGTGTCCGTGGTGAACACCAGCCAAATCCCAACCACTCTAGGGCCTCGGGTGGAGGACCCTCGCAGGGCGGCATCAGCCAGGGTGGCACCAGAGGTAGTCGCGGCGGCAGCGGCGGCGGTGGTAGCAACGGCGGGAGCTCATCCCATGACGCCGGCAAAAGAGCTGGTGGCGGCGGCGATCGTGGCGGCCGAGGCCACACGACTAGCCACGCCACCGGCAACGCACATGGCGGCTACGACGCCCGCCACAAGATCGACGAGATCTGTCGCAAGAAGGCTACTGAAGCAAGCGACAGCGACGGCTTCCCCGCATACTCCGCAAGACTTCGCAACCTGCTTCTTCCCGAGAAATTCAAACCTCTCGGGATCTCCAAGTATGACGCGAAGCAAGATCCAGTTCAGTGGCTCAGGTGCTACGCCTTGGCCATCGAAAACGCTGGTGGTAACAATGACGCGAAGTGCCTCTTCTTCCCCTTCTGCCTGGATCAGGCTCCACTCACATGGCTCGAGTCACTCGAAAAGAACTCGATCGACCAGTGGGACCAGCTGAAGGCTCAGTTCACCAGCAATTTTGCGGGTGCCATGGGGCGCTCGAGTACTCGCATGGACCTGGCAATGGTCAAGCAGGAACAAGGCGAGACGCTTCGCCAGTACATGCAGCGCTTCTTCGACAAGCGCGTGACTGTAGTCGACGTCACCGATAAAGAAGTCATCGACCTCTTCCAAGACGGACTCTATCACCGTCGCACCTCCGAAGACTTCGGTCGCCGCCACCCGAGTTCCATCACCAAGCTCAAGGACATGATCACATCATGGGCCGACGAAGAGGACAAGGCGAACGCCAAGTATGACTCCATTCGCGACAAGAACAAGAGCAACACGGGCGGCAACAACAACAACAAAAATCAAGGGGGTCGCCACAACAACAACTACTCGAGCTCTAACCGCAAGCGCAAGCCAGACAACACAGTCGCGGCTATACAGCGCCCTGCAAAGGACAACTCGAAAAAGAACTCAGGCGGCTTCAGAGACTTGCTCAAAGAGAAGTGCCTGTGGCATCTGGATGGTAATCACACCATCGAACAGTGCTACCAGCTCCGGCGAGCACTCAAGGACACTCCCGACCCACGGCCTCCTCACGACAAGAAGGGCAAGAAAAAAGTCGATGAGGGCAACGGCGACTTCCAGGAACCTGACAAGACGGTGAATGTCCTCTTCGGTGGACTACCCACCAGACGGTCTCAGAAGGCCACCCGACGGGAAGTCTTGAACATTGAACCAGCGGTGCCGACACCTCTGAGGTGGTCGGAGGTACCCATCACCTTCTCCCGCGCGGATCAATGGACAAGCTTCTCCGAACCAGGACGTTTTCCACTCGTCCTGCAACCTGTAGTCGCGGGCTCCAGATCAACAAGGTCCTCATCGATGGCGGGAGCGGACTCAACGTCCTCTTCACCAAGACCTTGAAGAAGATGAAGCTCGACATCACCGACATGCTCACCAAAAGCGCGTCACCTTTCTACGGCATTGTCCCCGGTAACGCGGCTATTCCACTAGGCTCAGTTGTCCTGCTAGTTACCTTCGGGGAGACAAGGGAGAACTACCGCACCGAGTACATCAAGTTCGAGGTTGCGGACTTCGAAACCTCCTACCATGCCATCCTCGGCAGACCAGCTATCGCCAAGTTCATGGCGGTACCACACTACACCTACTTGGTACTCAAGATGCCAAGTCCTGCCGGAGTACTCACATTGCAAGGGGACTTAAAGATTTCGTTCGACTGCGACACCGAAGCCGTGGAACTCGTAGCGACCAACCAAGTACCCAATGCAATGATGGAGATCTTTGCTACGTCCAAAAAGCTCACCCCAACCGAACTCGAGATTCCCATGAAGACCGACACCGCAAACAAGCCTCAGCCATCAGAGGAAGTCCAAGTGAAGGCCATCGACCTTGGGACGGGCGACAACAGCAAGACTACCATGATCGGGGCGGGCCTTGACCCGTAATAGGAAGACGCGCTCGTCAGCTTCCTCCGGGCTAACCGAGACATCTTCGCATGGAAGCCAGCGGACATGCCAGGGGTGCCCAGGAGGCTAATATAGCACTCACTCAACGTCGATCCTAAAGCTACCCCCAAATGACAACACCTTCGCCGTTTCGCCGACGACCGACGGGATGCCATCAAGAAGGAACTCGCCAAACTACTCGCGGCGGGATTCATCCGTGAAGTTTTCCATCCTGAGTGGCTCGCCAACCCCGTCCTCGTCCTCAAGAAGAATACCAACGAGTGGAGGATGTGCGTCGACTACACCGACCTCAACAAGCACTGCCCCAAAACCCCTTCGGGTTGCCGCAGATTGATCAAGTCATTGACTCCACGGTGGGCTGCGACCTGCTCTACTTCCTCGACTGCTACTCTGGGTACCACCAGATCGCTATCAAGGAAGAAGACCAGGAGAAGACCGCGTTCATCACCCCGTTCAGCGCCTACTACTACACGACAATGTCGTTCGGGTTGAAGAACGCCGGCGCCACCTATCAACGAGCTATCCAGGCCTGCTTCAAGAAGCAGCTCAACAAGAACGTCGAAGCCTACGTGGATGACGTGGTTGTCAAGACCAGAAACTCCGATACGCTCATCACCGATCTTGAAGAGACTTTTGCATCCCTGCGAGAGTACCAATTGAAGCTCAATCCCAACAAGTGCGTCTTCGGCGTACCATCTGGGAAACTACTCGGCTTCATTATCAGCCATCATGGCATCGAAGCCAACCCCGAGAGGATCTCCGCTATCACCAACATGAAAGCTCCAACCTGCATCAAGGATGTCCAGAAGCTGACCGGGTGCATGGCGGCCCTGAACAGATTTATCTCGAAGCTTGGAGAACGGGGACTACCTTTCTTCAAATTACTCAAGCATCAAGAGAAGTTCGCGTGGACCACGGAGGCTGATCAAGCTCTGGCGCAGCTCAAAGATTTCCTGTCTAAGCCACCGGTCCTCACGGCTCCTCGCAAAAAGGAGCAGCTACTGCTCTACCTCGCTGCGACTACTCATGTGGTCAGTACTGCCATCGTCGTCGAGCGGCAGGAAGAAGGCCACGCCTACCCAGTCCAGCGACCAGTCTACTTTGTCAGCGAGGTTCTGTCAGAGTCCAAGACACGGTACCTACCGGTCCAGAAGCTACTCTACGCAGTGCTCATCACCTCGCGGAAGCTACGACACTACTTCCAGGAGTACTCGATTGTTGTTATCACCGACTACCCGCTCGGTGACATACTCCACAATCAGGATGCTACTGGAAGAATCTCCAAGTGGGCGGTCGAACTCGGCGCCCTCAACATCGACTTCAAGCCACGTACTGCCATCAAGTCCCAGGCACTAGTCGACTTCATGGCAGAGTGGCGGGAGAATCAGCTACCAACCCCAACCGAGCGCCCAGAACACTGGGTGATGTACTTCGACGGCTCACTTAAGCTCGAAGGGGCGGGTGCAGGGGTGTTACTGATTTCTCCACAGGGCGAACAACTCAAGTACGTCCTGCAGATCTTCTGGAAGGTCTCAAACAACGAAGCCGAGTACGAAGCCCTACTTCACGGGCTCCGCCTCGCAATCTCTTTGGGTATCAAGCGGCTACTAGTCTACGGCGACTCCGCAGTGGTCATCAACTAAGTCAACAAGTCTTGGGATCGCAACAAGGAGAACATGGACGCCTACTGTCTGGAAGTCCGCAAGCTCGAGAACAAGTTCTACGGTCTTGAGTTCCACCACGTCATCCGCGACAATAATGTTGCCGCGGACGTCCTGTCGAAGCTTGATTCTACTCGCGCGCAAGTACCTGCTGGAGTCTTCGTCCACGAGCTTCATGTGCCATCCATCCCGGAGCCGGCGCCAATGACCACTGACCCTGTGCCACCACAGACCGGTCAGGAGGTCATGATGATTGACGTGGACTGGAGACAACCCTTCATCGACTACATCCGCGAGCAGAAGGTCTCATCCGACAAGAACTTGGTCGAACAACTCGTCCGCCTAGCCAAGGCCTACGTACTAGTCGGAGACAAGCTCTATAGGCGAGGTTCCACTTCTGGAATACTCATGAAGTGCATACCTCGGGAAGAAGACAAGGATATCTTGGAGGAGATCCACAAAGGCGTCTGCGGCAACCACGCGTCTTCCCAAACGCTGGTGAGCAAGGCTTTCTGACGAGCTTTCTACTGGCCCACAGCTCTGGCCGATGCTGAAGAACTCGTCAGAAAGTGCCAAGGATGTCAATTCTTCACCAAGCAGCAACACGTCCCGGCCTATAAGCTAGTCACCATACCACCAACCTGGCCCTTTGCCTGCTGGGGGCTCGACATGATTGGGCCTCTGCCAACTGCACCAGGAGGATTCAACAGAGTCTTGGTGGCCATCGACAAGTTCACCAAGTGGATCGAAGTCAAGCCGGTCACCTGCCCAAAGGCCGACAGAGTACTCGACTTCTTGGATGAACTCGTGCATCGCTACGGGCTGCCCCATCGCATCATCACAGACTTGGGTTCCAACTGCAACAACCATCAGTTCTGGGAATACTACGAGAATAGCGGGATCGACGTCCATACGTCTCAGTCGCCCACCCCCGCGCCAACGGCCAAGTTGAGCGCGCTAACGGGATGGAACTCGACGCCCTCAAGAAGCGTTTGCACGACGCAGCTAACACCAAAGGAGGCAAGTGGATCAAGGAACTACCCAACGCACTCTGGGGGCTTCGTACTCAGCCTACCAAGCCGACGGGGCAGTCGCCCTACTTCCTGGTCTACGGCTTCGAAGCTATTCTACCTGCCGACGTGATGTGGGAATCCCCGGCAGTAGAGCAATACGACGAAGGCATCTCAGAAGACAGCAGATGGGTTGACATCGACGGTCTCGAAACGGGCATCCAGCGCTGGGAAGGTGTTGAGGGCAAGGTCGTCACTGGAGCCTCTGGCTGGGACGGCCTCTCTCGGCGCTGAGTGGACGCTGCGCTCCGGGACGACAACCTGGGAACATGGCTGCCGATCCCGGTTGGTCTGGACGATGGCAGGGTCGCCGTGTTCGGCGTCGTAGTTGGCACGTCTCCTGTTCTCGATGTTGTGTTGATCACGGAGCTCGCGCTCCATGATGCGGTGAACGCCTTCGGGTGCGTCGTACTTGCAGTCGTAGTCCAGGCGGCGGTGGAGCTCGCGCTCCTCGTGCTCTCGGTGGCGCTGGTCGACGATGTCGCGTATGTCGCGGGTGCGCCTGTTGGCGTCGAGATTGACGCGAAGGTCGGCGGCAGGCTGCCGGGCAGGTTGCTCAGGGTTGTGCTGTGCGACCTCCTCCCGAATGGGGGAGAGGTGGCTGCGCTGAGGTCGATGAGATCGACTGCGCGAGTGGCGTGTTGATGAAGACGCAGCGGACTTGGAGGCCGCGCTCTTCTCTTCCACCATGGCGTTAGCGACCCAGAGGTACGCGAGGGTCTGCTCAGCTTCAGGCATCATCTGGGCTTGCTGGAGCCGGGTAATGGCCGCACCCAGGTTGGCCTGGGGGCTGTTAAAGGTCGGGATCCCAGCTTCCTCGAACTCTAGGCGCAGGTCCCGAGCGCAAGGCAGGACCGCGTGCTGCTGCTCCTCCGCACGTCGCTGGGTGCGGCGGGCATTGGCTTGGATGCGAGCCGCCTCTTCGAAGTTGGTCGCGCCCGGGCGAGGTGGCTCGTTCTCGGAGATCACGAGCACTTGGCAAAAGACGATGTCCTAATCGTTGGGGGAGATTCGAACCCGGACCTTCTGGAACTCCCCGCATTCCGGAGACTGGGTAGGTCACTTAGCTCGGCAAGGGAGCTCGTGGTCGATCTTCTTCCGCAGGCGGCACCCGCGGAGGGTGTGCTTCGCACCCTTGTGATAGGTGCAGGGCACGTCGAGGGGGTCGCGCCGAGCGCGAGGTGCCGACCTTAGGTCGCCAGAAGGTCGCCGCCCAGATTGGATCTGGGGAGGCCTAAGCAGCTGGCTAAGGCGAAGGCCGGGCGCAGACTTCAAGCCGAAGGGGAAGGTGTCGTGGCGTAGCGCAGTCTGCACCGAGCGCTGAGCTCGTTCGCAGATCTCCAGGGTTTCCCTCATCGAGCCGATGACGTTTCCATCCCCTAGACAAGGTCACAGGGTCTGGGTGGGTGGGTCTCCGATACTAGATCGGGAACAGGGACGACGACGGGCGCCGTGACGACCTGCTCGGAGGTCGCCGGAGGAGTCGAGGCTGCCGGAGCAGGAGAGGTCGACGTGAAAGATCCGAAGCAGATCTCCACGGGGTTGGCGAGGAAGTCCGCCATGCTCGTCGGGAAGACGACGTTAGATTGGGCCACCATGCTGCACAGCGAGTTCCCGATCGCCCGTACCCGACGCGCCAACTGTCAGGGGGTGAGACCTGGACAGATCCGCTAGGGGGTTGCCCTAGTGGTTTGCAGGTTAATGGAGGACCAGGACCTAAGAGCGTATGTGGTTATGCACGAGATGCACACGGAACTAGGCGAGTATGGCGGCGAGGAACAGGGAGACAAGGGTTTATACTGGTTCGGGCCTCCGGAGAGTAATACCCTACGTCCAGTTGTGGTGGATTATGCGGGAGGTTCAAGATGAGTTGTCCCTGTGCATGGAGCCCTAGGCCGCCTTATATGGGGAGGACGGGCTAGGGTTTGCATGCCAGATCGGTTGACCCGTGTCGGGGTCAGTTACAACTGTGGGAGGCTTCTCCCCCGGATTACAAGGAGTATCCGGTGATACTTGGAACTACAAGCGGCGGCGCGCCAGATCGCAGTGTCTTGACTTGCATGCCAAGCTTCGTGGGTCTTTCGGAGTCTTGATCAGATCGCTGGGCCCACTTCGCAGGTCGGCGGGTCTTCTGGAAGGTCAGGTCCACTTGTCAAGGGCCCCTGGGACCCTGGCCGGTGGGGACCCATGGGTACCCATGTCTCTCAGTATCATTGTGAAGGTATTACTCTACTTTTCTCCTAGTTTTACCGCTTCATTTGTTAGTTTCTTGCATGAATAGGTTAGTTAGGGTTTGTTATTAATTTCAAAATGATAGGATGTATATGTTCGTTTAGTTGAAATTGGGTGTATAGTTTGTGTTACTAGTCGCTCTGCTCTTGATTTGTACGTGAGGAATTAGTTGCATTACTAGATTTAGTGATATTTTCTCATAGGTTAGGTCACCCATGTTAGTTTTATATATATATGTGTAGATTTTGTCTATATTATTCATTCAATTTACTAGATGTTTCATTTCTTTGTGTATGCTATATTATTTTTGGGATATAGGTGTGATTTAGTTATATATTTATATATGTAGCATTTATTTATGTACAAATTGCAGTTCATGGATAATCTGTGGCGTGAGAACAAGTGGAAGAACCGGCCCAAGGAGCTCTATCCTGATGTATCCTGCAAGGATGCACCTGTGCCGCCTGCACTCCCTGTTCCAAACTGTGACTGTGGCAAGGCGGCTAAGGTAAATCAATCCATGCACCCTGTCACGGCGGCTCGGGCATACTACTCGTGTGGTGATACTCGTGTAAGTAGATTTTCTGTGAACTGGTTGCATTACAACATTTCTTGGTTTGAATGTTGGATGATGAAAAGAAATGTTTGTTTTGATGCAGCCAGAGGAGATGTGCTATTTTTTTAGTGGATTGATGGACCAGAAATGGTTGACCCAAGAATCTTGCATTTTAAGCAATGGATAAAAATGTCGTACGAGACCTTCAAGCGTCGGGTGCCTCCTCCACCAAACCCACCACCAATGACAGAAGAAGAGAAAAAAAGAAGCAATCGCCACACGTATGGCAAACCCACCCTTGTGCCATTGTGGTGTGCCTGCCGAGATTATGAGGTCTATGCCAGGGTGCCCTTTCACTCCTACCTTTAAGTGCCAAAAACGAAATAAGGTTAGTTATGCATTATAAGATGATAACAAACTTGATGCAGTTTAAAATTGTGGAATACAATAAATGTTGTTGTGAAGTTCTAACTTTGACGTTTGACTTGTGCAGTATGGGTATCCACTTTGTGATTTCTGGGAATATGACTATGGTCCTAAGTCGTATTGGCCTCAGTGGATTGGAAAGGAAAAGGGTAAAGAGAAGGAGGATTTCCATGCTCCAGATCACAAGTGCCATTGCGGCGTAGTTGCCAACTATGGTTTAGTTCCATCGGAGTTGGACATCGGTTATTATTGTGGGCACATGGTTGGAGATGATTTGGTGAGTTTTATTTGTTTGTAAATAATGCACAGAAGATGGTTAAAAAAATGTGTTATGACTGGCATTTCTTGTGAACAGAAAACAAGAAAGTGTGACTTTGAGTTCTTCTACGACAAGCGCAAAGTTGAGAATGAGATGAAGTGACGTAGCCTAGGTGGAAGACATCCTAATGTTTTGAAGAGTTACTTGAGGGGTAGGAAGCAAGATCAAAGAGAAGCGGCAAGGAAAAGAGGATTGTGGCCTCGACCGACTGGAAAAGGTAACGAGAAATATGTGGAGCCTAGAGAGAAGAAACAGAAATATGGAGATGAAAGGACAAGTGGACTTTGAGTGGATGAGGTTTTAATGAACACGATGAAGGGACTTATTATAGATTTACCGATAATTATTGAGGATGAGTAGTAGATTGGAGGCATTTGGCATATTTTGTGATCCTCCGGTGGATGATGATGACTCAATGTTAGTAGGTTCATGTGTTTGTGTGTGAACAATTGTGTTTGCATTAGGACTATGTATTAATGAACAATTAGTGTTTTCATTATGTGCTATGAACTTGTGTGAAGTCATTTGAACTTCTGGTAATATCATTTGTGAACTTTTATGTCATTTATGGTAATGAGTTGTGTTTTCATTATGTCCTATGATCTATTGTGATTTTTTATGACCCTACTTTGATGTGGAGGATGAAGGGAGGAGTAGAGGTGTGTTGAGGAGCGGAATTAAGATAAGATACCAACGAACTTGCAATGGCATGTACAGCACAAGTACTAACCTAACAATGCGTCGTTTCTAATCCTAACATGCATTAGGGAATTTAGAAATTTGATTACAACATTTGTAATCTAGTTGTAAGAGAACTGCCCGGACAACAAGGAGCCGGCGCCGACGGAATCCTGAGACGGCATGTAGTAGTACCCCGGTGGTGGTGGAGGTGGAGGTGGAGGGGATGAATCTCTATTCTTCTTGTGGCATTCACAAGTGCAGGTCGCACAGGTGCAGCATCTATCGTCGGTCGGTGGAGACGGTAGATCTGGAGAAACCAGAGCATCCTTCAGGCGTTGCTCCAGGTTGTAGATGACGATTTCTTCGAGGTAGTCGATGTACCTCTGATGGGGGTCAATGGCTGGGGGATCGACCCATTGCGAAAAACCACAATTTTCTTTATCGTTGGAGTACTGAAAAAATCAAGAAAACGTTAGCAAAACAAAGAAACATGGTGAAGAAATATCATTTGCATTGCTTACCCAAGCAAATGGGCAGTGCCAGAAGCGTCGACCGGAGTTGTTCCATCCCTTGTAGACTTGCATCATGCAAAACTCACTGTGTGAACATCTTGGCCACTGCACCGGTTATTTGGGTGCGTAGCTTCTAACTTGACACATCGAATTGAAGTCCCTCTTGCCTAGGACTGAAAATTCGCCTTTGAACTCTGGATCTTGCTCCTCCCACAACTCAGGACCATACCCGTGATCATCCCCACTCCAGGAAGTCATTGCTGCTTGCTGTGGAGAGACATCAGAGAGAACGGTGGTATATGTAGGCAGTAGAAAGCTGGGTGGTGGGCCATTCGATCCGTGGGAGCAGCAAAACACAGCAGTGACTCAAAGAAAGCACACCCTAGTACTAGGGCAGTGCTGAGTTGTGGGCCATTCGATCCATAGGAGCGAAACGCAGCAGTGACTCAGAGGAAACACATCCGGCTCTATATGTTGCAGTGAAGTAGAGAGCATAAAACACACTCTATTTCATAAAAAAATTTAAACTGTATCGTCGGCCCGAAGAACGTCATAATCACTTCAATTCTTCATTTTTGATCGAAATGGTAATATGTTGGGAACTGAGAATTTTTCATGCACAATCATGATGAGAAGAACGGCGTAACACGCTTATTAAATGTGGGGCGATCTCACATTTTTTCCTTACACATTGGCACCTCATGGAACACAAACGTGGGCCCTACACTACCGCACCACACCGCACGGCGCAGCAAGGCGGTACTGCCGCGCCACGGAGACCGGCGTGGCAAGGCCATGTTGTCACACCCCCCGCCAGTTTTGGACAGGAACGACCCGGGGAAAAAAAGAAAAATGCGTGGCGCGGCAACCCTAGCTTGCCGCGCCAGCACTGGTGGCGCGGCAGATTGCTGTTGCCGCACCGTCCACCATTTTTTAGACCATTTTCAGTGCACAAATGGGCCCCACCCTGCCGTGCCACACCGCACGGCGCGGCAAGGCAATACTGCCGCGCCACGAAGTAAGGCGCGGCAAGGCCATGTTGCCGCACCCCCCGCGAGTTCTAGACAGGAACGACCTGAGAAAAAAAAGAAAACGTCGCGGCGCGGCAACCCCAGCTTGCCGCGCCAGCCTTTGTGGCGCGGCAGGACCTGGGACGCAGGCAACAGGTAGCCTTCCCAGGTTTTCCCGCGCCACCTGCTATGGCGCGGCAGGTGTGTTCTGCCGCGCCAAGGGGCATGGCGCGGCAGACCTATACGCAGGCAACAGGCAGCCTTCTCAGCTTTGTGCCTTCTCACCTTTGTGACACAATCTGGCAGTGCAATTCAGCAGCAAATTCAGCAGCAAACATACTCGAACATAGTGCAATTCAACATTGAGCAAGTTCATAGACTTCACAAATTCATAGACACCAACATATTTCACAACATAGTGCAATTCAACGACACTACCCAATTTTCACATGGTCCTCATAAGTCCACCATAGAGTAAATAGTCGTCACAAATACAACATAGTCTTACATACTGAACATAGTGGTACATAGAAGTCCTTCATGCAACATAGTTCACACATTCACACATAAAGCACCATAGTTCACAGATAGTCCGCAAGATCAATGACGGCGGCGGATTTGGTCCTCCGGGCTGAAGATTTGTGCAGGCCTACGGTCCCTCCCTGGTTCTGTATCCACCACGTTGGCACTACCAATGTTTGTGTGGTCACGAGGATGATGCTGTCGGGCTCTCTTGGCAGGAGGTGGAGGTGCCTGAAAAAAAATGAAGTCAAACAATGAAGTGAAATTTAGTGAACTTTGAATATACTTTATTTCCATATAACTTGCTGATGATGTTAAATTTCATGGTAGTGGGTTCTTGTGCTAATGTTATTGTTGGTTAATGGAGTGTGGTAAATGCTAACTATTTTTTCATTTGCTACCTATGTAAAGACTAAAGACACATACATACATGTAGTAAAGCATTCTCATGCACACATTAAGGTAGTGGTGTTACCTGGCTCGACTCTCCTTGTGTCTGGGTAGGCAGAGGGGGCGAATCAAAGAGCTGATCCATAGGAATCTCTGAGCGGTAGTCAGAGTCTGACGAGTGGTCTCCAGCCTCCTCATCACTTGCCTCTGGGGTGGTGGCGACAGCCTTGCCACGACTACGGCTGTCACTGGAACGACCACGACTGGCACTAGCACGACCTGGAGCTGCAGAACCTGACACAGTAAGAGAGGGGGTCCTTGAGATTCTTCCTCCCCCGTGGTGGACTGGCGTACGGCGTGATCCAGAAGAAGCGCCCTGTCCATTGTCGCCGTGGGCGACATCTTGTGCCGACATGCAGTTCAACTTCCTAGCCATACGCCTACAGCTTCTACGGACCCTCTGCACAATTCAGATAATATATATTGAGTATGGATAGTCTTAGTGCCAAATATGAATTTTGTGGCAACTTGCAGTACCTCTGCAAACTGTCGAAGGACTCCACCATCCTCGGCACTTGCATGTTCCATGGCCACTCCTGCCTCGTTAGCCAACCTTGCAAGTTGTTGTCCCTACAAAGAAATATTAGTTGAACGTATCACGAGCGGCAACTTTTCAACATGATGGGTTCATGGAGCAAATTGAATGAACAAAGGAAATTACCAAGTAGTTGTTTAAAGGTGCTCGCTCAGGCTGTGTTCCCAACCGTGTAAAGGTGTCGTACTCGTTAGCTATGTCGTCGTCAGAATCTGAGGGGGCATCTTCAATGTGGGCATCCGTGTAAGCTGGCTTGAGCCTAGTCCTTGTGGAAGCATGGTACCACCGAAGGTATTCCCTGTGTGGTCCAGCACGCCATGCCAGGCCATCCTTAGGATCCATCCTCGCCCAATTGTTCCACATGTTAATGTACCGTGCATGTTTCACGCTCCAATTATTCTCCTTGTACCTCTTCTGCCGGTTGATCCTGAAATAACAAAAGGTTCATCAAATTTACAAAAAAACAAACATAATCTACATGAAATTGATAATACAAATAGATTAGAATCTCACTTGTGCAAGGCAGGAATGGTGGATACAAGTTCTGGAGGTGAAGGTTGTGCCCTCCCGAACTGGCGGAGCACCCTGTTTGGCAAATGTATCTCCACCACATAGTACATGATGAGTGGAACCGTCGCCCTCCACAAGTCTCTATCTCTTTCGCACAAGTTTGACAATTGGAAGTGGGCAGGCATCTGGCGGCGGTACGGTGTCCACTCAACCTATAGAAATTTGCATACTATACAGTATATCCTATTACCTTCATCGTGCAACAGAATAAGAACTTTAAGAAAATGTTATGTACCTGTGTTTGCGTCAAACAATCCAACTCATTTGTGTACGCCTTGTATCGCCTCCCTGGAGGGCCACGTACCGCTGTCGCTGTCTTCCACACATATGCCAATGTGGGACGAGAATCATGTCGATTCCATGCCTGTAAAGCAAACACCAAAATTGTAGTCAGCACAAAGACAAATCATGTAGAGTCATATGAGAAACTAATGAGATTTTGTATTTACCTCAACAGGTCCACGGTGTGGTCGACCAACTGGAATACACTCCCATATCCATATCTGTAGCAGGTAAGCACATCCACCAAGGTTGGCGTCACAGCCACTACGCCTGCAGGCATCACACAACTGCCTATACAGCCAAGCAAGAACAGCTGATCCCCAACTGTAGCCATGAATGTTTTCCCAATTCTGACCCAAAAGTGGAAGAAACATCCAAGACACGGTGTTTCCGGCTGAATCTAGCATAAGGAAAAAGCCGACAAAGTGCCACATCCAAACACGTGCGTGCCTCTCTACAACTTCTTCAGCAGCTCCCTGGGGGCATATGGTGAAGTGCTCCCTCAACCATGACGAGTTCACCCCGGAGGTCTTCTTGGACGCTTCCCCGTCCTCAGCATCCGGTGGCCTCAACCCAATGTGAAACTCCACCATGTCAAGCCAACCGTCGCTCTGAATGATCCTAGTAACTAGCAGCCCCTCCATTGGAAGACCAAGAATCATGGCCGCATCCTGCAAGCCCACCGTCATCTCCCCGCACGGTAGGTGGAAAGAGTGGGTCTCTGTACGCCATCGATCCACCATTGCCGACAACAATGGCCCATCCATCGTCGGCAGCCCACGAACCACCACCAAAGCAATGTCCAAGAAGCCCGCTCTAGCCAAGAAGGGGGCGTATCGCTCGTCCCACGGAAGTGGCTAGTGCTCTCGCACCCTCAACGGCCTCAAGTCCTGAAAAAACATTAACATGCAAAATTAGGACCATGAACATTGTAAAGCAAATTGTGAACATTCTAATACTAATTAAAGTACATACTAATCATAAATAAAGTAAAGGAATTTTTGAACATTCTTAAGGTACCTGCATCTGGTCGGCGAGAAGGTGTGCGCGATGGCTGTCATCGTAGGCACTTTCAAGGAGCGGGTACAATGGACGCGCCAACCTGAAATAATAGCAAATATTGTTAGTACCAATATAAATCAAATTTAAAGGTCACCAACAAATAATAGCAAATAATTGTAAATGACATGCATAATTTTCAAACTAACTAGCTACCAACAAAGTACCTCGTCTGCTACCCTAGAGTTCGAAGCCCCGTTGCTTCTTTTCTTCCCCTTAGATTTCCTTTTTCGGCACATACAATTTACAATCACTTTGTGACATTTTGAGCATAAATTATGTGTCTTTATAGCTTTAAAATCTTTGAGTGGATAGTCTGTGGGAATCCTTGGTTGTGACTCATCCATGTCCCCTTTAATGCGCTTTGTCGCTCTCCTACCCTTTTTCGTTTTCATTTGTGCTGGATTTGGCACGTATTCAGGCCCATTGTATACAGGCCATTGTGACGAATCAAAGTGCGGTTGGAAGCTGGATTCCCAAATGTGAAGGGTGTGTTCCCTCGAGTACAAAGGGGACATGTACATGGCCGTTTCAAAGTCATGACCCCTAGCAGTGCAAGCCGTCATCATGTGAAAACATGGAAGATGCAACAATTGAGGAACCTTACAACTACAGACAGCTTCTGTAAGGTCCACTCTATAGTGTCGCCCTCCATGACTCTCCCCACCTATGTTAGTAACACCATAACCTCTAATAGAATATATCATTCTATCAGGGCCGAAAGCTTCTGCAAGATGTTTAGAGGATCTTAAAGCAGCATCATCCATATATTTTTGTGCAAACGAACCCACTTTTTGACCATTATCCAACTGATCACGTACCAGCCGCCATCTATTCACAAAATACGCGTTGCATTTCTCAAATGAGTACTGAATAATGCCGGCTACGGGTCTACTTTGGATGCCTTTGAATACAATGTTAAGACTTTCTGACCAATTTGTTGTCATTAGGCCCCAACGCATACCTCCCTCATTGAAAGCTTGGGCCCATTTTTCCTTGTTTTGCATTTCATTCTCCAACCATGCTTTCGCCTCATCATTCAGTTCCTTCTTCAGGGCTTCTAAGTGTTCCTCAAACTCCACCTCAGTCTGTACTTTGCATACTAATTTCAACTTTTTAATGGCCTCCTTTTTTTCTGACGACGCCACATGTTAGCGGCAAAGTGTCGCATGCACCACCTATGAACAAGTGGTGGGTATCCATCCATGTGCTCTTGGGCACATTTTAGGAGGCCATGATGACGATCTGAGATCATACACACTTGGCGCTCAGGTCCAAGCACGTGTGTGCGAACGAGCCTCATGAACCATGACCAACTGCTGTCGTTCTCACTCTCGGCCAAGGCAAATGCTGAAGGCGCAATTTGTTGTTCTGGATCTACAGCAACAGCCATCATGAGTGTGCCTTTGTACTTGCCGGTCAAGAAGGTTCCATCTACAAGTATTACAGGACGACAATGTTGGAAAGCCACAGAACATTGTGGAAAGCACTAAAAACATGTTCTATCACCGGCTTCCATATGCCACCGTCAAGAACCTTCAACCCAGTCGTGTAAGGGAACCATGTAACCCCAAGATTGTAGTGGCTCATAGCTCCCAATACCCTTGGAATTTGAGCATATGACTCTTCCAATCCCCCAGAGAAGGGCAATAGCATTTTGCTTAGCCCTCCATGACTTTGAATACTTCTCGCGATATCCAAAGAAATTGACTATGTTTTCAATCAAAGAGGACACCGACTCATCGCTGTCAGCACGAACAGTTCCTAAGAGCATCCTCCCTAGGTAACTAGCTGTCAATTGTGGATGCCTGGGTTTCGCCTCTTGAGAATGACATTTGTGAGGTTAGACAACCCTTGTAATCTTCCATTTGCCCGTGCTTCTGTCTATCCGTGACCATACACGCCACTCACAGCCTTGTTTGCATGCTACTTCATACCTAAGGTTCTTGTCAGAATGCACAACACTAAATGGTCTAAAATGCTTCACTGCGTAGTGAGCTAAGAAAAACATCAGCTCCTCAAGAGAGTTAAACTTCATTCCCTTCTTTATCACGGGCTGCATACTAAACAACGCTTCTTCAGCGAAAATCATTGAATCTTCAGCAATGGCCATATGGATCATGGTTAAGTCCCTATCATTGGGAACCCTATCATTGGGAAGAGAAGACGGGATTGGCAACTCATATTGTCTTGGCTCTTCATTTTGCCACGTTCTAGTGTTCACCGCCGGCTCTTCATTTTCCACGTTTGTAGTGTTCACTGCAGGACCAATATAACCACCATTCTCCTCACGTTCACCCATCCCTCTAAGTGCAACATCCTCATCATCATATTCACTTTCACTTGAGCTCACAGATATATCATCATCATATTCTTCTTCCCGTTCAAAACAATCTTCGGGAAAATCATCATTCACCCTTCCCAAGACATGATTAGGTTGGCTCCCACCCAAATCTAGAGTTAGAGACTCTTGGGTGCCATGTTCAACCTCTAAATGACCTTCCTCTGTCAAGTTAACATTGTCGCTAGGCCTACGACAAATATCAACCACCACCTCCAAGCATGAAACATTAGTTTCCCCAACCACCTCCTTATAATGCTTCCAATCATCCTCCTTAGACAAATTCATCATAACAAAATGAGGTCTAGCTTTGCCACAATCAAAACGACCTCTCAATGTCACCTCATCCACATCACATCCATACTTTTGCATTGCACGATCAACTAAATCATTAAAAGTTGGACGACCATTGAACGATTCCACAGACTCATTCATATTCTCAAATTCACCATTTTCTTTCACAATCCCACCATGAAACATACGGACTAAACGATCCATCTACAACATTTAAACAATTTCATTAACTATAACATGCCATTTGAATACCATGTCCACATTAATCACTATGTCTAACTTTTATCTACAACTCTCATCTACACTAGAAAATTGTTTAAACAACTTCAATAAATCAACACATGCAACAAGTTCTACACGTCAATATCACAAGCAGAGAAACTAGTGTGTATCACCTACTAATAATTTCCACGTCAAAGCATTGCATTTCATCTTACATGGCAAAAAATTTTCCTAACCCTAGGTCACCTTAACATCCTCCGATCTACAAAATGTGACGGTAAAAGAGGAAAAGAAGTAGGGGAATACCTTCCCAATGACGCGAGGAACGATTTCCCCCACTTTTCCCGCCCCAAATCGACGGATTTGGGGCCGGTAATGGGGGGGCGGTGGCCGGCAGCAGCTGTTCGGCGGCGGCGGGCGCGGGGTTTGTTGGAGAAGAAAGGGAGGAGGGAGAAAGGAAGAAAGGGCGCGCGCCGGCTGTAACACAGCCTCTGCCGCGCCAGGCGGCGTGGCGCAACAGCCTGCCGCGCCACTGCATGCGGCGTGGCAGGCGTGTGCCACGTCAGCCGCCGTGCTGGGACGCCCCCGCCCACCGCGCCAGGGTGGATCCTTTGTCGCGCCAATGCATGTGGCGCGGCAGAGGCTTCCTGCCGCGCCACGGCGCAAGGCGCGGGCAAAAGGGTCACCTAGTGCAAATATGTTTCAGGAGCGGTTATTATTAAAATTAATATTAAAAAATGGTTAAAAATAAAAAATTTGCCCCATGCTTCGCATTGTACTAGGCATGGAAAGAGAAGATGAAATTTGTGTTCTGTGACCGGAGCTCATCTTTATTATGCATCTTCACTTTCATTGCCTTTATTGTCTTTATTGTCCTTCAATTTCTTCTCTTTTCCTTTCATAAAAGTACATCGTCAAGCCTGCAAGACAATCCAAGTGGACAAACTACCCTAAGAGTGACGATCGGGAGTAGAAACAATTGCCAGCAAACCAACAACATCCTCTCAGATAAACATGTGACATAATTAATTTGTCTAGTGAACATAAAAATAAAGCCTAATGGTTGTACCTGAATGCAAGTGTAAGGTGTATAAACGAAAACAATCTTTACACCTAGTTGACTAGTTTTAAACACCATACTTACAACTAGATTGTCAAATTTCTCCATAACCATAAATACTTATTTAACCAAGGTCAAAACATCTTGTCTACCTGAAGATCAATAAATCTTTATAACACAATAAAAATAAGGCACATTGCAAAGCTTATAAACTAATGTAACATGAAAGCCAACAAGGTTTATAGAACTAAATGATGGTGATCCACAATCATGTTTAAACACCTTATTTACACAATATTGCAAAAGGAAAATGACCAATTGAAGCATTACATGGATATGAAAGCATAGATCATTAAGTGTAGAGAACAACCAAGACAACTATACACAAAGCATGTATGGATTATAAAAAGAATTATGATGGTAAGATGCATGCCTGCATAAAATAGATATGAATGTGAGCATGATGATGGTGTAATAAGACAACTAAACCTAGATTATACTAGCCTCAATCTTAGGATCGAAGGGTGGTGTCGCACTTCATATTTCTATCTAAAAATACATAAAGAAGAAGACTCCATACACTAATAGACAGGGGTGAAGCTATAGTGTGATTAGGGTACTAATGCAACCCCAAATTAAAAAAATAGTGATAAAGTCTAAATTCATCGGAAAAAGTCTACTTCACCCCCAACCTACATCATCCCCCAACCTATCAAATAGGTTATTTCACCCTCTGAACTTTCCAATACCGGCAAATTACCCCCTGAAGTGGTTTTGGACAGCGGCTTTGCTACAGTAATGCAGTTGACTTTTTTTCTTTTTTATTTCGATTGAATCTTTACAAAATCATAATAAATCACAATAAAATCATAAAATGGAAAATCCAATTTCGTTGGACTTCACATGAGTAGATCTACAATGAACAAATAATATGTATGCTTTAATACATTTTGTGTTGTAGTTTTAGATCTATGCTTTTCTGTAATTAATTCATAGCTGTAAAAAATATTGAACTACATAGCATATTAAGATAGAAGATAGAAGGGTTGTCGTGCATCGTTTTGCTGCCCCGACGGGGCCACGACGGCAACGGGAATCATGGAATTGCCGATTGTGTTTTTTTAGAATTACAAATTACCGATTGTGTGTGTATGTGGATTGTGGGATTATTTATTTATTTATTTATGATTTTAAAAAATACACACTCATCACAAATTTTTGCGAAACTATACCTCCACCGCCATTTGAAACGGCGGTAGGGTCCCAACCGCCATTTCATATTGCAGTAAGGACCTACCGCTGCTTCAAACGGCGGTAGGATTCTCACCAGCCGGCGGGTACAGTAGCGGTCTCTACCGCCGTTTCAAATGGCGGTAGGGACCAGTACATCGTTAGAAAATCGTAACTTTTTTTGTATGAACTCGGATGGAGATAAACTTTTCATAAAAAATGTAGATTTCATCGAGATCTACAACTTTTTAGTTCAATTTTTTTTCATTTGAAATCATCTTGAGGCTCAAATAATTAACACAATGTTTAGATTTAAAATTCAAATTTCAGATCTGGATAGTATATCAATTATCTGAGCCTCAAGATGATTTCAAATGAAAAAAGTTTGAACTACAAAGTTGTATATCTCGTCGAAAGCTACAATTTTAATATAAAGTCCATCTCTATCTGAGTTTACACAGAAAAGTTATGATTTTTAAAAAGACTGTCCCTACCGCCGTTTGAAACGACGGTAGAGTGCCACAGTGTCGCGCTACAGTATCCCACACGTAAACCTGTTAATGGTTCAAGAACTAAACCAAACCCACACCAATCCATTTACATATACTACACTTCAAAAACCAAACCAAACTATTGACTCATTCATCCAAACCAATCCAAACCACTTCAAACCATTTAGTCTTTTTCTTATCTCAAAACTAATAAAATTAGTTCAATTCTCTAATGTTAAGGTCTAATTTTGGGTGTGAGTCCCACATATAGATTTGACTTTGCCGATTTGCACGGAGTAGCGGACTGTCATATTGAGCATCTCCAGCAAATTTCGGTCATATCTGCTCAAATTTTATAGTGTGAACACGAGTTTCTAATTCTAGGGTCCGGCTGCGGACGTGGGTCCCACATATAGATTTGGCTTCACCGATTTGCACAGAGTAGCGGACTGTTATATTAAGCATCTCCAGCAAATTTCAGTCATATCTGCTTAAAATTTATAATGTGAACGCGAGCTTTTAATTCTAGGTTCCGGCTCTAGAAGTGGGTCCTGTCGACCATATACCCCTGGGTACCCATACATGGAAGAATACGAACTCATACCATAAATCCTTGTAATCCTGCTAGGACTCGTACCATGTAATCCTACTAGGACTCCTATCTTGTAACCGACTAGGAACCCGCCCCCTGGACTATATAAAGGAGGGCTGGGTACCAAGGAGGACAGGCCAACACCTAGATCCCCCGACCCCTCCGGGGATCACCCAAGCGCAGGGCGCCATACATGATACTCCAAATAGGACGTAGGGTCCGCTACTCCGACGACCCAAACCTGTATAAATCTGTGTCCTGTGTCCTCGCGCATACCTTAGAGTTCCAGGTCTCACGGTCCTCCACCACACAATCTACTACCTCGGGTACCGTCTTGGTAGGCTCCGTGGCCAAAACACTGACAGCTGGCGTGCCGGGTAGGGGAGATCGTCGAGATCACCGGGCGAATTCGAAGGACCTCATCTCCAAAAATTAATCTAGTCGGCGACAAGCAAGTTGTCGAGATCTAATTCGAAGCAAGTCGTCGAGTCTCCTGTTAAGGTAGCGCTCGTGTCTGCACGCCTGCATAACTCGTCCAGTCCAAGATTGGAACAGCTAACCAGCAGCGGAACCGGAGTACCACTCCGATGCGAAATCAGTTGCACGCACACCGAAGCCACCACGCCAGGATCAAAGCCACCGGCGATCTGCAACAACAGACTCGAGTCTCGTGCGGAGTTCGAAGTCGAGTCTGACTACTCCAACCCTGCAATCTACCAAGTGCATCACGGGAAGTACCCAAGACACCTCGGTCAAACTCCAAGTGCATCACGTGAAGACCATGCAAATCAATTTGAGGCTCAATGCTACCCGCACATGCAAACGTACCATGGAAGCTCTCAGGATCATTGCTTGGTGCACCCGGAAGGCGTACGCAAGCTCGACTGCGTCGACTTCCGCGTGCATCAATCTTCCCTCAACATACTCGAGTACAATTACATCGACGCACTCACCGTCAACAACTTCAACTACTCGAGTACAACTACATCGCGGCTCAACTACTCATCGTCCGGTTGCACTAGCTCCATTGCGCCTATGTCGTGCATCCGGACGCACCGCCTCGCCACTCACTTCTCGTCGGTCGGTCGCACTGGCTCTCGCCGTGTGCCCGGTCACTCTGTCTCGCGGCTCGACTACTCATCGTCTGGTTGCACCGACTCTACTGCACCTATGCCGTGCATCCAGAAGCGTCGCCTCGCCGCTCGACTTCTCGTCGGTCGGTCGCACTGGGTCTCGCCGTGCGACCGGTCACTCTGTCTCGCGGCTCGACTACTCATCGTTTGGTTGCACCGGCTCTACTTCGACTACGCCGTGCATCGTCTCGACATCGTCTTGCGGCCACACCAACTTATTTTGGACTACTTTGGCAACTCTTCTCGGCTAGTTTCTACTATAAAACTAGTCGAGAACGGCTTCTACGCCCCCACAACTAGTCAGACCCGGCTCCGACTAGTCAGTTTCGTCAACACTCGTCCACGAGTTCATTCAAAACCCGATCCGGCGGTACAAGCCGACTTCGGTCGCATCTCCAGACCGCTCCTGCGGTATCAGTAAGTTATTTATTTCAATGATTACTTTTTACTTCTTCTTTGGCTTGTTTTGCGCATGCAGAACAACACGTCAAGGACTACTTATTTGTGTACGCTTGTCAATGGATTTTCACGAGAGCTACACTATGCCGACTACTCTTGGGACATATCAAGAAGTCACCACGAGTTTACTCCATCAACTCAGGGGCTATCCCAAAGAGGCAACTTCTAAAGTCCGCTCCGCGCGGCAATCTAAAGCCGACTTACTCAAGTCGCATCACAAAGTTGACTACTCTAGTCGCATCATAAAGTCGATTTATAAAATCGCATTTTCAAAGTTTGCCCCGCGCGGCACAAAGTCGACTTACTCAAGTCACATTCTTAAAGTCCACTCTGTGTGGCAATCTAAAGTCGACTCTGGTCGCACCTTCGCCCGCTTCGGCGGCATACTGCGTGTGTAAGCTTCGATGGAACCTAGCTGTAAGTGGCCCTCGCGTCCTGGCAACGATGGTACCTAGCTGCACGCGGTCTTCGCACTCCGTGCCATGGGTCTAAAATGCATGGCCCTAAGTACTCTCACTCTGCCCACTTACCCTGGTCTCCCTATTACCGTGTCGATTCATACTCTAGGTCTCCCTGTTACCATCCAATCCTTACTCCGGGTTCCTGCTTTTATGCCGATCTCAGGCTGTAAGTGATTCTCAGGTCCAGGCGACTACCTAGCTATAAACGGTTTTTCGGATCCAGGAGACTACTCAGTTGTAAGCAGCTTTCGGGTCTGAGCTACACCTTCTCCAGGCGGCTACGGCTGCGACTACTCGTAGGTGATCATGACAATCCTCTCCAGGCGGCTTCGGTTGCGATTACTCGTAGGGGAGCACGATAATCCTCTCCAGGAAGCTTTGGCTGCGATTACTCGTAGGGGATCATGACAATCCTCTCCAGGCAGTTTTATTCTGCGACAACTCCTAGGGGGTCACGACAACCCTCTCTAGACGACTCCGTGTCGTATAGAGCAATAAGAGGCACATGCTGTCCTTGTTCTATTTCTTTAAGAGGCTGCAGCCTAGAGTAACACCTTTCATATGAGGGTCTTAGTGGAACTCTAACACAAGTTGCTGCTACAGCAAGATGAGTTCGTCACACTGTCTCCAATGGCCTTACTCGTTCTTCGGAACATTCTTGCGAGTACTTCTTGTTGACGCAAAAATAGGACGTCACCCTTGCGCGCGACACACGTGACTCCCCGGTCTGTAGCGAGGCGTGCCAGCCAATCTGACCTGTTGAATAACAATGGAAAATATTAGGGATCGGCTAGAGAACCGATGGCCTTGCAGCGACACGTGTACCAGCCAATCGACCGATACGGATGAAGCGGGATCGGCCGGCTCGAAAGCGACCGAAGCGCGGATGCGATCGGCTGGATCGGCCGATCGTGACGTCAGCGCTCGAGTAGGTCGGAATCAGCTGCGGTGTTAGAAGCCGATAGGATCTAGATCGAGCGGATGATAATGATAATAGCTAAAACTACAAGAATTTGGTACGAAAACTTGTAGATCTAGCTAATATCGGTAAGGGGTGAATAAAGAACTAGACGAAACCTCAGCGATGCGCCCGGAGGTTAAAGCCTAGGATTATTCGGTAAAACGGTACTCACAAGCTTGCCGGAGATCAGCTGATGCAGCCCGACGAACCCGAAGCACAGCATTGTAGAAAAGATAAAATCGCAATGGCGAAGTCGCCGAAAAGTAGATGCTGCAAAGGTAGATGCTGTAAAGTAGATGCAGTAAAAGTAAAGGGTTTGCCCGGAGGTGGTTTGTTTGATATTGGTGTGTACAGATTTTCCGACCACGCAGGGTCGCTATTTATGTCCTGAGGACAACCCAGATTCCTAGCCGATCACAGCACTGTTTTCTTGCATCTAAAGGCAAAAAGACTAAAGATAGAAAAGGACTCTCGCAGGAGTCAAAAGACCTTCTAAAAACTGACCCTTGACCCGTTGTCAATCGTGGACTGACCCGCCTCCACCGTGCTTTCCTTTTGGCGTATCCCTTTGAATACCGGCTTCTTCACGCCCATCGGCCGATCTTCTGGTTAGTCATCGGCCGATCGCTCTGACTTGCTGGCCCACTGTCAGGGTTGAATCCCTCTGACCATCGGTGATCCGTGTTGACCGTCCTTCTCTTCCTTCAATCGGCCAATTACACTCTGTCTTTCATCGGCTGCTTCTCCTTATCCTTTTTTGACCTGTTTTTCCAAAAAAAACGGTGTCAACACATGCCCTCCAGTTTCGGAGTAAACAATCTTTTGCTCCGAAATTTCCTCGAATCCGTTATCTCTATTGATTCGAAGTCGGCCGCAGAATCTCAACAAATCTTCGAGGTCATAAATACAATCGCCCTGGTTCTTTTTCCTCCCCAAAATCTTGTTGTTCCAGCAGCTCGAACTTTCAAGCGACGAACCCTAAGTTCCAAAACTCTCGCTGATCCATGGCGTCCTCAAGCTCCGCTGGAGGTTCTAACTCTGCTTCTGCACCTCCGAAGGCATCTCTTTCTTCAGTTCCTCCGGTATTTCCTTCAATCTTTTGCTTTTATTTGTCTTTAAATACCGCCGTCTTTCCTTGCCTGAAGCCCAGATTCATTTGTTTCCCCAGGAACTTAGATCCCATCTCACTATCCCTGTTGATGATAAACCCGGACTTACTTTCCTTGGACCGATGGGTGATACTGACCCCATAGAGATGATTAACTTTGAAACCGGCCGAATTCCCTTTAAGCACGCTTCCTTAAATCTGGCCGATTGGGACAGCTGTTTCAGGTCTTGGACCGGTTATGTTAAAGGATGGAGAGATTAGTATCTCAGAGTTTCTGTGAAGAACAAGGGATCTTGGGAGCAGTATAAAATTAATCAATGCATCACCTTATCCCTATCTGAGATGTCCCGGAATGAATCTCTTCTGATAGCTGCCTCTTACTTTTGGTCTGATGCACTTAATGCTTTTCTGTTTGGCCATGGGCCGATGGCTCCAACCTTGGCCGATGTCCTTGTGCTGACCGGTCTAGATATTTCCTCCCCAGATACCCTTTTCAGCCATCGTAATGACAAACTTTCTCATCAGTTGAAAACCAAAGGCATAGGTGGATGGTCTGGCTATATCGCCGAGCACAAGAAAGAAGGAACCGTGGGACAGAGGGAACATGTTGCTTTCTTGAACATGTGGCTTGAGAAGTTTGTTTTCTGTGGCAAAACTTTTGGCCCCACTGCTAATTACCAGGTAGTGGCTGAGCGGTTGGCTGCTGGCAATCATATCCCTCTCGGAAAATACCTTTTAGGTGCAGTTTACCATCTTCTTCATCAAGTAGCAGTCAGCCTGTCAACCAATTCTCCCATAGGTACTCCGGGAGGTCCCTGGTGGTTCATAAATATGTGGCTGAACCTTCATCTCCGAGATAGGTTGGAGCAGAACATTTTTACCAAGACTTTCCCAGGAGATCAACCAGATGGTGTCCAAATCGTGAGGCGCCGATGTATGAATTTTGGAGAAGCTGTCTCTGCCTTCCCAGGACACAAAAGAACCCCTTCTCGCATAGCAGAGCACTTTAAAAGTTTTTACCTCAGCTTCAACCCAAATTCTATCATCTGGTTTGCATATAAAGACGATGAACCCCACTTCGAGACCACATTCAACTTCGATGATATCCATAAGGATGATGAAGACAGGATTGCCTTTGTGGAAATCATCAAACCGGGGCTTCTTCCCTCTTGTGTCTTTGGAAAGGATCAAACAGCCACCTATGAATTTTATAACCCCTCAGTATGCGCACATCAGCTGGGGTTTGGCCAATTGCCGATTGGCCTTTACTTCTCTGATTTGATCACACCACAGGAGATTATTCCTAGTGGCACTTGTTATCAGCGCCTTTTGGACAGGGTTCCTGACTTTGCTACTATTAATCTTGATTCCTGGAGATTTTCTGGCTTCTCTTCCCCTCTCTTTAATGTTTGGTGGGCAAAATGGTGTGATCACCTTTTCTCCGTCTCTCCGAGAATCTATTGTGAGCAATTGGACCCTGATTATGTGGCGTCGGCTGATGAGGTACTTCTTTCATCTGTTTACTTTATGCATTACTTGACTATATCCAGATTTGTTATATCCTTCTTTCCCTTTTCAGCCCAAAACTACAGAGCCTCCTGTTGTCAGCAGAAGTGACAAGCCGATTCAATATTGGCCACCAAGACGGGCACCATATATCGGCCATAAAGCTCCTTCGATCTCTTCAATTATGCAGGGTCCCAGGATTAACCCTGCTCCAGACAATCTACCTCTGTCAACGCTTAAGAGGAAGGGCGTGACCAACAAGGTTCTTGCTCATAGAACAAAGAAGAGGATTGCCACTAAGGTTATCAATGTCTCGGATATGGCAGGAGTATTGGCAAGTGCTTTCCAGGTACGAACTTTCAGCCTTTTTTCTCCTTTTTCTGTAACTTTGATTGATCATCCTCTTTTGTGCAGTCTTCAGGATTAACTGGTCAATCAGAACAAGCCACGACTGCTGATCTTGGTCAGGAAAAGGTTTTAGGAGAAGCCCCGGTTGATGATGTTGACCAGTCTGGAACCCATCAAAGGGTTGATGCTTCTGCTGACCAACTTCAAAGTTCTCCTGCACGAGCTGACCCTCACATTGAAGACCCAATTGAGGTAGGATTCTTATTAATGTTTTTCTCCTATTTTCCCATGTTCAATCCTTTGTCTCTGTTCAGGATGTGGTTGAAGCACCGATTGAGACCCAAGACAAGCCTTTGGATGATTCCCAGCAGAATATCGGCGACCAACCACAGCTGCTGATTATTGAAGTCTCTGAATCATTATTGTCTGAAAACCCAACTGCCCAAACTCGAGCGACGTCTTCTGCTGTAGAGGTAAACCTCCTGGTTTCTTTAAACTTCTTTTTCAGCCTCCTTTTGCTTATCCACACTTTCTCTACAGGTTCCATCGACCTCATCTCTTATCGCTCGGAGTGGATTAGTAACCGTTCTTCCTGATGACGTGAAAGCCAAGCTGATAGAAGTGCTTCCGCTGCTAAACCGGGATATCAATCAACTTGTACAAGATGCCGAGCCGATCAGGGCTATCTTCAAGCAAATCCAGGGCCAGTTGCCCAGGGACCTTAAGGCGAAGATGCTCCAGGTTGCTTTTATCGAGAATCGGCAGCTCATAGTCCAAGAATCTCAAGATCGGCTGGAGGAGAGGAGACGTCAAGAGCAGCTTACTCAGGACAGGGAGAAGTTGGACCACAGCATGGCTGATCTTGATAATAGAATTGAACTCCTGACATCCTCTTGTTCTGATATTGTCGATAGCATTGATCGTTTGAAGAGGCGTCGTGCTGAACTGATGAAGGAGCTTAGTCAGATCGATCAAGACTTGACAGCTGAAGAGCAGAAACTGGCCGATCTCCCAGGCACCATATCTATTATGCAAGAACGGAGGGATTCCAATGCACAACAAGCCCAGACCCTTCGTGAACAGGAGCAGCCGATTCCTGGTTCGGCCGATGCCGATCATCAGGAGATAGAAGCGGTTGACCAGCTGCGCCTGGATCTCATCGATGCCATCCATTCTTTAGGCTTGGTTTAAACTTTATTTGTAATTTTGTGAACTGTGTTTGGCCTTTTCTTGGCCAACTTCCAACGCTCCACATTGAATGCTTTGACCGAACGTTTCAATCGGCCTTTATATACTACTAGCTTCCTTTTAGTTTCTTAGAACTGTCATCTTCCTTTCGCGATGGCTCCTTCTTCTTCCTCCTCTTCTGTGAATCAGGTTGGTTCCTTTTTTCTTTTCCTTGTGTTCACGATTCCTTTCCTTGACGTTTCTTCTTTCCTTAGTCTCCAAATCGTGATGCTGTGGAAAGGATCGTCTCAAACATCAACGCTTTTGGTGCAAATCGGCCGAACCATCCGTCTAGACAAGAACATGGTCTCCGTCTGGTGATTGCCAACAAGGAGGAGAAGTTGGAGGTCCTTGAAGCCAGGATGATAGCTCTTCTTCAAGAACTAGACCGCGTAGGCGAAGAGATAGCACAAACTAGGATAGAGTTAGATAAGGCCAAAAGCCTCCTTTAAACTCTGATGTACTATCAGCTGATGTTATCGGCCTTTTATGAATGAAAACCACCACCCCTAGATATTTATCTTTAAGCACCATCTTTCAGTAATGAATTTCCACCCATATTTGTAGGTACTGCTTTTACGTTCTGGCTCAATTTCTCCACTATAAAATGGTAGCCCACTCCATGCAGCACCATAATCCTCTGACTATGAACCAGACCGATTTCCCATTAGGAATAAGAGGCAAATCTCTTTTAGAGTGCCTTCAGGAAAATGTAGCTATCTCCACTCCTTGACAAATTTCTCTTTGAAGATTTCTTGTGCCTTAATGAGGCATCAAAGCTTGTCGTCGTTGCTGGAAATTTAGACAGAGGGGAATCCTGATAGTCTCCTCTTCTGGAGTACAGAGTAGGGCCACGAATAATTATTTAATTCTCCTTCAAAGCCAGCCTCTGAATTTTGGGAAACGTATCACTACATGTCTGCCCACTGTCCAGCCTGAGACTTTCACGGGGAAACTGTTCTTGCTTTGACTGCATCGGATGCTCTTCATTTCCCTTTTTTAATTCCTTCTTGTAGTTATCTTCTCTGCATCTTGGGGCTATAAATAGGCCTGAAGCTTGATGGGAAGAACTCACTCTTCATCGGCCATGGCACAACTAACTCAGATAGATTACAGACTCCTGCTGTATGATTATTCCTTTCCTCCTTCTCTCTTTTATAGCTAGAAGAATTCTTGTGAAGTAGTGTAGTGGCCCCTCTTCTTCTTTGCCTCCTTTTGAAAAGCCAGGAGGCGCCATAACTAGAAGAATCCTTGTGAGGATCTGGCTTTGGAGGGAGAACACAGGTAGGGTGTCTTGCTACACATTTATCAGAGGAAGAGCGTGCCAAAGGAATGGCCATCGGGCTCCTTCCGGCGGAAGATTGAAGATCTTAATCTTTCGTTTCCTCTTCGCGTGTCTCTCTCCCATTCATCGATTCAATATCCTCATCATACTGGGAGTTAGAATAGTACCCTTCTTGCAATTCCTTGAGAACATATGTAACCTGTAGATCTGAGTTGTAATATCATTGTAATCCGAAGCAGAAGAGATAAACGTGTATTTTTATTCTGAAGGTGATATATGTATCGGCTATAACCGAATATATTGATTTTGTACATCGGTTTTACATTTTTTGCACTAAAGGCGATTCTTTACAGATATCGGCTATTCTATGATTACATCAGCAATCGGCTGTAGCTCGAAAACTCAATCGGCCGATAGGCACGATAAGACAATCGGCTTGTACAATTATTGACGCACTTGGGCAACCAATCCATCGGCTGCTGTGACTCTGAGCCCAAGCTTCCTTTCGTTTTCAATGAATTGATTCATTAAGCCTCATCATCAGAGCCGACCGATTGAACCGGTTTTAGTCCAAAATCGGACACTCTGAGATATTTGGTATCCCAGGCTTTTCCAGATATGCAGCTCACTTGATCATAAGTCCATCCTTGTGCTTCTGTAGCTGCTACTGTCAAGGAAGTTTCTCCTTGCACCACTTCCACTGAATCTCCAATCCATTGGATGATGCATTGATGCATTGTAGATGGTATGCAACAATTGGCATGTATCCAATCCCGACCTAGCAGTAGATTATAAGATCCCCTCCCTTTAATGACAAAGAAAGCGGTCGGAAGGGTCTTACTGCCGATGGTGAGCTCCACGCAGATGGCTCCTTGAGCCGGAGAGACGTTGCCTTCGAAGTCCACCAACATCATATCGGTTTGGGTTAAATCCTCATCAGATTTTCCAATCTTGCAAAGCATGGTGTACGGCATCAGATTAACTGCAGCTCCTACATCCACGAGCATCCTAGTGACTGGTTTCCCATTAACATATCCTTTGAGAAACAAAGCCTTCAAGTGTTGTCTCTTCCCATCTTCTGGTTTCTCAAAGATAGCTTGTTTAGGTTCCAGTGTCAATTGAGCCATGCCAAGCTCCTCATCGGACACATCCGAATCAACCAGAGCCATGAACTCTTTTGGTAGGAAGACAACCATGTTTATATCAGCTCGGGGTTTGTCATCTTCCTCACCATCGGCCTTAGGCTTTGGGCGCCAAACTTTAGACCGAACCTTCTTCTTGTCCAGCATAAGTCTTTCTGCTTCTTCATACTGTTCTAGCTAACGTATGCGCTGGACTCTTCTCTTCTGGGACTTAGTCAAGCCATCTGGACACCATTGTGGATTGGGCTTCTTACGTGTTTGGCTTGACCCTTCATCATCCAGTCGCAATGTGCGTCGACGCTCAGGAGCTCGGCACATGATGTCCTCGTCAGGGACCAAAGAATCGGCCATCTCTTCCAACCGATTGTTTGACTCTTCATTGAGTCGGCTTCCCAGCCGATCATGAACGCTGGCCTTGCCCCCCAACCGATCGTGGACGCTGGTTTTGCCCCCCAGCCGATCGTGAACCGAGACTCGTTGATTGTTGAATCCACGGTGATCCTTGGCTGCAGGTCTTCTGTCATCAAAGCAAATCCTTTTGGATGAATTGTCATTATTGTAAGCCCTGTTGCACTCTGGACAGTTTTCTGCCGTCGGCAGTTTGATCCCTTCTTCCCAACAGTACTTGAAGAACGGACATCTCCAATGTCCTTCATTACGCCGTGCCCACTCCTCTCTTTCCTTTGCCTTCTCTTGTCAGCGCTGGAACTTGTTGATCAACATTTGTGATGTGACGGGTCGGCGTGGCTTTGATTCTCCTTCTCCAAGCAGTACCCCTTTTCCTTTGACATCGGCAGCGATTATTTGTACTTTGGGGTCAACGGCTCCTTTATTTTGAGCCGAATCAGATGTCAGCAACTTAACTCGTGACGTGTCTTTGCTAGACACTTCAACTGTGTTAGTTGGGAAGGGATGCTGATCAATCTTCATCGGCTTTTCAGCTTTGGTAGGAGTTTCAAATTTAAGCCTCCCTTGCTCAATAGCTCATTGGATCTGTTGTCTGAAGATCTTGCAATCATGGTGTCATGCGATGTTGCATTGTGCCACTTGCAATACTTCATCCTCTTTAACTCTTTTGCAGATGGTATAGTATGGAACTGGGAGAGTTTAATCTGTCCTTGCTGAAGCAACAGATCAAATATCTTATCGGCCTTAGTGATATCAAAGCCGAATTTCTCTGGCTCTTTCTTGCCAAAAGGACAGGACACTGTCTTCTTGCCTTTGACCCATTCTGCGAGCCCTATCATGTTGTCTTCATCTTCTGAGTCAGAGTAGTCCACATACAACACCTTCTTCTGAAAGTTCCTTCTAGGCTCATAGGACTTTGCAGTTTCTTGACTCATCCGACTGACTAACTGGCTGAGGCTTTCAAAATCATGTGATGCATATTTCTCCCTCAAAGTCGGCAAGAGACCTTGGAAAGCCAACTCAGCTAGTTGCTTGTCTCCCAAGTTCAGACTATAGCACTTATTTCTGACCTCTCTGAATCTTTGAACGAATCCAGCTACTATTTCATCGTTCCTTTGCTTGAGTCTGGTCAGATCAGTGATCTTCATCTCGTTGATGCCAGAGAAGAAATAATTATGGAACTGCTATTCCAGATCGGACCACTTGATGATGGAGTTAGCTGGCAGTGATGTAAACCATGAGAATGCTGGCCCTGACAGAGATGAAGAGAACAACCGTATTCTGAGTGCATCAACATTCCCTGCTTCTCCACATTGGATGATAAATCGAGTGATATGCTCCATAGTGGATGTTTCATCTTGCCCAGAGAACTTGGTGAAATCTGGCACTTTAAATCTTGGCGGGAACGGTATCTGATCATAGCCAGAAGGATACGGTGTCCTGTACATGCAGGACTGCTGCTTGGGTTTTATCCCATATTGCTTCGATAGCATCTCCGAGAAGTGGTCGATCAACTCCTGCTTCACATGAGATTTCAACTCTGTAGCCACTTGCTCAATTGCTTGCATTTCAGCTGGAGTTTCTGGAGGTCATTCTTCTAAGATTCTTGTTTTTGGATCTGGAACTGTCCTTGCCTCAGTAGAACCTTGAGTGTCTGAATGACCTGTAATAGGTGTAGCCTGTTCAATCGGCCGACTAGCCGATGAGGCTGGTTGCTGCGTATTCAACTAGTTTGAAATAGCCAATTGATTTAGAAATGTTTGCAGCAATTGCGCTGAATCCACTTGTGGAAACACTGGCTGCCCTGCTGCTCCTTGATTGATCGGCTGTTGAGGTGAAGATCTTGTATGAGCCACCGTATTAGCTGGGGTTAAGACAGCTTGCATTGACGTTGATTGCTGTAATGGGGCAGTCTGTATGGGCATTCCCAGCGTTGGCTGCTGTAGTGGAGCAGTTTGCACAGGCATCCCGAGCATCGGCTGTTGAGCCGATCTCTGAGGTGGAGTGGGATTTGGCCTCTGAGGTGGAATAGGAGCCCTTTTCTCTGTTGGTATGACCATATGAGCATGAGCTGGGCTAATCTTGACTCTCTCAAAGGCTTTGCTCCCATGATTAAAGTAGAGAAACACCACTCCTTCCCCATTGATGTGCACAGTCCCTGGAGTACCTCCAAATGTAGCTTGGTAAGACTGTGGGTATTTCACTTCTGGAACTTCCTCAGGCACAGGCTCAAAGAAATTTGAGATGTTAGTCTCAAAGTGATCACGAGGTAAATCCCATCCTGCAAGCTTCCCATCTTGATCTCTCATCGCAGGATATTTTTGCTGATGCACTGGAAACACCTGGTCCTGGACGACAGATTGCACTGGTGATGTGACGGCAGGATCTTTAGCTTTACCATCGCCACTTTGATTCTGAATCGGCTGAGAGTCCGATGAAGAACTGGTGGCAGCTTGTGGAGATGGTGTAGCTTTTGCTGTTGGATCATCAATCGGCGGGTTGGCCGATTGGTTTTGCTGGAACACAGGAGGAGTACACCTTGGTTGAAAGTGTGCAGGTCCCAAATATCCTGCCTCTGCTCCTTGCTTGAGTGCATCAATTATGGCATTCTGAATAGTATTTGCGAATACCTTGGATTGATCAATCATTGTTTGATGCATGGCTTTGGTCATCATGTCTTGAAGCCCTTCAGGATCGGCTGAAAAGGTGACTTGTTTAGGCGTTGGCAGCAGATTCTTCTTGAAGACTCCACTTTTAGTCTGACCGTATGATGCCAGACAAAGCTCTTCATAATGCTTCATGTGAGCCTCTAACTCAGCTTCATCTGAATCTTTCAGCTGATCCTTGGTGATTGGTTGGACATTGTCCGGATCGACTTCATGAGGACCAGTCTTCGTAGGCTTCGTCATTGTTGACTTTTTTCGTGTCCCACCGGGCGTGCCAAAAGTGTGTTGACACAAAAATAGGACGTCACCCTTGCGCGTGACACACATGGCTCCCCGGTCTGTAGCGAGGCGTGCCAGCCAATCTGACCTGTTGATTGACAATGGAAAATATTAGGGATCGGCTAGAGAACCGATGGCCTTGCAGCGACACGTGTACCAGCCAATCGGCCGATACGGATGAAGCGGGATCGGCCGGCTCGAAAGCGACCGAAGCGCGGATGCGATCGACTGGATCGGCCGATCGTGACGTCAGCGCTCGAGTAGGTCGGAATCGGCTGCGGTGTTAAAGCCGATAGGATCTAGATCGAGCGGATGATAATGATAATAGCTAAAACTACAAGAATTTGGTACGAAAACTTGTAGATCTAGCTAATATCGGTAAGGGGTGAATAAAGAACTAGACGAAACCTCAGCGATGCGCCCGGAGGTTAAAGCCTAAGATTATTCGGTAAAACGGTACTCACAAGCTTGCCGGAGATCAGCTGACACAGCCCGACGAACCCGAAGCACGGCGTTGTAGAAAAGAGAAAATCGCAATGGCGAAGTCGCCAAAAAGTAGATGTTGTAAAGGTAGATGCTGTAAAGTAGATGCAGTAAAAGTAAAGGGTTTGCCCGAAGGCGGTTTGTTTGATATTGGTGTGTACAGATTTTCTGACCACGCAGGGTCGCTATTTATGTCCTGAGGACAACCCAGACTCCTAGCCGATCACGACACTGTTTTCTTGCATCTAAAGACAAAAAGACTAAAGATAGAAAAGGACTCTCGCAGGAGTCAAAAGACCTTCTAAAAAATGACCCTTGACCCGTTGTCAATCGTGGACTGACCCGCCTCCACCGTGCTTTCCTTTTGGCGTATCCCATTGAATACCGCTTTCTTCACGCCCTTCGGCCGATCTTCTGGTTAGTCATCGGCCGATCGCTCTGACTTGCTGGCCCACTGTCAGGGTTGAATCCCTCTGACCATCGGTGATCCGTGCTGACCGTCCTTCTCTTCCTTCAATCGGCCGATTACACTCTGTCTTTCATCGGCTGCTTCTCCTTATCCTTTTTTGACCTGTTTTTCCAAAAAAACGGTGTCAACACTTCTCACTACGCTCAATGCCTCAAAAGTACTTAAGACACTATTACTCAATAGTGTATCCAGACATTGTACTCGACGCAATGTATTTTTTTCAGACGGCTCCGGAGGCAAAACAATTCGTTTTTCTGTTTTTTAATTCGCTTTTTTGCCTTCCGGAGCGTGCTTTTTGTTCTTGGCTTTTCAGCTTTGTGTTTCGGGTTTCATACTTGGCTCGAAGTACTCAAAGTCGACTTACTCAAGTCGCATTCAAAGTCCACTCCGTGCGGCATAAAGTCGACTTACTCAAGTCGCATTCAAAGTCCGTTCCATGCGGCATAAAGTCGACTTACTCACGTTGCATTCTAAAGTCCACTCCGCGTGGCAATCTAAAGTCGACTTACTCAAGTCACATCACAAAGTCGACTACTCTAGTCGCATTATAAAGTCCGCCCCGTACGGCATAAAGTCGACTTCGGTCGCATTCTAAAGTCCGCGGCGATCTAAAAGTCGACTACTCTAGTCGCATCTAAAGTCCGCTTTGACGACATAAAGTTGACTACGGTCGCGTCTAAAACCCACTCTGACGGCAACATTACTACTCGAAGACAACTCGAGTAGTCTCCACTATTTCTACGGCTCAACGCCAATTACTACTTAAATGCTCTGTGAATTCTTCAGCTCGGAGGCTCAACTCCGATTACTATTCGAGTGGCTCATATAGCTCACTTAACTCATAATCTCGGGGGCTGGACGCTACAAGAGTACTCGGATGATGGCTTTTGCGAACTGAAGACCCTTGGATTAATCATCTAATCACTTCAAGGCTCGGGGGCTACTATGCTACAACCATCAACCTCTTTTTTCAAGACGGAAGATGCAGATTCTAGATTGACCCTCAGCTTGATTCTTCTATTCAAACACAGGCTCGGGGGCTACATTCCATATGGAGTGCGATTTTTGCAAATCGCACCTCCATATAGATCAAGATTTCAAGACAAGATCAGTATTTTTTGGAGACTTCCTGGGTTAGAACTCGGGGACGCCTGGGGACTACTAGGGGATGATTCAAAGTACTCATAGATGAACTAAAGTACATTCCACTCTTTCGAAAATTCAAGTACTATTGAAGACTTCGGCTATCAGTACTCGAGACGATCAGAAACTACTCGACGAAGCTTCAAGACTACTTGAACTCGCTGCTCAAGACTACAAAGTGCTCGGGGGCTTGTCGACCATATACCCCTGGGTACCCATACATGAAAGAATACGAACTCATACCATAAATCCTTGTAATCCTATTAGGACTCGTACCATGTAATCCTACTAGGACTCCTATCTTGCAACCGACTAGGAACCCGCCCCCTGGACTATATAAAGGAGGGCTGGGTACTTAGGAGGACAGGCCAACACCTAGATCCCCCAACCCCTCCGGGGATCACCCAAGCGCAGGGCGCTATACATGATACTCCAAACAGGACGTAGGGTCTGCTACTCCGGCGACCCAAACCTGTATAAATCTGTGTCCCGTGTCCTCGCGCATACCTTCGAGTTCCAGGTCTCACGATCCTCCACCGCACAATCTACTACCTCAGGTACCCTCTTGGTAGGCTCCGTGGCCAAAACACTGACAGGTCCCACATATAGATTTGACTTCACCGATTTGCACAGAGTAGCGGACTATCATATTAAGCATCTCTATCAAATTTCAATCATATCTGCTAAAATTTTATAGTGTGAACACGAGCTTTTAATTCTAGAGTTCGACTCTGCACGTGGGTCCCACATATAGATTTGGCTCTACCGAGTTGCACGGAGTAACGAACTGTTATTACGAGATCTCTCCAACAAATTTCAGTCAAATTCGGTAAAAATTATGTATGTTAACGTGGACTTTAATTATTTAAGTCCGATTTTTAACTTAACTTATACTTTACACAAAGCTATAATATTGTTAAACCATTCTAATCCATTATAACCATGAAACCAAACCAAACCAAACCATTATAGATAGCAAACCATTTTGAACCAAACCAAATTGAATCACGTCTAAAACCAAACCGAAAAAACCGGTTCCAATCGAACCATTACGGGTCAGTGCCCTACTATCGTTCCAACTGGCGGTAGGTACCAAACGCTATATGAAATGGCGGTTGGGACCGTACCGCCATTTCAAATAGCGGTGGAGCTATAGTTTTGCAAAACTTTGAGATGAGTGTGTATTTTTATAAAATTATAAAAAATTAATATAAAAATAAAAGTGGCTGCTGTGCAACCAGAAACGGAATAAGGAACGGGCTAGCTTGGGCTGGATGTTGTTTACGTCATGGGCTGCTGAGCTGGGCCACTTGTTGATACTTGGGCTGGATGGATCACACCATATAAAAGCCAGCCTATACAGACAGCTTCCGGAATTTTTTTCCATACATAAAACTAAGCCGGTGGGGTAAGACCGTCCCACGGTTTTCATTAAGAAGAAACCTTCTCCCGACTCAGAAAACCTCTAAACCCCGGTTTCACCGGCGAGATAATTTTTTTTAAAATCAACCCCATAATTCGCTCCAACAAGGAATCAAACCTGGGTGGTTGCGACCATACCTCAGCACATCTACCAACTAAGCTAGAAGGCTTTGGTAATTTTTTTCCATACATAGCTTTCTCTGTTTCAGACTTGTGCACACAATAATATCCGTTAGAATCTCATCTTCAACTAACTCCTTATCTCCCTTTCCTGCTTCACCACTGTCGCCGTCGGCTAGCCTCTGCACATCGGTCCACGTCGCCACCCCACGCTCCACCACTGGTCCGCTCCGTTGCCCAGCGCTCCGCACCGTCCTCATGCGCCGAGCTTCGCCGCAGCCCCGGGCAAACTCCGTGGATGGCCCGGGGCATGCCCAACCGCGGGAGCCGACAAGCTATGTGTGCGCAGCCTCGGGCGAGCTTACTGCGGGTGCCAGCGAGGTCCGCCGCGGGAGCTAGCCTGGCGAGGCGCCGCCCTCGAAGAAGAGACTCAATTTTTTTCAGAAATGTTGAATTTTGTTATCCAAATGTTGAATCGAGTTTTCTCAATTGTTGAAACAGATGGTAAAACATGTTGAATGTGGTAAAAAATTGTAATTTTTGAACGAAACATTTTGCAAATGGTGATTTAGCTTTTAGAAAATGTTGAATGTAATTTTCGAAATGTTAAATGTAGTTGGGCATGATGGGCTTTAAAGTCATGTTGTTTATTCTGCACATAGCTAGCAGTCCCCCCCCCCTAAGAAAATTCCTTTTTCCTTAGCTATTTTAAGGACGGTTCCACATGGCGTGGTGTTTGGGTCCCACATGTTTGGCGGTGAATCCCACATGTCAGTTGGCATTTTTCTTCTCTCTCCACTATTTTGATAGGGTAGTATATGTGATAATAAAATTTATCATTGAGATACTGAATTATATAAAAAATAGTTATGAAAAAATCATAAAATATTTTTCTAATATAGATTATGATATACATTATCATCTTGCAAACTCTCAAATTAAAATTCAATTTGTGTATGAAAAAACGAAAAAGACAAATTGTGTTAAGAGGTAAATTGAACCAAATGATATAGGTTGGGTGTGAACTCAACTTTCCTCGAGCAATAGTAAATAAAAGGCGGAATAGCTAATTCAGTCCCCGAACTATCACTCAAAGCTCAATTTCGTTCCTGAACTATGAAAACGATCGTTTTGGTCCTCAAACTTTCGCATCCGGCTCAGTTTGGTCCCTGAACTACGAAAACGGTCGTTTTGATCCTCAAACTTTCGCATCCGGCTCAAATTCGTCCCTGACAGATAGCCAAATACCCTTTTTACCCTTCTCCTACCCCTACGCGTTGCTCGCTGCTCGCTGCTAGCTGCTGGTGAACCCGCTGCTGCTTCTGCTCCTACTACCGTCGGCCAGCACAAGCAGGAGAGGGCGAGCCGGGAAAAGAGGACGAAGGCGACCGGGACATGGAGGTCTGCTGCCCCACCAAATCCACCACGCCGGCACCTCCTCCTGCGCCGGCGGGCGCGGATCTTTGGGCGCGGCCGCGGCGGAGGCAGGCCATGGATGGGGCGTGGGCGCGCTCGGCGAAGGAGGCGCGAGGCCCCTGCTCCATCTCAGGGGAGGACGACATACAGCTCCGATTCCCCAGTAGCGAGCAGTGCGTAGGGATAGGAGAAGGGTAAAAGGGGTATTTGGCTATCGGTCAGGCATGAATTTGAGCCGAATGCAAAAGTTTGAGGACCAAAATGACCATTTTCATAGTTCAGGGACGAAATTGAGCCGGATGCGAAAGTTTGAGGATTAAAACGTCCGTTTTCATAGTTCAAGAACGAAATTGAGCTTTGAGTGATAGTTCGGGGACTGAATTGGCTATTCTGCCTAAATCTCTACTCCTAAAAAGTACGAAGTAGAGAATTTTTTCCGGTCGAACTTTCTGCACGGTGAACGTACGTTCACCGCGGCTACGCGCCCCCAGCCGCCCGCACACGCGCCCACCTCTCTCCCTCGCGGCCTCCACCCCGCACGCGCGCCCCTCGCGTCCCCACCGTCCATCCCTCGCATCCCTCTCCGTGTCCGCCCCGCTCCAAACCCTAAGCGAGCAACTCTGCCTGTCCGCCCCTACCACATCGCTCCTATCCGCCGCCGTCGTCACTCCCGCCGCCGCCTTCGCGGTTTCGCCTCCGCGCGACCGGGCCGCCGGGGCACTGCCGGAGCCATCGCCGCCCCATCTCCCAACGCCGCTGGCGCCGCCTTTGATCTCCATCCCCACGGCTTGCCGGACGCGCTAGAAGCCACGGGCGCCCTCCTCTGCGACCCTTCGTTCCCTCCTCCTCCTCCAGCACTAGACACCGTTCACGGTGGGGCCCACCTCTGGATCCACCCGGCGCCGTCCACGGGTAAGAAACCTTCTACTTGATGCGCCGCTCTCCCTCACCGCCGGCTCCCTCGCCATCTCCTCGGTTCGGGCGCGCACCGCCACTCGCAGCGGCGACGGCCACCATGTGCCTGCGCGCGTTGCCGTCAGCCTTAACGTTGGATTTGCTACGATGCATACTAACCTTTTCTACTTGATTTTCTTCTTTTATGATTTCTTCTCTCCTTTCCATCCATTATACATACTAACCTTTTCAATCCAATGTTGTATGTCTAAAACCTTTTGTTTATTTAATTTTCTGAATTTCAGAAATCCATGAAGGAATTCAGCAGGGATTTTTGTGTGGTAAAGGAAGATCTCAAGGCAAGGTATACCTTGGCAAAAATATTCAATGGCTATGATTTTTGGATGTTTGATGTTTATAAATTTTTAAATAAGTGTATTCATATGGCTATGATTTTTCTCTTCTGATCTCCCCTAATACCATGTTGTCCTGTCCAAATTCACTTGAATGTTATTAATCATTGTGCACTCATGCTGATAAGTCATAAACATCCTCATCTTAAGCAGTACAGACAGCCTCTGTTCAAGCTAATTATGCTCCTCTATTAAGTTTATTCTTGTGAGAGAAAAGTGTGATCTTCTTACACATTTGTGAATCTTATCTGCTCAGGTCAGAAAAGAGGGGTTCTATAGGACCTATATCACAAGGAGCTCTACGGAATTTCCAATGTCTCTTTCTCCACCAGGTGACATGTAAGATCTTTCTTCCAAAGATAGAAACAAACTTAATTCTCTATTAAGGAGCTCTACGGAATTTCCAATGTCTCTGGATGGTAAGATGTTCTAACTTAGCATGCTTTATTGCCGTGTGGTGTATGTTTCATTTAAAGGACAAGAAGAAAGCAGCCATTGAGATTAATAGGTGAGCTATGTTTCTTTTCTATATTTCCTTTCTTCTTTTATTCTCTCTATGACGATGTGTTGGTTGACAAGCTCATGACCATATGGAAAAGGACATTGCTTGATGTGTTAGAGTAAGGTTGCAGATTTCAATAATACAGCTGTGGATGAAAATTATGCTACCTGAATGTTTACCCGTGAACAATTAATGTCGACTTTATTCACTTTAACATGTACCTACAATTGATTGAGTGAGCATGAGATTGAGGATTGACTGAGCATGAGATTGAGGGTTACCTGTCATTTTAATTCTAATATAAGGTGAGTAGGTATTTATCCACATTCTGGACTCATTTTATTAGCAACTTAGAGACATTGTGATTATTAGTGGCTGCTTAATTTCCAACCAAGCAAGTGGCCAAAACCACCTTTTTAGATGGCTAAAAAATGATGCTTTCTATAGATGTACTAACTATAAACAAAGACATTTGCAAATTCGAACCCTGTAGGAATGGACATGGATTGTACTAGGATTATGTTATCTTAAAGTTCCATTGATCTAATTTTATCACAAGATTCATGAAGGTATGTTGTTGCCGCTCTGAATATGTGTTACTATTTTCCTTAACTTATATATGTCACGATCTTAATATGTGTTAATCTTTTCCCTTAATTATTTTAATATGCTAGCTTGACCTCCTTGCCTGAAAACAAGTTTGGCTATCAGGAAATTATTTTATTTTTTTATCATTTGCAACCGAATCAGAGCTTAGCTCAAAGTCAAAAGGAAATAAAGTTTTGAGAGGTAACTATCATGTAACTTGGTTATATATTCCATGGTTCCCTATGCAACCTGAAAACTATAGAAGATTATGTTTCTGCACGCCTATCTTTGCCTGTTGTTTATTATACTAAAACTGGGAAGCTCATCAAAAGATGGACTTGCAAAGCTCTTTAAAAAATTGGCTGGCCATCAAAGTTAAGGGAAAAGATTAATATAAGCTGCTTCAGCTTACATCAGTTATATCTCATTCGATTTCTACAAAAACTGCCTGTGTACTTCTGACTTGGGGAACAATGGGCCAAAAAATGTAGCCCTGGAAGAATGTAGTATATCTGAAATTATGTATGCATACAGCCACACACCAGATTTCATATATGGAGAACTGGAATACGTGCTTCATGTGAACTCCATCTCAATTTATCCAGAGCATGCTAATAAGCTTTGTCACGACTCACGAGAGCCTAATGATTTTCTATTTTTAGAAAGGAGTAGTATTAGTCCTGAATGTGTTCTGCAAGTGACCATTGTATCCAGTACCTTTCCTTATTTCAGTTCTGAAAGCAAACTTTGTTTTAATTTCTGGCCTGAATATCTGCACATGAAGTTTTAATTTGATTTTTTCCCTTCTTCCTATATGCTGATCCTCATGTTTGCTGCAGTCAGGGTCCAATAGAATGCTTATCCATTCAAAATTTCAGAGAGGTAAATAAAATGTAATCTACCGCCTTATTTTAGCAAGTGACCTTTTCATATGATACGCAACTCTCAATAGCACGTGTGCATATTTTTTTTTGGTTTAATGGACTCCGAAATTATTAGTAACAAATAAATAACTTCATAGATAGTAAGTATCTTGTGAACCTTGTGCTCCAACTTTTGCTCTGCCCTCAACAGTCAACCTCTGGATCCTCTCTCATGCTCTCGAGTCAACAACCTCCGGCGGCACCAGCACCACAACACAATGCTCAGTTTGTTACTGCCTTCCATCTTTATTATGTATCTAAATTCCTTAATTTTATCTCTTTGTCATTTTAATACGTTTTGATTGCTTCGTATACATGGGGGAAAAGCAATTCCAATATGTTATCCCTTTGGTGTTAAGCATAACTACAACCACCTGCTGGTTTGTAATTTGGAGGATCTTTAAATTTTGGTTAATGGTGAATTTGGGAAGCACCCATGTTTGAAACTGTATTAGACAATTTGTTCTAAAAATATTCAAAATAACCAACAATTTGTTGGTTTTCTTTACAGGAGTGAAGGCTTGTAAACTGGTTTTCTGTTGTAAATCTGAAGTATAAAAGAATCCCATTACAACAGGAAAAATTGTAAAGTTTTCTTCTGTACATTGCTCATCTCTTCAGAATGCCAATATGTTGATTATTTGATTAACTCAGTGTGCCTTTTTATCTGCAAGCATCTATTTTTCTTATATATTTTGCTTAACTCTTTGTTCTATGCTTCAGTTTTTCTCTTGCAAACTTATTAGTAACTCATGGTTTATTATTGCAACATGTAGAAGAGATCCACATATACTTTACTTGTGTCTGAATTCGATGGGTCACCAAAGTACCACACAATCTCAGAGTTGTTGAAAGTGGAAAATGAACCGCCAGAGTTATCTTCAGGAAAGCTGCTTTCAAGATAAATTGTCGTAGAAAGTGCTATTAAAAAAGTTTTAGATTGCTTAGAGTTCCGTACTTCCGTAAGAAGCAGGGAGTAGTATGATTCTTATCATTAACATGGGAAGTGATGAGCTATGATACTCGCGAGCTTGCGAGCGCCAGGAGCGCTTTCGTATTAGATTTTGATACTCATCTGGTGTTGTCTTGACACTAATACTCATTTAATTTTTAAATAAAATACTTTATTTTGAGATATTGTACACTTGTTCAATGAATAAATTGTATTTCTTATATAGCTCGTAGCAACGCACGGGCACGATCCTAGTAAAACTATGTAAAAGGGAAACACCCTTAAGCGCGGAACTCGCAAAGGAAAATAGAGAAGAGGAGATGCGGACTGGGCTTGATAGTTGTATGGGTCGGGCTCGATCAGGTCACGGTCCAACTAAGGATTAGATTAACACTTTACGACGGCATCCGCGTGACGGTGCCACGGTGGTGGTGAGCTCAATAAAGCTAGGGCCGACGGACGAGATCACGAGAGACGGCGGCGACGGTCTAACCGGCCTGCCGTTGTAGCTAGCGCCACGCCGCCGCGTGTTGCCGTTGCCGCCCGCCGGAGGTGGCAGAGGGAAGGCCGGCGCCGCCGCGTATGCCGATAGCCGAGTAGGCGGACCGCTGACTCGCTGTTGCGTTTCGTGTGCACATGCCGCCGCCGCCGCATCCTCCGTTCGGAGGGTTGGAGCCATAGCCAGGTGCGGTTGCGGGGCACACATAGCATCGATGGTTCGATGTCGCCTTCCATGGTGAGTTGGTGACATCACATCACCCATCAAATTCTATGCCACCGTCCATCATCTCAACCACCCTACATGGCATCGAACGGTTGAGACAAAATGTGGGCCTAAAGAGTCAGTGAGACGCACATTAACTAGCCCCATAGTCACTGGATCGAGGCCAAAAAAAACTCGATCGAGAGGTTTGACGGTCCCACCGTATTTCATTAAGAGGAAGCGACTCACGGTTTACCCCGACCGAGAAACCTCCGAACCCTAATCCACCAGTGAGGGGGATTTTTTACCCCACGGTATCGGAAATTCACGCTCCCCAGGACTCGAACCCGCGCCGCGGGGGTCCTACTGAGAGCACCTAGCCAACTCGGCTAGGCCTCCGTTCGCCATCGAGGCCAAAGAATGAGCAAACTATAGTGTACGAGTACTATACATGAAAGGCCAGTCATCATCTCCTTTCGATTACAAGTAAGATATTAATATCACCCATAATTAATAAACAAAAAGAAAGAAAGAACGTAAGCAGCCTCTACCTGCCTGCAGTTGACGATTTCAATCCATCGAACCGGAGAAAACTAGAAGAAAACTCCTACTCCTTTGTCAATTAATTAATGAATCAGTAGCTACCACTACTGGCCAAAGCCAACTTGCCCTCTCACTAGTCACTACTGACCCGGCCAACACGAGAGAGAAAATGATATCTAAAAATGGACTTTAACAATAAAAAAGAAAGAAAAAAGAATAAATCAATGTAATAACCGCGGTTTCATCTCAGCAACTGAAGAATGATTCTTGCTCATCGCCCAAATTACCAAGACGGTAAAATTGATCAATTAAATCAACCCGGCTTGTTAGGGCACGAATGAGTTGCTCGAGTCAATTGCACCGGACGGGACGGCAGACAAACAATTAATCAAATCAAGAGGATGGGTGTCGTTAATGATCAACATCACGGGATTTTTTTTACATGTCCGGGAAGCCGCCGCCGCCGCTGCTGCTGAAGAATTCGAGCACGGAGAAGGTGGCCGGCGACGGCATGGTGGGCGTGGCCAGCAGCAGGCTGCTGCGCGGACTGGGCGCGAACGGCGCCTGCTGCTCCGCGCGGGTGGCGGCGGAGGAGAGGAACGGGCTCAGCTCGCTCAGCCACGACAGGCAGCTCGGGTCGAACGGCATCGGCGAGAACAGCCCCGTCGAGGCCGCCGGGGGCAGCGCCGCGGGCGAGAGGATCCCGGGACGGACGGACGGCAAGCCGCCGCCGCTAAGGGCCGCCGCGAAGCTGTCCAGGTCCGCGGAGGCGGAGGCCGAGAGGAAGAAGTCGTCGTCGGCGCCCGCGCCGCCGTAGTAGGAAGGAGGGACGGGCGCGTGCGGGGGGAGCGGGCGCACGGACCTCTCGATGGCGGCCAGCCGCGCGGCCGGGGAGAGCGCGGCGGTGGGCGAGAGCAGGAACTCCCGCGGCTCGAACTCCATCACCTGCGACGATGGCGCGTCGGAGGACGGACCCGCGCCCGCCCCGGACCCCGACCCGGACGCGGTGGCGGCGTCGAATTGCGCCTGGGAGGTGGAGCCCGGGCCGGTGAGGCGCTGGACCAGCGCCATGAAGTCGCCCGGCTTGGTGTGGATGACCTTGGGCGAGGCGTCGTAGATGATGACCGGCTGCCGCGCTTGCTGCGGGTACTGATGCTGGTGTTGCTGGTGCTGGACGACCTGCTGCTGCTGTTGCTGCTGCTGCTGCTGCTGGAGGTGTTGGTGCCGCTGCGGCGCGATGGGGGGCTTCCTGACCTTGTGAGAGTCCTTGCTGACGGCGAGCCGCGGCGGGCGCGGGCCCTGCAGCTGCCGGCTGCGGGGCGACGAGCGGTCGCCCGACGACGCGTCCATGAGCGCGGGGTCGCTGCAGCTAGCCGCGCGCGGAGCCTGGTGGGAAGACAACGACGAGGAGGAGCCGCCGGAGCGAGCCGTACGGGGCTTTGTAGCTGCGGAGGAGGGTGGAATGGTTCAACGCGGGGAGGAAGAGGAGAGGGAGAGAGGAGCAAGTCTGGGAGGAGGTGTGCTGTTGACGACGGGGGAGGAAAAGTCCACGGGCTAGGCTACTGTTTAGTTGGCCAAAAATTTTGGCAACAATTTTTAGGCCCCCCTTCGAAGGTCTATTAGAGGTAAAAAATGTATACTAATTACAAAACTAATTACACGAATGGACCGGAAATCGCGAGACGAATCCATTAAGCCTAATTAATTCATCATTAGAGATTGTTTACTGTAGTACGACGTTGTCTAATCATGGTATAACTAGGCTCGTTAGATTCGTATCGAAAAATTAGGTAGGGTTATGGAATGGATTTTGTCATTAATCCACATTTAATACTCCTAATCAGTGTCGGAAGATTGATGTGACGGGTAGTTGGGAAAATTTTGGAGAACTAAACCGGCTCTAAGCTCAAGGAGCCAATGGCGGCTGCTCTCTATCATTGAGTGCCGCCCGCTTTTGACAGGATGATTAGTTTATTAATCCGAAAGAAAATCCGAAGCAGGCGTGATTTTGATTTAATCCTCGAAGACTTTCTCGTGCTCGTCTTTGCCGCAGGATCGAGCACCTCAATCACGGCAGCGACCTGGTTTTGGCGCCATGCGCTTTTCGTGATAGTCCTTGCAGAGCTAGCGCAGCGCAGCGACAAAACTGAGCAACTGTACGTATGTGCTTGGCCAAGCTTCAATTCCTAGTACAGTCCTCCGGCACTAGTGTTCGTCAATATAAGTCGCTTCTTAAGGTAAATGTACGATGAATACAGCCCATATCGTGTTCGAAAATTCAAATTATGGTTCGGTTAAACAATTCATGAAATGTGAGTATTGTTAGCGCGTAACTACTCCCTCGGATTTCAAATGTGGGTCAACTTTACTTTCATCATAAGTTAAACTTCTTTAATTTTTATAAATTTAATAATACATATATATTGATATTTTTCTTATAAATTTGGTTAAAATTGGGACAGTATTTGGAGGTGCTTTCGTACTAAAAATAAACTTGTAGCACTAACAATACTATACTGTGTAAGAAAGAATAGTAGAAAGGATAATAAAAATTGATCAAGGGAATGATTGAATATATCTGGTATCTAGCATAGTATAGTTCCCATAAAAAGGCAGTAAAATAGAACGTTGAGGAACCTAAGCAGCCACAATAGTGTCATGAGAAATTTTAGAGTGCTTCTTTATTTTATGAGCCGTCCATCTGACGAAATCCAACGGTGGAAGTACCAGGAAGTTCTTATGAAGAAGTACTAGGAAGTATCAAATTGGTAGGACCCAAAAAAAATTAATATATATATTTTTAGATTCAGAAAGGGCATACAATTAATTTCCCCTTGGTTTTACATGTCCGGCTACCTCCCGACCACATGTTTGACTCAAATGCGCCAGCTGCTGCTCGACGTCGTCATGGGCCTGCCGCCCGCTGGCGAGCTCGGGCAGGAGAACCTGGCGGTGGGGGTACCGTCGCACGTCAGGGCCAGTGCGCGCATGGTGGTGGGGCTCGTCGACGCCAGGCTAGGGGAGGAAGGTACGAGGAGGAGGCCAGCGAGCCGGCCATGGCGGGGTGCCTGCCAGCCGAGGGTAGACGGCAGCAGATCCGGCCATGGCGAAGCTATACGGAGGAGGAGCCGGCTGGAGCTGCTGGTCGGGCGTGGGGCTGGGCCGGCCGCGGCCGCAGCGGCAGCGCGAGCCAACACGGGTTGCAGCTCCATCCTGCCTATGTCGGCGAGGAAGCGCCTCTGGGCCTTCTTGTTCGTCGTCGGCCGGAGCTGTTGGCCAGACGCGGGGATGCGGCGGCGGAGACGGTCAAAGTGGCGAGCCAGGCGTAGGGAGGCCGGCGCGAGCCCACACGGGAAGGAGCTGTCCCGCCTGTTTCGCCGGGGAAGTGCCTCCGGGCCTTCTTCTTCGTCGTCCTCGTCTTGGAGATTCGACAATATGTTTGCTGATGACTGATCTCTTTTCACACAATCTCGCTCTTTGTTCTTCACTGACGCTCGAATCCTCATGTAGGAAGGGTAGCAGCAAGGGTATGTCCCCGCGGATTGATCAAGCAGGGGTGCGAGCTGCTGCAGGTGCAACCCAGGCCGGCCGCCGGCGACAGTGCGGCTGCGCGGCACCATCTCCCGACGCGTGAGAGGACGGGGCCGGTGGTCTTGGTGCTCTTAACGTCGTTGAGGATGGAGATGAGGTCGTCGATGTTGGGGCCGTTGACGGGGGGATGTAGTAGAGGCCGAGCTTCTCGAAGAGGGACGAGCGGGGGCCGCTGATCATGCCGCGGGCTTACTCGTCCATCGTCGCCGCCAGCTCGTGCACCGACCCGCCGATCTGCTTCGTCACGGCCTGGAGGGGAACCGGGTGCGTGACAGGGCACAAGGGACGGGTTGGCGGCGGATGCGAGACAGACGCGCCAGGGAGGGAAAGGGTAGTTACAGAGAAAGATATGAGATTACCAAAATGCCCTTTTATTATTAATTTAATTTTTTAACTAATTAGGTGGTGGAAAAGTCAAAATGCTTGATACTCCCCAATACTTCTTAATCTATACTATAAGGAGCGAAGACAATTGAAACTTTTCTCACCTAATTCGGGCCCACCTTACCCCTCACACCGGACCCACCCGTCAGGTTGCGTGATGACTAAAAAGGTGGAACGACCATAAAAATCGTAATTTGGGGAGCGTTTCTGCCAAAAACATAATTTTTTTATCACCCATCCCGTGTCTACCCACCTCCATACCCACCGGGACCGCCACCCACCCTTGACCGTAACATTTAAAAAATTACATGGAGCGGGGAACCCCTCCCCGCTGGGCCTGGGCCCCATCGGCGCGGCGCTGCGCGGCCACGGCCGGCAGCCCGACACGGCGGGATGGGCGGCAGCCATGGCCGGCGCGGCGCGAGCTGGCGGCGCGTGGGTGCTCGACCAGCCACGATCAGCAGCCCGGTACGGCGGGATGGCCCGCGCGGCGGCCGTGTCGGGTCCGTGCGTGCAGCATCATCCTCGGCGGGCGTCGGGCGTACCCGTCCCTTCCCTCGAAGCCGCCAGCGCCCTCCGTCGCGACCCTCCGCTCCCTCCTCCTCCTGCCCACGACGATCGAGATCCACCGGGCGCCAACCACAGGTGCATCGCGCGGCTACCACGCCTCGTCGGGTCTCCTCTTCTCGTCGCCACCGCTGGGTTCTCTGGTCCTCCGTCCCCTTCCCCTATTCCCTCCAAACCCTTGTGGTGGAGAACGGAAGTGCAACCTGCCACGTCATTTAGGACGATCTCGAACGGCGCCTTTGCTGCAGCTTCCTCCAGTCTGGCGTGGAGGATGGGAGCGTGCCTTGCCAGATCGGCATCAACCACTGCCTCGCTGCCTCGAGTGCAAGGTACAGCCCCAAAATCCCAACCCTATCATCCTCTTTTATTCATCCTTTACCTCTTATAAATATATGTGGCCCGGAGAAGCCGTTTGGTGATTTGTGTTTTCTATGCCTTTCTAGATGGAGGAGGGGGTGCGAGTGCAGGAGCAGCAGGTGCCAGGTGCCGGGCGCAGCTGGAAGAGCATACGACTTCTAGCACCGGAGGCAAGTTCGACTGGGAGGAAATGTGGCTGAAGAGCGACTGTATGAACAGCCTCGATAGATTCATCTCCACAATAAACCTTGCAGTTTTAGTATCACCGGATGTAGACCTACTCAAATCAGGTAGTGCTGATGCGAGAAGAACCAAATCATGGCACGAAGACATCATTGGGATGATGCAGGTCTTGAGCATGGCATGCTGCTCTTTAACTTCAGAAATGGAGGAGGCGTGATCTGAATAATTTGCAAGTGAGGTAGCTCTTGCCTCTTGGCTGTGTTGTTCCACTTGGATTACCAGGTGAGGCAGTGTAATGCATCTCATAGCTAGCCTGCAGTGTGATTTTTGTCTTTACAACAAACTTTGGGTGAAACTTAACTGTAGCAAATTTTATAAGATGAGGGCATGGTAAAAATGTAGTCTTTGATGTGCATCAATTAACTTTGGGTAGTGTCAATTTCCTCACTGTTGTATTATTCCAATTAGCTTCCTGTTATATTATTTCAATCCCTATTTCAATAGTTGGTGTCTTTTCCTATTCTTGGTTATTTTTTAATCCTTATATGTCATGGTACATATTAAATAGCAACTTTCTCTATCTTTCATGGGATTGCAGTAAAAAATCTTGGTAGCATAACTCCATCAGCAACTATTCATGCTTCTCTCATACATAAAAGTTACATTTAAAAAATTGGAGCAAGAAAAATTGGAGAGGTGAGCCCAGTACTTTTTATTTCATTATGCTAATATGGCCTATGAACACTTTGAGCCACAATTCAAAAAAGAACTTTTACAAGGAATTAACTCTGATATAGTTGTCAAAAAAAACTCTCAAATAATTATTGGGGCCTGGACCTTATGGAATCAACGAAATAGCTGTGTGTTTGGTGGAGCTGCTCTAGATATGGCACACGCTCTTACTATTTCTTGTGAAGAGAGAACTTTGGTAGATGGCAGAGGCTCGAGGAATTTCCTGCTTGACTGCCCTCACATCAGTAGAGTAATATGAGTGTTGTTGTTGTTTCTGGTTATCTTTTCTTTCTGTCGCGGGGCACGGTTGATGTAGGAATCCTCTGGGGTTGAGTGTGTGGGTGAGTGGGTGTGAGTTTGTGAGTATTGTAGGTGTGTGTGGTGGGGTTTGTATTTTCAGGGATCTTTTCCTTTTTATCTTCTTAATATAGTGAAGCGCAATTCTCATGTGTGTTTCGAGAAAAAATTCAAAAAAGAAAAAATGTACTAACTCAAAATTGGGATTTGAGTAATATAGTTGTACTGATAACATATCAAACTATAGCACACGCACGTGCAATGTTACTAGTACTTCAAATGCACCGTAAAAAACCTCTAGTGTCATATGTTGACACTCATCAGACCATCCCACATCACAACATCCTACGCTCGTTCTGTCTCCCCTCCCCTCGTCCTTCCTTATTTAGCACTAAGTTTGGGGGCTTGTGTATACAGGGCCATCCCGATGGGTGGTGTGCGGCCGGTGCAACTGAACAGGGGGCCTCTGACTTTTGGAGGCCTCCAATTTCCAGCTGTTTTTTTAAGTAAAACCAGCTGTTAAATCCATTAGGCATGTCAATCACTGACGCAAATGTTGTTTACTGTTGCATGTTGCCCTCTAACACGCTCTGTTTAGTTCCAAATTTTTTTCCAAACTACTCGTCATATCAATCTTCGGACACTGATTAAGAGTATTAAATGTGAATTAATGACAAAACTCATTCCATAACCCCTACCTAATTTTTTGATACGAATCTAACGAGCCTAATTATGCTATGATTAGACAACATCGTGCTACAGTAAACAATCTCTAATGATAGATTAATTAGGCTTAATGGATTCGTCTCGTGATTTCCCGTCCATTCGTGTAATTAGTTTTGTAATTAGTCTATATTTTTTACCTCTAATAGACCTTCGAAGAGGCTGTCAAAATTTTTTGCCAAAAATTTTGGCAACTAAACAGACCTCAAAGTCTGTCACTTTCACCTGACTGACCGGATCACTTGACTAGGCGTGAGATTAGAGCACCTTCAAGAGTCCTCTTATATTACCCCAAAATCTGATTTATGAAGAAAAACAAAAAAAGGTCCGACAGTTTAAAAAAATGCTAAAACTCTTCGATCATCCCACATTTTTCTTGAGAACCCCCTATAAATAGTTTTGAGAAAGGGTTTTTCAGGAGGCTCCTTGGAACACCTATCACTAAAATTAAAATTTCATTTTAAACATAAGAACACAAACGATGATATTAGGATTACAAAACCAAAATTAAATCATTACCATTTCTATTTATCCCTTTGTATATTCATACCATATAGTATTTTTTTACTATATTTTGCTAGTGTAGTGGGCCAACTTTTAAATTTCGTACAGGGCCTCAATTTTTGTGGGGACGGCCCTGTGTATATATTGCTCAAAGACTTTTCATAGGAATTCTGTAGTTACCCGCAAAAAAAAGGAATTCTGTAGTTTTCCATTCCTTTGGAGAGGAATTTGTATAGCTGTGTTTGGAACCAAGGATTCTAGATAGACTTCCATTCCAAAGGAAAGGGAACCATCCATACATATTTCGTAAGTAAAAATAAAACATCCACTGGAAGCTAAGGGAAAACATCTTTCTTAGTCATGTGTATAGGATCAAGCAAAAGTTACCGGGATTGGGAACCCAAGTGAGATCATTTTTCTATAATTTAATTGGACTAACTAATTTTAGATGTTGTGAAAACTTTTTAATTTAAGATAGGAATCCCGAACCCATCCTAAGAAAGGAGTGGAATGGTTGAGGCAAGTATAGAAATGTTTGGAAGGCTGTACGTAAGATCCTACCAATGTGGCAATGTGGATACTGTGAAAATTAAGAATTAAAGATACAAAGTCATAGTACCGTAAGACTCTACAATCCAGATCAAATTCAGCTTCAAAGTTGATAATCAAAATGTAAATAAATGTTCTCCAATTTGAACATAAATAGTTCGTAACAATGAAATTTATCTTTTAAAATATTGTTCATATTATTTTATAATTGTTTATTTTACTTTTCTTATATTGTTGTTTTTACACAACAATATAACAAATAGAGATAAAATAGTATAAAGAACATTTTAAAAGATAAAACTCATCATCATCATGAATGTCTGACCATAAGAATCACCAAAATCAGAGGTACGGACAAAAAGTAATAATCATTTTAAGATCTAAGGACTAAATTATAAATAAAAATATCATAACCACCTATCAAAACAGCTTGATGACCAAATTTGAACAATTTTGATTTTGATAGTTGGATGACCAAAGATACTCGGTTTTGAAGTTTGATGGCCAAAATCAAACTGAGACAAAAATTGAATGGTCAAAAATGAACTTGTTCCTTAGGATAAAGATTGCGAGGAAAGAAAATGAGTTCATGATGTTTGGTGGAGCTCCCACCGTCTTTTTCTCCTGCATTGTAGCTTCATTGTAGAATAGGAGAGGAACACCGTCCTTTTTAAAAAGTTTATTTCTAGTGAAGCCAGAGTGGGTGAGGTCATAATTTATCCATTTTCGTGTCATCGTGTGCAATAGTGATAAAAATTTTGGCTGCAATTCCATGAAATCATCATTCACTTAAAATTTTGAAATTGTTCACAAAAAGGTCAGTTTTCTAATTAGAATTTTTGTGGAATTTCGATGATTTATGAACGATCGAAAAATGGGTGAAAATGAAATTGAGAGACTAGCCTACATATTTTACCACAAGTGGAAAAAGTCACTTGCCCTACCATGTTTACTTCCCAAATATTTCACTAACTACCCATCACATCAATCTTCTTCGAATACTAATTAGAATTATTAAATGCTGATTAATGATAAAACTTATTTCACAACCTCTACCTTAATTTCCGAGACGAATCTAACAAATCTAATTATATTATGATTAGATAACGCTGTGCTACAGTAATCAATCTCTAATGACGGATTAGTTAGGCTTAACGTATTCGTCTCGTGATTTTCAGTCTATTCGTGTAATTAATTTTATAATTAGTATATGCTTAATACTTCTAATAAACTTTAAAAGGAACTCAAAAAAAATTTCAACTAACTAAACAGAAGACACAGCAAGATCTCTCAAACCATCAGCGTGCAACGGTGACTGGCAACAGTGACGAGCATGTGGTCTCAGGGTTTTCACCAATCACCCGTCACATCAAACTTCGGACACTAATTAGAAGTATTAAATGTGAATTAATGACAAAATCTATTTCACAACCCCTACCTTAATTTTCGAGACGAATCTAACGAGCCTAATTATGTTATGATTAGACAATGTCATGCTACAGTAAACAGTCTCTAATAACGGATTAATTAGACTTAATGGATTCGTCTCGAAATTTTCCATCTATTCGTGTAATTAGTTTATGTTTACTACCTGACCCCGAAAGAGACCCAAAAATTTTGACCCCAAAATTTTGGGAAACTAAACATGCCGGTGTATGATTTTCCTTTTACGGAGACGGAGCAGAGCTGCTGGCCTGTGTGCTGAGGAACAACGGAGACGGAGCCGACAAGACGTTTCTTGTTCGGGTGGAACCGTTTAGTCAGCGAAATTTTTGGTAAAAGTAGTGAAATTTTTACATTGAAAAACGTGTTCTGTGAGAGATGATAGGGTCTGCAATGTAAAAAAATTTTAGTAACTTTTAGGGAACTGATAAGGCCGACTGTTGCGGCGTAGAAGATTTCTCGCCCCGCGTACACCACCAAGGCACCACTTCCAGGACAGTTGCCATGAAAGGATGCGTGTCCTCCTTCATCTGGGGAAAAAAATGGAATTTTGCCATTGCAAATATTGGGTTTCACAATTTTATCATCGCAACATTGGCTTCGCAAATTTACCTCTTGGTTTTCTTGCCATTTTTCAAGCCTAGGAAAGGACGAAAATACCCTTAGACCTTGTTTAGTTTTCAGAACTTTCACCAAAATTCTCACATAGAGGACCGTGTCAGTTCATTTCTTCACTCTTCACGTGCTTCTCCAAACGCTATGTTAAAATTTTGGAAACTTTTGAGGAACTAAAAACCTAGCGGAAAATACATTGCATCTGCTCGCGACCGTTGTGTACCCCAGATTAACATTTCCGAGACGACGCCGGCTACCCTGCCACCACATCTCACTGCTCTCCGCTTGTCGCTGGCAAAAATCCAGATTTCTCTCGATCTGGTGGATGTTTGGTTCCGATCACATCAAATGAAATTAAGCTATAAGGACTAAATACAATTTAATTATAAAATTAATTGCATGGTACTAGACTATCTAAGCAGTCCATATAGGGTATCCACGTGGTTGATTTGTAGGCAAAAAGATATCGGAGAATTAAAAGCGCTAATGGTTATGCGGGGATGTACACGGAACAGGCGAATTTATACTGATTCAGACCTTCGGAGAGTAAAACCCTACGTTTATTCTTGGTGATTGTATTGCTTATGGATGGGCGACAGGAACGATCTCTGCAGGTCTACATGGGTCTGCCATGGGGGGAGGGTCGCGACTATACATCGCCGAAGCGATGTATCGCAACCCATCGCACCGGGGCGCAGGGTTTTTCTTTTTTATTTATATTTCCTTTTTAGTTTTATTTGTCTATTTATTTTCATTTTTTCTATTTATTTCTATTTATTCTTCTTTCATTTTTTCTATTTCCTTTTTTATTTTTTTCCTTGTTTCTTTTTTATTTCTACTTTCCTTATTTATTTATTTATTTCTATTATTTGTTTTATTTTTTCTGTTTTCATTTTCACATATTTTTTTATTTCTTCTTGATTTTTTATATTTTTCTCACAGTGAATATTTATTTTCTTTCAATAAATATTTTTGTTCTGAGTGAATATTTGTTTTGCCTAGGTGAATATTTGTTTCGCCTCAATGAAAAATTCCACTTCAAATTATTTATTTCTTTTCAATTATTTTGTCCCCTAAGTGAATATTTATTTCGCATCAGTGGAAAAAATTTCACTGCAAATTATTTCATCTCAGTGAATATTAGTTTCTCTTTATTGAATATTAATTTCTTCTCGGTGAATATTTGTTCCACCTCAGTGAATATTTGTTTCCTTCAGCGTAATATTTGTTTCACAATAGTGAAATTTGTTCCTCTTTGATGAATAATTTGTTTGGTACATACAATTTTTTGTTCCAACTGTTTATAGAATTTGTTCCACACATATACAAATTTATTCAGGTAATTCATATAATTTGTTCGGTACGTACAATTTGTTTGTTCTCGTAGTTTGTAGAATTTATTCGACGCACACATATATATTTGTTCCGATAGTTAATATAATTTGTTCGGTACATACAAATGCTTTGTTCTGATAATTTGTAGAATTTGTTCGACACGTATACATATTTATTCCAACAGTTCATATAATGTGTTCGGTACTTACAATAGAATTTGTTCGACACATATACATATTTTTTTCAACAGTTCATATAATATGTTCGGTACGTACAAATGTTTTGTTCTGATAGTTTGTAAATTTTGTTCACGATTATGTATTGCACAGAATATATAACTTTAATTAAAAAATATGAATAAAAAAAGTTTGTCAAAATATAGTCAAGTGAGATTTTGTTTCGATGTTTTTATTATCAGAAATCCAATGGGGCAATAGGAATTTAATTTTGATGCTTGATTTATGATTTTGTAAATTTTTTTAAATCGAAACAACTTTTCATCTGAATGACATCATCTTTTTTTCCATATTCGCATGCATGAACGAAAGCACCCAAACTTCCCGGGTGGCCTCCCTTCCCTCGGCATGATGAAATATTTTTTTATCACTAAGGTGATGCATAACCACACGGGGGGCACTCTAGGCCGCCTTATTGGTCGACGATTTTGGGCTACAAGCCATTTTTCATGTATCCTAGTTAGTTTACAACATGGAAAGTTTATCCGAGCTGTTTTGATCTGTCTGGACTGTCTTGACTTGCACGCCAAGCTGTCTTCATGTCCTAGGCCCACACGTCAGGTTGGCCAGGGCCCACCGTCAGGTTGGCAGGTCTTCTAACACGTCGCCTCCCCCTGTCGAGGACGGTTGAGACCTTGGTTGGTACGACCCATGTGACCTATATCTCTCATGACTTAATTAGGTTTAATAGATTCGTCTAAAAAAAACTTAGAATTATGAAATTCGTTTTATCATTTATCTACATTTAATATTTTTAATCATCCTTCTAATATTCGATGAGAGGAGAGTTATACTTATTATTACTATATAGGAAGCAAACGGGGTTCAAAACTCAGAGTACATGTTCTCTTGTATCCTAGGCTCCTAGCCTTGGCCTTGTCTTGTTCTCCCCTGGGAACAAATTAAGCAAAAATTACGTTTTGTTTGTGTGCTTATTAGTGGATAATAATATACCCAGTAGCTAGTGGTCTCGCACAGGAGGCTTCGGAGCTCGAAGCGAGCGAAGCGACTAACCGTTGCGGCGCCCTGGGTATCACGGCTCTTGGTCGTGACGGCTGAGGATCGAGAGCCACCTCTTCCATTCCATCCTCCCCTGATCGATCGGATGATATGTGTGCTCGGGACTAGTGGTGGTCGGCACGTGCGAAAGCGTGCAGCGCATGCGGCCTCGCCGTTGGCCGTCGAGGACGAAAAGGGGATCGATCGATCGCGTCCGTCCGGCTGTACTGTACGTACGAGCACCTGTCAGCGTCTCTATACGTGAAAAATGTGAAATCGATCGATCCCCCAGTGGTCAACACAACAACAGGCTGGCTGACCAGCTACCTAAACTACGGAGCAATATCTTCTGTCATGCTTCAGCAGTTCAGCTAGACGGATCATTCATGGGACCACGTCGGACTCTTTATTCTACGAGAAAAATACCGATGTCTGGTTGGTAGCCAGTGGCGAGTACTAATTTGTTTTGAGAAAAAAAATACTGATGACTCATAATCCAGACGAATGCATAGATGATCTTAGACGAGATGGTTCAACCAATTTGCTTGTATCATATAGTTCACTCTAATGAGTACAATAATGCATTTAGTGAGATGATATCATCCTGAATGAATTGGTACAATTGACCCAACCAAACAAAGATCATGAATCAAATGATACAACTAACCAAACACACTTAATATTTCTCCTGTTCTCTTGCACGGCCTGGGGGTTTGAGGTCAAAGCGACGGGGCCCAATAGCTGGGATTCAAGTCTGAAAGCCAACCATCAACGCTCATGACATGGAGGTATGTTACTCGGCGGTTGTATATATGGAATGATATGCCATGTGCATGTCGGCTCGTGTGTAATGTATTTAGGGCACTCCTAATGGTTCACGTTGTATGGAGTCCATCCTTAATAAATGAGGTGACACATAAGTAAATTGATGACATGACAACATAGTTAATGAAGAAAGAGGAGGAAAACATAAGACCTGGTTTCTTCCTCAAGACTCAGCCTCTTCACGCGAATCAAGACCGTAAGATTCAGCAAAATCGTCATTGGGAAGACCTGGCTGGAGTCTTGCGGGTATGCTCCTCCCCTCCATTGGTAAGAGATAAGGGAGAGAGAAAAGTGACATTTATTAGGTGAAAACACCAACTGTTGGGGAGAGGTAGGTCTATAAATGAATTTTAATGATGTGACTCTCTTTGACTTCGCACATAATTTCTACTATAGGGACCGCCTTTATACACATGCCTCCTCGTTTTTGTTTTTGAACAACTTGCTTTCTCAGCTGGACCGAAGATATTTTTATATATATACTCCCTCTGTCCCGCAAAGAGTGATCTTTAGACTTTGAATTTTGTCGACCAGTTCACAAAAAGGAGCAGCATACCAGGCGTCAAAAAAATTAATTACGCAACACACCTCCACTCCGGGGCTTGCTAACTAACGAGCGACCGTTTCAAACGATCGGTTCCAGATATTTACTTCCCACCCCGTCACTTTCCTTTTAAGGAAAGATGAAAATTCCGCAACTTTCCCTTTTTGGAATATCATAACTTGTACACATAACGTTGATGCATAACTTCGAGCTATAAATTTTTGTTAGATAATTTCTAAGCATAAGTTTGATGACACGCATAACTTGTACGTACAACTGGTATGCACAAATGTTTGAAGAATAACTTGTGTGTATAATTTTTTTCTCTACGATGATTTGTGCGCATAACTTTTTTTGTAAATGACGAGTTATACGTATATTTTTTTTGTACCGACGAATTATACACATAACTTATACAAGAAAATTTGTGTTGAATGAAGAAAAAAAGAAAAGAAAAGAAAAAAAGAAAACGTGTGAGGGCAGGGACCCCGACGTGGGAGCCCCGGCGGGAGTGTGCGCGCGGAACGCACGCCCGCTATTCTGGTTTTGCGCCTCCACCCTCCCCTCCTTAACTATCCCAACGTCAATATGTTGCTGTTTGGTTTGGGGTGAGGTGCATGCAAATTTGCCCACTGCAGCAAATTAATGAGCACGGTTAACAAAATATCAAGCGCATGCGCATTTAGGTCTTTTTTCCTTCACACTAAACTGTCAGATTTTAGCCAAAGGAGCACTTAATCTGGGAAAGAGGGAGCACATATTTTACAATTTTGCAAAAATATATGACCCAATTACAAAATTATACTCTACTGCTGTTCCAAATCGGTGTGATCGACTCTCAGCAGCTCACTCACGCTATGGAGAGGAAGGTCACTGAAGCGATGAATGCTCATCTTTTGCAGGAGTTCTCAGAGGGTGAAGTGAAAATGGCGCTGGATTCTATTGGGGATTTGAAAGCTCCAGGTCCGGATGGTATGCCGTCGGTGTTTTACAAAAAGTTTTGGGACATTGTGGGTGAAAAAGTGACGAGTGAGGTCCTTAGTGTCCTGAATGGTGGCCAGTTCCCGTAGGGGTGGAATGAGACTACAATCGTCCTAATCCCCAAGGTGCCAAACCTAGTGAGTCTAAAAGACCTCCGGCCTATCAGTTTATGCAATGTGCTCTATAAGTTAGTATCCAAGGTTCTGAAAAATAGGCTTAAGCATATATTACCTGAAGTTATTTCTCCGACACAAACCGCCTTTGTCCCGGGTCATTTGATCAGTGATAACATCCTCATATCGCTTATGAAATGACACGTTATTTGAGGAGGAAACAGAAGGGCAAGTGTGGGTATGCAGCTATAAAGCTAGACATGAGCAAGGCCTATGACAGGGTGGAGTGGGGTTTCTTATAGGACATGATGGTGAAGCTGGGTTTTCATTCCAAGTGGATTGAACTAATAATGAAGTGTGTTTCATCAGTTTCTTACAGAATCAAAGTTAATGGAGTTCTGACCTACCCATTCACACCGGAGAGAGGATTGCGCCAGGGTGATCCTCTATCCTTGTACATGTTTTTGCTTTGTGCGGAGGGCTTCTCAGCCTTATTAAAAAGAACAGAAGATGAGAGAAGTTTGAAGGGCATCCGGATCTGCCCAGGTGCTCCTAGTGTGTCTCACTTGTTATTTGCCGATGATTCGTTGATTCTATGTCGTGCAGATAGGGGGGATGAAGAATAGTTACAAAGGATTTTACATATATATGAGGAGTGCTTTGGTCAGACCATAAACAAAGAGAAGTCAGCTATAATGTTCAGTGGTAACACTAGAGATGCAAAGAAGAGGGAGGTAATGCGAATCCTGGAAATCCAAAAGGAAATAATGAATGAACGCTACTTGGGTATGCCAGTGTATGTGGGCAAATCAAAGAAGAAGGTGTTTACTTATTTGAAGGAGAGGATCTGGCAACAGATTCAGGGGTGGAAGGAGAAGATGCTATCCAATGCGGGGAAGGAGGTGCTCATAAAAGCTGTTGCTCGGGCCATTCCCACATATGTCATGGGGTTCTTTTATATCACAAAGGAGATATGTGATCAAATCAGCAGCCTAATTGCCAGGTACTGGTCCAAGACGCGGATAATAAAATTCATTGGCTGAGTAAAGAGACCCTGTCGATGCCAAAATGTGGGGGCGGGCTTGGATTTAGGGATATCCACACTTTCAACCTTGCCATGCTAGCAAAGCAAGTGTGGCAGCCCATACATAGGCCGGAGTCTCTTTGTGCCAAGATTCTGGGAGCAAAATACTTCCCAAATGGAGATGTGTTAAATCCTAAACATGTGAAGAATATGTCTTATACTTGGAGGAGCATCCTAAAAGGGCTTAAAGTTATCAAAATTGGAATGATCTGGCGAGTGGGGGATGGGACATGAATAAGGATATGAGTTGATCCATGGTTGCCGAGAACATGGGCGAGGAAACCTGTGACTCCAAGGCGTAACAACCTCATTAGCCGGGTTGATCAGTTACTGGATCCCGCAATAGGGCAATGGGACGAGCAATTGGTGAAGGATATTTTTGTGGAGGAGGATGCTATGTTAATTCTTTCCTTGCCAGTGCATACAGATTTGCCTGACATTGTTGCATGTCATTATGACACTAGGGGCATGTTCTCAGTTAGATTTGCTTACAAAGCCCAGAGGGTATGACCAAAGAGCTTCCCCTTAGGGGAAGGCAGTCAACTTCTCACAGTACAGCTAAGGCAGAGAGTGTATGGAAGAGTATCTGGCAATTACAATACCCGAGAAAATTAAACACTTCCTGTGGAGCTAGCACATAATACTCTGGCACTGAGAATTGGGCTTTGGAGGAAAGGAATGGATATTGATACTAAGTGTGTGATTTGCAATAAGTCATTTGAAGATGGAGGTCATTTGTTCCTGAAATGTAAGTATGTGTGCAGAGTATGGCAGGAACTAGGTATGGAACCTGTCAGGTTGAGCTTGATCAGTAGGGAATCGGCCATTAGGCCTATACTGCAGCATCTGGTACTGGAGGTTGGGGACTTGTGATCCGGGGTGATGTGGGTTTAGTCGTTTGTGCAGGTGCAGGCCGGTGTGAACACCTTCTCGATGCTATGCATGCTGAAGCGTTGGGGTGTCTGCAAGGAATTAGAGCAGCTGCGGAGAGGGGTATTAGCAAGGTGATGATTGAGATTGATTCTGCTTTGCTCAAGTTGGTGGGTGGTCTTTCTTGAGATTAAGAATACCATTAGCGCATCTTTTAGTTCTTGATCTATTGATTATTGTCCTAGAGAATGTAATAGGGTGGCGCATGCATTGGCAGCACTGGGTTGTAAGTGTCCCCAAGGTGTCGCCCAGGTGTGGGATGGTACGCCGTTTGGTGTTGAGGACTTGGTGGCCAGTGATCTCACTAAGCCCGTGAGTTAATGGAATCCTATTTTCATTAAAAAAAACAGCTACCACCGTATCAAATGAGGCTGCTAACGGCAGGAGGTGGGACAGGCCTAGCAGTGCGCCCCGCAGACCAAACCACCCTTTCATATAGCGATAGGGTGTCGGTGCTGGCCCCGCGCCCAAACACCGTATGTGTGGGGGATATACCCCCCGGGTCCCACACGGAGGGGCTTCATAACATGTATACGTATACAGAGATAGGCCCACCCGTGTGGAGATACGGCATGGCGTATGGATCAGGATGAGGCGGCGCCCGAGGAGATATCATCCCATGAATGAAGACCGGTTAGTTAGGAAAGATATTACTTGAGCCCGAAGGCCAAATCTTGTAATCGGTTAGCTATAGATTCCCTGAGATCTGTAACCCTGCCCCCAGGCTAGGGCGGCAGGGACCCCCTCAGAAACAAGGCCATCTGATTCCCATTCGCGGAACCATCAATACAACACACCGAGCACAGGACGTAGGGTATTACGCCTCCCGGTGGCCCGAACCTGGATAAACCCCTGTGTCCTTTGTTCACCATCTAGCTCCAGTCTCGGCGATCCCCTCCGCATAATCTACCACCATAGCCTACCCCGTGGTGGACTGCCGGTCCATTGCACCGACAGTTGGCGCGCCAGGTAGGGGTTCGCCGCGATAATTGGCGAGCTTGATGGCCGCAGTTAAGATCCCTGCTAGTTGCCTCGCCTTCGCCGCGTTGGGAGCGGGAATCCCTTTCGGGAGCCTCGATCCCGTCTCCGCCGTCGACGAGCAGGCAGCCAGCTACATGACTCCTCCTCAGGGTCACATCACCATCGGGGAGATCCATGCGTTCTCTCCGACACCGTGATCACCACGGAAAAGCCTTCCGGAGCGGTTTCCACACCGCCCGCGAGGAGAAGACCGGCTGCCAGACCCAATCTGGACAAGCCCAAAGCCTGCCGAGTGCTTTTCAGCACGCCGCAGCAAGCTCGGAGGCCACCCCTCCCGGTTCAAGATCTGACGGTTGCAGGGTCACCAAACCCTCCCGCGGACGATCTGGTTGAATCTATCGACCGGGTCATTAGCCACATGGCTGACACCATCGTCATCTGCGAGGCGACCTTGGGTACCCCGCAGTCCAAGTGCTTTCCCTTCAGGTTGAAGAGCACTGCCGCCTCCGTGATCACGGAGAAGGTGAAGCAAGACCTAGCGGTGATCCCTGCACCCGAGCCAGTCGAATACCACTCGGATGAGGACTCGCCGCGCTTCGTGAACGTGGTTCTCTCCCCCATAGAGAGGGAAACCGCGACGCGTCCCTCCTCCCCATACTAGAAGAGGACGAAGACGGTCAACTTTGCGATTGGACTACGGATGAATCTGAGGATGAGCGCCGGTCAGGCCGATCTACCAGGCGGTCTAGCCCTGAGTACGTCTCGGATGGGTCCTTTGCATCCCTTGAGGCGACTCTTGGCCTGGACGAAAGCTCTCCCTCCCGCGGGTCCAACGACACGATCCTGATCAGCTCTTCAAGCTCACCCTCGGACCTGTCCGACGGAAGCTGGTCGCCTGCCTTTGTCTACGCGGCAGCACCAGGAGCTCCGCCCGCGGTCTCCGAGGACGAGCACACTCAGGATAATGAGACGGCCGCACAAAAGGCCGATCGGATACGAAAGAATGCGGACCGAGCGCGACGGCGCCAGGAAGCCCAGCGCTCCAACCAGCGCGACAAGAAGGAGGACGAGGATCTTTACGAAAGTTCCGACCGACCGCGCCGCAGCAGGCGGCGACGTCGCACCCGCCGATCCAACAGAGTTCAGCCCCGAAGGCTCGACGATGACTTCACCCTTGAGTACGATGGGCACAAGGTCTACGCGACCCCCAAGGCAAACCTCATTGTGCTAAATGAGGCGGTTGAGAGGTTACCTCCGACTACGCCAGACATTGGGCGCATACGGGCCCTGGTGCAGGCCGCTGCGACCCAGCATAACCGCGTCGATCCCTCCCCGCCAGTTGGGCAGGGAGAGACGGAGGGTACCCGCCGCTCGCACCATAAAAGAGCGCGGCGCGACGAAGGTGGAGACTTGCACGACAGGCTCCGCAGCCGCGACGCAAGGACCACGATCAACCGCAACCGCGAGGAGCGCCGCCGTCAGGAATCGAGGCGACGCAACAACTACGACAGGGAGCATGGAGCTCCCCGCTGCCAAGAGAGACGCGGCGACTCGCAGAGCGGGTACGAAGACTACTACTCGGATTCCTACGGGGAGTCTGGGGATAGCTACAGCTCCTACGAGCGGCCGGCGGACGCCGTGGAGGTCGAGAGGGTGCCCCATCCTACGATGGCTTCCTCTCCCTCTCAAAAAGGCTACGTCAGGTGACATGGCCCCGAGGATTCAAGTTGTCCGACGTTGACAAGTACAACAGCACGTCGGACCCCACGCAATGGCTCCAGATCTACTCCACCGCGGTCAAGGCCGCTGGGGGAAACGCCGACGTGATGGCAAACTACTTGCCCATAATGCTCACGAAGGGGTGCAGAAACTGGCTTGCGGGGCTCCCGAGGAACTCCATTACGTCCTGGGACGACCTCTGCAAGTTCTTCACGAGCCAATACTCCGACACATGGGAGAGGCCGGGGAACAGGAGGATGCTGGACCAGATCCGGCAGCGCAAGAATGAGTCGCTGCGCTCGTACATTCGACGCTTCTCCGAGAAGAAGAACTCTCTTCCTTTCGTCGAGGAGCACGACGTCATCAGCACCTTCCAGCATGGACTGGCTTACGGCAAGCTGGTGAATAGGTGGGCCCAGAGGCCCCCAAAGACCGTAAACGAGCTCTTCGCCATAGCCAACAAGGAGGCTGACGGTGAAGAGGCAGAACGCGAGCAGCTGAAGCACATCAAGTCCCGCTGGGAAGACAATGATTCCCCACGTCCGCGTCAGCCACGCCGCGATCCGGACCGAGAGGGAGAAACCTCCCAGCAGGGCGCACGGCGCAACAGGAGGCGCAAGCCGGCCGAGGTCGTAGCGGCCGTAGAGCCCGCCCCGAAGCGCATGGACCCCTCTGAGTTCCAGAGGATGTTGGACATGCAATGCCCGTAGCACAAGAACCATAAGCACTCGGCTCGCGACTGCTTTGGCCTGAAGAACCACTTCTCCGGCAAGGGCCGCTCGAAGGATCTCCCCAAGAATGACAAGGGCAAGGGGAAGCGCGCTCCCCCGGCGGATGATGACGAGGAAGACTTCCAGGTCGCCAACCGTACGGTCAACATGATCTATGGCGGCCCGGACCAGATCGAGGGAAAGCGCAAGGCCAAGCTCACGGACAGGTTACTGGTGTATGCAGCCCAACACGGCACGCCCCAGTTCCTGTGGCGGTCGGAAGTCCCGATCACTTTCAGTAGGGAGGACCACCCGGAGGCAGTCGTCAAGCCCGGGCAGTACCCCCTCGTGCTGAAGCCTACGATCCGCAACGTCGGACTTCGCAAGATGCTGGTGGACGGAGGCAGTGGCCTCGACATATTATTCGCCAGCACGCTCAAGGAGTTGAACCTCACTCCCTTGGACTTGAGCCCAACTGACAAGCCTTTCTTCGGGATTGTACCCGGAGATCCTTCAGTACCACTCGGTCAGATCTCCTTGCCAGTCACCTTTGGCACAGTCGAGAACTACCAAACAGAGTACATCCGCTTCATAGTGCCGGACTTCGAGATAGCCTATCATGGCATACTCGGCAGGCCGGCGCTAGCCAAGTTCATGGCGGTGCCCCACTATACCTACATGGTACTGAAGATGCCTGCGCCAAACGGGGTCATCACCCTCAAAGGCGACTCCAACACAGCCAGCGCCTGTGAGAAGGAGAACCTGCACATCGCTGCTACCCTGGATCTCTCCAGGCGCACTGCTGAAGTCCTGGCGGCTGCCAGCAAGCTCGACCCGGTAGATCTGGAGATCCCAACCAAGAAGCCGGCGATGGAGGCGATCCAGCGGGAGAAGGAGGCCGTGAAGAAGGTGTCACTCAACCTCGACGATCCTGCGAAGACGGCGACCATAGGGGCCAACCTGGACCCTAAATAGGAAAGCGTGCTCGTTGAGTTCCTGCGTGCTAACTCCGACATATTCGCCTGGAAACCAGCGGATATGCCAGGAGTGCCCAGAGAGCTCACCGAGCACTCCTTGAAGGTTTACCCGAGTGCTAAGCCGATCAAGCAAAAGCTTCGTCGGTTCGCGGCTGACCGCAAGGAGGCAATTGGGGTACAGGTTACGAAGCTGTTAGCTGCCAAGTTCATCAAAGAGGTGTATCACCCAGACTGGCTGGCTAATCCAGTTCTTGTATCCAAAAAGAATAAGCAATGGAGAATGTGAGTTGATTATACCGATCTCAACAAACACTGCCCCAAAGACCCCTTCACCCTCCCTCGAATAGACCAAGTCGTTGATTCCACGGCGGGCTGTGCCCTGCTCTGTTTTCTCGACTGCTATTCAGGCTACCACCAGATTAGCCTGAAGGTCGAAGACCAGATCAAGACGTCGTTCATTACGCCCCATGGTGCGTACTGTTACTTGACAATGTCCTTTGGTCTGAAGAACGCCGGCGCGACGTATCAGCGTGCCATCCAGGCATGCTTGGGGACCCAAATCAGTGTAAACTGTGAGGCATACGTAGACGATGTCGTAGTCCAGATTCGAGACCCTGATAACCTCATCAAGGACTTGTCTGAGACCTTCGCTAACTTGAGGATTTACCGGTAATAGAGGACTTGAGGATTTACCGGCAATCACGGCATAGAGGCAAACCCAGAGAAGATCCACGCGATCACTCGGATGAAGCCTCCCAAGTGCCAGAAGGATGTACAGAAACTAGCCGGGTGCATGGCAGCACTCAGCCGGTTCATCTCACGACTCGGCGTACGAGGCCTGCCCTTCTTCAAGCTCCTCAAACATCAAGACGATGATTTCAAGTGGGATGAGGAGGCCCAGAAGTCTTTCCTGGAACTCAGGAGCTATCTGCAAAAGGCCCCCATCCTCACAGCACCAGAGCGGGGGGAAACTCTCTACCTCTACATCTCGGCTACCACGCATGTGGTAAGCACGGTACTAGTTGTGGAGCGCAAAGAGGAAGGATATGCTTACGCCGTCCAGAGGCCGATCTACTTCATAAGCGAGGTATTGACCGACTCTAAGGTGCGGTACAATCAGGCGCAGAAACTGCTCTACGCACTGTTGATCACCGCACGCAAGTTGAAGCACTACTTCGAAGCTCATAAAATCGTTGTAGTTTCCGACTACCCCATAGGCGACATCCTGCACAACAGAGATGCCATGGGAAGGATCGTGAAGTGGTCCATCGAGCTGGCCGCACACGACATAACTTTCGTACCGCGTAACACGATCAAGTCGCAGGTACTCGCAGACTTCGTGGCAGAGTACACGGAGATCCAGACGCCATCCACTGCCGCTGAACCTGAGTATTGGACCATGTACTTTGATGGATCACTCAGGATTAAAGGAGGCGGGGCCGGCATAATTTTTATCTCCCCAACAGGAGAGAAACTACGATACGTGCTGCAGATAATGTTCAAGGTTTCGAACAACGCGGCCGAGTACGAGGCGGCCCTTCACGGGCTCCGTATCGCCGTGTCGCTCAGGATAAAATACCTGATGGTCAAGGGCGACTCTGCTTTGGTGGTAAACCAGGTTAGCAAGAAGTGGAACTGGACCAGCAAGAAGATGGACGCATATTGCGCGGAGATCCGCAAACTCGAAGGCAAGTTCTACGGCCTGGAGTTTCAGCATGTACTCCGCGACGATAACAAGGCGTCCAACGAGCTGGCAAACATGGGATCCACGAGAGCCCAGGTACCACCCGACGTCTTTGTTCAAGATTTGGTCAAGCATTCCATCAAGGACCCTGATGCGCAAGTCGATCCATCAGAAGGACTCGGCGAAGTCCTAATGATTGAACCACAACCCGAGTGGATCTCAGAGATGGTCGAGTACATCAAGGACGGCACGCTCCCGAATCCTTCACCAGGTCAGGAAAGGGAGACGCGAGCGCTGCATGAACGGATCAGTCGCAGGAGCAAGAACTATGTCCTGATTGGCGACAACCTGTATCGCCGAGGTGGACAGTCCCGAGTACTCCAGAAGTGCATACCGGAGGAAGAAGGACGACGACTCCTAGCGGAGATTCACGGAGGCATGTGTGGCAACCACGCCGGGGCAAGAACCATAGTTGGGAAAGCCTTTCGGTCTGGTTTCTACTAGCCCACAGCCGTCGCGGACGCTGAGGCGCTGGTGAAACGTTGCGAGGGATGCCAATTCTTCGCAAAACAAATACACGTTCCAGCCCAAGCTCTGCAGACGATACCCGTTTCATGGCCCTTCGCATGCTGGGGACTCGACATGATCGGGCCTTTCAAGAAAGCATCTGGAGGGTACGACCACATCCTGGTGGCAGTCGACAAGTTCACCAAATGGATAAAGGTCAAGCCGATAAAGGCGCTCACGGCTGCCAAGGCGGCCGAGTTCATAGGAGAAATCGTGCATAGATTCGATGTCCCTAACAGGATAATAACCGACCTGGGTACAAACTTCACAGGAAGGGAGTTCCAGGAATATTGCGATGAACTCCTCATCAAGGTGGCACGCGCCTCAGTCGCGCACCCACGTGCTAATGGCCAAGTTGAGCGAGCTAACGGAGCCGTGCTCGAGGCACTCAAGAAACGCATCTTCGATCGCCTGAAAAAGTACTCGACTCGTTGGTTACGCGAACTCCCTGCAGTACTCTGGGGACTGCGGACACAGCAGAGTCGTGCTACAGGTCAGACTCCTTTTTTCCTGGTGTATGGATCTGAGGTGGTGCTCCCCACCGACCTCATGTTCAATGCACCAAGAGTTGAAGTATACGACGAAAATGAGGCTGAGAAGGTGCGGATTGAGGACATCGACAACATCAAAGAAGGACGGCTCGCGGCAACAATCCAGGCAGCACGGTACGCCCAAACTTTGCGGCGTTACCATGATAAAAATGTGCAGGAGAGAGCTTTTTGCGTTGGAGATCTAGTCCTGCAAAGGATCCAAAGCAAGAAGGACATGCACAAGTTAGCAGCCCCATGGGAGGGGCCATTCATAGTCAAGGAAGTCAGTAGGCCGGGTGCTTATCGGCTGATGCGGGAGGATGGCTCGGATGTGCCCAACTCATGGAACATCGAGCACCTACGCCGTTTCTACCCATAATAAAGCTATGTATCATTTTCTGTTCAAAGTTTTTTGTACATTATCCATGTTAGCAGTCTATGGCAATGAATTCAGATTCATGTCTCATGAAGTTTTTCTACTTCGCTCTTACATCTGCTCACATGCTTTTTTCACCCAAGTTTCAATTCTGAAACCTGGGGACTGCTTTACATACAGCAAAGTTTTCCATGTTAAAACTAAATAACGCTCATCTAACACAGATCTTACGACTCATAAAGTACTCGGTAGCACATGCCTTAAATCGTGGGTCGAGGTTTTCGCCAAGCTAAGGTACTACGCATGTATGAGAGTACGCCCTCTGCGCTAGGAAACTAAGGCCAACGAGCCTACGATTTCCCGTAATAGACTAACTACTGGGGAAATTAACAGTACAAAGATACCGTCAAAGTAAAGCACCTACTTAAAAGTACCAAATGTCAACGAACCAAAGTACTGATGCACCAACAGCACCACAAAATATTACAATTTTTAACTTAAAAGTTTTTTATGGCTGGGACAGGAGGGCATCAACACCAACTTCTTCATCAGCCGCCGCCACGACGTCGTCAGCAAGCTGCTCCACCGTGTCCTTCACCTCCTCCAGCAGTCGCTCAGCCTGCTGCGGCGACGTCCCACGGGCGAAGCCACCGCGGAAGCGATCCACGTTGATCGAGGGGTAGAAGGAGCGGAAGACGGCGAGGCAATGGCTGGCACTCGCCACGCCGACCTCGCGAAGACAGCCGGGGAAGCGCGTCGCCGCCGCCTGGGCACGCTCCAGAAGGGTCGGCGGGCGCACCACCGGGTCACCGAACTGGCGTACGGAGGAGGACTCGGCAAGGGGCGCCAGCTCGTCCAGGATTGGGCGCAGCGCCTCGCCTAGAGTTTTGAACCGAGCCCTCTCCGATGCGACGCGGGCCTCAAGATCTGCACGTTGGGCAAATTGTTTTTGCTGGAAATCTGCTCAACGTCAGAAGCACTTATCAACAAACATCCAAGGAAAACACGGGGGGTGCAAGGTAACCAACCTGACAGCTCTTTTCTGGCCACAGCGGCCCGCCTGGACGATTCCTCGCCGTCCTTCCGGAGCTGCTTCATGCGGTCCCACAGGGATTTGAGTTCCTCCTCCACCTTGGCCCGAGCTATTGCAAAGAGTTGATCATCACAAAGCACTCGGGCAACGGCGAAACAAAAGCAAAACATAATCAACATACCTTGCTGGTGCTCCCCCGCTGTCGCCCGGAACGTCGCCCCGTTCGCCTCCGCAGCCGCCTTCTTCTGCTGCAGCCTCTCGACCTCCCGGTTGTTGCTGTCTCGCTGAGTAACAACTTGCTGCTCGAGATGCTCCAAACAGGCGCACAAAGTGGCGTTCAGATCAACAGCGGTGCCGACGTGGTCGAGCACAGCGCTCTTGCGCGCGGACTCCGAGGCCACGGTCTGTCGAAGCATAGCAAGAGATGAAACAACTACAGCTAGCAAGCACCTACAAGGATCAGAGGAAAAAAGAATTACCCTTGCAAGCTGGAGGGTCCTCCACGCAATGGTGACGAGCTCCGCGCGGTTCTCGGCGTCGATCGCCGGATCCCCAAGCACTTCATTCACAAGGCCGCCACGCACCTGGGCGACGCGTCCAGGACGTGGCGGGCTGAGACGTGGCTGAGGGAGCTCCCGCTGGATCTCCTCGACGTCAGAGGCCCCAGCCGCAGCGGCGCCGGAAGCTGCAACGTTTCCAGCCTCACGCTGGGGACTGGGATCACGGGCAGCAGCATCAGCAGCGGCAGCCGCAGCATCAGGAACCCCCGACGCAGCAGCCGGGTGCTCATCAGAAGCACTCGGGCGCGGCGACGCCGGGGCGGCAGACGGCAGGGACGACTCGCCAACATCGGAAGGGAGGTCGCAGGGACCCCTGCTCGTACAAACAAGACATAAAGATCTCTTTCCAATCCTATGAACCCAAGAGAAGCAAGGATGGAAAATTTCAAAAAGACTTACTCGGAAGACACGCGGACGCGGGTGCGCCGCAGAAAGCTGGAGCCAGAGGAGGCGGATCGCTTCACCCCACTGACCGTCGCAGTCGCCGCCGTAGGTGCTGGTGACAGCATTGCAGCGGCAGCCTGCGTGGTCTGAGCGGTGGGGTGCGCAGCGCCCGCCGCCGCCGGCACGGAGCCCGCTTGCTGAGAAGGAGGAGAAGAAGTGAAGTGACCGGAAGGTGCCGGCGTCGCCTGAGCCGTCGTCACTGAGGGAGCTTCGCCGATGTCAAACGAGAGAGGGATCTCCTCCTCCTCGTCCTCCGACAGCACGAGCTTGCGCCGGCGCGCCTCTGGGTCGTTGATCTTGAACGTCCCAGGGGGCGCACGTCGCACCTCAGGATTCCGGCTGCCTTTGCGCTCCTTGCCCTTGCTGGCCGGCGCGGCGCGTCTCCTCTCCGGAGCAGGGGCTGTGGGCTGACGGGGCTCAGACTGAATCGCCTCGTCGCCACCCGCCGCGACGTAGGCGCTGGCGCGCTCCATCCTCTGCAGCTCGCCAAGGCGGCCGGTCAAAGGACCCTGTCCGGCCAACGAGCCAGGCACAGGTGCCACAGAGACAAAAGCCCTGCGATCCTACGATTTCGCAGAAAAACAAACAGAACCATTTCATCAAACATCTGGTGGCACATGTTCATGCCCTAATGGGCACCCTATAAAAGACAAAATCGTTACCTCAGGCGGATAGTTCGCCAGGTTGAATGGCTTCGGCGTGTTGCGGTTGGAGATGACGGTGCCGGGAACAAAGCACTGACGGACGTGCTCCTTCAGCTCCTCTGCTCTCCCTGGCTCTGCCGCTCGCCGTGCCGCGTCGAGGTCGTCGGCGGCATACTCATACGCCGGGCGCACCCTATCCCGGAGTGGTTGCGTGCACCGGACGGCGAAGCTCGCCATCACCGCGACGCCAGTGAGCCCGGCCTCCTTCAGCTTCCGGATATGCTCCAGCAGCACAGACACCTGCCCCATCTCAGCATGGCCAAGCTCTTCATCCCAGCATGGGAGAGGAGTCGACCGTGTGTCGATGTCGCAGGGCACCGTCGGAGCATGGTTGGTGGTGTAGAACCACTCCGAATGCCAGCCTTGTTGGAGCTGACAAGCGGCACCGGAATGTACTCAGTAGAGTACCTCTGCTTGAGCTGGAATCCGACGCCGCCCGCCACCCGTGGCTTCTTGGCGTTCGGGTGGGGCTTCACCCAGAAGAAGTAGCGAAAAAGATCGAAATGCGGGGCGATTCCAAGAAACGCCTCGCACAGATGCACAAAAATGGAGATGTGCAAAATGGAGTTGGGGTTGAGATGGCACAGCTCCAAACCGTAGTAGTAGAGCAGGCCGAGGAAGAAGGGATGCGCGGGCAGGCCGAACCCGCGGAGGTAGGCCGACTCGAAGACGACGGCGTCATCGGTCGACGGCGTGGGGAACTCCTCCCCCGCAGCGGGCCGCCATCCCTCGACGGCGGACTCGAGCAGCACTCCGCCCAGCACTAGGGTGGTGATGCGCTCCATCGTGGAGATGGAGCGCACCCACTCCTCGCTCCGCACCGGTGGCGGAAGCAGGGACGACGACGATAGAGACGGCGAGCGCCTCGCCTCGGAGGCACCGCGCCTTGACTTCTTCGAGAGCCGACGGGATCCCACCGGTGACATACTTGCAGGGTTCGGGGACTCGGGCGAGGAGCGGTTTACACCCTCGCTACGCTCGGGGACTGCCCGGGAACAGTGGCCTGGATGCGGCGCGGCGGCAGATCTAGATCTGCAGCCTCGCCGGAGCCAAATCTGGTGGAGATCGAGCTAATGCGGCGATGGATCCGGCGGATCGAAGGAGGAGCGGCCGGAGAAGGAAGAGCAAAGGGCAGCTGTGTGGTTTCCTATGGGAAGCGGAGCGACATGACTGCAGGGATGCGTGGCGTGCGACGCCCCCAGGCTGCCTTAAATGTGGCAGACGGAACGGTGGTCGTGGCGGGCCCCGCCCCCCGTGCGGTCGCGTCGCCGCAGCGCGGGAGATTCTTCTCGTGAGAAACTCGCGAGCACGACCCGTGCGCGACGCGCTAGTGCTCAGCCTTATCCAGGACGCTTCCGATTCCGGCTGCTGGGCCTAAGTGGGCCGTGGCTCTAAATAGGCCAAAGGGTTAAAGCCTTTCCTTCTACGGGAAGACACCCTTAAACTTAAAAGGGTTTTCCAAAAATGATTGGTTGGCTTAAATCACTCAGAGGCCGTGACCCAGAGTCACGTACTGCCAGGTTATCAGATAACCCGCCCTCGAAAATTCGGTTTTGACTCCTAAGAGAGCTCCAAAAATCTACTAGCTCATGAGTGTTCTCCCGGAGGCATGCCATACATAGGCCAAAGCTGTTCAGAAGTCACGAATATGCTGACTAGGATAGGTGACCTTGCGCGAGTGCTCTGTGAGAACACGGTGGGCCACACGGCAAATTTGGCATAGGGCCAGAGCTCTAACCAGACACCGTACCGGGTCAGATGATCCGAGTGGTACTCTCCCAAACGGGATGATGGTAATACCGAACTAAACCCTTTTAGAGCTTCGAAATAGTTACTTTAACTATTACGAACCTCGGGGACTGCCCTAATGGGCGCATCTCGAGATGCGCCCATTCAGCGGCTACAACCCGCCACCGTGATCATCCGGAATTATTCCAAGACAAAGTCTCATTGACTAAAGTCAGGATCGGGGATACGGGAGGCAATCAGTGGTACCTTTTTCCTAAAGGGGCACCCATTCTAAAAGACATCAGGGAGCAGTCGCTTAGATTCTCTTTTGACCCTAGATAAACCTCTTCAATCTTTATCTAGGCTCGGGGACTAAGTGTGTACACTTCGTCTTCGACGAAGGTGTACAACCTCCAAGCCCGGATGATCTGAGTAAATCACAAACATGGTGAAGAGCTCTCCTCAACCACCCGGCAACCACGAGTTCAGCTTCAAGACCGCTCGGCTGCACCAAAGATCAGATCAGACAGGATTCAAGGCACTCGGACGGAAGGCATTAAGCACTCGGCTAAATGGCGAAAGTACACGAGAAGGTACACAGAACACAGAGTTGAAGATCGAAGTTGCAGTCAGGTCAAGAAGCGCTCGGGGACTGCTGTGGGGGATATACCCCCCGGGTCCCACACGGAGGGGCTTCATAACATGTATACGTATACGGAGATGGGCCCACCCGTGTGGAGATACGGCATGGCGTACGGATCAGGATGAGGCGGCGCCCGAGGAGATATCATCCCATGAATGAAGACCGGTTAGTTAGGAAAGATATTACTTGAGCCCGAAGGCCAAATCTTGTAATCGGTTAGCTATAGATTCCCTGAGATCTGTAACCCTGCCCCCCAGGCTATATAAGGGCGGCAGGGACCCCCCTCAGAAACAAGTCCATCTGATTCCCATTCGCGGAACCATCAATACAACACACCGAGCACAGGACGTAGGGTATTACGCCTCCCGGCGGCCCGAACCTGGATAAACCCCTGTGTCCTTTGTTCACCATCTAGCTCCAGTCTCGGCGATCCCCTCCGCATAATCTACCACCATAGCCTACCTCGTGGTGGACTGCCGGTCCATTGCACCGACAGTATGAAATGGTGGTTGGCGCCTCATCACCTGTACCGGCCACCTACTGTCGTATCACACAAAGATTGACTCCCCACCTCTATAAAAGTTAGAATTTGGCCTCCCCCCTCATTTCAATCCATTTGAGAGAGGCAAAATGTAAGGAGAATAGAAGCGAAGCTCTGTCGGACATGCGCTTCAATTCATGTATTATTCTTACCAATGTACCTTTCTTAGTACATCTAGTTAGGATACCATAAATACTTTAGAAATACTTTAAGAATTAGTTTAGAATAGTAGAATTAGTTTAGAAATACATTAGAAATACTAGTTTTAGTTATGAAATACTTCTTAGAAATCCTAGTTTTATTTTAGAAAGCCTTTTGGAAATACTTTTAGAAATCCTTTGAGGAATGGTTTTATGGTTACTTTTAGAAATACTAGTTTTAGTTCAGAAATTCTTTTACAAATATTTTTAATATTACTTTTAGAAATACTAGTTTTATTTTAGAAATACTAGTTTAGAAATCTGGTTACAAATGCTTTTGCAAATATTAGGATTACTTTTAGAAATACTAGTTTTTAGAAATAATTTTAGGATTACTTTTAGAAATACTAATGTTATTCTAGAAATACTTTTAGGATTTACTTTTAGAAATGGTTTTATGGTTACTTTTAAAAATACTAGTTTTAGTTTATAAATCATGTTACAAATGCTTTTACGGTTACTCTTTAAAATATTAGTTTTATTTTAGAAAGTTTTTTAGAATTAATTTTTGAAATCTTTTTAGAAATGGTTTGAGAGTTACTTTTAGAAATACTAGTTTTAGTTTAAAGATTCTTTTACAAATGCTTTTAGGGTTACTCTTAGAATACTAGTTTTATTTTAGAAACACTAGTTTAGAAATCCTATTACATATGCTTTTAGGGTTACTCTTAGAAATACTAGTTTTATTTTAGAAAGCCTTTTTTTCAGCTATGGCTGTGCCTCCTGCAACGTACGTGATGATGACATCACTATGCTGGACACACGTGTCATGGTATTCTCCAAGTTGCAACTCCTCCCCAACTCAGCCGCGACATTCGGTTCAGATTCAGCCGACATCTCTGCACACGGTTTCAGTGATATCTCCCTCATACGACATCGAAATGGGTGTACTTTGATGTGTTGTAAAGGGGACGACGACGCCGTTGTTTTGGTTCTGATCCTAGATCCAGAGAATTTGTAGGTCATGCTGTGTGACCATGACAAGGTGCATTCTTGGGTCATCCAGTGCCTCATCAGACTATCCGCACTCGTCGATCTCTATATCTTCCTTTAAAAGAGAATATTATGTCCTGGTCATCCAAATTCTTCCCTCTATCTTCAGTTTTCCTACATCCATCTTCCTTTAAACCTTCACTCTATATCAACTACCAGTTGTGAGCCCCACCCGTCAGCCTCTCCTCTTTTTTTAATCCCTCCCTCACCGGTCTCTCTCTCTCTCCCTCCCTCCCACTGCCTTTCTATGCTCCTCCGCCACCCCATGCTCTCTCTCCCTGCGCCGCCCTTTGCTCTCCTTGCGCGTGCCGACTCCCCGGCGGAGGACGACTCCTTCCCTTCCCTATGGACAGCTCCCTCCCCTGCATCAGACTGCACCTCCTCCTTCCCTCATTCCTCCGGTGTCGGATCCTCGCCCCCCTCCTTCGGTCCTCCCCGTGCGCTCCTCCGGGCTCCCTTCGCCGGCCGACGGAGTTTGTGAGGAGGCGTGTCAGGGCCGGTGGGGCTCGCGAGGAGGCCTCTAGATCCTGCGGAGGAGCCAAGGTAGTGGCCATGGCGCTCTAGGCAGAGCAGGCCCACACGCAGAGGAGCAGAGGTGGAGTAGAAGCAGCGGCGACATGATCTGATGGTGCTCGGGGCTGCTCTGCCTACGCCTCCTCGTGGTGGCTTCTGCCCCTCCTCTGCTCCGTCTCCAACGGGGAGGTGCTCTGGCGGATTCGACTTCGGCAGATCCAGAGCTCCCCTGTTCCAGCCGTGCTCTGCAACGACAACGATGACGGGGAGCGGGTCGACGAGCACCACGACAACAACGAGCACCTCTCTCCCTCGCTCAGTGATGGGTGCGCCACCCTTGGGGGAGACCAGAGCCACAGAGGAGAGGGAGGACCAAGATGGCATGCGCGGGGCTGCAGCAACGGTGCGGAGGCGTAGTACCGCCTCGTTCCGGGGCACGGAGAAAGGACGCGGTGGCCTCCTTCCTCCCCTCTAGTCCTCTCCTCCTCTCCGATGTCGAGTAGCAGCGACAGCTAGGCAGAGGATTCTGAGGGCGGACGGTTCGTCGGTGCACGGGAGTAGGGGCCGGCTAGATCTGTAGGTGGTGGCTTCCTCCCGTCCACATCGATGGAGAGTTCACCGGCAACCATGGAGTTCCTCGGCTGATCTCGAAGCTCCTCCTCCCTGTGCTAGATCTGACAGTGGGAGGGAAAGAGAAGGGGCAAGCGCTCTCCCTCTCATGGCGGCGGGATCTCAAGCGGTGGGTGCGAGCACAGAGCAGAGGTGGGCTCCCAGCGACGATGACAACGATGAGCTTCGGGCCGCGGCTCCCCTTCTCCCCCTCCTTCCTACTACCGGTGTGCAGCAATGACCTTTCGGCAAGCTCCACGCCACGTCGGTATCCCGAACGGCCTCTAGCTCCGCAAGGATCCCCGTTCAGGAGGCTGGCCTTCATTTTCCCTACGGGGTGTTTTTACTGGAAAGTACAACAGGAAAGGGATGGAAGGGGATACCCCGTCTCCTAGTGTCTACAGTCTCAGTATGTGCCCGAGAGCTACTGGACGCTTTGAGAGACAAGCACTGTTGTGGTACAAAGCATGGCATTGTACGTGTTCGGGTACCCGACACATGCATGTAGATACACCTGCGTTGGATTCCTAGGTATGAAACACGATGCAATGTTAATGTATTTACATTCTTTACTAATGTTAATACTTAAGACAATGTTTAATTTTTTGGACTAGGGCACGCGCAACAGGACTTCTGCCTCTAGCGCGATTATTTTAGGGGAACTTAGTGTGGTATCACGTTCGTATTGCGGATTGTATTACACGGTTCCATACGACTACCCACTGCTTTGCGCACTGCTAGATTAGTGGCAGCCCAAGATGCACACGTTCCGCCATCATGTCAGTGAGATGGCGCCCACTCTAGAGGACGCAACACTCTTACCTCTACCATGTGTTGGCCCAGTGATGGGGATGGTAGATGTCCTCACCACTTGGCACCAGGTCTTGCTTGTTCGGTTCACGAACGTTCCTCGAAACGAATGCATCATCGGGCATTACCAGGGGTTTATCAACACACACGGATCCACCACGAAGTGGTTGTTGATGGATGTTAAGTACCACTTTTAGCCGTCAATATTTTCACATAAATGGAAGCAAATGCATTTCTTGCACGTATTTAGTTAAGAATAATGTAGTTCCACTTGTTCTTGGAGATTATTTGATTGTAGGTAAAATAAGCATGAAAAGAAGTGGAAACTCACCTTCTATGAAGTGATCCACGCCATCTCAGCTGAGGAGATGGCTACCACATGGATCTTAGGTGACAAACACATCACTGATCCAAGGGAGGCACTCGTCGACGAATCAGAGAGCGACACGTGGACATCACATGGATCCATAGGCCCACCAGGGACCCAAACCACCTCCAAACTCGCCATGCACCTGGGATAGATCATGGGGCCCACATGTTAGCCACCTGGAGAAAACACACCACAAGAGGAGCCCTGGGAGCGTCAGCCGATCCTAGGATCGGCCGAACTGCCTCTGAGGTGCCTTATCGTGGCCTTCCACGTGGTGCTTGCCCATTTGTCCCTTGCTTCATCCCGGTGTGTTTTGGAGACATTTGGTGCCCCGAGCCTCGATGTCCTTGGCCTATAAATAGAAGGGGAGGGGCTCCATTTCTCACCGCCCACACTTGACTCACGACCCTTTGATCTTGTTGATTAGACATAAGAAAGTATGTATTCATTTGTATGACAAGCTTGTGTTTGACCCTGTTAGATTACACCGTTGTGTTGTATGAGGTTTGTGTTTATGCTACGGTACTCGGTCTAAGTCAACTAGTTATCTGGTGGCTTCGCCCTGGGTCACAATAGCCCGGGCCGGGCGGAGTCTAGCAGCAACACATGCATGGTGCATGGGTTGTGTATCTACGTTAGTTATGAGCTTACCCCCCATATAGATAGAGGTAGGCCGCAGTTGTAACAGCCGTTGGACCCTTTGTACTCCTCCGCACTGGGGTATTGCTGTAGGAGTCTAAAAATGTGTAGTTCCACTTGTATGCTGAGCATCGCGGAGCTCTCTCCCCGTTTGTACATGGGTGCTAGACCTACGATCATGCAATGCTTTGTGTATCTTTCTTTATCAGCTAACTCTTGTATGTTTAGTACCATAGAACCTAGAGCTAACTAAGAATAGTGCCCCCTATGTCGTAGTGTTCTTTAGTAGGAGATGAATCAATGTGTGCGTCACACTACCCTTATCCATATCATTTATCTTACCCCTGCACATGCGATGTTGTTTCTTCCCTTGTCTCATGGTTTATATTCAATGCAATAGCATAAGGCTTGATATCCGCCATTGCCTTCCACGGATACGATACCCTTGGAATACTCTCTTCCCTGGGGAAATGCTACAATAGTATATCCGTGCGCTTGCGGATTCGTTCATGATCATTAGGAGTACCACTAGCCGTTATTGACGCTCGCTCTAACCCGACGTCGTTAGTAGTGACGTTAAGAAATGTCAACAGTGGTTGCAACAATTCAGCGTGCATACCTCAATCTCTTTTTTTATTTTGCTTTAAGAAATGTGCATACAATCTAAGAAAAGTTCTCTTTTTTGCAGGCTGAGTACATGAGAGATGACACTGACGACAGCACAGTCTCTATGCACTTGGAGGCGTACCTGCTATTGCTGTTTGGGTATGTGATGTTCTGTGGGTCACAGGGAGACGCGGTGCCGAAGTACTTGATCCCTTATGCTCGGAGCATCGCTGATGCCGATGTCCACCACGTCCCCAAGTTCAGCTGGGGCTCATTAGTTTTGGCGGTGATCTATAGGGGCATGTGTATTGCCGTCTACAAGGGTCACGTCAAGGAGGAGCTCTTCCTTAGTTGTCCTTTGCTGCTCCTGCTAACCGCAACAACGTCGACCGCCCTACCATGGGTTCGTTGTGGTGCCTCCGTAAGGTAACAACACTTGCCTTAATTTTTCGAGGCTTATTTGCACTCGCATTTATCGTTCAACCAAATGGTAAGTCCAAACGGATAAACACTTAATACGATAAGTCCTTATCAAATTCTATTGCATGCAGTTTATGCCTTCAGCGGAACACCTGACTTCAAAGCAGACGAGGAGGTTGCAGGGACAGAGAGGGAGCCTCCATTGTCGGACAACGGTTGCTTGTTACGAGGCACCCAGGAGGAGATTGGAGGTTCCTATTTACGAGGGTCACCCATCATGATGCAATTGCCACAGCCAGCCTATGCGGTATTGCCTCCCGATGACGATGCACGACGCGACGGTCACCATATCATGCCACAGGACCCCCTCACGTATAACCAATACCAGACGAGGGCACCTCAAGTAGCTAGGAGGGCCAAAGTCACGCCGCCATCTAAGTGCAGTTGTATTTCATTTTATTCAGTAGAGAAACTCTTTTTTAAGATGATGTATAAACTAGTTGTGTGGTATTACTATAAGTATGGTACTTTTTTATACAGTGCAACTAAATCCTATAGTATTTAGTTTCGTATTAAACATTTTAGCTATAAGAAACGCTAGGAAAATCGAAGGAAAACAAAGAAAATCAAGTGAGACCCTAATCGTAGTTTCCAACAGCGGTTGCCCTGACCGCCATTTCAAATGGCGGTTAGGTTGCCGCCAAGGCCTCCCACGACAACCAACCAACCGTCGCGCCCAATCCTAACCGTCGTTTCATATGGCGGTTAGATGAAATCGCCGTTTCATATGGCGGTTATTAGCAACAGTTGTTTAAAACGACTGTAGGGATATAGTTTTGTAACTGTTTCAACTGGCCATATATTTTTTGCAAACTCATGAAAAAATATAAAAAACTACACGATAAGATGTCCAGCCTCATGTGCCGTATGATCCATCCGGGGCCTATATAGCTTTTGTGTGCTGAATAAGCAATATGGCTTTAAAGCCCATTAGATCCAACTACTAGGCCCAACTAAATTCAATATTTTGGAAAGTACATTCCAACATTTTCTCAAAACGAAATCAACGTTTAGAAATACATTTTTCAACATTTTTCAACATCTATTCCAACATTTCAGAAAATAAGATTCAGCATTTATGCAAACAAGATTCAACATTTGGACAACAAAAGATTCAACATCGTCTCTTCCTCGAGACGTGCGGCGGGGCGCCCGGGGCGGTGGACTCCATCATGGTGGCATGGTCTTAAGTTTACTTCTATGATAATTCATTCAGTAGTTCTTTACACTGCTGAAATTTGCCACTTAATAAACTTGGTTGTTTCGTTTTGTTTACCGCCATTCTTTTAAATACTATTTATTTGTTTCTAAAAAAATCTATTTTATGTACTTTATCATACATACATTTCAATTGCAGGAGTATGTTGATACACCATATTTGTTGCACAATAGGGTTAAGTTTTCCAGGAAAGCTTGGTGTTGTTCACAGCATTTTTTTAGGCACCATTATTTTTCTGGCATCATTTATGCTTACTAGTCTTACAATTTCCGCATTAGTAATATTTAACTCGTCGGACAATATCTTTTGAATTGTACAGAATGAGCATTAAGATACTAACAACAGTGTGCTTTTTACTTGTCATAATATTGTCCAAGTAAATTTGAGTAACATTATGTTCATGGTTCCCTTGAGTTGCTATGTCCGTATACTATATTACCACAATGAGGAATATGCATGATCTTTTTTGGGTGAGATGAATCATGTATTCTTTTTCTTTCTGGCCAAATGCTTTGTTCTTAGGTGCTTGCTTGATGGTACTGTCAAGCTGAACAATTTGATGGTTATAACAAAATAACTTGAAACTATGGTGCACAGACGACCCTGACATAGTGACATGGATAATGTTACTGTACCAGTTTGTGGATCTCCATGCCTATGATAATTGGCCACTTTACATGAGAAATCTCAATACAATAGTCATCTGTAAGCACTTGCAAAGGAGCAAGCCGCTACCAGTAATAAGGCAATAACAACTGACTGACTACAGGAGGTCCCTTAGAGTCGTGGTTGTCCTGGCAGTCGTCTTCTTTTTGCCCTGAGAACAACCAACTTTTAGACATCTAGAAATGAATGCTATTCAACACTGAGATCTCAAAGTAGTACAATTCGTTACCTTGGACTCATATTTGCTTGCTCTGCTTATCAGGTGGCCCGCTCTGTTCTGGGAGCTGCTCTGCAGGGGTCGGCCATGCTCATCATACAGTATGAGGCCGCTGAACCGTGGCAACTCGCACCGTGTCCCCATGAGTATCCTCCGCTGCCACAATGGTGTCCTTCTCGGCGTCATTGGAGTCCTGCACCCTTCTGCTGCCGCCCTACCATCAGCCGTCGTGCCCCCGGACACCACCGGCAATCTTACCTCCTCAGCTGCCGCCATCGGCTCCACGGTGACGCTTCTGGTGCTTCCGCATGGGATCCTGGGGGGCTTGGGCGCACGGAGCCTCCTAATCAGCACGTCTGTGCATTCGTACCCGCCGCACTTCTCATGCTTCCTGGTGTCCAATCCGCCAGGTTTCTGCAACCCCGAGCGGCCATAGCTGTGTGGGTGGAACACCAGTGCCTCTGGCTTGGACAGCCTGCCATGGTTCCTGACGACGAAGAGCGCCTTGGGTGTGCCGCGCCTGGGCTCAGGCTGTTCCCTCTTGGCCTTCCATGGCAACATGGATGCGCAGAGTCCCATGGACGCTGTAGATTCAGGAATATGGTAATATGGAGAAGACAATTGGGCAGAAGATACGCGTCGGAGTTTGGAGTGGGAATTCAGAAGAAACTGTCTTGTTCATAGGTCCTTTGTATTGGTTCTTGTTTCGTGGAGCAAGGAAGCAGAGCAAGATGACTAATGAGAGTGAGCTAGGTGGGGAAGTAAAGGAAGGTAGATTCAACTCTTTGGGCTTTCTTTTCCTTGCGTGCATAGGAGTATGTATCCCATCTTAGAATTGCAGCGAATTGTAAGCCTTGCTAAAGAGAATAAGTAAATTTGGGGGCGGAACGAATTGCTTCACTGCCATTTCTTGGAATTGCGGCGTAGGTTGCCGCCTGCGCGAGGCCAAATGTGTTTACATGGAGGGCTTGGGCTCCACAGCCGCCTGGTTCGATTCGATCGATGTGCCTTCCTTGCATGGGACGTCAGATGAGTAGTAGTTCTTTCCCAAAGTATTTTCTTGATGGGTTGAGGACAATACTACTTTTATGACAAGAAAAAGGAATCACCAACGATTTTAAGGTGGGGCAAAATATTGCGAAGAGTCACTCTTCCATGAGTAACATTTGTGCCATCTAATGTCCCCTTTATGTTTAAGAGGAAGCAGGATCTTGTCTAGGTCTAATAAGATCTATGTTTGCAATGACCGTCCATAAGCACTGGGGCAAACAATCTCCAACGTATTGGAATCTGTGGCTCACATGGACAAACTATAAGCGGGCAACTGCAACGAGCAATCTCAAAAAGTACTTGCTGCGCGGGGAAATGAGATTACCCGTATCCCACTCTTTCAGCCGAACCACAACCAAGAGCACCTTGCGCCGACAGAAATCTTAAGGGAAGAATTTACCAAGAACACACCCACACAAGTGCTAAATGGCACATGATCGAAGATTCCAAGCCTCGAAGAACTGAATTTAAAGGCGGCTGATGGGCCGGGCCAAAGACCGTAATTTTTTTTTCTGATCTGCTAGAAACTTGTCAGTCATAATTCATAAGTCATAACATCTAAACTCATCATAGGTCGCAGATTTCTTCTTTATAGTAGGACTAAAAACTCCCATGACAACTCAAAAAAAAAAAACTCATGTCACAACGTTCCAAATTGTCAACAAAGCCTAATCCCAAGTAGATTGTTGAATGTTGCCAACAAAGCCTAGGCCCAAGTAGATTGGGGTGGGCAAATTGAATAATGAAAGTGTAAGGACGATCGGTAAGCAGATTGTTGTCAATGCAAATGGCAAAAATATACATACGAACTGTCTCAGAGTTAAATTAGTTTCATGTATCAAAGAGGCTATTAATCATGGTGTATTTTTCCAAACTTGTGGGTTAGCTAATGCTACTACTTATAATAACTTTGGATTGATCATCTTCTTTGAAGAGGTTGAAGTCAAAATTTATCCATTATCTAAAAAAAATCATGGGTACCCGGACACGTTTCTCGGGAATAAGAGGGACTACTCATCCGCACCTAGGGATACAAGATAAATATTTTGGATCATTGAGTCGATAAAAATATTGATAAAATGCACTATAATGGTATTGTGTGTAACTAATTTGGGAGGGAAATTAAACTGGGGTGACATACCATCATAATTAATCACATACTTGCATCCCTATCTGTACCCATCAACTTATATTTGAGCGTTATGTCGCTTATTTGAGCATGAATATGATTTCAAATAAAAATATTTGAACTATAAAGTTGTAGATCTCGTCGAGATCCCTACAATTTTCATATAAAGCTTTTCTCCTTTCGAATTCACAAGAAATAGTTATGATTTTTTGAAAACGCAAAGTGAGCTACCGCCGCTTCAACGAGTGAAATGACGGTTGGAAGTAGGCACTGTAACATCCAACTGCCGTTTCATCTAGTGGTAGAGGATTAGTTTTGCAAAACTTTGTAGAGATCATATATTTTCAAAATCGTAAAAAATAAAAAATAAAAAGTTCCTCCATGATGAGGACTGACGATCATCGTCACCGTCACTGTGGGCCAAAACGCTAGTAGGTCGCGCTACAGAAGAAAAGTTCTTGACCCAGCATGCGGCCCATTAAAGGACGAAATGTTTTCCAGACACGACAGTCCTAATAGAGTATTAATAGTAGTTTCTATCTTTATTAATTGACTTGCCACCTAAGTAAAAATTTAATGTGACAGCCGTATTAATGAAAAAGAGAACAAAATTTGAAGAAACTATTTCATCCTAAAGAAACTACCTCCTCACTAGGACTAATGAACCAAGAAATCGCAAAATCATCATTAGTAGGAAAATAGTAGTTTCTATATGCTCCGTGCTTCGTGCCACACCAATGGGAGATTGAGAGAGAAAACTCTGATATTTATTACGTGAAGACTCTACTATTACGTGAGATGGTTTCTAGAAATGATTTTTGTTATTGTATTTTCTTAGACACTGCATATAGTTTCTACCATTGGGAGTGCCCTAAACGCGCAGCAACGTTTGGCTCTTGTTTCGATTTTCTCTGTAGTATTTTCCTCTCGTAACATATTTACCGTTAATTAGCACATAATATTTTTCTCTCAAATCTATCTGCCAAATCAGCAGAAGATCTGGTAAGCTGGCGACCGCGACCTCTCGCCGGCAAACCCGCACCGCTGGCGAGCCGCGGGGTGGCACTGCCCCTCCCCTGCTCCTTCGGACCCCCATGCGCCCGCAGCGGCCGCGGTAGGTTGGACGTTGGAGCAAGAGCGGTGAGCTCTCTCTGCCGTCCATGAAGCCCGCGGCATGGTCCGCTCTATGGCCTTGCTTCCTGGCGCCAGGGAGACAGCGCGTCGTCGTCGTCACCATGTTGATGTGGGCCGAAGGTGAGGATCAGAAAATAAATTCCATAACACCTCTTGCGAAGTTTATGAACTTATGAAAAACTTAAAGAAATAAGTCTCAATAAATTTGTAATGTTTGGGTGACAAGTCTCAAATAAGTGAAGACTTAGAGCAGTCTTAATGGAAGAAATCAACACAGTTTCCATAGCACACGAAATAATCTATATAAATTATTCTGCACAGTGGTAGTGTCTTCGAGTAATGGTTACTTTCTCTTTCACTCTCTCAATTCCACCAATGAGGAGTGTTGCATTAACCCCATAGAAACTAGTGGTTTCTCCCAATGACAAATTCATAGTTTCTTGTGCATTAGGTCAAGAGTTGACATGATTTCTCCATAAGGAAACAATTTCTATGATTTGTGCTCTTTTTCTTCATTAATTAGGCTGCTACATCACCATTTTGCTTAGTTGACAAGCTACTTAATAGGCATAAAAACTACCATTAATACTCCATTAGGAGTGCCTTTAGTAGTCCTAACGGTAGACACCAAGTGTGAAGTCCAAGAGCAATAAATGTTTCACTGTTATCATCATTTCTCTATTCCTCTGTCCCTCCCCTCCCTGTCCAAACTATTACTCCGCACATCCCCCTCTCTCCCCTCTGCTCGCGCCAGCGCCAGCGGCAAGCCCTCGGCCATGGGGGCGGCAGCGGCGGCCCTCTCCCATTCCCTCTCCTCCGTCGTCTGTCGTCCCTGCCGCGGATCTCCGCCGCCCTCCAATTCCGGCTGGCAGCCATGGTGGCCGGGCGCGTCAAGGCGACCTGGATCCGCGGCGGCGGGGCAGCCAGGGGCAGTGAGGCACCGTGGGGCCCTTCCCCTGCTCCCCCAAGCCGGCCTCCCTCCCCGGCCCCAATCCTCGCTCCCTCCGCTAGTGGATGGCGAGCGGCCGGTTCCTCGCAGTGCGGCGGTGATAGTGAGCGGCGGGCTCCTCGCGGCGCGGGTGGCGGGTTGACGGCGACGAGGTGGCTGCACCGACGAGTGGAGGGCTCCTCACGGCGCGAACGACCTCAATCTTCGCCCTTCCCCTGCTCCCCCTCCACCGTGGCTCGATCTGCGCGAGCTCGCCGCGGACAGCGCTGGCGCACGGCGCGGAGCGAGCGCGTAGCAGGAGAGGGGCTGAAAATTTTGTTTCCCAACTCTGATTTGGTCGTTTCTTGGTGCCTCGGGTCAAGGGAGGATGTCGTTCCTCGTTGAGGAAACGGTGTCATGCCACATCGACTTTCCTGCCTACGTGGCTCGTGAGTTAATGTATACGTACGTGGTTCGTGAGTTAATGCATACGGAAACAATCATTTATTACCGTTGGGACTGCCCTTATAAGACTAGTTTCAATGCAAATTTGATAGGCACGTTACCTAGACTAAAAAAATAGGTAATTGTGCAAATGAAGTTTCATGATGATGAAACTCTCTCATTATCTCTTTGTCACGTCAACAAATTTAATGAAACTCCACTGAGACTACCCTAATAATAAGTTTGGACTATCCAGGGACAAAACGTTCGGCTACTCCGGTGAGACCGGGTCGAGCACAAAACTGCGTAGGTACCGGTAGCACTATCTAGCACGTGCGTAGCTCGGACAGTATCACAGTAGTGACAGTACACACAATGGCTACTTGCAAGTTGCAATCTCGCTCATTACACGCAGGCTGCTGACTGAGTGCTGGCCCCGTCCAGCTCCAGCTGTTTCAGGCAGTCGTCACTCGTCAGGGACCTTCACCGTTCCAGGGACACGTGTCGGCACGCGCTTCGCACGCAGAAAAAAAGAGACGAGGGAGAAAACCAAAGGAGGAAGGAGTTGGCAACGGCGCAAGGCACGCTGTCGAGATGTGCCGACGTGGATCTCGTTGTATTCCAATTTCCAATCGCATGCGCCGCGGCGGCGACTTTTCTTTTGTAGCCAAACCAAGCCATCCATCCCCCCTCGCCCTCGGCCGGAAAGGAAAAAGGGCGGCGCCGTCCGACGTCGTTTGCATGCAGCGTGCATCTCATCCGCCAGCGTTCGGGAGCTGTTGCTTGGCCAACCTGCGCGACCATATTCTGGATCCGAGCTGAGGCCGACAAGCAAGCAGAAGGCGGCCGCCGCCAACCGCTCCGCTGCTCCTGTTTCGTCGTCAGTCTCTATAAACGCGCACTCCTTCCACGTGCGCAATTCTACTCTTCCCTACGGCGTCAACGTCACGGTCTACGGCAAAATTGTGCTGGAGTATACAGCGCAGGGCCCTGCCTGCCCTGGTTGGTTGTGCCCGGCCGTACCCGGCCCGCTTGGTCCTTTTCTGCCCTTTTTTGACATCGATCTGCTCGCACGCACGCACGCTGAAAAGGCACGAGGAGCGAACCCCGACATTCGGTGGATCGACCCCATTCTGCCACATGTCCACAGTTTACCATTTGCCAACGTCGTTTGCAGCGGCAACCGAAAGTGCAGACTCCTGATTTCTCTTTAGGACCTGTTTACTTCCCTAAAATTTCACTAACTACCCATCACATCAAACTTCGATAGTCACAGTATATTCCACTGAACTAAGACTAACTGCAACGGTTGCCCGTAAAGCATCCCAAACCCGAAAAAATAGGGGATTCGACCTCCTGTACCGCCTGCAGTGGCATCCTCCAAAGGACACCGTCTTTTCCAGGAACCCACTCCTTTCCGGCAAATCTGGGGCGCCCGGATCTCCCCCACCCCGTCGTCTGCCCACTCGACGCCTCCACCGTGCGCCCGCTCCCTCCACAGCTCCACCGTGTTGTCTCCCCGTTGCGGTCACCGTCGCGCGTCATCCGCTGCCTCCCATTCCCGTCTCCATCGCCCAAAGCTTGCGTAGGTCCCCCAGCGCACGGCCTGTAGCAGGCCTCGTCGTCGCCTCCTCCCGCTCCCATTCTAGGGTCACCAACCTCTGACCCTGCCCGCAGCACGGTGACGCCAAAGGGCTCCCCGCGCCGCCGTTAGGGGCTCCCAGCCTCCGGCCTCCCAGCCAAGATCCGTCGGCCAGGCGGAGGTCGCGGGCCTCGCGCGGCGGCCGTGAGGAGCGACGACGCATCCGGCAGCGCCCAAGGAGGCAGTGGAGGTCGCAAGCCGGAGGTGCCGGCGGAGATCTAGGGAGAAGGGTTGTGACGGCTCACCTGGGAGGAGAAGGAGGGCCGCGGCGTGCGGGTTGCGAGGAGGTCCACGGCCACGACGATGTCGGCGACACCAAATCGAGTCGAGGTCGGGATTGAGCGACCAAATGTCACCGGGCTGCGCCTCTGATGGCCGCGATGCACGCGACCACCGCCGCCAGCATCACGACACGGTGGCCCTCGACGGTCCGAGCCACAGCCTCCTCAACTGCCGCCGCCAGTCTCGCTGCGGGATCCTCCTGGCCGCAGCGTCCGCACACCCGGCCTACGCAAGCGCGTCGGCAAGGTGTTGCTGAGCTTGTTCCAGCGGCGCGCACAGACGAGGTGACGGAGGAGGCCGAGACGTCGTGCCGGCTCCGGCTTCAGCTGACTCCGGCGACCGGCTCGCCCGGAATGCGGCCCGCTTCTCGGACGGCGGCAGCGGCGAGGAGGCATCACGGCGACCGTAGGGAAGCTCCCCACCGCGAGGCTCCATCCATTGCCTCCTCGGGCACCAGCGGTGGTGGAGGAAGATAAGGTGGGGCCCAGCCACATGGGGGCATGTAGCGAACATGGCCTCATATGCCATTTGTTCAAGTTTGATTTTGGTGATTAATGACAACATGATGAATGGGACTAACCATATTGTTGAGCATGTCTTTGTAGACATTTCTAGGTCCCATGGATGCAAAAATACTACATGCCAAAATGAGAATATAGTATATATTTTGAGGCAAAACCGACAAAGAGAAAGAGAAGGGAAAAGACACCGTCGGATGAACCGACGGTACGTAGAAGCTAGCATCGGTGCAATGGCCGGATGAAGTGGTACACTGCGGAGAAAGACCCGAGTCAGCATGTACCACCGGATGAACCGACACCCCCAGTTTTGCATGCGCCGGATGAATTCCTAAAGGAGAAGCAGTTGAGTTGGTAGCACCGGATGAACCGACGGTGTAGCAGCGGTTCATCCGGCGACCGTATGTTTGCTAACAGAGAGGTTCGGGCGCAAAGCTCTTCAGCACCGGATGAACCGACGGATATAAGGGATTGAGCGACGGTTCATCCGACGACACCAAAGAAGCTACCAGTAAGGTTTTGGGAAGAAATCCTTCAGCACCGGATGAACCGACGACATGAGGGAAGAGCCGTCGGTGCAAGCGTCGGAGGAAATGTGTCAGCAGGGAAGCAACGGTCGTGGAGGGCACCGGATGAACCGACGCCTGGGAAAAGTATAGCGGCGGTTCATCCGACGGTACCAATTTCAGCAGCTTTTAGCCAACAGCTCTTTGGACGTCTTGAGCTATTTATACCCCCTCCACTCACCTATTTGAGATGGCTGGAGTGTGTGGAAGTGCAGAGGAGTTCAAGACTCATAGAAGATCATATTCAAGCCATCCAAGTGCTAAATTGCTCATCCATAGACTTGCACATGCTTTGTGTGTGTGCTTAGTACTAGGCTTAGCTTAGAGCTGAGTGAGTGCAAGGTGTGCCTACCTTGTGAGGTGATTCTTGAGTGAATCAAGTTGTACGAGGTGTGCCGGAAGCCTTGGAACCTAGGTGGCTCTCCGGCAAACGTCTTCGACCCTCCGGCTTGGTGTGGAGCGGCGAGGACACTTTGTGCGGGGGACGTGGAGACCCCCTTCCCTTTGTGGAGAAGCTCCTTAGTGGAGGCGACATCAAGGTGACCAAGGAAGCTTGGCGAGTGCCTTCGTGGCGAGCCTTTGTGGCAAGTCAAGTGGTGCTCTTGGGAGAGACTTGGTGACCGGGAAACAATACTCTTGTGTAGAGTACTTCAATAACGTGGACTAGGGGTGGCTTAGTGCCTACCGATACCACGAGATAAATCGTGTGTCAAGAGTTTGCTTCCTCTCATCCCCTTTACGTTTCCGCATTACTCTCTTGCAATCCTTGCTTGTCTTTACTTTCCTAGAGTAGTATCTTGCTAGGATTGGCTATAGGTTGCAAAACTTATTTTGGGATGGGAGTTTCACACTAGAACAACCTTAGTTGCACATCTAGATAGCATGTTCTAGTTTATGTTTTATGCAAAGTAGTGAAAGTCATAGATTAAATTTTTAAGTTGCCTAATTCACCCTCTCCCCTCTTAGACTACGAGCATCCGATTCCTTACAGGGCAGCAGGAGGGGATGGCATGGGGGGCACCGCTGCAACATTTTTAGTTTACGGGCTGAAATTTTTGTTGATGGTCTTTCAAATATTGTTTTGGAGAGTGACATTTAGTGGACACCGTTGCGGATAATCTAAGCCAAGGAAGCTTTTAATTTCGTTTTCCTCCGTCTGAAGCAACCATATGCCACCCGACGTGCTAGGGCTTCCGTTTTCTTCCAACGTCAACCGAAAGTGGAGGCTTTTAATTTCTTTTTCCTCCCTCTCTTTGCACGCGCGTGAGCTTCACACCCAACGCAAAAATGATGAACCTCCCTGAATCAAGGAAAGGAATGCCTAGTTGCGTACCGTACCGAAAGTGGTACTATGCTCTATCAAATTACTCCTCTACATACTAAGCAATCTTGGATAATTTTACTGACTAACCAGCTAGCTAGTATTAATTAATTGGTTGCAAAACATGCACACTACACACGCTAATGTAATGTGCATTACACACACCACACGGTCGTCCTTTCCTTTGGATATCGTTTTAATTTTTTCGCTCAACCCGTGGTAATGGTATACACGCACGCATAGTCGCGCAACGGTACTATTCTATTTGTTTATTCACTTTTTTGGAATTAAATTAATAAAATGCTGGTGCTAGATTATTCAAACATGCGAAATGCATGCATGCGTGGACATATGAAGAAGATCGTATTATTCCTATAAGAATTCTGTCAGGTAGGTGTACAAGTAAAAGATCCCGTCCGAACTCCTACCTCCTCCTGCCGTCACACTCTTCCGAGTACTAATTAATTGTAGGTAGAATTAGCTTTTTAGAACGGTTCATCAGATTCAATACGACCAGTTACACTTACACACACATACACATCGGAGCTGCTGGGTCGCCCGTACGATATATACGTAGCCAGGTCACGATCTCTCCGACGAGCAGGTCGATTATTAGCAGGTTGGTCGTGATAAACCACAACTTTTATATATCAATAATATTAGTATGCGGCGTGCAGTTGTTAATTTGGTGATCGGATCAAAGCTAGTACTCCCTCGGTCCCATAATATAAGGTCCTGGAGGGTTCAAAATTTGTACAAAAATATAAGAATTTGGAGGGATAGGACAAAATTAAATGAGGTTGGTGAGTGGGTGAAGAGTTGATGGATAGTGTAAAATGAGGGGTATAGAGGTCATTTTCTTTCACTGTTATTTCTGAAGTTTGAATGCTTCAAGTCCTTATATTGTGGGACGGAGGGAGTAGGAGAAGAGGAATAGTAGCAAAGGAGTAGGAATGAGCTGAACAGGAAAAGCATCTAGTAGCCGCTGAAACAGAAACGACTGCGGGCGGATAAATCCACAGGTGGTGCCGGTGGAGCGGTAAACGGTCGCCAGAGATAGGCACAGGCACGTGACAAATACTACTTGCTTCAATTATTTTACACGCGTGCGTGCGTGCGTTCGCGGCTTGACAATGGCGCCGGGTTGGTCAAACTAGGCCGACATGCGGGGCCCACCCGCCAGCAGGGCCGTCGGCAGTCGACACCGTCGGGATCGCAGCGTATGGCTTGGCTCGGCCGCTTCTTCATACATGGATGCCCTCGCTCGCCGGCAGCTTCCGTCTGGATGACGCCGACGCGTGTGCATGCGATTGGTGATTTCCTTAGTTTGGGTATATGCTTACTTTACTTCCGGTGATAAAATTAAATTATGAACAATCCTGATCCAAACGCCGTGCTTCCTTAGTTCCTTGTCTAGCGCTGTACGTAGGAACAGGATGGACGTCACCACACTAGCTTTTCTACGTCTGCGCATACCACACCTTGCTTCTTCATTCCCTCCTAAAAAATAACATGTCACCATAACACGGATCGCCGCACTTTCTTTCATTCACCAATCAATAATATTTACGCACAATCTACCTCCTCATTGTGAAAAACTGCAAGGAACAATCTACCTCCTCCCGCAAGGTTTGTCAAATTTTTATTTTCCGCACATGCTCGTCATTTCAAAATTCAAAGTGTTGTTACTACACAATTTACGTTAAAAAAACTATTTGATTCATATGAAATGGGGACGATGCTACGTGCACCGGCAGAAAATTATTCGACAGCCCGCAGCCGATGATTTTTTTTTATCTGATCCGCATGGAACATACGCGTGTAGATGACTAGGTTCATTTGGATGATGCTCATGCATTGCATCCATACGTGCATATGCGAGTATATATACGTGAATACCTCGTCGTCCTTGATCAACAAGGTATAGCTAACTAGCTTAGCTAACCTGGAATTGGTATATTCCGCAGATTTTAATTTCAAATTGATTGGGCATCTGGGACTAACGTCAAAGGCACGTAAGCGCAAGGCGAACGGAATCTTTCAAGTGTAAGGAGTTGAAGAAACACGTCGAAAAGACCACGCAAGGATCAGAGGCCAGAAAGAAGGGATCAAAAAAAAAAAGTCAAACCGCGCCCCGGATCAGAGAAGAACACCGCTATGGTCAACGGGGGCCAGCCAGCCAAGCCATTCCTTCGTTCCACAGCCCAGCACCGACCTGCTATAGACGACTGATCATACCAAACTAAACCCACTCCAGCCCCTTCATTGCAACTCCACCAAAAATAAATTTAATTACTTATTTATTGATGTTGGGTTTGGGTTTGAATCTAAACTCAGCACCTGTGTGCTTGTATTTTATAGGTACTGGGTGAGACCTCCAACCAGTACTAATGTCTTTAGTACTTGTGTGCTTGTGTTTTCATTTTAGTAGTAGGCGGCGCTATAGTTCCAAATTTCGTTTCCAGCTTTAATTTTCAATCCCCATCGAAATGAGTGAAATTCACGAAATTTCGGCTGAAATTCGGGAGTGAGCATCGCTATTTTTTTTGGATAAACAGTGATTCATATATTCATGATCGAAAAGATCAAAATTTCGTGAAATACATGAAATTTCGGCTGAAATTTTTATCCCTACGCGGCGCATGATTGTTGACATGTAGTGATTTCGTTAACCTCAAGATCTCTATGTGCCACTTTCGAAGGTGTTAGTATGTGCATGTGTACTTGTATGTGAGTGCTCTTGGGCGAAAAGATAAGAGATAAAACATGACTTCTAGCTTTATGGATGCATATTGATTTCTCCTAAAAGAAAATGTGCATATACTGAGTTGTGAAAAAAAGACAAGGATATGGGAGCCTAAGGATTTTTCTAGATTACTATTGATTGATTAATAATTAATTGTTTGTTAAACGCACACCACCGCACCAACCCATTACACAATCCCTGACCACACGTAGAACTCAACACGCATCGCCGCGGGTTGACTTCTTCGCTTCCCCTTCCCTTCCTCATCATCCTTCCTGCTATAAAACGCGCCTTCGCTTCCCCTTCCATTCGTTCAACTCCAAACAACACATCATCCTCTTCTTCCTCATCCTCGATTTCGATCTCTCCCGTCGCAAGGCAACAAGCTCTCATCAACTGATCAGCATCAACCTCAGCTAGCTCGCTCCTTCAATCACACACAACAAGCTAAGCAAGGCAGCAGCGCAGACCACAAGCAACCGCGCGCATGGAGGTCTCGTCGTCGTCTTCGGCGGCGGCGGCGGAGGTGCCGCACTACTTCCTCTGCCCGATCTCTCTGGAGGTGATGCGAGACCCGGTGACGCTCGCCACCGGCATCACCTACGACCACGCCAGCATCGAGCGGTGGCTCTTTACCGACGGCCACGCCACCTGCCCCGTCACGCGCCGCGCGCTGGCGCCCGAGGAGATGGACGCCACGCCCAACCACACGCTCCGCCGCCTCATCCAGGCCTGGTGCGCCTTGCACCAGGTCGAGCGCTTCCCCACCCCGCGCCCACCGCTCGACTCCTGCCGCGTCGCCGCGCTCCTCGACGAGGGCCGACATGGCAGGGAGGCCGCCGCGCTCAGGGAGATCAAGGCCGTCGCCGCCGAGAGCGACCGAAACAGGCGCTGCGTCGAGGCCACGCCCGGCGCCGTCGAGTTCCTCGTCTCCGTCGTCACCAAGAACTCCTCGCCCATTGCCACGTCCAAGTCTTTCTCAAAGCGTGCCGACGACGAGTTCTTGCTGGAGTCTCCGACGTCGACGTGCTCGCCGGCGGAGGACGCGCTCAGCGTTCTCTACTCGCTCAAGCCATCGGAGAAGAGCCTGGCTCAGATTCTGGAGAGGGAGCCCGAGTTCTTGGAAACCTTGACTTCCGTCCTGCGCCGGCCGAGTTACCGGTCGCGTACCTACGGCATCCTTATGCTGAAGGCTATGGTGGCGGCGATGGAGCCGGCGCGGCTGGCGACGGTGAGCGCCGGCCTGGTGCAGGAGGTTGTGCGCGTGATCTCTGACCGGGTGTCCTCCAAGGCCGTCAAGGCGGCGCTGAACCTTCTGTGCCGCTTGTGCCCGTGGGGCCGGAACCGCGTGAAGGCCGTCGAGGCCGGCGCGGTGGCGGCGCTGGTCGAGCTGCTCCTCGACGAGGGCGGCCGCCGCGCCACCGAGCTGGCCGTGGTGGCGATCGACCACCTCTGCGGCTGCGCCGAGGGGCGGTCGGAGCTCGTCGCGCACCCGGCAGGGCTCGCCGTCGTGTCCAAGAAGGCCATGCGGGTGTCGCTGCCCGCCACCGAGAGCGCCGTGCGCGCGCTCCACGCCGTGGCCAGGCACTCGCCGACGCCCGCCGTGCTGCAGGAGATGCTCGCCGTCGGAGCAGTGGCCAAGCTCATGCTGGTGCTGCAGGTGGACGCCAGCGAGAAGGCCAGGCTCAGGGCAAAGGAGATGCTCAAGGCGCACGCTAGGGTTTGGAAGGACTCGCCGTGCTTGCAAGCGCACCTCAAGGCATCTTACCCATGATGACATACAACACAACGTGTACATTACATTTATTATTTGTAGATAAAAGGAGCACACATTTCGACTATACTATTATGTTTGCCACTAAATCATTTTACTTAATCGATGTACAAATTATTCCTTCATGTTTGAAAGGAATGTAATAATGTTCTTATTATGTCGTCCTCTGTTAATTAGATGTACTCTCCAAAGGGGGAAAATGTGTCAATCGTGTCGGTGTTAGGATTAGTCCCGACACTAACTAGTAAGTTACGCTGTGATCGGCTTCTCGATGGTCGGTGCAAATGACAACACAGGGACGCGAGTTTATCCTGGTTCCGACCGCGGGGTCGTACGTCCAGCAGATTTGCGCGCGCACGCTGTATTGACTCGCACCAATGGTGCCTGTAGAGGGGGGCTACAAGCAAGGCGGGAGAGGAGGAGAGGCCTCCAAGTCCATGCTAAGTGATTGAGGCAAAGTGCCAATATCGAAGGGAACGAGTATGCGAGTGAGAGTGAGTGTGAAGTGATCTCGTCCCCCTGCGGCCGGGGGACCGCCTCCTCCTTTTATAGACCAAGGGGAGGCGGTTTACAGTCATACCGCATGGCTTTAGGCATGGTGTGGCGGTATGGCGCACAGTGCTGGCGATTCGATGGCCGTCCTGGCGAATCTTGCTCCTGGCGGGCGTCGTGGTGACTCCTGTGTCCGTCCAGGAGCGGCTTCGAGGGTAGTAGCGCTGGAGCTCTTCGTTTGTTCGCCGTCCGTACACCGGCTCGAGGGCCTGGCTGACGGACGACCGGAGGCTGCATAGCGGCGGGCGTGGCGATGTCCTGTCAACCTGGATCCTTACAGTGCGGGGGATGGCCCAGCAGTGCCCGGGATGGCGGCACAGTGGCGGGGATGGCCGCTCAGGGCCGGAGGTGATGGAGGTGACGCGCCCTGACGGCCTTGCGTCACGGCGTCGTACCAGGCGGGCGGGGAATTGGTGGCCGTACCCCTTTCGAGGGTGCCGCCGTCCTCTTTCGAGGGGCGCGACGTGGAGGAGGTACGGGAGTAGGCGGCACAGCATCACGGAATGACACCGGCCATGCCGCACAGCACCCGCACAGCGTCGGGGATGGCTGCACAGCGCGGGTTGGCCGAACAGCGCCGGGATCTGATTCCCAGGCGGTGTCAGAGGGCCGGCGTGGCGTGGATTCGCCTTTGACCCGGACGCCCGCGGCGCGCCAGAGCATTTAATGCTCCGGTCGTGGGAGCAGTGATGGTGTCGCGGATCGGAGTAGGCCTCGAGCGAGGCAGAAACTCGCTCGAGGGGCGTCAAGCCCTCGAGCGAGGCGGACACTCGCCCGAGGGGGCGTCAAGCCCTCGAGCGAGGCGGAAGATTCGCGGTACAGCGCTCGGCCCTAGAGCGGGGCGGAGGTTCGCTCGAGGGGTGCCGGGGGTTGGCTATTTCGATGGGCCGCTGGGGCTTTTTGGGCCGTGGGCCGCGGCATGCGAGGTGTGATTTGCGGTTCGTGAGTTTGCTTGTTCGCTTTCGTTATATTTCGAAAAAAGGGAGTGATTTCCCCTGTTATTAGGGGACCCCTATGGCTGTCCCCGACAAATCGATAGGTCCTTAGATTTTGTACATTCGGAATAATAAATCAATCAGTACATTAATACATTCTCGATTCAAATACTTGATTCATCATGTGGTGATTGTGATAGTAGTGCTAGCTTGTTTGCATCTCGGGGCATACTGCGTGATTAAATTGTACAAAATTACTTGTTTCTGCATCCGGTTTAATTAGTATCCATAGGCATTGTCTTCTATATATAAACAAATTTAGCTCTTGTAGCTAGCATTTAGGGTTCAATTCTTCTAAGAAATGCATTATCTTTTAGTTTATGTATCTGCTAACCATTAAGGTATGAATTATGATGCAGCAGCAATAGCATGAATGCAAATATTGAGACCAAATTATGTTATCACGTAGGCTAGAGATTTTCCCAAATTGAAGTTGAACTGGAAATGAGAAGTTTTAATGCTTTTCTAAAATTTGTTAACAAACACAAATATATAGAAGTCTGTTAAGATTCTAATTTCGTTTTGATTGCATGAAAAATCGATGCATGCATAATTGATCCTTACATTTTAGCTAGTACGGATGATACTTTAATTCCCGGAGACGTTAAATTTGTAGTGTTTTTTTCCTAATCCCCTTTTATGTTACAATTTTTTTTTCTGCAAAATCATGATAACTTTGTGTTTTTTTGCATATACATCATCGTTACATTTTGGAGGGCACAAATTGAGTACAGCTGAATGCCTCAATCTGATTGTTTGACAGAAATACGACCAAAAGGATGTGCTTGAATTGTTTACATGTTTGTCAAAGAGTGAAATGCACTATGGGTCCATGAACTATTGTCCACCACTCATCTAGGTCCATGAACTATTGTTTTGCTCATCTGAGTTCATAAACTTTTCCCCACCGCTCATCTAGGTCCAAAACTGTTCAAACTACCCTCCGGGCAGTTTTGAATGGCGGATTTGCTACAGTAGCACCAGCTTTGTCTTTTTCCTTTTTATTTATTCCCGCTGAATTTTTAAAAAATCATAGGAAATCACATAAAAATCATAAAATAGAAAATCAAATTTTGTTGGACTCTACATGAGTAGAGATCTTCACAGTGAACATATAATATAGTATGCTTTAGTACAATGTTTTTAGACGGTTTTGGAAAGTTCAATGGGTCTAATATAGTATGTTTATTGTGTAGATCTACTCATGTAGAGTCTAATAAAATTTGATTTTCTATTTTATGATTTTTCTTTGATTTCTTATGATTTTTAAAGGTTCAGCGGAAATAAATAAAAAGGGAAAAAAGACAAAGCTGATGCTACTGTAGCAAACGTGGTTACTGTACCAAACCCGCCGTCCAAAACCGCATGGAGGGTAGTTTGAACGGTTTTGGACCTAGATGAGCCGTGGGGAGAAGTTCATGGACCCAAATGAGCAAAACAAAAGTTCATGGACCCAGATGAGTGGTGGACAATAGTTCATGGACCCATAGCGCATTTCACTCTTTGTCAAAATTGCATGTCAGACGATCTTGAAACCAGCAGCTGAGCGAGGCTCTAGTTTCTGCAAGCTAAGTCAAATTATTCATGTGCACAAGCTAACGAATAAATCAATAACGTGATTGAAGTGAAGCTGCAAGCAAACACATCCATTTAGTTATTATAAGTGGTTCAAAACGGACCCGTTAAAACCATAAATGCACATTGGGATGATGAAGTAGTGAAACGGAAAATGTCAAATGCATATCAGGATATATGATAGTATAGAGGGAAGACAATTCAGTAGATCGAATCTTCTGCGTACGTATATTGTTGGCAAATTGCATGGGAAGCACGTTCAGTTTGAGTCGTCGCCGTTCAACTTTGATGTTCGATGTTTACATGCATGCACTAGCTTAGCTCTGAAAGCTGCGCAAATTCAATTCTCGCTTGTATACTAGTTGCGAGAGCCGCATTTTTATACAGTGCAGACTGCAGATACGCTTCCTCTCTCAAATATAGCCACACATCACGTGACGACGATACGACACATCCCGGATCAAACAGGTCAAAGCAAATCGAAGTTTCGATATGCCACCAAACTGCCAGAGGATCACGCATGGTCGTCACACATGCATGAATGCATGGTGCAACCGTACGTGATGGCGGAGCCTTGCGACTTCTGTATATGTTTGACACAATACTAATGCTCCATCACATGCGCAGCATGAACATATTCAGAGAGATGCAATGAACCTAGCCTCTCGATCGACTCCCATACGTGCATATGGATGAAAAAAAAATCAAATAATCCTGCAACCGTAAACGATCAAAATTCAAAGGGCACACATGCATGCATGAGCTGACCGGCAGGGGCCTAATCGACGATCAATCGATAGATGTGGAGAATGAATGAAATGAACAAGTAGGGCGATACAGTATGGTCCAACTCCTCTCCAACTCCAACTGATATGGGCAACAATAATGCATGCATCAGTCGGCAGCAGCGGCTGCGCACACGGAAGAAACGTCGAGAAATTAATGTAGCATGCATGAGGAAAGCCAGCTGATCGCGGGAGTGGTTTGCTAGCCGCTGAATCTTTACCCCATTAATTCTTAGCCGACATGCCTGCAGGTCGATCGCCAAAGAGGTTTCCTATCGATCAGTCGCTCTGAATCGTCTGCATGCAGGTCTTAGTTGCAGAAATTTTTGCATTGCGCAATCATGCATTGTGATAAAAAAAAAGGAATTCAGTTCTAACTCGTCCACTTTACTTAATTAATTACCGGCAAGAAGAAAAACCCTGGATTTAGGAGGCTTAATAAGTCTCTATTTGGTCTCTGGAGAGGCTAAAAGTAAAGAGAGACGGTAAAAAAATGTCAGAAAAGTCTTCCTTGGGTTACATACTTTTCTGTGAGGGCGTCGACGATCTGCACTGCGATGGTGCTGTTAGGTCAACATCGGTTTTCATTATGGTCAAAATAAAAAGGCGAAGATATTGACATTATTGAACTTCCACTAGCCAGGCGGCTACATATTGCAGTGTCTTTTTTCTGAATTATAATGAAATGCCGTGGGCTGTTACATTTCATGCCAGTGCCAGCCAACAGAAGAAGAGAACGAAAGATAGATACTCGTACGTAAGAAAGAAGAAAAACACGCCATCACGGCCTATCCAATTAAGTATCCACCTGCCGAAAGACTGGACTGGACAGCAGTACTCCACGGATGATGAAGAGAAGCTGAAAAATTAAGGTCATCTAACAATACACAAGTTTGGCAAATTATTGCTTTTGAAGATAAATTTAGCGATACCATCTTCACAAGTTCATTTGCATTAACAAAAAACAGATGCTGATGTTCGAAGTTTAAACGTATCAACTGGGAAAATTGACAGTCATTACTCCCTTCGTCCTTAAATACATGACTTTTAAGACAAAAAATTTAGTTCAGTCATATATTTAAGGACAGAGGGAGTAAGAGAGTCTTCTTCAGAAAACTGCATGAACGAGGGGTTGAGAAGAATGAAGCAGGTTTTCTCTCTGAATCACAGCGCTGACAATGGCAACATTCTGGCTTCAGCTAGCTGTTCAGCGAGCACTGACCGATCAAAGCCACAGAGGATTACCTCCTCTCTGGTCTCTGGAGACTGGAGGTGAGATCGATCGAGCCAGCCAGGCAGACGAGTCAACGCAGGACCGGTAGTCTGGTGGTGCACGTACTTTTCTCACTCGTTCAGCGGTCACTGCGAACCCGATCGAGCTGGTCAGCGCGGTTGACTGGTCCACTGCACTCATGCCTGCATGCACTGATTGATCGATCACCTCTCACTCGGAGGAATAAGAAGAAGCAGGCAGGAAGCCAGGCGCCCAGGCCCCGTGCGGCCGTGCTCCGTCGCTGTCCTGATCTTCCTCCCGAATAAGCCTGGCACGTGCGTGCCGGCCGGTTGCTACCACTCACGTTCCTCTCCCGCGTCGGGCACTCTGCTGGCAGCGAGCAAGGAACTTGGCCGACCGCCGACCTCGCTCGCCACCGGCGCGCTAGCTAGCTTTACGCGCTGGCTGTGGTGATGAGGCACTTGCAAACGCCGGCGGCCGCGCTCCAGGAGATCTGCATGCTCGGTCGCTGTCGGTGCTCGACGGTGGAGGTAAAGCTGATGCCGGTGGATGCCGGCCGGCGAGAGGGCCAGGTTCAGGGCAAAAGGATGCTCATCAAGGTGCAACGCTAGGGTCGCATGCACACCTGAAGTCAAACATATACTACCTCGTCCGTATCGAAATATTTATCACATTTAACTTAATTATCATAAAAGTGTTACACGCTTAATTCTCCTTTTGAGTTTGTCTGTAAATCACCACTTCAGTTATTTTTAGGTATACAAATTCCTTCTTGTAAAAAAAGAGAGAAAAGAAATTTAAAGAATTATGAGTATTCTTCTGGTCTTTTAGAGTGGATGTTATACTTGTACCCGACCCTTTGACGGACGTAGATTATCAGCTCAACTCATGTGGTAATAATTATGGCCCTCGTGCTAGATAAATTATTAACTAGCTCTTCAATTGCTAGCTAGGCAAATTATTCATTTATGAAGGACATGATATTTCAACTTAATTTTAAGTAATATTATGACCTCGAGTAGTTTAGGTTTTTATGTAACAATAAGACTGTAGCTCTAGATTTGCTTCCTACTTAATGACGGACACAATGTCTATATTCTTTGTTAATGAAAAGTACTGAAGAAACCATGCTTCAAATGTTTGCTTTAATTAAACAATTTGAATATCCTATGTTTAAATGGCTGTAAGGAAAATGGATGCTGTGGCTATGATTAATATATCACATTTACTAACAGAACTATAAAACTATTAAAAACAAACTTTCGTGATGATATTTAAATTTAACAACCACCAACGGGCGTACATTTTCTTTTCAAAAACGATGATTTTGTTTTAAAAATAGTATGTTTTGCATATATCTAGCCATATCATTCCATTTCCTCGCTCCTTTGGAAGGGTGTTTCCGATCCCTTAGGCCCTGTTTAGTTGGGTGAAAAGGGGTGAAAATTTTTGTATTGGACCGCGTGCGTAGAGAGAAAAAATGAACTGACACGATTCTCTAGGTTAGTAAAATTTTTCGATCAATACAGACGTAGCTGAAGCAAATTTTGCAAGCATTTGGTGGCAGGATCTTAATTACATGTAGTGATCAGTAGAATTAATACTAAATTCAAACTTAGGACGATTTGGTATGTTGTTGCTTTGGCTTCATTGCTAATAATGGTATATACCACCTGAATGACTTGGACAAACATATCTTTCACATAATTTCTTCTTGGCTGAAATTAAAGCAGCAGCGGCACGAGAAATTCTGATGAGTGACACTAGCACGAAGAGGTCAGTTTTATATTTTTCACCACAATGCAGAGGTCGGCAACTCAGATTAAGAATAAAATATTGCTCAATCAAAACCAACCGTACTGACCCCCATCCTCATAATTTTAGAGAAAACTTCATAGTTTTTCAACGTGCTTGGTCCAAAACTCATGTCAGACTAATTCTCAGCACAGAGCCACAAAGACAAATGTACTCCGATGCATGGTTTCTTACAAGTAGTTGAACCATCCTCCGAGCAAGGCACTAATTTCTGTCATTATTCAGAAATTCATATGCACAAGCTATGAACGAATCGAACATTGGTTGACAAAGTTACACATTTAAAAAGCCAAAAACAAATTTCTAAACCGGAACCTGTTAAAACCATGAATGCAGATTGGATCAAGCAATGAAAAGGCAGAAACAAGCCTCCACCCGCATAATGTTTTGACCACTTGCCATCTTGTTGTTTTGGTCAATCATATTCGCAAGCACTCCTGAAGTCAAACATACTACTTCATCTATCGAAATATTTATTGTATTTAACTTAACTATCATAAGAGTATTACACGCTTAATTCTCCTTTTGAGTTTGTCAGTAAATCACCACTTCAATTATTTTTAGGTATACAAATTCCTTCTTGTAAAAAAAGAGAGAAAAGAAATTTAAAGAATTATGAGTAATTCTTCTGGTCTTTTAGAGTGGATGTTGTTATGGCCCTTGCTATTCGGAGCCCCGATTCCGCGACAGAAGACCTCCCACCCATGGCTTTCCTTTTTGGAAAAGGTAAAAATTCCGCAATTTTTTTTTGAATATCATAACTTATGCATACACTTGTATGCATAATTTTTTTAAAAAAATTAGCTTATACGTGTAACTTTTTTCGAACATCAGTTGTATCTTTTAATTTTTTGAACTTATACACACAACTTCGACGCATAACAATGAACTACAATTTTTTTAATCATAAGTTTGATGGCGCACAAAACATATGCGTACAACTTGTATACACAATTGTTAGAAGAATAACTTATGCGTATAATTTTTTCTCTAGCAACGAGTTATGCGCATAATTTTTTTGTGAATGACGAGTTGTACGCATAATTTTTTCTGTACTGACGAATTGTGCGCATAATTTATGAAAAAAATTGTTGAATGAAGAAAAAAAGAGAAAAAAAGGGGAACGTGGGGGTCCGCCCATGTGGGAAGCCCCGGACCCCCGGTCGGACCGCGCACGCTCCGGCCTGCGCGATCGATGGATCGTGGAATCAGTTTTGCGTGTTGTTATAGTTGTACCCGGCCCGGCCCTTTGATGGACGTAGGTCTTCATAGCTGTACATTATCAGCTCAACTCATGTGGTAATAATTGTGGCACTTGTGCTAGATAAATTATTAACTAGCTCTTTAATTGCTAGCTAGACAAATTATTCATTTATGAAGGACATGATATTTTAACTGAAGGAGCCGATAAAAATTCTTCTCGAAAGAGAGAACTCGGCCTATACCCCGATTGTCACTCCGATCACTCACACACACCAAAGAAGCTCTAGACTAGGCACACACAAGCCTACAAGTCCTAAAGACAATCCACGAATCAAAGAGCGGAAGCACAAGACAAGAACCAAAGCACTTGAGCAAAACTGCACGCTAGGAACGGACTGTCCGTGGGGCTGGGGCGGACTGTCCGTGGGGATGGGGCGGACTGTCCGCGGCTCATGGCGGACCGTCCGCGGGGACAAGCCGGACTATCCGAAAAAGCTAACAGAGGCACCAGAGACGAACCAGCACACGCAGACTGTTCGCCTTCACCACGCGGACTGTCCGGCCGGGTCATGGACCGTCCGACATAGCAGTTCGAACCGTCCGAGCCAACCACAGAAAAACACCAACTCAAACTTCACCCCGCGGACCGTCCGTCATGGTCCGGCGGATCGTCCGCAAAACCTCTTGCAACGAAAAGCAAAGATCCCAACGGATCAAACCTCGAGCTCGTAAGAACGCACAACGAACTCGACGACGACGCAACGGACACTGTCCTCGCGGACCGTCCGCAACGTGCCCGCGAACTGTCAGCCCTGCACACAGAAACAGGAACGCGACCCCCGCGAAAACACCTCCAACTTCCGATCGATAGATCTCCCAAACCGCTGCATGGATTGAGCCCAAATTTTGGGTAGATGATAAGCGTCTCTAGGAGAAGCGATGTCCAAAATCTTGGAGCCCCAAACCTATTCAATCAACCAGAATCGTAAATCTCGTGCGCTCAAAGCACAAACTCGAGTTCATCCAATTCTCACCAAATCAAGCCCGATTCCCGACGTTTGAGGGGTCAAGATCATCCACAAAGATGCACAAGACATCCACCCATGATCCCCTCAAAGAAATTCGAGGAAAAACGTCCTCAAATCAACGAATCGAGCGAAGAACAAAACACCCAAAAATAGCTCCGAAAATGACACGAAAATCACAAGGAACTAAGAGAGGGAAATCATCACAACGCAGAATGCTTCCATACATCCAGAGGTCAAAGTCTATACAAGAATCTACCCTAAGAAAATAATGAAAAAAGAAGCAGTCCAGAGCGATCTACCGGGGGAGAAAACCCTAGAGCCAGCGAGAGAGATGCCATCCACCTCTCCGCTATATATATGGAGTCCATCGGAGGAGACAAATGACCACGCTACCCCTACAACTTACACTTACGATACATACCCCTCAGGGGCATTTTCGTCAAGTCTTCGGATATTCCTATCGAGCGGACACGCTTCCACCGCGGACTTGTTTAGCCTCGACGCAAGTCCCGTGATCACGCCATGTGCCCCGCCTCGAAGCTTCCCGGCGCTCCCGGATCACCGTCTCCGTTGCATCGGGCCTCTGGACTTGGTTTTGAGGCGCAAACCAAGAAACAGTCCACCGATGGTTTTGTGGGCAAACCACCAAACCCCGCGTGCAAGCTTCGGCCTCCATCGGCCACCGGGTCTATCGAACCAAGCCTACTTGCCTCTCCATCACCCGAAGGCCACCACAGCTAAGGCCTTTCGTGCTTGTTCTTCACCTGCACCAACACAAGTCAAGCTGCAACCTGTACCTGCACACTGAGCCAAGCATCAGTCCACACAACGTTGTCAATCACTCGTCACTAAGGAGCGACCCTCCACTGGTCCTCGAACACACCTGGTCCTCAATCTCCTCCTTGATGAGTGCATTGATAACACCCATAGTAACTAACACAGAGAAAGAGAAAAAGGAAAAAAAAACAACCACGAACACCAACCCTTAACAAGTGATCCAAAGCTAAAGAACAAGCGAAAACAAGATCACTCGCCAGACAAAGTCTCGGCCCCCTAAGGCAAGGGCAACGACTCAACACAGCCAAGACAAAACAAAGTTCTACCAAGAGCACGCCACAAAGCACAAAACTCAGGCAAACCAAAAGAGCTCCCTCTGCACATATGCAAACTCCCCCTGAGCAAATGCAATCTTTTCTCAATTTTTCTCCACACTCTCCCCCTTGCATAGATCTCTCCCCCTTGTTGACAATGCATGAATCAAGCTATCATGAAAGTGCACAAAAGCATGTCCCAGTATATACAAGTTACCAAACTTCTTAGATATACAAAGAGCACAACAAAATGCTACAAATGAGACATAGAGCAAGCAAAGTAGACATGGTGTAGTTAGCGCATTGCCATCAAGAAAGTAGAGACATAGATACATGTGACATGGCCAAAAGTATTTTAAGCACTTTTTACAAACAAAAATTCATCTCATGAGAAAAGCCCTATCCATGGTCAATTTGAGCAAAAATAAACTAGATCATACAAAGCTCATACAAGATCACAAGTTCTCATCACAAGATCATAGAAAACGCCCATAAGCTACTACATGTCATGTCAAAGCCACCGAGCCATGTGTTTACTTCTTAAAATGAGACATCTCATGGTAGACATCATGCAACGGTTTAGCGCCCAAGATATGTACATCAAAGCATAAAGACATGATTAAGAGCTCAGTTTTCAAGCATAAGGCAATTCATACACCAATTTCATTTTCAAATTTAAGCATGGTACATGAAATGCCTTTGCGGCAAAAAGAAGCTTATGCTCCTTCACAAGTGAACATATGGGTTAAACATTCATCATGACAAATGAGTTTTTGACCCCAAGCGAAGAGAGCATGATACTCAAGTACAAACTAAGCATGATATAGGCATTTGAGCACAAATTGAGCATGAAAAGGTATCTACTCATGAGTGAAGCATTTCTAGCATTTTCACAAAAAAGGAAGCTATCTCATCATGAACATATGACAATACCATCAAGAGCATATCATTCACATCACCATTCCCAAAGCATACACATATCTCACATATAGCACATCATAGTGATCAAAGTATATAAGAGAAGCTCATCCTACCACAAATGATTCAAAGATGCCTATCCTACCATGTTTTGTACAAAACTAGAATGCATGCATGAAATGCAACAAATAATACATATGCTACAAAGTGAGCTCCCAAGGACCAAAGATGAGAAAAGCAAGCAAAGCTAGCAACCTCCCCCTAAACACATGCATAAGGGCCAAAGAGCATACAAAGCTCACCCAAAGTACATGTCATAGGGCAAAGAACAAGCAAACTCACAAGCTCCCCCTAAACTCATGCATTAGGGCCAAAGAGCATACAAAGCTCACCCTAAACACATGCGATAGGGAAAAGCCTCAAACTAAAAAGGGCAACTCACAAAGACCCAAAGAAGCAACAAGAGCGATTAGCTCCAACACTTACCTGAAACACTCCTTTGGTCAACACTCGTCCATTTCCCCAAAAGTGATGTGCTCCAAAGACACCACGAGGATGAGGCTGGAGAACCATCCCCTAACTCCGGTCATGGGACAAACAACCAGAGTCGATCTGCCAAATGTTCTCCAAGCCTCCCACCTGCAAAATCAAAAATGAGACCGAGAGCGAGCAAAAGTCTCAACACTGGGGTTAGTACAGAAAGAGTCAAACCAGTGTCGGGCCATTTGCTCAAAAATGGGGTTAGCAACATCACGCCTATCGCGTCCACTAAAGCTACGACCACCATGCTGAACTACCTCACATCTCGCTGGAGGAGTACGATCACCACGAAAGGGAAAGCGTGGCCCATAGCCCCTCTGAGACTCAAAGCTGCGATAGTCTCTCCCATCCTCATATCGACCACGAGGTGGAGTACGTCCAGCAAACACACCACGACCAAATCCAACACGCCTATCTCTCCGAGGAGCAAAGCCACCACCCCGAGTAGGAACTATACGCACAAACCCCTCACCCCGAGGTAGAGACACAACACGAGGCTCAGGCACACCACGAGAAGGGCGGTACCTGTCCTTGTTTGCCATCTCCTTAGCAAACTTCTCATCCCATCTCCTCCTGAAACAAAACTCCTCCTTATGACCACCCTTCCCACAATAGTCACAATGGAATCGGATCGGCCTAGGTTTTGGGTTTCCTTTTGGCTGTGGGTTCTTCTCTTTCTCACCTTGTTGTTGGCGTTTCTTAACCTCACCACTAGTTGTACACCTAGAGGGAGGAAAAACGTATAAGAGCAAACGGGTATACCGCAAGCGCACGGAAATACCGCTGTAGCACTTCCCCAAAGGAGTATTCCAAAGGGTATCGAATCCAAGGAACGATGTGCACTACCTTCTATCCTAGACGAATGGTCCAAGGACACCAGACCCCTGCTAAGGTTGAGAGATGATGAGGCGCTTCCTATGAATACTGATCCCAGAGGAGAAGAGCAGGCAATTATACTCGCTTCGGACACCGGCCCCTCCTGGCTATAACAGTTGGTTCACAGCAAATGGTTGCCTACACGCTGTATTCGAACGTGGGGGGTTTCAGAGGGTCCAACAGCTGTCACTACCGCGGCCTACCCCAAGACAAACCATGGGATACAGGGCATTCGAAGGATAACCCGTAGTCTAGACACCACGTCTACGCCACCGATTACTACTATAGCACGGCTACGTCTGATATCCTGTAGAAACACTATAGCACTCCATATAAATACGGAGCCACGAACCCGCGAACTTCGAGCTAATCTCACTTACCACAAGATCACACAGATGATAGGAAGAACGAATGCCAGCGTATTAATGTACTCCAACAAGATCTAACAGGATAATTCACACAAACGAAATGCAAACTTATGCACTTGTAACAAAAGATCAAAGGGTCGTGTTCGTGAAGAACACGAGCCTCTAACTTATGAACAAACACAAAAGCGTGAGTAACTTGTTCGTCAACTAGATCGAGGAAGCGCGTTCATGAAGAACACGAGCCTCTAAATGATGAACGAACGAAGAACTCAAGAACATGTCACTCATGCATGAATAACACTTTAGTCTAATTGGAAAATACAAGAATACTTACTTTGCTCTAATTGAAGAACATGACACCCTCACCAACACCACACTCTACCTAGCACCTACTCTCACCTACATGGATCAACTCATTTGATCCATGAGAGATCACATGAGAGAGGAAACAAGTGTTTCTAAAGAGGAGGAGGAGAATGGGATGTGTCTCTATTCTAGCCCCCTCTCCTCATATTTATAGGCTAGGGAGATTGGAGACTTGTGCAGCAGTTCTGGGCGCCACCAATCACGTGTTGACACCTGTCCTGCGCAGAACCGGCCTTCTGGGGTGAGAACCGGAGCATCCGAGGCTTCCAGGGGCAGGAACCGGTGCAAAAGAGGCTAAACTGGGCGCTGGACCGGTCGAACCGGGGTGACTCGAGCACCGAACCGGGGCAAACCCCGCGGCCTGCGCCACCGCCTTGCCCCGCACCAATGGCTGCCCGCCACGCGTCCCGGTCCAGGGCCGAAACGCGCGCACGCCGGGCGCGTTCTGCTGCACGGTGCACGTGCTAGGCCCGGGGATCCCCGGCTTTCCGCTTCGGCCAACGGGATCGCGACACGTCGCCTGGCGGATCCAGCCCCCAGCCGCGTCATCGATCCCCTGTATCCGCTTCTGACCAACAGGAGGTCGCCACGTGGCCTGCCAGTTGACCGCGCGCAGCTGCGCTGACGGCAGGCGGCGGACGCACGACTGCCACGCGTCTGTGGGTAACGCGCTCTCCCGTGCCTGCCTGTACCACCTGCCGTGTTGACTTGCGCCAGTGGGCCCCGCGTGACATCAGCACTGCGTCATCTTTCGTCCTTTGTGTATCTCCTTCGTACGAACTCCGATGTATGCATATAATATGTCTATTTCGATCGTCTCGACGAGCCCCTTGCAATGGTGCAGTCCAAATTGGCATTTGAGGTTGTTTATGATGACGTCCTTTAATAGCCATTGGACTTCTTGCTCTCACTTGTACTGTTTGGCACACATTTCGGTGCATCCTGCAACAAAAGCTAGAAACACCAACACTTGTGGAAATCGTCAGTATAAAGCCCTATTCTAGTGTTGATGATCCTTTTACAATTATATTATGTGGGTATTGACGGTCTAAAAGTAGCACTTAACAGCCGTCAACAACTCCCCCACACTTGACCTTTGCTCGTCCCGAGTGAAGGGAGTCAGATCAAGGTGAGACATGATATCCAAAGGTATGAAGCAAGCATAAGAGATATTCCAAACCATACCTTGTACTCATGAACTTATGAAGTGTCTATCATGCTATCTTGGGTAGTTGAAGAATGGAACGGTCATGATTCAAATCACTCCTGCTCATCATGTTAAGTATCTTGGGATTTTGCAATAAATTTTCAAAACAAACCTTGCTTAGCTCATCATTTGATTCTCTCAGGTCGCGCAATATGTATATGTCCTCACCGAGGCATTAAACTGCCTTTATTCGTCCTACTTCTAATGATACCTTATGTGGAGCTCAGGGTAGGTATGAAGGATAAGGCATACTTGTATCACATGTATTGCAAAGTCAAAGACTAGATCCACAGAGAAAATCAAATCACACAATCAGATCAAGATGTGCACGTGTATGGGCATGGCGAGTGTGGTAAGGTGGATACTAGGCCCGGAATGGGTGCTAGATATTACCATACATGTATGATGAGAGTCGGTAGATGGTAAGGTGGACACTAGCCCCGGAATGGACACTAGTTATTACCATCTATGATATGGAACCCCTTTTCACATGATTCTCCCTCTTGTATAAAAATCTTTTGAGAACATGGCTATCTCTCTATATATATTTTTTCCTTGTGGACCTTCATGTGTCCAACTCTTTTTTTCTCCTTTTTTTTCAGTACCTGGACCTTCATGTGTCCATATTTTTTTTCTGATAGCCATGTCTCTTGTGTAACAAAAACTAGGAGGGAGAGATCAACACATATGGAGCCTTATTTTCACGAAATGGATGAATGACACAATGCTAACTTCCAGTGTAGAAGCATAGCAAGGGGAAAATGGTGATGTGCACTTGAATCTTGATCATGAAAGTAGTGAAGAGAATTCTCACAAGGGTCACAGAATTTGACAAAGCTCAATGCAATAACAAGCAGCATATGAGTATAGGGTTTTCAACTATATCATATGGCTCTAGTTGAACGGTGGCATATCAAAAGAGGAGCCTTGCAAGGGTTTTCAAGTTTTCAAATAAAATTCCTAAGCACTCAAACAAAAAGTGTGAAGATCATATCATCAAACCATATCACAAACTTCAACTACTTAGATAAGCATGAGTTCCCTAATGATATTTGTTCACAAGCATCAAGATGATGAGTAAGGAATAAAACATATGCAAGCCAGAATCATGTAGAGCAAGCATAGCACCATTATTTGAGTTTGATTTACTGGCTAAGAATTTGAAGATCACTCAAACTCATAGGTAGAGAGTGAGATGAAGGGTGCACATACCATCGCTCCTGAAGGATATGAGGAATAAGGAAGACTAGTGGTGATTTGGCTGACCCGTGGGATAGCCAGCTCACTCTAGTTTACCTTGTCCTTGTCATGAAGGCATAGTCGTTGTCGTGCAGCCCTTTGTGTGGGAGTTCTCAGGTGGATATGTTGATGATGAGCTTGAGAGAACTCCCCCACACTGGTGCTTGTACTGGTGTTGTTCTTCAAGCAAAAGTGGAAACAAAAGATGGACTCTACTGGTTCGAGAACCATAGAGCCTTTATTCAAAAGCAAATATTTTTGGGTTTTTTTATTGTCACCGTGTCATTTGCTCGAAAGGGTTAGACCAATATTACACTTTATGCACAAAGGGGAATATACTTACCTTGGACCTTTGAGAGGTTATATGTACCACCTTTGTATGTTGTGCAACATGAATCTGACACCTCAACTTACCTTCCCATTTGAGTCTAGCTTAATGACTTACCCATTTGGAATCGATGATTTCCTGCAAGGGTTAGTCCGCATACATCCATCCAATATCCATGAAAGTATAACTCTAAGGTTCATCAATCAAAACTCGGCACCATGTCTTGTTTTGATTGAAGAAGACAGTTTTAACCTAAGCACCATGCTTAATTTAAAATAGTTTATGAATGTAAACTCGAGCATACATCCAAACTAGAGCATACGAACAAAGATAAAGGAAACACGCATGCATGATCAAGCTTTTCATCAAAAGAGGCATATAAGCATGAGCATAAAACGGTGAACCTCGGGAACCTCCCGGAAGGGCTTTGTTTAATGTCAAAAGCAGGACTTACCTAGCTAGTGGGCAAGATGCAAGAGCTGACATCATCTTCACACCAGGATACGATTTGGTAGAGGAGGAACTTTACTCAGGATGCTCACATACCTCCCCCACACTTGAAGTTTGCATTGCTAGGCAACAAAACTCAAGTGTGTGGTGATCAATCTTCCTTTTGTAAATGTTCCCTCACCAAAGCTTATCTAGGTGTTGCAGCTGATGTGGCTCACATGTTCGTAGGCATCATATGTCCATCTTTCTTTTCAATCTCCACCTGAAAGGTTAGTGACCAAAAATACCTGAAGGACGACTTATCCTAAAAACATGTTCTTGCTTTTATTCGAAAAGGGAAATAAAACCTATGCTAATCCAGGCTATCTCCTGGTAGTGCTTTGTTTATTTATTGGTCATAAGCTCGACCATGGGAACTTCATCTTGCAGCTATCGTTGGTGGTGTCATTCCCGTCTCACCACCAATCCTTGATGTATCAGTGAAGCTTTAGCTGCAAGGTTAGTGCCACAGTGCACGCACGAAACCTGATATGCTTATGATAGACATATACATCTACAACCAACCTTCTGAACTTCCTACAAAGGAGGACCATAAGGTGATTGCAGCCCTCATGTGTGCTCAGCGCACTAAGCAAGTCTGACTCTGGAGGGACATGATGCGAGCATGGTTTGTATGGTAGATCAAGAATGAAGCTACCATGCTCGTGTGTGGAATTCTTTCCTCCGGACTCCAGAGTCAGTGCCTCAAAAGGTTGCATGGCCCATGAATTCCCCATCTCAAGAGATGCATCGTGGAGGCAAGATGTTGACTCTCGATCATAATCGAAAGCAACATAGTACGGGCCAGCGGGAAGAGGCTGAAACTCGGTCGAGATAGATGATCATCGTTCGCCTCCACAGAGGTGAAGAGGATCTCCCGAGTCATCCCCTTGAGTAGAGAAGTCTACAACCTCAATCGGAACAAGCTCGGATGATGCGAACGGAGATACGTGCATTATCGTCTCGAGCGGGTTTTGCTCGGGAAGAGGCTCTACCATGGAATGTTCATGACAAGAGATGGACGTGGTAGGAGCGGCTTCCCTAAGCTTTACATCTAGGCTTCCTTGAGATTTATCAAGAAGTTCATCCAATGGGAAGCCCAGAAGAAGATCGAAATCCATGATGCCATAGATGTGAAAATCTAAGTGCACCTCGATCTTGTCTATGATGATTGGCACGTCCCTAGCAATCCCTCGACATGGAAAAATATATTTTGTCCACCTAGGACTTTGGAAATATCTATCAGTCGGGGTGAGGGGCATGTCACCCACCAGAGTGTCCAAAAGGTACTCTGATATGATGCAAGCTCCAGCAGCAGGGTCATGAACAGCATCTACGGTGTTTCCCCTCATGGAGCAATGGATGGTCGTGGAAGTCGAGCTGACCCGAATTATTTCAGAAATAGGCTTTGATGACCAATCCACTTTTGCCCCATGATTCCAAACTTCATCAAGAATCTCATCAAAGTCCAACGATGTCGTAGGCTCCTCGTGCCAAGAACGATCTGAGGTATTTATGATGTCCCGAGAAGGATCACCCTCAAATCAAGAAGAGAACTCCGAAGGTTGAATTTCTTCTCCCTTTGGTGTTCGTGGTTCGGGAGAAGGCTCTCTAGACGAATCATTGGATGTGCAAGGTGAAAGCTCAAATTCGTCTATCAGGAGACTCCCTTGGATCGACTCTGATTCTTGGTGGAGATCATTGTATCTGGGATGGGAAGAAGAGGTTTCTAAGAAGTATTCTAGGATCTCTCTTCTTCTCATTGGAGTTCGGGTTCTGAATGAACCTCCAGCGACAAGGTCGAGCTCAAATGCAGATTCCATGTCTATCAGCCCGTGAAAGATGTTCAAGGATAAATTATCAGGTATAGACAAGTCTGAGTTAAGCTCCAACAGGTGTGAGAACCTAGCCCAAGCTGCACCTATAGACTCGCACTCTAGTTGCTCGAATTCACGGAATTCACACGGTAGCGAATCTAAGTGTTCAAAAGGGGAGAACGAGTATCAAAAGTCATCTCGTAGTTCTTCCCAATTGTCTACACTCTCTATCGTGCGGGTGTACCATTGTTCCGCTCTGTCTTCAAGAGAAAAAGGGAACAACTTCCACCTCAAAGTTTCCTGTGTCATACCTGGGATTACCAAGCACGAACACAGTTTTTCGAACTCCTTTAAATGATCATGGGGATCATCACTGATGGCACCAGAGAAAAGTCGATTCCGAACCATGGCTATAAAACCGGGACGAAGCTCGCAGCTAGATGTAGAAGTTGATGGTTTCTCTAAGACGAACTCGCCCCTAGGGGTAGAGATGCTATTGCAGGAAAGCTTCTCCATGGGTAACGGGGGTAAAGGTAGAAGGAAAGAAACAAAAAGGATATCTCGATGGGTAACGGGTGTAAAGGTAGAACAAAAAGGAAAAACAAAAGATACGAGGACCACTAGGCTCGAAGATAGATACAGCAACCGTTCCCCGGCAACGGCGCCAGAAATGCTTGTTGGCGTTTCTTAACCTCACCACTAGTTGTACACCTAGAGGGAGCGTATAAGAGCAACCGGGTATTACCGCAAGCGCACAGAAATACCGCTGTAGCACTTCCCCAAAGGAGTATTCCAAAAGGTATCGGATCCAAGGAACGATGTGCACTACCTTCTATCCTAGACGAATGGTCCAAGGACACCAGACCCCTGCTAAGGTTGAGAGATGATGAGGCGCTTCCTATGAATACTGATCCCAGAGGAGAAGAGCAGGCAATTATACTCGCTTCGGACACCGGCCCCTCCTGGCTATAACAGTTGGTTCACGGCAAATGGTTGCCTACACGCTGTATTCGAACGTGGGGGGTTTCAGAGGGTCCAACGGCTGTCACTACCGCGGCCTACCCCAAGACAAACCGTGGGATACAGGGCATTCGAAGGATAACCCGTAGTCTAGACACCACGTCTACGCCACCGATTACTACTATAGCACGGCTACGTCTGATATCCCGTAGAAACACTATAGCACTCCGTATAAATACGGAGCGACGAACCCGCAAACTTCGAGCTAATCTCACTTACCACAGGATCACACAGATGATAGGAAGAAAGAATGCCAGCGTATTAATGTACTCCAACAAGATCTAACAGGATAATTCACACAAACGAAATGCAAACTTATGCACTTGTAACAAAAGATCAAAGGGTCGTGTTCGTGAAGAACACGAGCCTCTAACTTATGAACAAACACAAAAGCGTGAGTAACTTATTCGTCAACTAGATCGAGGAAGCGCGTTCATGAAGAACACGAGCCTCTAAATGATGAACGAAAGAAGAACTCAAGAACATGTCACTCATGCATGAATAACACTTTAGTCTAATTGGAAAATACAAGAATACTTACTTTGCTCTAATTGAAGAACATGACACCCTCACCAACACCACACTCTACCTAGCACCTACTCTCACCTACATGGATCAACTCATTTGATCCATGAGAGATCACATGAGAGAGGAAACAAGTGTTTCTAAAGAGGAGGAGGAGAATGGGATGTGTCTCTATTCTAGCCCCCTCTCCTCATATTTATAGGCTAGGGAGATTGGAGGACTTGTGCAGCAGTTCTGGGCGCCACCAATCACGTGTTGACACCTGTCCTGCGCAGAACCAGCCTTCTGGGGCGAGAGCCGGAGCATCCGAGGCTTCCAGGGGCAAGAACCGGTGCAAAAGAGGCCAAACCGGGCGCTGGACCGGCCGAACCGGGGCGACTCGAGCACCGAACCGGGGAAAACCCCGCGGCCTGCGCCACCGCCTTGCCCCGCACCAACGGCTGCCCGCCACGCGTCCTGGTCCAGGGTCGAAACGCGCGCGCGTCGGGCGCCTTCTGCTGCACGGTGCACGTGCTGGGCCCGGGGATCCCCGGCTTTCCGCTTCGGCCAATAGGATCGCGACACGTCGCCTGGCGGATCCAGCCCCCAGCCGCGTCACCGATCCCCTGTATCCGCTGCTGACCAACAGGAGGTCGCCACGTGGCCTGCCAGCTGACCGCGCGCAGCTGCGCTGACGGCGGGCGGCGGACACACGGTTGCCACGCGTCCGTGGGTAATGCGCTCTCCCGCGCCTGCCTGTACCGCCTGCCGCGTTGACTTGCGTCGATGGGCCCCGCGTGACGTCAGCACTGCGTCATCTTTCATCCTTTGTGTATCTCCTTCATACGAACTCCGATGTAGGCATATAATATGTCTATTTCGATCGTCTCGACGAGCCCGTTGCAATGGTGCAGTCCAAATTGTCATTTGATGTTGTTTATGATGACGTCCTTTAATAGCCATTGGACTTCTTACTCTCACTTGTACTATTTGGCATGCATTTCGGTGCATCCTGCAACAAAAGCTAGAAACACCAACACTTGTGGAAATTGTCAGTATAAAGCCCTATTCTAGTGTTGATGATCCTTTTACAATTATATTATGCGGGTATTGATGGTGTAAAAGTAGCACTTAACAGTCGTCAACACTCGCTTACTCGGCTGGTTGTTGTGTGGGACGGTGTTCTTTGGTACCTCTCTCTCTTTCTTACCACCACTCGAACCAAACTTATCAAAGCCCAGACCATGGCCATCTGCTCTCTTAAACTTAGCCACCAACTTCCCCAGTTGTGGCTCCTGTGACCTCAACAAACTCAACAACATGCACAACCCATCATTCTCATTCTGTAGCTGATCAACAATTTGTGCAAGCTCTAGATTTTTCTCGGCATGCAAATCACATGTAGAACAAGAAGTAGCAACAGGAGCTTTCAGAGCTGCCTCAAGAGAAACAATCCTAGCATGAGACTCATCTAGTTTACGATGCAACACAAGGCAAGATGTGCAAGCACCAAGCAAAGCATTCCTAGACTTCATCTCATCAAGCTCAGCCCTAAGAACATCTAGTTCCTCCAACTTAGAGGCATGCTTCTCCCTAAGCATAGTCAAATCAGCTAAGAAAGCTTTGCAATCGGTGCAATCAACCTCATCACTAACAATAGGAGAAGACTTAAGAGCATCCAAAGCAAGCATGTCATAAAGATGCCTAGCCTCTAACTCAGTCACATTCTCCCTAGCTTCCTCTAGAGAAACCCTAAGCTCTCTCCTCTTCTTCTTAGCCTCTCTAAGCACCTCATCACGGTTATCTAGCAAAGCATTCAACTCGGCTGTCTCCTTAAGCAGGAAAGCAAGATCAGGGGTTACCTCTTCCCCAGAGTCAGAGTCGACGTCGGACTCATCCTTTCCACTCTTCTTGCTTGACTTGCTGCCAGTGCTATGACCCATCATACAAAGGCCGGTGAGGTTCTTGAAGGAACTCTTCTTCTTCTTCTTGCGCTCGTCGTCTTCTTCTTCACTACTCAAGCTCGAAGATGTGTCCTCGGAGTCCGAGTCACTTAGCTCCTCAATCTTCACTCGAGCTCATGCCTTCTTCTTGTCACCACCCTTCCTCAGTCCCCACTCGTCCTTGTCCTTGTACTTGTGCTTGTGTTCACACCTCGAGCGGTGCGTGTTCCCGATCCTCGGGTGGTACTTGTTCTCGTTCTTGGGCTCGACATCCTATGGGCACTCGGCAATGTAGTGTCCCTTCTTGCCGCACCTGTAGCACGTCCGTGTGATCCTCCTCATGTTCACGTGGTTCTCATGCAGCTTCTTGAACTACCTAGTCAGCAGCGCCAGCTCGTCCTCTCCAAGCTCATCAAAGTCCTCGTCTGGCAAGGACATAAGGAAGACAAAGAATACATCCTGGAGGATGGGTTAGCGTTAGTCCTTGGTCCAGGTCCGGAGACTAGAGCACGACTATGGGAGTAAGTCGGGCTCTCATTCTTGGCTCTCAGGCCCTTATCCACCTCTGACGACTTGAGCTTCGAAAATAGCTCATCCAAAGCCAAAATAGCCTCGACCTTGGCACTCCACACAAACTGATCAAGACAATGCAAGAGCTTGATAGCTCTGTCATGATCTGCGTAAGGAAGCACGGCCACATTGGCTCTCATGTTGTTCACTATGCAGGCGAAACGCTGAAACATCAAGTCAATCGACTCACTGGGGAGATGAGTGAAATTCTCGTACTCTCTCCGGTGAGTGGCAAACAAACGAGCCTGCACCTGAGCATTCTTAAGCTTCAGCCAAATCTTTCCGACCACATCCTCTCTGTACAAACATTCAAACTCCGTGGAACAAAGAGCACGAAACAAGTAATCAATGACCATGCTATTGGCCTCAAACATGTCCCATGAACCTGGAAGAAGGAAACTATCGGGAATGACATAGTTTGCATTTTGAGTCACTTCCCATATCAAGGTTCCTTTTGCTCACAAAAATGTGCCCATGCGCCTCTCCCACATTTGGTAATTCTTGCCATCAAAGTGTGGAGGACCCGACCCCTTTCCGTAGTCGCCCATCTTTGGATCTTAGACTGGTTAGAATCATGAAGATCCGTAACCAGCTTTGATACCAATTGAAGGACCGAATAGGCGACCAGAGAGGGGGGGAGTGAATGGGAGCCGACAAAAATTCTTCTCCAAAGAGAGAACTCTGCCTATACCCCGATTGCCACTCTGATCACTCACACACACCAAAGAAGCTCTAGACTAGGCACACACAAGCCTACAAGTCCTAGAGACAAGCCACGAATCAAAGAGCGGAAGCACAAGACAAGAACCAAAGCACTTGGGCAAAACTGCACGCCAGGAACGGACTGTCCGTGGGGCTAGGGCGGACTGTCTGCGGCTCATGGCGGACCGTCAGTGGGGACAAACCGGACTGTCCGAAAAAGCTAACAGAGGCACCAGAGACGAACCAGCACACGCGGACTGTCTGCCTTCACCACACGGACTATCCGGCCGGGTCACAGACCGTCCGACACAGCAGTTCGAACCGTCCGAGCCAACCACAGAAAAACCCCAACTCAAACTTCACCTCGCGGACCGTCCGTCATGGTCTGGCAGATCGTCCGCAAAACCTCTTGCAACGAAAAGCAAAGATCCCAACGGATCAAACCTCCAGCTTGTAAGAACGCACAATGAACTCGACGAACACACAATGGACACTGTCCTCACGGACCATCCGCAATGTGCCCGCGGACTGTCCGCCCTGCACACAGAAACAGGAATGCGACCCCCGCGAAAACACCTCCAACTTCCGATCGATGGATCTCCCAAACCGCTAGATGGATTGAGCCCAAATTTTGGGTAGATGATAAGCGTCTCTAAGAGAAGCTATGCCCAAAATCTTGGAGCCCCAAACCTATCCAATCAACCAGAATCGCAAATCTCATGCGCTCAAAGCACAAACTTGAGTTCATCCAATCCTCACCAAATCGAGCCCGATTCCCGGCGTTTGAGGGGTCAAGATCATCCACAAAGATGCCCTCAAATCAACGAATCGAGCGAAGAACAAAAGACCCAAAAACAGCTCCGAAAATGACATGAAAATCACAAGGAACTAAGAGAGGGAAATCATCACAATGCCGAATGCTTCCATACATCCAGAGGTCAGAGTCTATACAAGAATCTACCCTAAGGAAATACTGGGAAAAGAAGCAGTCCAGAGCGATCTACCGGGGGAGGAAACCCTAGAGCCAGCGAGAGAGAGATGTCATCCACCTCTCCGCTATATATATGAAGTCCACCGGAGGAGGCAAATGACCACGCTACCCCTTCAACTTAAACTTACAATGCATACCCCTTAGGGGCATTTTGGTCAAGTCTTCAGATATTCCTATCGAGCGGACATGCTTCCACCGCGAACTTGCTTAGCCTCGACGCAAGCCCCGTGATCACGTCACGTGCCCCCCTGCCTCGAAGCTTCTCGAAGCTCCCGGATCACCGTCTCCATCGCATCGGGCCTCCGGACTTGGTTTTGAGGCCCAAACTAAGAAACGGTCCACCGATGGTTTTGTGGGCAAACCACCAAACCCCGCGTGCAAGCTTCGGCCTCGAACCGCCACCTTGCACCGGCCCATGTCCACGACTTCAACTTGCTCGTCTTGCACCGCACAGCTCGCACTTGACCCCATCGGCCATCGGGTCCATTGAACCAAGCCTACTTGCCTCTCCATCACTCGGAGGCCACCGTGGCTAAGGCCTTTAGCGCTTGTTCTTCACCTGCACCAACACAAGTCAAGGCACAACTTGTACCTGCACACTGAGCCAAGCATCAGTCCACACAACATTGTCAATCACTCATCACTAAGGAGCGACCCTCCACTGGTCCTCAGACACACCTGGTCCTCAATAACTTAATTTTAAGTAATATTATGACCTCAAGTAGTTTAGTTTTTTATGTAATAATAAGTCTAGTCTCAGTGCAAGGTTTCATCGTATTGTTATCAATATTGTCATGTGTTGACAGCTACTAAGTACCTACTTTAGCCGTCAATATACTCATGAATAAAGGAGCATAAGGCATTTCTTACACGTATTTAGTTAAGAATAATGTAGTTCCACTTGTCCTTGGAGATTATTTGATTGCAGGAAAATAAGCAAGAAAAGAGAGTTAAACTCACCTTCTATGGTCCATGCCACATCACCTCATCCTAGTGGGCTGCCAAAAAGGATGCCATGCATGCAAACCTGCCAACTAGGGAGCCATGCATGCATGCCATCTGAGCAATCCAAGTGAAGCAACTCCCAACGAATTAGAGTGTGACACGTGGACTTCACATGGATCCATGGGCCCACAAAGGCATGCAAACCGCGCCAAAACAGGGTGGACACCGGGAACCGACCTAAGGACCCATAGGGCAGCCACCAGGAGAAAGCACGAGCCAGGGGGGCCACCAGGGGGTCGGCCGACCCCACAGGTCGGCCGAACCGACCTTAGCTCGGCCTCTCCTGTGCTTCCACGTGGTGGCTCTCCATTGGTCCTAGGTGCCATCCCCGGGGTGTTTGCCTCCATTCCTCGCCGGTGCAGGGGCCTATAAATAGATGGAGAGGGGGCTCTCTAAGGGATCATCCACACTTGCAACACCTCTCTCACTTTTAGTCTCAAGGCTAGGAGGTAGGCTGGAGTAGTTCTAATTCAGGTTTCAAGTCTCCTTTGGGATCTAGGTATGAGTTGTCTTGTATCTTATTTCATTTGTATGACTTTGATCTACTTCAGTTATTTATCTATTTCATATAAAGTTGTGTTAGTATGCATGAGTGATTTGTTCTTCACCTGTTCATCATTTAGAGGCTCCTGTTCTTGATGAACAAGGCCTTTCGATCCACTTGACAGGTGACTTGTACATGTTTCTGGTGTTTGTTCATAAGTTAGAGGCTCGTGTTCTTCGCGAACACGACCCTTTGATCCAGTTGAACAGACATAGGAAAACACGAATCCGTTTATGTACTTAACCTGGTTTGATCTGATTAGATGACATGATTGCGTTGTATGAAGTCTGTGCTTGAGCTACGGTACTCGGTGTAATTGGCTGGTTTATCTGGTGGCTTGACCTGGGTCACAATAGCCCGGGCCGGTCAAGTCCGGCTAACAATGTAAGCATGGTGCTTGGGTTGCGTAGCTACCTTACTTATGAGTTTATCCCACGGTTTGTCTTGGGGTAGGCCGCGGTAGTGACAGCCGTTGGTCCTCTGTAATCCCCCACGTTCGGATAAGTTGTAGGAGTCTAAAATATAACAACCGGAGTTGTGCAGAAGCAACACGGGAGGTTATCTCCCCGTGGTACCTGGGTGCTCAAGTCAATGTTCTTCAATGCTAGTGTATCTAACTCGTTCCTTCCAGCTTTGTGTGTATAGTACATTAGAACCTAGAACTAACTCGTGTGTCGCCTCCTATGCCTAGGACCCTTTAGAGAGAGAGTGAGTGTGTGTGTGATCACACTACCCCCATTATCATATCTTTATCCCTGTACTTGAGTGTCTGGTTTGTTTCCGTCTATGATCTATACTCATTGCAATAGAGTTGATCTTGTCATTCCGCCAATGCCTTCCTTGGATTCGATACCCTTTGGAATACTCCTTTGGGGAAATGCTATAATGGTACTTCCGTGCGCTTGCGGATCTCTGTAACGTTAAGATTTACCAACCAGCATTTCTGGCGCTATTACCAGGATGGGTTCCAAACCTGTTCTTAGGTGATTGCGTTAAGAAATGTCAACAAGCATTTCTGGCGCCGTTGCCGGGGAAGGCTTAAGGATGACATATCAACACTTTTCATATGTTTATAATCATGACAGGAACAAAACAGTTCTCAATGCAGGCTAACTTGGATTGTCTTCTTTGTCTATTGATGATGAAGACAGGTAGTGCATGACTGGTTTCGACTTGCCATCGAATTTCACTGAAGATCCTGAGTCACTCGTAAGGAATGCATGAAATCATTTCGGCTCTCCTTCTCGTGAACATCCGGAAGTCGATCCAGCTTTCTTCATCCACATCAACTTCCATGGCCAACACTGTCGAGAAGACTCTTCGCGAGTATTCCGCTCCCTCTGCTGACCAGGTGCCGACAGGCCCTGTGATCAACACTGGGAATGGAAACTTCGAGATCAAGACTGGCTTAATTACGATGGTACAGGCTAGCCCATTCTGTGGCAAGCCTAATGAAGACGCGAGCGCCCACCTGTAGCAGTTCCTGGAACTATGCAGTACCTTCACTATATGAGGAGTGGAGGAAGATGCTATTCGTCTGCGGCTATTTCCCTTCTCCCTTTTGGGAAAGGCAAAGCAGTGGTTTTATGCTAACCGTGCAGAGATTAACACTTGGGCAAAGTGCTCCGCAGCATTCCTCGCGAAATTCTTTCCGTTGGGCAAAACAAATGTCCTGCGGGGGTGAATTTCAAGTTTCCAGCAGGCATCAAATGAGAATATCCCCGAAGCTTGGGAGAGACTCCAGGAGTACATCCTGGCTTGTCCTCATCATGGGATGGACAACTGGCTTATTCTTTAGAGTTTCTATAATGGGCTGACTCCGACAGCCCGAGGCCATATTAATGCTGCAGCTGGAGGGGCTTTCTTCTCTCTTACTATTACTGAAGCTACTACATTGATTGAGAAGATGGTTACCAATCATGGGTGGAGTGATGATCGACTCCAGCCACGTCAAAGGGGTACACGTACCGTCAAGGAAGCGGATATGTTACATGCCAAGATGGACCTAATGATGAAGAGAATGGATGATCTAGCCAATGAGAAGGCCGCCATGGCCACCACTACTCAAGCTTTGGATGCTCGCATGACTTGCGAAGTCTGTGGTAATACTGGGCATTCAGGGAATTACTGCCCGACTACTCAGGCGGATGTGATGTACATGAATGGCAACAACAACGGTTATCGTCCACAAGGAGGTCAAACGTGGAATCAATCATGCCCTTACTATCAAGGAGGTAATCAAGGTAATTCTTTCAACCCAAACCAACCTTCCTTGAAAGATCTAGTCTTTGGGCAAGCTAAGATTAACGAAGGCTTTAATAAGAAAACAGCTGCCTATGATAAGGCTTTCGAGAGCCTTAATGTTAAAGTTGATAGCCTTTCTTCTGCTCTTAAGAAACAGTTGAGCTTTAATAAGATGATAGAAACCCAGTTGGCTCAGTTAGCTGCCTTGGTTCCCTCTGCTGAAGACGGGAAGATCCCGGGGCAACCCGTATCTTCCTGTGAAATTGTTTGTGTAGTGTCCACCAGATGGGGTAAGCCTCCTGTGAAAATGCAGGGAAACCTATACAGCAAGTACTTGATCCATGGGAATCTTCAACAATTACACACAAGAAAGATCCTGGTTATCCGGTTATTACCTGCAAGATATATTATCAAAAGATTAAGCATGCTCTTTGTGACCTTGGTGCAAGTGTTAACCTCATGTCCAAGGCCATGTTTGAACAATTGGGGTATCCAGCTCCAACTCCAACTGCGACAGCCGTCCAACTTGCTGATGCATCGATCCGATATCCAGAGGGGATAGTAGAGAATTTATTGGTTTTTGTCCAAGGTTCATGCATCTTTGCGGATTTCGTGGTCCTTGATATGCAAGATGATGAGGGAATGCCTCTCATTCTTGGGAGACCATTCCTGAGTGACACCAATGCAAGGATCAATGTGGGAGCCGGAACGATCCGATTCCGCATTGGGAATAGGAACTTGACGTTCCGATTTCAAACACCAAAAGAGAAATGCTACACACTGCAGGGCAAAAATGAGCGATCAAGGGCAGGGACGGAGCCACAGCCCCCGCGACTTCCCACCACTCCAACAAAGCCTAAGAGATCAAGAAGAGTGTGGTGGGAAATACAGAAGTCATCTCCATCAATTTCTCGGGAATGGGGTGACGAGTGGAATTAATCACCGAGAAAAGTCTCGCTCTCAGACTTAAAAAGATGAGTCCTTTTTGCCAAAAGGTAAAATTGGTATTTATCTCATATTTCCCTTCCAAAGTTTTATTTGATTTTTCCAAATGCATATTTAATTTTTCCAACATTGCATCTGCATTCTAGATTTTTATAGCCAATTTCCCTTTTCAAAATAAAATTCTGAAAATAATTTCTCGAGTGGGAAATCAAAGAATAATTTTTTCGAGCAACATTTTGGGCGAATCTGGACCTAGACATCTGGGCAGGACATCAGGTAGCCGTTGGAGAGCCGTTGCAAAAAGTTGGAAGCAGGCAGGCCCGGCAGGGGTTCGGTCGACCCCAGGGGTCAGCCGACCCTAGCCAATGGTCATGTGGGCCCCGCCTCTTCCAACGGCTCCTAGCCGTTGCCCTTGTCCTCTACCCCGGTGCCTGGCTCGATTGCCTATAAATAGAAGGGGGATTGAGGGATTTCTTCACCCATTCACTCATTTCCATCACCCTCTCTCCCTCTTTGCTCTTGCTCTTTGGTTTTCTTGGATTTCTTGCTCAAGTGGAAGTGTCAAGCACTCTCTCAAATTTGTCGCTGAGTATTAAATATCGGTGGAGCAAGCTCGGTAAGGATTTCATTTCGATTTCACTAACCCATCACCGAGTTGCTCGTGTTGTCCCATTGTTGTGCAAGATGAGTTGGATTGCCGGTGCGTACCGGAAGGTGACCCGCTCACGCCGTTCTAGAGACGGAGAGGGCTCGTCTCACCACTCCGGAGCGACACCGAGTCCAATGTCAACCGACTGTGAAGAAGAGGAAGAGGAGGAGCTACCCACGCCACGAGCCAAAGGGGTGATCAACACCGATGCCGCCTTCATCGACTTGAGGGACGACCGGGAGAGACAGGTCTATGCTCTCATCAAGGATCGAGTCTTCGCCAACACTAAGGAGTTCGACTCGGCTCTTCTCGAGAAAACAGGTATGGACTCCGAGTTCGATTCCATTGGGCATGCTCTTGGTTGGGAGAACTTTGTTCCGGTGTGGGAGATCGGTTCTAGGCCTCTCACCATTCAGTTCCTCTGTATTCTTCGAGAGGATGAGACCGGTATTGCGTTTCGTTTCCATGGAACGTCGTATCGAGTCCCATGGCATGATCTTAGTCGTGCTCTCGGTTTTCATCGTCATTGTGCTATTTCTCTTGATCAAGCATGCGGTGATTTTATTCGAGATAATTTTTGGGAAGAGATTTCTGGTCGGCCTGTCCGTGGCAAGTTAGCACCTCGGTGTAATGATATCTTGCATCCTACTCTCCGACTGTGGCACAAGTGGCTCGCCATCACTTTCTTTCTGAGAGATGATGTTCGACCCGTGCGCACTGACGAGATGAGGATATTATACGCCGCGGTCAGACGAATCAGAATCGCCCCAGTGCAGGCTATGATTCGGCAGTGGTTGACAAATTTTAGGATGACGGGTTCTATTGAGTGTACATCCCTGATCACATGTATCATTTCGAGTCTTGGGGTTTCAATAGGGGCTAACGTTCCCTACATTGATACTCCCCGGGCCATGATAGATGAGACGTACCTGATTCAAGGACATACTCTTAAGAAGGGTCCGGATGATTCCTTGGTTTTCTTTTACCCTGGCCACGCAAACCAGATTCGGTTACCTAACCCGGATTTCCGTTTGTACGGCCAAGGGTCACTGACCGTTCCTCTTGAGGAACCTCGTCGTTCTAGTGTTTCTGACAGAGTCACTAGAAGTGCATCGAGGAGGGCAGCGACAGCACAGCAACCGCCACAACATCCGCCGCCACAGCCATCACCTCAGCCACAGCCTCAGCCTATGCCACCGCTGTCTGGCGCATGGGCCTCGGCCGGGTACATGTCTAGAGTTACACCCGGATATGCCCCCGGTTGGGACCAACCCATGAGTCAGCCAGGTACGAGTAGCTCGACCTGGGCTAATGTAGGGAGTGGCGAGTGGGTTCGGCCCGCCGGTGCTACCTACGGAGACTCGTCTTCATCGTCCGGGTTGCGCTCGTCATCTCGAGGGGCCACCCTCACTCAGTAGATGGGCGAGCTCAACATCTGTGTCGGTACCATCGAGGAGACGATGCACGAGCAGGCTGAGTCCACTCGAGACTGGCAGCGTATGATGGGCGAGAGGATTCACACCATGGAGCAGAGATAGCTGCGACAGATAATGGAGCAGAGGGCTTACTACGCGTGGATGGGATACCACCCTTCACAGCAGTGAGCTTGAAGCTAGCTTGGGGGAGGACCCCCTTTCTGAGGTAACTTGTATCTTTCATTGTTTTCAGAACCCCATATGCTAAAAACACATAAAAATATGAAAAAAGTTAAAAAGACCAAAAATATTTATTTGCTTTCTTAAATTAGTTTGTTTTCATATACGCGGTAAGAGTGTTCTTATTCTCCATGGTTGAAATGATGAATAGTTGCTCTGTTTATTACCCTTGTATGCCTTGTTTATAACTTAGTATCCTATCCAAGTTTTGAGTTTGTTGGCTAGTATGATCGAACCTGAGCTTGAAATCTGTGGGTAGCAAAAAGCATGATCTTTGCCTAAGTTGTTGCGAGATATGATATGGTATAATAGAGTTGCTATGAGCGTACTGAGTGATGTTGATATCCGGAGTTTTCTTTTGAAAAATGTTAAAATGATAAGTTCCTCAATGATAAGAAATTCCTATCTAAGGCCATATGTAGATTTTAGCTTATGTTAAACCTCCACATATGCTACTTGATTTCTTCATTGAGTTTTGTCGAATTGTTGTGACCCTCGGCGAGTAACTTGTCATACTCCTATGATCAAGATCACGTACACACCACCATATGCGAAACTTCTACACTGGAAGTTGGCAATCATCATTTCATCCATTTCCCATCCATTCCACAAAATAAAGCTCCGCGCATGCTCCATGATTACTCTCCCTCCAAAAATATTCAGCAAGGACTATGGGCTATGTAAAAAAAGAAAGAGAAACATGCTCAAGGGCGTGCATAAAAAAAAGAATAAAGAGACATAGCCCAAGTCTCAAAAATTTCGAAAAAGAGGAGAGTAAAATCATGCGAGAGGAGTTCATTATCCATTCACCATACACACACTTTTGCACATCTTGATCAGGGTGTATGACTTGATCTCCCAAGGATCCGGTTTTTGACTCAACAATACATGAGAAACAGGTATGCCACATGTTTTCCCTACCTACAGCTCCACATATCAGCTTATTAGGAGTAGGTAGTGAAAGAAGGAAAATCAAAGCCTTGGTGAGGAATCATACACATTGAGCGATCCGAGAGCATCATTTGAGGAACTTTGATTTCTTTTTGAAAAACCTGCAAAACCTCCGGATTGATAACTGATCAAGGTACAAGTGAGTGGTAATCTTTATATAACCATTCTATCTTTCAACCGCCCAAGGCAGGTGAAGCTACACGCCCCATATCAATCAAGTGAAAGGTAAGATCAATGCCAACTTCTTCAACTCTTGATAGAGTACCTAGCTGTATCCTGTTATACAGTAGGAATACAACATCGTAGCAACTCCTGATCAACCAACCTAAGTCCTTAATCTCTTGCTCGGGACGAGCAAGAGGCTAGCTTGGGGGAGTTGTTGACGGCTGTTAAGTACCTACTTTAGCTATCAATATACTCATGAATAAAGGAGCATAAGACATTTCTTACACGTATTTAGTTAAGAATAATGTAGTTCCACTTGTCCTTGGAGATTATTTGATTGCAGGAAAATAAGCAAGAAAAGAGAGTTAAACTCACCTTCTATGGTCCATGCCACATCACCTCATCCTAGTGGGCTGCCAACAAGGATGCCATGCATGCAAACCTGCCAACTAGGGAGCCATGCATGCATGCCATGTGAGCAATCCAAGTGAAGCAACTCCCGACGAATTAGAGTGTGACACGTGGACTTCACATGGATCCATGGGCCCACAAAGGCATGCAAACCGCACCAAAACAGGGTGGACATCGGGAACCGATCTAAGGACCCACAGGGCAGCCACCAGGAGAAAGCACGAGCCAGGGGGCCCACCAGGGGGTCGGCTGACCCCACAGGTCGGCCGAACCGACCTTGGCTCGGCCTCTCCTGTGCTTCCACGTGGTGGCTCTCCATTGGTTCTAGGTGCCATCCTCGGGGTGTTTGCCTCCATTCCTCGCCGGTGCAGGGGCCTATAAATAGATGGAGAGGGGGCTCTCTAAGGGATCATCCACACTTGCAACACCTCTCTCACTTTTAGTCTCAAGGCTAGGAGGTAGGCTAGAGTAGTTCTAATTCAGGTTCCAAGTCTCCTTTGGGATCTAGGTATGAGTTGTCTTGTATCTTATTTCATTTGTATGACTTTGATCTACTTTAGTTATTTATCTATTTCATATAAAGTTGTGTTAGTATGCATGAGTGATTTGTTCTTCACCTGTTCATCATTTAGAGGCTCCTGTTCTTGATGAACAAGGCCTTTCGATCCACTTGACGGGTGACTTTTACATGTTTCTGGTGTTAGTTCATAAGTTAGAGGCTCGTGTTCTTCGCGAACACGACCCTTTGATCCAGTTGAACAGACATAGGAAAACACGATTCCGTTTGTGTACTTAACCTGGTTTGATCTGATTAGATGACATGATTGCGTTGTATGAAGTCTGTGCTTGAGCTACGGTACTCGGTGTAATTGGCTGGTTTATCTGGTGGCTTGACCTGGGTCACAATAGCCCAGGCCGGTCAAGTCCGGCTAACAACGTAAGCATGGTGTTTGGGTTGTGTAGCTACCTTACTTATGAGTTTATCCCACGGTTTGTCTTGGGGTAGGCCGCGGTAGTGACAGCCGTTGGTCCTCTGTAATCCCCCACGTTCGGATAAGCTGTAGGAGTCTAAAATATAACAACCGGAGTTGTGCAGAAGCAACGCGGGAGGTTATCTCCCCGTGGTACCTGGGTGCTCAAGTCAATGTTCTTCAACGCTAGTGTATCTAACTCGTTCCTTCCAGCTTTGTGTGTATAGTACATTAGAACCTAGAACTAACTCGTGTGTCGCCTCCGATGCCTAGGACCCTTTAGAGAGAGAGTGAGTGTGTGTGTGATCACACTACCCCCATTATCATATCTTTATCCCTGTACTTGAGTGTCTGGTTTGTTTCCGTCTATGATCTATACTCATTGCAATAGAGTTGATCTTGTCATTCCGCCAATGCCTTCCTTGGATTCGATACCCTTTGGAATACTCCTTTGGGGAAATGCTACAATGGTACTTCCGTGCGCTTGCGGATCTCTGTAACGTTAAGATTTACCAACCAGCATTTCTGACGCTATTACCAGGATGGGTTCCAAACCTGTTCTTAGGTGATTGCGTTAAGAAATGTCAACATCATGTCATCTATAAAAGATGAAAATGTCACTCCAAGTGCAGAATTTCATTGCACAGTTTCATAGAGAGCTTTGAGTATTTAATATTCGCATGAAGTTATGATGAAATGTGTATCTTGTGATGAAACTATTTTTTTAAAGAACGTGCATAGCACGTATTTCATTAAGCAGAAGAGAGTTACAACTTACAAGAACACAACTTCTGAAGTGCGGAGACAAAGTAAAAAAACACGACCAACAACAAGAAAGCTAAGACGATAGGAACCCAAAGCGCCACCAGCGCACAAACATACGACCCAAGAGGACTAAACCTACAAGAGAAAGTACATCGAGAATGCACGCACATCACTGAGTGTCTAACAACCCGACGCCGACAGAGGAAGTACGAGGATGCCCTGCAGAACGATGCCTCAAAGGAGAAAGTGACGTCGACCGACGCTGTCATCGTCCATCTAACCACGAAGGAGCAGACCAAGTTTTCACCTGGAGGAGCCAAATGGGTTCGGTGGCCGCAACAACACCCCCAACGAGGTGAGCTACGGAAAGAACCGCAATCGTCACTAGAAGAAAATCGTTGACTAGTGACACAACCACATTTTAGCGTCATTGATTTATGACATTTCTGGCTGATCTCGTCATTAAATTTCACTTGCGAGCAAATTTAGTGACAAAAAACTTTCGTCATAACGATTGGTACTGTAGCCGAGCATTCTCTGTTCCAAGCTAGTTTTCTGACGCCATAAGCTCCGTAACAGCGTCATAAACCAACTTTGGTCCCACATGTAAGTTGAAGCAGCAGTATAAACCAACCTTGGTCCCACATGTAAGTTCAAACAGCTGGAGCCCAACCGCTAGCGCCCCATCGAAATGTTGCAAAAATAATTGGCCATCACGAGGGATCGAACTGAAGACCTGCTGGAACAACTCAACATTGTTTACCAGTACACCACCTCATGGTTTTGTGACTTTTTTGAGAAACTTTATACATATATCCAATATTTTCCCACGGTCTCGCGCCAGCTCATCGAGCCGCCCACGCCAAGTCACCTGGCCACGACCACCGCGTGGCCGGCCGCCCCCACCACACCAGCTGCAGCCTATGCCACGTGGTCGGCCGCCCGCGCCAGGTCACCGGACACGTCAGCCCCAACCACAGCACGGAGCGGTGCTGGTAAGTTGGCGGGAGAAAAGCCCGCGCTGTAGGCAAAAATAGTTTTCCCGCAGCCTGTTGTCCCGAAAGGGGAAAAAGGAGATCAGAGAGGTGAGCAGGCTACCAAAACAGATCATTCCGGCAGTGATTTGCACCTTCCAACGGATGCTCACTCCTTCGGGCGCAACCTTGGTGATACTTGCTGCAGCGGCATGTCAATCTGGTAAGTAATTTTGTGTTAAATCCAGAAATTTTCATTTCGCAGAATGTTCTCTTTTCGATTCGTTCTGTGGTCAGTAATTTTGAGTTAGATTCACCAAAAACTTTCCAGATAGATAGACGCTGGATAACCAGTTGTACTGGTTTTACCACCGATCATGAGAAAGGGGTCCAGGATTTCTTGGCATTTCTTCGGACAAGATATGCTGAGGACGATGAAGAAATACTATGCCTGTGTCGTCGATGCCTCAATAACTCTACAGGGACAATAGAGCGAATTGGAGTTCACTTACTTGTGAGTGGGATGGCAACCACTTACACTAGGTGGATCCATCATGGAGAAGCTTTGGAGATATGGTTGATGAAGATGCAAATGTTCAGGATAATGCAATTATGCATGATGACGGGGTTGAGGAAATTACAATTCTGCCGGATGCAGAGGGGGATGTGGATAATGCAGCTCCACAGGATGGTGGTGATCAGGAAATAGACCAGGAAAACGAATACATATCAGGTATGGAGGAGGATGAAGGCCCTGGAGATGATGGAATTTCTGAATTGATTACTGACTTGGGCAAGGGTGAGGTGCTCGGTGAGAAAATGTATGAATTTGTAAAGGAACATATGAACCGTAAGGTGTCACCGACATCTACATATGCACAATTTACATTTGTTGTGAAGTTACTTCATATAAAGTCTTACAGTCAGATGAGCAACGTCACATTCAATGCGACGATGAAGTTGTTACAAAAAAGGATTCCAAGCAGAGTGTCATCCAAAATCTTTCAATGAGGCAATGAAGTACATACGTTCCATGGGACTCGGCTATGAAAAAATCCATGTTTGCAAAAATAATTGTGTATTGTTTCGCAAGAAGAAGCATGTCAAACTTGATGTGTGCCCAGTATGTTGTGAAGCGGATTCAAGATGAAAGGATGCAGACACAAACAAGTGCATTCCTCAAAAGGTATTGAGGCATTTTCCGCTGATTTCCAGGCTACAGAGGATGTTTCTTTCATCAAAAATAGCAAAGGATGCACAATGGCACAAGTCGAAGCGAAAACCGGTGAAGAATGAGCTTAGCCATCCAGCTGATCATGAGGCATGGACACACTTCGATGAAACTTGGCCAAAATTTGCAAAAGGTGCTAGGAACCTTAGACTTGGTCTTGCAACCGATGGTTTCAATCCATTGGGCAACATGACCAACTCATATAGTATGTGGCCAGTATTTGTTGTGCCGTATAACATGCCACCATGGGTATGCATGGAAGAATCAAACTTCACGATGGCCTTATTGATCCCTGGGCTGAGTTCTCCATCAAAGGATTTTTGATATCTTCATGGAACCTCTCGTCGAAGAGCTGCAGGAACTTTGGACGAGTGTCAAGGCAATCGATGTTGTTAGTGGTAAAAAATTTAAACTGCTTGATGTGGTTCTTTGGTGCATACGTGATTATCCAGCATTGAGCATGTTGTGTGGGCAAGTCACGAGAGGCTATTTTGCCTGTGTGCGTTGTGACAAGGATCCTTGCTCAAGGAGATTGAGGAACAAGATATGTTACACTAGGCATCGTCATTTCATTCCAACTGATCGTCCATGGAGAAGAAAGAGAGCAGATTTTGATGGTACTATTGAAAATCGAGAAAAGCCACGGTAATTTACCCATGAGGAGCTGATGCAGCAACTGGAGAAGGTTAAAGACGTTAGACCAGGAAAGCATCCTCTACCTCAAGGTAAGAAAAGGAAGCGGGAATCCGAACAGTGCTGGAGCCAAAGGGTTGGTTTGTGGGATTTACCGTATTGGTCATCTCTGAAGCTGCCACATAACCTTGATGTGATGCACATTGAGAAAAACATATGCGAAAACCTTATTGGAACGTTGCTTAAAATTGTTGGGAAGACAAATGACACCATCAATGCTAGGGTTGATTTGGAAGAGATTGGTGTTAGATCAAATCTACACATGGTGGCAACTGAGGATGGTAAGTCATGCAAAATGCTAGAAGCTCTGTATGTACTGGACAAAAAGAAACAGAAGTTGTTTTGTGATTTTATAAGTTCGGTGAAGTTCCCAGATGGATATGCTTCAAACTTATCAAGGTGTATTGCTGCAGATGGATGGAAACTACAAAGACTAAAAACTCATGATTGTCATATCCTACTCCAAAGGGTTTTGTTGGCTTGTCTTCGTGGTTTAGTGGATAAAGAGATATACACAGCTATTGCGGAATTAGGAAACATCTTTCGGCAACTATGTTGCAAAACTCTGAAGTTGGATGTGTTGCAAAAACTGAAAACAGATATCCCAATAATTCTGTGCAAGCTGGAGAAAATTTTCCCTCCTGCCTTCTTTGACGTTATGGTCCACTTGGCTGTCCATTTGCCTGAGGAAGCAATCCTGAGAGGTCCAGTACAATATGGATGGATGTATCCCATCGAAAGAAGGCTATGCACATTGAATCGAAAGAAGGCTATGCACATTGAAGTGTTCAGTGAGAAACCAAGCTAGGCCTGAAGGATCCATTGCAGAAGCATATGTTGCTAATGAGGCCTTGACATTTTCCTCAAGGTACTTCACGGATGATGATGTGGCCACACGATTCAATCAGTTTGGAAGGAATAGAGAGAATGCTAATTTGTCATTTGATGGAACATCTTGTTTCAATAACAATGTTCAAGTACTTAGAGCAGAGACCACTTATTGGCTTCGGTCAAAGTACGACAAGGTGGTTTGGTATGTGCTAAACCATTGCGAAGAGGTGAAGCCATATATCGAGTAAGTAAATCACCATTGCAATGATAGAACTACAATTATTTCGTGCTAACTTTGAGATGGTACTGCTTTGCAGATTGTTCAAGAATGAATTAAAAGTGGAAGGTGTGTCGGACGAGGCTATTGATCGTCGAATTGTTACAGAATTTTGCTAGTGGTTTAAATCGCATGTTAGTTTTCTTTTTTTTGTTTGGTAACTAATTTATATTACCTGGTGAAGACCTTTACACAAGACTATATTAAAAAAACTATGGCTCTTATGTACAGATTTCAAACAATCCAACGAGTGACAAAAACCTATATGCATTACCAGCTGAACCGGACTTGCGAGCAAAAACATATACAACATGTATTGTAGGCGGTGTCCGGTACCACACAAAGGCCCGAGAAGCAAATAGAAAGACACATAACAGTGGAATTATGACTACATGATCACATAAAGACATTGAAGAAATTGAGTTTTATGGTTCACTAAGAGACATTATTGAGCTTCGGTACAACTCAATGGGGCTTAGAGATCGAACTGTTGTTTTATTCCACGTTGACTGGTATGATCTGTAAGGGACCAAGAAGGAACCGAAGATTAAAAATGATGGGTACTTCACAAGCGTCAATACTGGAGATTACTGGTACCAAGATGATCCCTACATTCTTGCTGAACAAGCAACGAAGGTCTTTTACTTGCCAGACACCCTGCTACAACACCCATGGAGAGTGGTGCAGAAATTTGAGCACATGCATTTGTGGAGCTATATTGAAAATGAGGAGGACATAGCTCCCACTGGCATGGTACTTGCATATCAAGATGATGAAATTGACCAAACCTTGGATGATATTATACGTGATGATGGTGTCGGTGATGGTTCGGAGGTTCCAGTGCCTATTACTGGCGAGGAGGAGACTTTGGTTGCAGCCGCTGAAGTTGACGTAATTCGCCAGCAGGAGCTGACTGATGTGGATGGATTCAATTCTGAAGATGAGGATGATGACACTCTATGGCAATACGTCGATGAAGATGAAAATGATGCCGATCAACGTGACGAGGACTAGGCTGTGAAATCAGTTAATGTTTAAGTCGATCTGATCTGAAATCATGTGGACCTTATGATTTATATGTAATTTATATGTAGTTGAAGTCGCACTTTCCTAAATATTAAACCTTCCATCGGTGCCTACTATCTCCGGTTTGCTGTATTATGTAGCATCGAAACTTCCTGTAGCAACTTATAAAAAATATACGATCGCGCATGGGGCTGACGGATTATCCGGTACGTTGTATTATATAACAACGGAACGTCCTGTATGAAGGGGAGAAGCTAGGAAAGCCTAAGAAGAACGTAGAAAATAGCCAGTGTACAAAGAAACAAGGCTCCTCCGATTATGGGCTATGTGAATGGTAGATTAGATAATATCCATATAATCCATGATTTGTAGTGGGTCTCACCTATATAGTTGTTATAGATGCAGGATTATGGATTAAGGCTGCCACTAGGGAGCATATGGACAAATCCACTTCTTATCCTCTCCAATGTGGGCATGATCGAGTAGTATGCAACGTGCTCATGATCTTGTAGTAGTATGCGAATCGAATCGAGGAAGGAAGGGATGTGTTGATCTCTAATGTGGGCATGATCGAGGAGTATGCAACGGGCTCATAATCTTCTAGTAGTATGCGAGTCGAATCGACGAAGGAAGGGATGTGTTGATATCCAATGTGGGCATGATCGACTAAGTATGCGAATGGAATGTCTGGTTCTTTGTATTATACAGCACAGGACAATCCTGTGATGACTTTCAAACTCATCGACATATGTCCGGAGGATGATCCGGTGTGGTATACTTCGGAACGGAGGAACTTCCTTATAAACTACGGGTAGGAAAGGCGCTTCCCATTTCCTGGCCACAGGGTGCGCACAGCGCACTACACACACCTTTATGGCTTTATCCAACGGCGTGTCACTCGTGCTGACCCGCCATTCCCCCATTTACTGCCTCCTCACTTGCTGCGCAACCCCTTGGTAGGGTTCCGCCGCCGCCGCCTGTAGAAGCCTCCACCGGATACCGCAATCCGTCTCCGAAATTAGAGGTATGCGTCTGCCCCCAGACCCCAGCGGATACCACAATCCGCCACCGAATTCTTGGAATGTCACTAATTCGAGAAATATATTGCAGATGGGCAGACATGGTGGCAAGAGAGATGGAAAGGCGCTTGATCCTCCTCCGCCGAAGCGACCACGAAAGTTGAAGCTAACTTCTGCAGGCACGTCTGGTCCTCAGACGAGGCAAAGGGGTAGGCCTGCAGCACGGGATTCTTCCTCTGCCCCTTCCCGCCTCACACGGGGTGGGTCAATGTTGACGGCTATTAATCCACTCATTTCATACCTGTCAACATGTACATTTTGGCACGAGAAATGTTCACCAACACTAGAATAGGGCCTAAACTAATCATTTCCACAAGTGTTGGTGTTTATTCGAATACAGGCAAATAGCACTAGAAAGGGGAGCAAAAGCACATGTCTTTGATCCAAGTACTTCAAGCTCAGCCAATAAGGGGTTGCCACATAGGATTCCCCTAGATCAATGACATCACCAATCCATGTGATACACTCTCGACGAATCACGTGCTGCCACGTCAACTTCACATGGATTCAAGGGCCCACTTGCTACCCAAACTGCCAGAAAACTTGACATGCACGGGGGAGTGACCATAGGGCCCATCTGCCAGCCTCCTGAAGAAAGCACAACACGAGGGGAGGCTCGGGGGTTTCGACCGACCCTAGGATAGGCCGAATTGCCTCTGGCTCCTCTGATCCCCACCTTCCATGTGTTGCTCCATGATTGGTCACTTGTTGCAATCCCGGACGTTTTGGCGACATTTGGTGCCTGGAGCAAGCCACCCCCTTGCCTATAAATAGAAGGGGAGGGGCCTCAATCTTGGACACACACTTCTCCTCCTCCTCTCCATTTTGGCCTTGGAGCCTCTCTCTTTAGGAGAGGAGAGCTCTTTGTATAGGATTAGTGCTAGGAAGTGAGGGGGAATGCTTGGGCCCATGTCATGTTCATGACATCTTCCTCAAGAACGATCCTCATCAGTGTCTTTGTTCTTCATTTAGACTAAAGTGAGTATTTCGACATTTTCTATTTAGACTAAAGTCGTATGCATGCATAGGTGAATTGTTATTGTGTTCTTCGTTTGTTCTTGATTTAGAGGCTTGTGTTCTTCGAACACAACCCTTTCGATCTAGTAGAGCTAGATCATAAGTTTGCATTCTGTTTGTATGTTAGCTTGTCTATTAGAATAAAGTTGATGCTCAGCATATCTCTAATTAGATCAAAGTGCATTCGTGATCTTGCATGAGTGATAGAGTATACCTTGAGCTAGTGCCAGTATCTCCCTCGCGGATTCGTAGTTTCGTATTTATACGGAGTGCTATAGTAGGGCTACCGGGACGTCAGACGGTGTCAGGCTATAGTAGTAGTCAGTGGTGTAGACATGGTGTCTGGACCATAGGTTATCTTTTGAATACCAAGTGCATTCGCATAACGATAGAGGTAGGCCGCAGTGGTGACAGCCTGTTGGACCCTTCGAAACCCTCCGCACCTGTGTACCGAGTAGGGCCCCGTTGCCAGAACATATTCCTAGTCCTAAACAGCTAGGGTGGGTTGGCGCCCAAGGCGAGTGTCTGTACCTGAGAGACCGTGCTAGACTCTATGCTCTGTCAAGCAGATCCTTTCTGCCTATCCTATCATCCAGTGTTGTGTGCTTAGACCAACAGCTAGGCTAGAAACCAGAGCTCCTCCATCCTAGGAACGAAACCCTTTGGGAATACTCATTCTCCGAGGGAGAAGTGCTACAACGGTGTATCCGTGCGCTTGCGGGTTTGTTCGCACTCGTCAGTGTACCCGGGAGTTTCTTACATGCTCACGCTAGTGCGCCAGTGGTGGTGACGTTAAGAAACACCAACAGTCAACCTCGGTGCCTTCCCGCCACACACGGGCTGGGTCAAGCTCGGCATCTTCCTGCCACACACGGGCTGGGTCAACCGCGGGCTGTCGCCCGCCCTGCCCTTCGAAGTTTCCTACGCCAGATCCCAGGAAGCAGAAAGAGGTACAACTTTACCCTCCACCAGAAGAGTCGCTTAAGATGATTGACCTGCGCAACCACACCTACCAAATGATTAAAGGTCTTAGATGGGTGCCTGAGAATCACTGGTGGGACAAAATGGATGACAAAAGGGTCGAAACAAGACTTATGAATGTTACCACTACAAATACCTGCCCATGAAACTGTATCAGCACAAGATTATAAATTGGGATATATGAACTTGGCCGCAGGAGTGGATATTAAGGTATACTTTGATGTTCATCCCGGATTGGCTAATTTGGTCTCATTGCATCATTAGTATGTTGAGGATTGGGTGAGAGTTTTTTATGCTACTGTGTACATTGCTGAGACTAGGGACTACATCATGTTCATGTTTCAGGGATGCCAATATACTCTTTTCCGACACCATATTGATGCCACTCTTGGACTGATGGATTGTGAATCAGGAAAGTACGAGGATAAGCCATCCCTACATAGTATTGTCTATGGGGATCGTGAACCACCTCGGTGTAGTTTGCTCGGTGGGTCGTTCCCATCCGACGAGGAGATGGCCGGACTTTTTGTTGACTCATTCACAGGTAGGCGAGCATATCGCATGCCTGACATGCTTACCCTTGAGGCAAATGTGGTTCACCGAGCACTACTGAAGATATTGTTACTAGTCTTCAGCAGTGGCTTCTCCTTCATGTCATGACTAGCTAGCCCTTTGACATCGTGGACTTCATTTTATGTGAGATTGAAGATGTTATCCTTGATGGGTTGACCGTGGCCCGACATATGCTGTATGCTCACTGGATCTTCTTCATCCTGAGTCGTGTTACCAGAGTAGATGAAGACGGGGAAGTGGTGCGAACAGGACCCAAAGATTGGCATCCTGAGTACATGAAGTCCAAGACACATTTCAAGGAATACAGGCCTGCGAGACCAGGAGACAGACGTCGTGTCCTAAGGGCTACAATTGAGCCATCTCCTGATGACATTTGTTCCTCAGACAACAAAGACAGTGAGGCATCTCCAGTGAGACATCCCTGAGTACATGATGGTGCGTCGCTACCCACTACAAAAACAAAAACAGTTCCAGTCACTCCAGCAACAACTAGTGAGCCAATGGACTCTTCCTTCTTTTTGAAACTGATCCTTGAAAATCAGCGTGAGCAGACCAAGTTCCAGTCAATGATGGAGAAGAGGATGGCATAGCAGGAGGAGTTAAACCGTGTGCACTCGGAGCAGATAGTACAAATGGTAACACAGCAGCAGCGCACTATGGAGAATTTTCTGAATGCTTCACTCAGTCACCTTCACCAAGTTAACGGCTTACCACCACCGCCCGCTCTACTCGCACCTATTGGTCAGACCACCTTGCAACTCATGCCTCCTACTAACTTGGGTAAATCATCTGAAGTCTCTGAGCTGCCTCACAGTTCAGCAATTGGTTCACAATGGATGACAGAAAAGGATTCCAAAGAAGAAAAGGAAGCAAATGCATCAATACTCAAGGTTCTATCTGATATTGCAGCAGGGGAACAGAACAAGGAAGATCCTTTGGCGGCAATAGCAAACGATCCGGATGGTCGTGCTATCTCTACCGGCAGTAGTGCAGAACATCCTGGTCACTCTACTTTGCAAGTTCTGCAAGATCCTGCTCCATCTACCTCGGAAGGCTCTCTGGCAGCTGATCCTGCTCCTGCTGCAGCTACATCAGAAGGCTCTCCTGCAGCTGATCCTGCTCCTGCTATAGCTACATCAGAAGGCTCTCCTACAGCTGATCCTGCTCCTGCTCCTGCTGCATCTACCTTAGAAAGCTCTTCCGCTCCTGCTTCTGCTACCTCAGAAGGCTCTCCTGCTCCTACTCATGCTACCTCAGAAGGCTCTCCTGCTCCTTCTCCAGCTACCTCAGAAGGCTCTCCTGCTGCTGTTGCTGCTCCAGCTCCTGATGACCCTCTTCACAATCCTGTTATATTGGCTCCTTCGAACACCAACGAAAAAGAGGTAGAATGTTTAACATTCCTTTTATTGCCATTGATTCCATTTGATTGTTGTATTCGAGTTGAACAATACATTTTTCTTCACGTGTGCGAAGACCAAGATGAAATTGTACCGGAGTCGGAAGACTCCCAATACTCTTGTACTGGGTTGCAGAATGAGATAGAGGTACGAGCACTTCGTTTTCAGAATAGAACATCGTACTTGTGTCGTGGCGTTGACGACTCCAACTTCCATACGATTGAATCCTCTGATTGGATTAATGGCTTGGATCAATGCGGGGTTCCTACACCCAAAACGGAGAGTTCTACGGCCTCGACATCAAGCAATGCATGAGTCTGTGCTATGCATAAAACGAACCCAACACTCCCTACGCATACTTCTTTTTGTAATTTGCGATGTAATCCTTGAATCATGCCACCATACCGATGTTTGATGAGAGGAATGCTAAACGTCGTGTATGAAGGGGAGAAGCTAGAAAAAGCTAACAAGGCTCCTCCGATTATGGGCTACGTGAATGGTAGATTAGATAATATCCATATAATCACAACAATGCATGATTATGGATTAAGACTACCACTGGGGAGCGTATGGACAAATCCACTCTTATCCTCTCGAATGTGGTCATGATCGAGTAGTATGCAACGTGCTCATGATCTTGTAGTAGTATGCGAATCGAATCGAGGAAGGAAGGGATGTGTTGATCTCCAATGTGGGCATGATCGAGGAGTATGCAACGTGCTCATAATCTTTTAGTGGTAATAAGCGAATCGAATCGAGGAAGGAAGGGATGTGTTGATCAAGGTGTATTGCTGCTAATGGATGCAAACCACAAAGACTGAAAACTCATGATTGTCATATCCTACTCCAAAGGGTTTTGCCGTCTTGTCTTCGCGGTTTAGTGGATAAAGAGATATACACAGCTATTGCGGTTAGGAAACTTTTTTCGGCCATGGAGGAGGAGACTATGGTTGCAGCCACTGAAGTTGACGCAATTCGCCAGCAGGAGCTGTCTGATGTGGATGAATTCAATTTTGAAGATGAGGATGATGACACTCTATGGCAATACGTCGATGAAGATGAAAATGCTGCTGATGAAAGTGACGAGGACTAGGATGTGAAATTAGTTAATGTTTAAGTCGATCTGATCTGAAATCATGTGGACCTTATGATTTATATATATGTAGCTGAAGTCTCACTTTCCTGAAAACTAAACCTGCCATCGGTGCCTACTATCCGGTTTATCCAGTACGTTGTATTATATAACAATGGAACATCATGTATGAAGGGGAGTATCTAGAAAACACTAACAAGGCTCCTCCGATTATGGGCTACGTGAATGGTAGATTAGATAATATCCATATAATCACAAGTATGCATGATTACGGATTAAGGCTGCCACCGGGGAGCGTATGGACAAATCCACTTCTTATCCTCTCGGATGTGGGCATGATCGAGTAGTATGCAATGTGCTCATGATCTTGTAGTATGCTAATCGAATCGAGGAAGGAATGGATGTGTTGATCTCCAATGTGGGCATGATCGAGCATTATGCAATGTGCTCATGATCATGTAGTATGCTAATCGAATCGAGGAAGGAAGGGATGTGTTGATCTACAATGTGGGCATGATTGAGCAGTATGCAACGTGCTCATGATCTTCTAGTAGTATGCGAATCAAATCGATGAAGGAAGGGATGTGTTGATCTCCAATGTGGGCATGATCGAGCAGTATGCAATGTGCTCATCATCTGACAATCCATCCAAAGTACGCCCTCTTGTTCTTTACTACTTAACAACGGACATCAATTTAAGCAGAGAAGTACATAAACGAAATGAGTGGTTCCCAACAAAGGAATATCCTTTGTACCAGTATCTAGATAAGAGGAACATCTTTTGCCGCCAGTATATAGCGCTGACCAATCCCCAGAACAAACCGGCGTGCTATTCAAATATTCAGAATTTCGGACGCCCGGGCAAAGCAGATGTTAAATGTCATTTTTGCTTCCCCCTTCCCAGCAGCACCCCGTTTCAGCCACCACCATAATGAAAGGGTATATTGGTAATCTGATAGGGCCCTCCACCAAAATGGATAAATTACCCCCGCCCCGTCCATTTCCTCCCTTGTACTCCTCTCCATCTCAAATCTTTCCGCCCCCATTTCCCCTTCCCTTCTCGCCGCCATCCCAAATCTTCACCTCCTCTCCTCCATCGTCCCAAATCTACAGCTCATAGCTTTAGCCCCTTTCCCATCTGCCTCTGTATAACCAGCAGCGATGACACAATGGCACCAGGAGGGAAGGTCGTACGAAGGAAATATCCAAAACAAGGTACAATGTTTTCTTCCTTGGTTCAGCTTCCCCGGTGGATTCGTACTTACGTGTTTTCCCATGTGGCAGATCCCATGGGTGCACTTGTTTTTTTATCAGGTAGATCCCATGTTTACAGTAGGTCTTCTCAGGATCTTGTTTTGACTAGGAACATCCTACTTGTTCTTATAGAAGTTTTTAGATCTAACAGATCCCATGTCTACACTAGTTCTTCTCAGGATCTTGTTTTTACTAGGAAGATCCTTTTGAGGATCTTGTTTCGGCTAGGAACATCCTACTGGTTCTTATAGAAGTTTTTAGATCTAGTTTTATTTACAGTGGTAGGCCAACCTTACAAAAAATTTCTCTCCTTTCCTAACAGAAGTAGACGTGCGCTGCGATTACGAGCGGGAGAGGGACATTAATGTCTTGAGGAATCACACATTCTTCTCTATGCTTGGCCTCGATAAAATTAAATCACTTTTACCACCTGACCAACCAAGCAGAAAGGGTACCAACGATACAAGAATACAAGATCTGGATCCGGAGTACAACCCGTCTGATGAACATGAATCTGACCAAGAGACATGTCAACAAGAGGTAATCCTAACATGAACTCGTTTCATGTATTAGTTATGCAGGATTGCTTCTGAACTTCTCTTTTTTGTTGAATTTTGTGTAATCAAGTCAATCATAGCACACCTGTCAGTGGAGGAAGAGGGACCAAGAGAATTCGAGCACCGGATGACCCTACCAGAATGCCTCCTAGACTGACTAGGACCAAGGCAAGGGAATTGGCTTTAGCTAATGGGAGTGGGACAACTCCTGATACACAAGAATTGCCCACTGAAGGCCAAGCAACAGCAACCCATGATGAGAACATCATCGACATGACGACTGCAGAAGGCAAGTCATTTGATCTCATATTCGAATGTCCTGATTACCAACCGAATAATTATTAACTTGTATGGCTGTAACAAACTTGTTAGGTGATGCACGCCCTTCCAGAGCACAACGAGGGCCACAGGATTCATGAAGATTGGGCAGAGATCTGGACCAGATTAGCCAAGGCTTAAATGGCAAGATCCCTATACACATTCAAGAAGGGCCCAAACGACCAGAGGCACTAATGCAAGCTGCAAAGTTTGCATCAGAAGGTGGGATCATAGTGCGTGGGCACATACTGATCCTTAGTTGCTGGAAGGACGACAAGCCGAAGAAGAGCCAACAAGATGGTGAAAAGACTGAAGACCATCTCAAGAACTACATGGGCAAACTAGCGGTGTGCATATGCCCACTCATCTACTACCATAGTTCTTTGCATCCGTTCTTGTCATCCAATTTTCTGATAATTGTGTTGTGCTAGGGGCAATTTGACATGGACACCACTAGTGAGCATGTAAGGGCGGCGTGCAGTGACATGCTGAAGTCAATACAGAGATAGGCGAGGTATCGCCTGAAGCAAAAGTACTTCAATGATGTTCCAGCAAATGTAGTCCCAACTAAATCTCCTGTGACCAATCCGACCGACACCCAGTGGAAGGCACTGGTTAACATGTGGTCTTCCCCTGAACACAGGGTATGATAGAACTTCAACTTGCCACTACCACATTTCCATGTACTGGTACATTGTTCTTATTCTTATTTCTTACACGAGTTCTTATTATTGTAAAGGTGAGGTGTAGTACAAACACTTGTAATCGAGGAAAGGTCAAGTACCATCAGCACACGGGATCTCGAAGCTACATTGTACAAGCTAATCTTGTGGTAAGCAGATGAACAAGTCATGTTTTTGCTCTGTAGTTCATTTCATGAACCATTTTTCAATGCTAGCACTTTAATAATTATGCCTGTTTTTGAAACATATTTAGAGGCAGACGTATTCTGCTGAAGGAGAAGGGATAAGTCCACTTGATTATTTCAAGTCCTTCCACTACAGCAAGAATGGCTTCACCGCTCCAGTACTGGCAGCCATTGTAAGTACTTGTCTGCTTTTTCATTCTTCTTTTCAACAATCCTAGAAACATGTGTGAGTATTTTATTTTAAACCATTCATTTTATTTCCTTTTTTAGGCTCGCATGGAACAAATTGTTGTTGAACCTCAAGGCGACCAACCAGGAAAGACTGCTGCTGAAGCAGTGGCAGAAGTTGTACAATCTAGGACCTTTCGGGAGGTTGTTGGCATTTGCCCGCCCTCCATGAAAAAGACTAGGGTTACTACTGCACTTCAGGTTCAGGAAATACGAGCTGGACTTGACAATGAGAAGCAAGAGGGGGCACAACTGCGGCAGAAGATTGTTGAACAGGAGGCTGAGATGAGCGAACTGAGATTGAAGGCTCAACAACAAGAGACAACGTTGAAGTCTCAAACAGAAGTGCTTGAAGCTTTGAATAAGAGCACAAATGACATGCATAATCTGATCCAAGGCTTGATAAATTTCAGCCAGGCTTATCCTCCTCTCAACTAAAGTGTGGTCCTGGTGAACTTGTGTTGCTGATGACATGTTGTACGTTGATTCGATTCGATTCGATGCTAACTTGATGTATGTTGCACAATTGTATTGGTTGAACTATTCCCTGAATGTGGTGTGAATTATATGGAAGTGGGAAAAGTTTTGTTTTATTGTCTGATTATGTGTTGGCGATCAGCAGCTAGAATAGTAAATAGTGTCCTTCGAAATGCAATATGGGCCGAGGCCCAGGAAAGACCCTGGGGATAATTGCCCAAAATCAAATGTCCCTACATAATGCAATATATGCCAAGTTCGTTAGATGGACTAGAGCCCAAAATAAAACAGCCCAATATAGCGTGCAACAAACATTTAGGGAATGGCCAAAAAATAACACGAAAACCTAAAACGGGCTATAATTGACCCAACAATATTAGGCTCACAAAGGCCCTTATATGGACCGGACCTCAATTTATGACGAACAGAAATCGTCATAACCCCCTGCCACGTCGGAGCCACGATGGATCTCGGTTTGACGTGGCACGACTGCCGAAACAGGTTTATGACCACAAGTGTTACAAATTTATACGCGTCATTAAACTCATGACACCACGAAATAAGGTCTCGTCATTAATCACGGTTTGTGACGCTCGATTAATGACGGAGCATTTTCGTAACAACCGGCGTCATTAATTGCGGTTTATGACGAGAATCGCCTTTTTTGCGTCACTAGTCGGCACATTCCTTGTAGTACGTTGTCGACACCGGTGAGAGCCGGAAGAGCTTTCACTAAGGCCTCCAAATCTAACTCCTCGCGACTATCTCCCAAACTTGGTTGCGAGGCAAACGATGGAGAACCAGCGATCAATTCAAGGTGATTGGAATGAGAGTAACTGCAGGACCGCGACCCTGACGACGAAGCGACCTCGACGACCAAATAACAACCACCAGGAGAAAGGTGACACCCTCCCACATCCAGCAACACTTGAAGACGACGAAAAGTGGACTCCGAAGCAATAGAAGCCATCGTGGAGTGCCGACAACCTGGAGCGCCAAGGGGAAGATGAGACCCATCCTCCCATCCTGCCAGTGAAGCAGACGACTGGAGAAGGTATGGTTCCACAAGCTGCCAGCAAACTATGAAACAACGACCAGTTGCGCCGACCACAAGCACAACGACGATGCAGCGGCGGCACGCGCGAATTTGGATTGAGAGCAGGGCCGGGAGCCCCCAAGATGGAACCTTGAAGCCACCGGAAGCCGATGGCGGTCGCGCATCGTTGCCCTCAGAGCGCCAGAAAGCGGGCTGCAGCTCGAAGCAGCCCAACGGGATGGCCAGGCCAGATGTGGCCAAGCCGAGTTCCGGCAGCCGGGTGCCCCAGCGCAAGAATGAGAGGTGGAGGCAGAGCATCCACACCTGCAAAAGAGGCCACAAACGAGTGACCAGAGAGCGACCAGATAGCGGCCACCACTACAACCCAGGATGCCGCACACGAGCACCCCCGCAGGAGGGCCCCGCCGACGGCAGTTGCCTGCCGCACCCACGTAGAGGGGGCCGCCGTCGGAATGCGAGCGCCCGAGCCGGAGGGCCCCCAAAGCCCGGACCTGGCTGCGTGCTGCCGAGTGCCGGTGGGGGAGGGAGAAGGCGGCTGTGCTAGGGCGGAGGCGTTGAGGTGGGTGGTGGGCCGACCCCACCGCGAGCCGAGGGAAGCTGACGGCGGCCAAGGACGCCGGGTCAACAGAGCCGCCTGCCCCAACCCGCATCGAATCCACTTCCACCAGCGCCAAATCCACGTGGGGGATGACTCGATCCGCAGTGGGGATGGCCGGATCTGCCACTTCCACATCGGAAAACGGTCGGGCGGCGCTGCCCGTCGTGCCACCACCGGCGGTAGAGACGAGGGTAGAGGAAGAGGGGAAACAGTGCAGAGGAGGTGGAGCTCCTCGGCACCGACGTCCTTGCGGCCGCCGAGCATCCAGCAGCCCGCTCGGGTAGCAGCGAGGCGGGGTTGGGGCTGCGACGTTGTGGTGGTGACGTGGTCGGAGGCCGCCCGAGTCGCCCGCCTGGGAGCGACGCGGGGGCTTTTTCTTTTGTGATGAAACTATAGCATCCTCAGTGCAAGTGTCATGAGGATTTCATGAACTTGGTAACTGTGCTAGTTGGGTTTCGTGGGGATGAAACTCTCCTCACCTCTCTCATAATTAGGCTGTCAAATCAGCAAAACTGATGATGTGGTGTACTATTTAATATCATGAAATCTCTCATAAAACTTCCACTGAGACTAGCTTAAGACTGTAGCTCTAGATTGCTTCCAACTTAATGACGGAAACAATGTTTTCTTTGTTAATGAAAAGTATTGAAGAAACCATGCTTGAAATGCTTGCATTAAACAATTTGAATATCCTATGTTTAAATGGCTGTAACAAAAATGGATGCTGTGGCTATGCGTAATACATCACATTTACTAACAGAACTATAAAAGTATTAAAAAAAAACTTTCGTGATGATATTTAACCACCACCAGCGGGCATACATTTTCTTTCAAAAACGATGATTTTGTTTTAAAAATAGTATGTTCTGCATATATCTAGCCATATCATTCCATTTCCTTTCCTTTGGAAGGGTGTTTCCGATCTTTTTTTTAAAACGTGCAAAGCACATTTTTCATTAAGAGGAGAGAGTTTTACAAGAAGCAACTTTAGGAGAACTCCTAAAGAGCCGAGAACAAGAACAACAACAAGAAAGCAAGAAAGAGGAGGCGGTCACCACACCAGCACTACAGAAGAGACAACAAACGGCAACAAAAGCCTGCGGGGAAGAGGTACACCAAGGAAACACGCACATCATTACTAGCCTAACAGCCTGGAGACAGTGGAGGCAAAACGTAGCGGTCTTGCAAAACGACGCCTTCAAGAAGGAAGCGACGACGCCGCCGCCGTCGTCCGCCCGCCCACGGATGGGTAGGTCAAGTCTTCACCTGGCAGACCAGAGGGAGCGGAGGCGACGGCGACCAGAACGCCCCCGACAGGGTAATTACGCAAGCATGCGCAACCGCTGTGAGCACTAGCAAGTGCTAGGCTAGGCTTTCGCCCAAGATCTCCAAAGCCAACAACTACAACGCCAGCCGCCGAAACCAAGGTGAGAGGCCAAGCAATGAGAACTGCTGCGGGGGTCCAAGGTGATGGCAATAAGAAACAACCGCAGGCACAAGAGAGGAGAAGAAGACGACCAGAGGGGGGCAGCAGGGAGAGAGCCAGCCACCCCGACTCAGATGGCAGGGACGGAAGCGCTGCGACGGCGGAGAACACGATGGCCGAAGAGGGAGCGGAGGCGGCGAAGGCGAAGACGGGTCCGGCGGTTGACGGCAGAGCGAAGAGACGAAGCGGTGGATCTCCAGGACGGACGACCGGTAGGGAGGCCGAGCCGTGACGCAGGTTCCAGGAACCCACCATGAACCATCAAGCAAGGACGGACCCGTCGCGGCCAGTCAGCGACGAGGGGGGCACATGACTGGCAACGACACGTCGGCGGGGAGGGACGGCACGGTGGCTGGGAGGCTGCGGGGCACCGCCTGAAGGAAGAAGACTCTGAGGGCGTCGTCGAGGAGGGGCCCCAGGAGGTCGCTGGGCACAGGGCCAGCGACGACGACGTCGGCGTAGGGGGGGTGGGGCGCCGCGGTCACAGGCGAAGAGGAGGTGGATCTGGAGCATCACTGTAGCAAATCATGGATTGATTATGCTTATTAGATTCGTCGCGCAAAGTTGCACTCATCTGTGAAAAGGTTTTGCAAATAGATTTTTTTTGTGAATTACACAGTAAATCAGAGACACTCACAACGTAGATTTTATTTAGTCCTCCATGCATGAAAGATTTCTTTTGCCTGGAAAAAAAGTCTCTCCTAACCAAACACGGGCGCTGTAAAAGTGTTTAACCTTCAGCAATCAGGGTCTTCGAAGACTTTCGATGGTGAATGCGAGGCACTGGAAAGGGTATGCCACCGTTCCCTCGTAAAGATCATCACGTGCTGCTCAAGCATCGATCGTCAAGGTCAAGATTTCAAGGCACTAGTTATCGACCCCATGCCCAACGAGAGCTTAGATGGTTGGCTTCATCCAATGCACAGCATTGCCACTCTAAACAATATTCCGAGCCTTTGCGGCAAAGCCCGCATGCAGTCTCTGGTTTTAATTTTGTAAACCCACATTCTATCACGAGCTTGTCCATATTTTCATGTTACAAACGCACATACAAGTTCTAAGAATTATCAAATCACAACCGAATACTGTATCAGTTGCCTTTTGCCGACACTACGATTCAGTTGTAAAAGTAGAGAAAGATGATGCTGACAGTCTTCTAGAGTTATGAACTACAGATGTCTATGTACTGAATTTCTACAACATATCTCCAAATTTAAGGAGAAAGAAACTTACTACAGACGATACAGAACAATGGCTAAAGTTCCTCGTGAGTGCTGCGGGTGTGTTTGGCAGCCTGGCTAGAATCTGGAGCCAGGCTAGCCTAAGTATGTCTAATACAATGCAAACCGCTCGTGTTTGGTAGGGTGAATAGAGATAGGCTGGGTTGGTATGTTCGTGTTTGGTAGGCTGCACATTGTGGTAGGATCACCCTGTATTCGCTAGAGGTGAGGTTACCACCCATCGTCTTCTTCCCCGACACCTCCCCACTGCTCACTACTCCCCAGTCCCCAGTCCGCGACGACGCCCATCTAGAGCAGCAGCTCGTGCGGAGCAGAGGATGGAGGTGGCTCCCGCCGTCGTCGCGGTCGTCGCCATGGGTAGGGCACCTTCCGGCAGCACCTCCCTAGCTCGCACGCGTGCCGGCTGGGCTCGGTGGCGGGGCGAGGCAGCCTCCGGAGGTGGTGGCGGCGCGGTGCGAGCTCCGTCCCCGGCGCGGGATCTCGGGGCACGAGCGGCGACGAGCTCGAGCTCGGGCCATGTCAGATCCGGCGACGGCGGCTCGAGCTCGGGTCATGGAGGACCCGACGGCGGCGGCTTCAGGTCGTCGTGGAGCTTCCTCGCCGCGTCTTCCTCTGCCTCCCCTCCTGACCTCCTCCCTCCCCGCGCCGGCGGGGAGCCAAACTCTGTCGGTGCGGATGCGGGCTCCGCCGGTGCGGAGGCGGCCCAGACGAAGACGGGGTTCGGCGGTGGGTGATGTGGCCGAGCTTCGGCGTGGATGTGGTCCGGCGGAAGGCGGCTCAGGCGAGGATGGAGTCCGGCGGCAGGGAAATGGCCATCGACGGCGAGGAAGTGGGCTCCAGCGGTAGGGAGGCATCTCCGGCGGCGGGGACTTGGCTCCGGGGGGTGAGGGGAAGCACACGCGACGGCTTATGCAAGCCTGCACAACCGGAAACGCTCATCCCACTCGTTTCTGTGGATGGAGACTGAGGGGCTCCTTTTGCACAACCGAAGCCTGCATAAGGCCCTATGCAGGCTGCCAAACAGCAGTGAGCTGCATTCCATAAGCCTGTATATGCCTTATGCAGCCTGCCAAACACCCCCTACATCACAACACTAAACATTAGTCTCCATGGTGTATTATCTACATATATACCTAGAGTAACTTTCAGACACCCATCAGTCATCACCAGCCATAAACAGGTTGCTGGACCTGAGGTGGCAAAAGGCCCATATCCACGCAGTGCTGCTGATCATAGTCACGAGTGCCAGGAATGGCACCCGTGGCCAACCTTAGGACCTCGCTGCCGGTTAGGCATCGATGAGCAAACGCCAATCCACCATCCATGATGTCGGACAAATTAGGCTGTGAGGTTCTTCTTCTCTTTTTTCTAGTTCCAGTTTGTCCAGGCTGAACAACCTCATCGTTTAGAACCTTGTCAAGGTCTGAGTACTCCATGAACCTTTCAGTCGCTGCCTCCCATGACAGGTTGTACCTTTGCTCAGGGGTTAGAGGCTGAGGCTCTCTATCCATTGCCTCTTTCACTCTGGCAACAAATTCCTCTGAAGTTTTGTATGTCAAGCAGTTTGGAAATGACGTGAAAAACTCGTTTGATGGATGTTCTGCGCAGATGACGAATTTCCCCATTGCAAGAGCCTCTGCTGTTGCTGTGCACAACACATCACTAATGCTCGGATTTATGAAAACCTTGTACCTGAGTATAATAACAGTGGATCTGAATCAGTAATAAAAAAAAAGGTGGTTTGCAGATGATGAATTTATCGAGTTTTGAGAAACCCCATTATAGTTTCTTGATACGTACCCATGGAGTGAATTATCGGCGTGATCCCTTCCCTTGAAAAAATTGAGACTCAAATCCAGATTCCTGGCAGTAGACTGAACTTCTTGTGAGTCCTCACCACTTCCGTATACATCTAACTTGAATCCTTCCAAGTCACTTTTATGTTTAGCCATCAAATCTATCAGTTCCCTATAACCTTTGGCCCAAACCATCTTCCCAAGAAAATACGCCCCCTTGGAAAATGATGGCTCTCCACTCTCCCTATCTGCAGTAATTTTCTCTCCAATCTTCAGGAACTTCGGGTTTACTCCATGAACATTGCAGACGATAGACTTCGGTAAATCTTGAGTTGCTGCAGAAAGACGCAAGACCTACACATGGATACCATTAGAAAGGTAGAATGTTCTTGAGCGACAGTGTAATTAACAAAACACTAAGCTAGACAAAGTACCTTATCACAGTATGCTCTGGTCACCCAGTTGTTGATGTGTTTAACTAGAAAAGCTTGAAGAGCTCCATTCTTCTCTCTCTTAATATATTCCAGGTAGTTTGTATGAACAACACCAACAACATGGTTGAACTTGTCAGTCCAGCGTTTCCCATGATGATACCAATTGAGATGCTCTGGTTCTTCCAATATTGCTATATCAGCTTCTCTTGATGGTATGAACTGAGACGTATCACCAGCAGGAATGATGCTGCGCCGCTCTTTGGAGAACTGCAGAGCATATATAACATGTCATGTCAATTTCAAGTAATAAAATACTGAATTTGACATAAGATGCATTAGATTGTAACCTTGCCAGGATAGAATGATATCTTGAAATTTGATTCAAAGCCAAGTCTTTCGTCTAGCCAGTTCCTTATATAAGATTCCTGCTCTTCTGGTGAACTGAAGGTCATGCTATTTGGATATACAAGTTCTTGGTCTGATTTGCAGAGCCAAGGAACTACCAGAGTCACATCTTGTTTAGTACCTTTTGCAAGATATGCTGCACGGAACAATGGATTAACTGCTGTTCCTGTCATCCAAGGTAGGCTTGCTGTGGTGACAATAGCCACATGTCTTTTATTGTCTGAGACCTCATACTTAGCAGGTTCAATCCAGTAACCATCATCAGCATGATAACCAGTACTTTGAAGCACACTGGCGATTCTCAAGTCAAGTTCATCTGATGAGTTATCATTTACAAACAAGGACGTGTCTTCTGAATGGGAATGATTTTGTTTCCTATACAATGCCTCCACAAGTCTATCACATTGATCTGGACCATAGTATGAACATATGAAAGGGTCAACTCCTGATAAATGGAAGAAAATAGGATGTAGGTGCAAGTTTTATGATTTTTATGTGTACCTTTTCGCACACCAAGTTGATCCAAAAATGGTTCAGATTGCCTTGCTAGATTTGCCAGTATTTCAGTTATATCAAGTGGAGGGATTTCCTGGATCAAGATTAAGTTAACAAGAACATATCAGTAATGAAATATCAGACAATAGAACTTTGGGCTTTCATCACCAATCACTATCAAATTTCTAAACAAATGGTGGTTGCCTTCTTTTGGAAAGATCCACAAGTTCAGTGTTCAGAACAGGCACAAAGCCTCATACAAAAAAAACTCGACCTGCGAGGGGCAAGCCGCCCCCCGGGCATTCTGATAAGAAGAAGACCTTCTCACGCAGGCCGAGAAAACCCCCGAACCCCTACCCCACCCCTTACACGGAGGCTTACCGTAACCCTGTGAGCACGGGCCGGGACCTACTATACATGACTGCAAGATATAACATATAGATAATATCAAGTAAACGGCAAGCACTGGTGTGAAAGATCATTCATCATTTCAGTGCCCATGCAGTTTTTTTAAAACCAACCCCCTTTTATCATGTTTCTTCATTTCTTGTACAAACCAACTTTAGAGAAATATGGAAATGGGTAAACCAACTAAGGAAAAATTAACACCTAGAACTACAATTCATCACAGCAATGTTTGGCACAAAATCAGATTGTGAAGAGTACATCTTGGGACACAAGATAATTTCTCATCAGTTAAATTAGAGCTTTGTTCCAGTGCTTGGATAGTACCCTAAAATTTTCACTACCACACTACCGTTAGATTTCACCAAATGGATGGCTCACACTAATTACAAGCACCCTAAAATTTTCCAAATTAAATATATTATCGTAGATTTTGCAGAGTTACCTTGGATCCTTGAGACTCCATGTTGAATGACTTCTGCACCAAACAGGAGAGTGCAGGTTAGTATCTTTGTTAAGTACGGCTCTACAATGCTCACACAATCAAATAGAGGCCAGCTTTTCCAGTTGAGTATAACTTTTGGACATGATAATTCATTTGGTATCACCAGCTTGCAGATGAATTGAGAATTTATTGGAATTAAATAAAATTAATGTTTTGTCAAGAAACTGCAACAATCTCATCACCATTCCTATCATTCAAACATTATGCAACCTAAGGGTCCACTGAATACCTACTCACATAAGAACTGAAACTCATGCATATAAGTGAAACAGAGCTATTCTAATTAAGGTAAAGCATTTATACTTGGACTTGTAGTTATACTTTGCACTTTCCACTATCTTGCTCCTTAGTCATATGATGTCTATATCTATATTGAGGAGGCACTACTTTTGACATAACTGAAGCATGACAATGGGCCTGTTTGGATGCAAGGGGTAAATGTTTACCCCAAGACAAATGTTTTGCCCCTTCCATTTGCTTCTAATAATATTTACTCCTTGGGGTGTTTGGATTGAGGGGTAAATGTGGATGTGGATGTGAGAAAGAGAGCTGATGTCCACCACAATTTTGCTCCAATTTACTACTTTTTAGGGGTAAATGGAATTAGGAGAGCAAAACATTTGCCCCACCACATTTGCCCCACATGTTTGGCACCTTAGGGGTAAATTTGGGATAAATTTGCCCCATTTACCCCTCCATCCAAACACCCCCAATATCTACACCCCCAATATCTTCACTTGGTTCAGATTGTTCGATAGAACCTATTCCAATTAGGCAGATTGTGGTTCAAATCCTAGGAATTGTTCATATTCATAACGCATTGTATCGACCTCAATTCTTATACTTCTACTACGAGCCAATCCAAACAGGCCGCTTAGTTCTATTCAATTAACTAGAAATTAGTACCAGGCTAGACTTGAATTTCTCAACGAGCTCCCCAGTGCTGCGCAACCCCTCGAAAATCTCGCTGGTTTGGCTCCGGCGCTCGAACTCCTTGATGCCGTCCCGTATCATCCTGATCACCTCCCACTCCTTCCCCTCCTCCGCCTCGGCCTCCCCCTCCTTCAACGCCGCGCGCCTCCACCGCTCGCCGCCGCCCGCCTCGTAGACGAGCGCGTTGCGGATTGCTGTGATCCCGGAGAGGTCGACGCGGGCGCGGGCGGGCCCGCCGGCCCCGCGGGGCGCCCACCCCTCGAGCACCCTGCGGCCGAGGTCCCGCTCCTGCGACGCGTAGCGGCGGCGCAGCTCGGAGATCTTGGGCTGGATCCGGGTGCGCACGAACTCGAGCTCGGCGATGGGCGCCCCCGCGGCGAGCGGCGGCGGCGGCGCGAGCGCGGTGGAGGCGGAGGCGAGGAGCTGCTCGAGCTCGCGGTCCGCGAGCGTGCGGAGGGAGTCGGCACGCGCGCGCATGAGGCGCAGGTCGGCGGTGGCGGAGTCCCTCACCTCGCGCCACCCCTTGGAGAGGAACGACGAGAAGGCGCTGTCGTCGCCCCGCGCCCCTCCGAAGCCGCCGCCGCCGACGGAGACCGACGGGGGCGGCGACACCCGCGCGTCCATGGCCGATTCCTGATTGGGCCGCGGCTAGGCTTTTGCCGTTCGGGAGTCGCGAGTGGTTGAGACCTGAACGGAATAGCGAGACAAGACGGCACGCGAGGTGTTGGGGAAGACAGGAAGAGATAGGGGAAGACGACGACGGCGTCACGCGCTGATTTGGCCGGCAGGGAGGGAGGAAGCCGCTAGCCGCCCGCGTGCTAACTTGGAGGTGCGCGTGTGGGGCCGGGTGCCAGTGAGAGTGGACGGTGAGGGTTGGATCCGCGGGGCCCATGGAATCCGGGTTTGTGGTGATGTGGCACGGAGCTCGGATGACGTGGGCGTACGTGCGGTCGAGAGACGAGCGGAGGAATATGCTTCCAGCTTTTTTTTTAAGAAGGAACATATAATGATTTTAGCGCATTACACCGGCCCGTCTACAAATAGAACCCGAAAGAAAAAAAAATTACAAAGAAGTTCAAAACTCCTGTTCATCTTCCTCGAAGCCTTCAGCGATTCGTTCGTCGCCGCCGTCGAAGCCGCTTCCCAATCGTCGCCGAGCACCAGAGCCAAACTCCACATAGTGGGGGCCGCAGAGGAGGGCTTACTGCTAGGTGAATCAGCCGAGTACGTTGCCTCCCAAGCGCATCGGCCAACTCCAGTACCCACGACGCATCCTTCGTTTCCATCGCCGGCAACCCGAGCAATGCTCAGATTTCCTTCAAAGATCATCTTCCTTAAGATTAACAGGGTCAACAACATCATCACCTGAAGAAGACGACGATGCGCCGGCCCTCGACTCCTGGACAGGTCTCCCCAGCCTCTCCGTTGACGTCGGAGTAGATCGTCATCGGAGAACGGAAGAAGCTGGGAGAAATTATTCCTCTGCAACGCCGTCGCTTCCGCATCGCCGGCGCCGCCAGGAAAACCAAGCCGCAGAGGAGCCACGCTCCTCCGGCAAAACCTAACTCCACCGCCGAGCATCAGCGGCGAGCAAAACCTAGACCTAGTTGGACTCGACTAAGACCCTACGAAGACAGAAGATCTGTTGAAGAGACGGACCCCCGCTCCTCGTCACCACCGGCAGCGAGGCCGGAGTCGAGGGAACGGGGCCGCAAGCGGCGGCGGCGACGGAGTCGCCCTCGGCGGACGGAGCGTGAGGCGACCTCTTTTTTCGGTGAGGGAATTGATATGCTTCCAGCGTTTTGTGGGATGCGCAGGCGCTGCTTGGAGGCAGGGTTTTTTATCCCAACCGGTTGGACCAAACCGCCGGTCTCCGGTTCCGGCTAACCGGACCGGTTTGACCGGTTACCAGAAAAAACCGGTCAAATTCGAATTTCAAATCAAAAATGCTAGTTCAAACGGTTCGGACCGGTTAGCCGGCCGGTTAGCTCCGGTTACCTGGCGGTTAGCTCCGGTTACCAGAGTTTTGAAAAAAAATCGGCGCAGTGAAGAATTTGACGTGTTTTCAAATTAAAATTAAAAATAAAACAAAAATTTTTAAAAATATTTCAAGGTGCGTAGAGTCTAATGGTGTCAAAATTTTTCAAATATTAGTGCATTTAGTATTTTTTGTGGGCATTAGAAGTTCAAACGGCCATTTTTTCTCCTTTTTCATTTTTAGTTCAACTTCCAATGTCCGCAAAGTATACTAAATGAACGAATATTTGAAAAATTTTAGCACCATTAGATTCTAGACACCTTGAAGTATTTTTGAGATTTTTTTGAGAATTTTTCATTTTTTTGAATTCAAATTCGAATTTTGTATTTAGACCGGTTGCTAACCGGCCGGAACTGGAACCGGGCCGGACCGGTTGGACCGGTTACCGCGGTATCCAACCCGGTTCCGGTTGGGAAAAAAACCCTGGTTGGAGGCCGGAGCAACCACGGTCTCGTGGATGGCTCCTCAGGCTGGTCGCACCGCGTGCCTGCAAAACGAACTGAACGGCAAATAAGGAGGTTCAAGTCCCGCACCGCGCACCTGCAAACCAACCTCCTCGCTTCCGATTGCTACAGGAAAGCGGCAAATCCAGCGTTCTGACACACGGACGCTATCTTCTCTCTCCCTTCCTTCCCGCCAGCTCCATGGCCGCGCGCCGCACTCCTCACCTCCATGGATGGCGTGGGCAGGTACATATGGAAGGTAGTGTCGAGGCAAGGACGGAGCCGGGGAGGCTGCGAGCTTGGGATGGTGAGCTTGAGACCGTAGGCAGGGATGGCGGCGGAGGAGGGAGGCCTCCGGGCCGCCGGCGGAGAGGGACGGGGAGCCAGAGCTACGTCGCGCCTCCGGAGGTGAGGAGGAGGCTGGTGGGCGCTGGCGGGGAGGAGGAGGACAACGAGCTCGGCAACGGTGCGGGAAGTCGTAGGCGAGCTCGGAGGCGACGAGGAGTCTGCCGGGACGGATCTTGCACGGAGGGAGGGGGAGGAGTCCGCCGGGCGGGTTCACCCACGAGGGCGGCGCGACCTTGAAGAAGGAGTAGGGAGAGGGGAGTACGCCGCCGAGAGGGAGGGACCCGTAGCTGCCCGACCACCTTCGTCGTGGCCAACGACGTGACCGGCGAGGGCTCGGCCACCGGATCCGGCACCGTCGTATCGTCCTACACCTCCTGACAAACCTTCCTGCGCGCGAGACCCGACGCGTCCGCGAACACCTGGAGCAGGCCGCGCTCTTCTCCCGGAGCTCGCTCCGACCGCAACATCGACGGCGGCGACATCCTCCTGCTCCTTCTTCTCCTTCCTGGCCAGTGGCATCCGATCTGCGGCGGTGGGGGCGGGAGGGAAGGGGTGCGCCTGTGGGAGGGAGGAGGAGGCCGCTGGCGGCCGCCACCGGCCCACGCCGCGCCTACAGGCCGCCGGCCACCACCAGTCCGCGCTGCGCCTCCTGGCAAGTCGGGAGGAGGAGAAGGCCTTCAGGACACCGCGAGGAGGAGATCGCCGTGGAGAAGGAGGCCGCCCACCGAGAGGAGGAGGTCGCTGGCCGCTGGGAAGACGGAGACGATCTCGCGTCGGGAGGGATGGATGAGAAGAGAGAGGTTGCGGTGGTTGACTTGGAGTTTGGTATAGAGGCGCATCGACCGCAGCAAATTTCGTTCCTGAGCTGTAAAACCCGTCCTGACATGTAGGTCATACCCTGCTTCCACGTTGTTTTAACGTCGGAGCGGTGCGACCAGCCTCATGGCTGAGCTTTTTCCCGTTGCGTCTACCGTCGAGTGCCTTTTTTGCTGGCACGATAGCATCCATCCAAAAAGCTAGCAGAAGTGTTCGCTTCCTATTCACCGAGCATCATGACGTGCTTACAATTACAAGAGGTCTTATATAAGAGAAGAACCTTTTTCGTCATTGTCATTATCCCGTGCTTAAAAGATGGATATAAGATGATTATAACTTTGTAACGATGTTTAATTTGTGCTAACCAAGCCTATTTAAGCACCATCTTGTCTTCTACGGCAATATTTAACAATGTACTCCCTCCATTCCAATATAAAAGTTCATGTTGTGAGAGTTTTTCAAATAGATTAAGGACGTAGAATAAAAGTTCATATTGCCCTTCACCAGTTTTCATGTGCGAATTAATAGGATAGTTTTTATGTGCAAATTAATAGGATAATTATACCTTTCATGGTGTGAGGCTTGCATGCAAATGTGCATGTCATAATTAATTTATGCATGTAGTCTATTTTAGGCCTCTTATGCCAAATAACCCTCTTGGGAACTAAAAATATTATATTATAAAAATAGAATTTGAATGCTAGAAGTATATATATTAATGAAACGGATGTAATAGATGTCTAAACGTTTGCATCTACAAGAATATCATGCATTGTGTATTTCTGTACGTATGCACTAAAGCTTGTATAAATAAAATATTAATGTTACGTTCATACTATCGCGAGTGCTGCTACCTCATATGCTTATAAATAATAAAAAAGAAATCATCAAAAGCACTCACATCTTGAGATTTTATTCCCTTAAATTTATATCCAGCATATTTTACATATTTGCTTTAATTTTTTTATAGGCTCCATACATGCTGTTAAGCATAGTGTTTTTTAAGTTTGCCAAATCAAGTTAGCATTTTTTATTTTTCGCAAAAATGTTGAAAACACTCCTCCAATAGTTTGGCAATGGACTTGACAATTTTTGGCAACTTTGAAAAAACCAGTCTCTAGTGCATAAATATACGCATGCATGTACGACTTGGCATCGGCATTTCTCCCATGCGTGAAGACAGGTAGGAGGGTGAAAAAAAAGAAATAAAAGATACATGAGGGTTCTTGATGTAAGTTTTCAAGAGAGGTGGAAGGGCATAAACATAATTTTGTTTCTCTCTCAGGGTTTCTGATGTAAATTAGATCTGAGTTTGGCAAATGAATTATGCCAAATTGTTGGAGATGAGCTCTTTTTTTATTTGTCATATCTTTCTAGAAGTTGATAAAATACAAAATTTGCCAAGTAAAATTTGACAACCTCTTGGAGATGCTGTACATAGTTAGAATAAGACTCTTTCTATTAAGTAGAGTTGAGGGTGGGTTGACCAGGACTCTAAACTTGATCATGCCATCCATTAAATTATTTTTTTTAAAAAGAACCATTCAATTAAAAAAACTTAAGGAAAAAGTAAAAGGAAACAAACAATATCACCTTTCTCTTGTTTCGGGTAGAATAAGTTCATTCCACAACCCACATGGATCGGCGTTGTTTGGATTTTAACCTCCATCCACGAAATCAGATATTTGTGACCCTCGAACTTTTCAAACTAGATATTTAACCCCCCTCGGCGGATTCGTGGGTTGTTTTGGCCGACATGGCGCCACGTAGGGATGAAAGTGGTACGGATATTATCCGTCCGACCGACCGACCGAAATGGTCAGACACTCAAATGGTAAGACCGTATTCGAATCCGGACATTTAATATCCGTAACTATCCGTACCACATTAGTATTCGGAAATTCAAAGTTGAATTTCTATGATCCAAATATGATGAATATCACTATTCGACAAAAAATATACTGTCTGTATCCGTATTCGATCCGAGAATTCAGTCCGAGAAAGAAAAATTATCTGTATCTGTATTCGTAGTATCCGTCCGTATCCGATCCGTTTTCATCCCTAGCGCCACGTCAGCCAAACCAATGTGGAGTCGGGTCCACGTCAGCGAGCCCCCAACCTCCTCTCCACCTCCCCCGCCTCTCTTTCTGGCCGGCCGTCCCTCCTCCTCGTCGTCGGCCGTCCCTCTTCCCGTGCTCCTTCTCGGCCAACACCTCCTTTGCTCCTCCTCCACTGGCACCTCCTCCATCAGCGCCTCTCCCGCTTCTCCGCTAGTGAGCAGGGCCCAGGCGTCCTTCCCTCCCCAAGCTCTCTCCATTGATCTCCACCGACAACCCCGAGCTCCGGCAGCCTCCAGCCCTGCGCCGCTGCCACCTGCACCAGCTACCTCCCCTCTGCCTGGTGCCCCCAAGTCAAGCGGAGGCCATGGCCGCGGCTCCCCTGGAGTCGAGCTCCCATGCGCTCTGGTTCTTGGAGCAAAGCAGGGGAGGAGGCGCGAGGGATTGAGAGTTTCAGTTGATGTCTCGACAGCCTTCTGCGGCGCGGAGCAGCATGGACCTAGGCAACGTCGAGCGCGGGGCAGCGGTGGCGGCTCCTTTGCGGGCGCGCATCCTCCACGACGAACGACGGCGGCCGCGCTTCCGTTCTGAGCACGTCTGCGAGGGGCGGGCGCGCCTCCTCCCTCCTCGATGACGATGACGAGATCCCAAGCGGTGGACATGCGGGAGCGGGGCGCGAGCGACGAGCTCTGTCGGCCCCTCGAGCAGGGACAGCAGAGCTCCCCCCGCAGTACAAGGCTGCGACAGCGGCGCGAGGCCTAGCATCGGGGAGAGGTAGGAAGCGGGGGCGCAGGCGACCTGTGCAACGCCGCCGGCATCTTCCCCTCATCTCTCCTCTCCCCACCAACCCACCTCCTCTCCGGCGGTGCGGCCCTACCTCCCATTCCCGGCGTCTCGGCCACGCCTCTGCCCCCTTCCGTCCTCAGGTCAGCGTTGTGAAGAGGAAAATAAAGATGACATGTGGATCCCACCGAGCTGACCTGGCACCACGTATGCGAAAACCACCTAAAAACCACAAGGTGGTAAATCGAACGTTTCGATAGTTCGTAGGTGTCCGATACCTGATTTTGGGGATGAGAGCAAGTACATTGGTACATGTCAACAGTCCTATAGGTCGTCCCATGTAGTGCCACATCGGATTTTCGATGATGTGGAGGAGAGAGAAAACGAGAAGAGAGAAAGAGGTTGTTACTTACCTCGCGAAACAATCAAACAACCACCTCATGACACAACTTCACAACCATTGTATGAGTTGTTATTGCCATGTAACTCATAATATTCATTTTTATATGCACAAATTAAGATATATAACTTTACCAGGCGACTTACCAAACAACTCATTATAGATATTGTCTGTTGAGTCGACCCAAAATTACGTGTCAATGCATGAGATGGCCTATTAGACGACACCAATATACTTTTTTTTTGAATTACAACACCAATGTACTTGCCCTCAGGGTTAGAACTGTGACGTCCATAGTTGAGGGTTATGGAATGGACTTATTCCTTCCGGCACCTTATGTTGATTGATTGCCCCGAAAGGAATTAAATAAAGGAAAAAGTCCTTCTCACGTCCCTTATCTGTTGTCGAAGTTTGATTTTGGTCCCTCATCCGTAAAACCGGGCATCTGAGGTCCCTCAACTATCAAACCTGTTTATTTTTTGTCCCTTGGCTGTTTTGGAAGGTGGTTTTCGCATGATTTAGCCGCAAGAGGTCCCTCAACTATGAAATCTATTTATGTTAGGTCCCTCGACTGTTTTAGAGAGTGGTTTTCGCATAATGTGATGATGAGTCCCACATGCTAGGTACATGTGATGGTGGGTCCCACGTGCCCTGTGGCTTCCTTCTTTCTCTCTCCTCTTGCTCTACCACACGAGCCGCTCTGCCACACGAGCCCGTCGTGTCGTATCGCTCTGCATGCTCCATAACAGGAGCCCGCCGTAGTTTCTCTCGTCTTTCTCCACCACACGAGCTCGCCGCCGTTGGAATCGACGACCCTAGAGCTCCGTCGTTCTGGATAGGGATGAGGAGATAGAGAGAAAGAAGTGTTAAGGAGAGGAAAGGAAGAATGAGAAAGGGGGAGAAGATAGCCACGTGACATGGGTCCCACCTCCACATGTACCTGACATGTTTACCCAGCGCCACGTCATGCGAATATCACCTTCCGAAACAATCAAGGGAAAAAATAAATAGATTTGATAGTTGAGGGACAAAAAATAAACATATTTGATAGTTGAGGGACCTTGTATACCCAGTTGCGGCAACGTCATGCGAAAACCACCCTCCAAAACAGCCGAGGGATAAAAAATAACCGGATTTAATAGTTGAGGGACCCCAAATATCCGGTTTTGCACATGAAGGATGAAATTTAGACTTTGGTAATAGATGAGAGACGTCAAAAGGACTTTTTCCTTAAATAAAAGTAAGCCCAAAGCCCAAAGGTGAATCGCGAGCTCCAGCAGTCCAATTCGGTTTCGGGTAGCCCACCAACGCGGCAACGCCAACGCCTCACCCGACCCACTTGGTCACGCCTAGTCGCGCCGTCAGTACCGAATCGATCGAGGCGGCGGATTTCTCCCTAACCGCCGATGGCGGCGGCGGCTGCCGACCCCCGCCTCGTACGCAATACTTGCATCCTAGCTCATGTGGACCACGGCAAGACCTCCCTCGCGGACCACCTGGTGGCCTCCGGCGGCGACGGGCTCCTCCACCCGAAGCTGGCCGGCAGCGCCATGTTCACGGACCACCTGCCGGAGGAGCAGCGGCGCGCCATCACCATGAAGTCCTCCTCGGTCGCGCTCCGTCACGCGCACCCCGCGGGCGTCCACCGCGTGCACCTGATCGACTCGCCGGGCCACGCCGACTTCTGCTCCGAGGTCTCCGCCGCGGCGCGCCTCTCGGACTCGGCGCTCATCGTCGTCGACGTCGCCAAGGGCGTCCGCGTCCAGACCCACGCCGCGCTGCGCCAGGCGTTCGTCGAGCGCCTGCGCCCATGCCTCGTCCTCAACAAGCTCGACCGCCTCATCACCGACCTCCTCCTCTCGCCTGAGGAAGCCTACGCGCGCCTCGGCTGCATCCTCGCCGAGGTCAACTCCATCTACGCCGCACTGCGCTCCGGGTCCTACTTGTCCTCCCTCCTCCAGGACGACGACGGCTGTCTCGAGGGCGGCGGCGGCGACGAGGACGACACCTTCCACCCCCACAAGGGAAACGTCGTGTTCGCCTGCGCACGCGACGGCTGGGGCTTCCGCATCCACCGCTTGGCCGACCTGTACGCCAAGAAAACCGGCGCTAGCAAGGCCAAGCTTCTCAGGGGTTTCTGGGGCCCCTACTACATCGACAAGGAGAAGAAGGCGGTTCTGCCTCTGACGAGCAGCGGCGCGGGCCGGCAGCCGGCGTTCGTGCAGAACGTGCTCAAGCCACTGTGGAAGGTGTACCAGAGGGGCCTGATGCCCAACAGCGCAGAGTGGATGCACAACAACGTCGTGTCCGTCTTCAATCTGAAGGTGTCGCTGCGGGAGCTGCACAGCAAAGACCCCAAGGTCCCGCTGCACGCCGTGCTGCGGGCGTGGCTGCCGCTGGCGGAGTCGGTCATAGAGATGCTCGTCGAGAGCACGCCCGACCCCGTCGCCGCCCAGGCGTTCAGAGTGCCAAGGCTTATGCCCGAGAGGAAGATTGCTGCCGGCGGTTGCGCCAGCATTATCGCCGAGGCGGAGCAGGTGAGGAGCTGTGTGGCGGCCTGCAGCACGAGCAAAAGCGCGCCCGTGGTGGTCTTCGTGTCCAAGATGTTCGCAGTTCCGTACTCGATGCTGCCGTCCAAGGGGCTTAATGGTGAGCACATGAACCACAACCAGGGGCACAGCGAGTTGGATCCGGAGGAGGAGTGCTTCCTTGCGTTCGCGAGGGTCTTCAGCGGGGTGCTCCGTGCAGGGCAGAAGGTGTTCGTCCTGTCGCCGCTGTATGATCCGGTAAAAGGGCATGACGCGTCGGGCAAACATTTGAAGGAGGTGGAGTTGCATTGCCTGTACGAGATGCTTGGGCAGGACCTGCTGCCGATTGACAGTGTGGCTGCCGGCAATGTTGTTGCGATCCAGGGTCTTGGCCAGCACGTGCTGAAGAGTGCAACGCTGTCGTCGACCAAGAATTGCTGGCCATTCTCGAGTATGACGTTCCAGTTGTCGCCGATGCTCAAGGTCGCAGTTGAGCCCTCCAACCCTGCTGATCTGGGAGCTTTTCTGAAAGGACTGAAGCTTCTTAACCAGGCAGACCCGTTGGTTGTGTACACTGTCTCAGAGAGGGGCGAGCATGTTCTTGCTGCAGCTGGCGAGGTACATTTGGAGCGCTGCATCAAAGATTTGCAGGAGAGGTTCGCCAAGGTCCAGGTGGAGGTCTCAAAGCCATTGGTATCATTCAAGGAGACCATCCAAGGAGAGTGTGTTAGCTTAATGGGAAGCATGAAGGTTCAACAGGGGTTTGTCGAGAGGACCACTCCGAAAGGGAGATTCACTGCGAGAGTTCAAGTCATCAAGCTTCCTGATGCACTGACTAAGGTCCTTGCTGAAAATGAAGAATTGCTTGGTCAAATCATTGAGGGGGGAAGTTCACAATTTGCTCAGGATGGTAGTAATTCAGCAGCAACACTTAGGCAGTGCTTGATCAGTGCCATTGACAGTGAATTGGAAACGATCTCTGAGCAAGTGGAAAAGGAGAAACTTGAGAGGTATAGGAAAACATTGCTGGGATACCTTCAGAGAATCATGGCCCTAGGTCCTTCACATGTTGGGCCAAACTTCCTTCTCTTGCCTGACTTGAATTCAAGTAGCGGTGTCACAGCAATCGAAAATGGAAGGAGAGGTATTCTTGTGAGTAGTAGATGTCATGTCTCAGAGAGGTTGGGGTTTGTGAGTGCATCTGATGCAGAAACCAAAAATGCCACTGTAAACAGTCAAACACAGGCAACAACATATTCTCTTGATCCTGAGACACTAAGGAACAGCATTGTCTCAGGTTTTCAGTTTGCCACAAATGCAGGTCCCATATGTGATGAACCTATGAGGGGTGTGGCCTTCGTTGTTGAGCCCTATATTTCTGTCAACAACTCTGATGCTGTAACTCACTCCGATGAAATCTTCATTGGGCAAGTAATTACTGTAGTGAAGGAAGCATGTCGAGAAGCTGTTCTTCAGAGCAAGCCAAGGCTTGTGGAACCAATGTACTTTTGTGAATTGACCACACCGAAGGAGCAGTTACAAGCCGCGGTTGCTGTTCTGAATGATTGTCGAGCCAAGGTGATTTTGTGTAACGACCAATGTACATCTTGGTTCACAGTGCATGCTCACTTGCCAGTTGCCGAGGCCTTTGAGTTCGCTGAGAAACTTAGGAAGCGAACGTCAGGTGCAGCTAGTGCGATTCTAGCTTTTAGCCACTGGCAATCTATCCCTCAGGACCCTTTCTTTACCCCGAAAACACAGAAAGAGATTGAAGAATTTGGTGATGGCTCAAGCATTGGGCCAAACTTGGCTAAGAAGCTCATGAATTCTGTGAGGCGAAGAAAGGGCCTACATGTTGAAGAGAAAGTTGTGGAGCATGGCACGAAACAGCGAACTCTTGCGAGGAAAGTGTAATTTTGTTCACAGAATGTAGGAAATATACCTTTGGCTCCAGATTTTGTCCTATGCACTGAAATATAATAATCAAATGTGGAAAGTTGGAGTTGCACAGTTGTTGTGATATGCTCAGCAGTTCTAGTGGAGCGACATTACTTTTTTAGTATTATGCCCTTGATTCTGCTGAACATGAAAAAACCTGATATCTTTCTGAAGTAGTATCTTGTTCCAGATGTGGATGATAACTCTTCCTCTGATATTTCATAAATATTTCAAATTTTAATTATGGGAATTGCATATCAAGTTGTCAACAAAATGGAGCATATTACTGGACACTTTGGATTAAACAACACATGCTATTACTCTCTTTGATAAATTCAGTCATTCAGCCAGGTTACGTCAAGATTCTCAGATATTTTTTGACACGATTTCTTTCATAGTGTTGCTTGATCTGTGTTCACACAAGTTCCCAGCAAGAAAGCTAGCTAAATAGCATGTAAGCAAACGGTTTCTGCTGGTGCCTGAAGTCTGAACTTCTCCATGCCAGCTGCTTTGCAGCACCTGTGCTTATGCCCATTAGCTATAAGGAGTGTAAGTGTAGTCAAGAGCTTGAAAAGTTCAGTGCTTCATAGTTTATAGTGTCCTGAGGCACTGAACGTGGCAGATCTGCATGACTTGCACTCTTCAAAGTCCTATGTTACACTCTTCAAAGATGCGGCCACAGCCAATGCGACAAGGCCAGCTTCAGTAACTTTCACTCGCTTCTGTAGTCCTATGTTTGCATTGTCCAGTGGGCCAAAAAAGGGAAACAAGGAATTGTGATGGTAAATATGATTTACAACAAAAATTAAATTCTAGGAAGACATAAAGCAAAGAGTAATAACTCTTTCCCTTTGCAAAGAAAAGATAGTACTTGCTTTCCTTGAGTTGAGATTTGCAGAATCTGCTAGTCTGGTTTGGATTTGTGGAGCGTAAAAAATAAAAATAGAATAAAGTAATATATGTGGATGCTCCATGTTTAAGTTCTCTTAGTGAGCAGTGGCCTTGAAAAAATCAGTTAAATTTAAAGAATTTCTACTGAAAGTACAATGATATTTGTCCTGTAACGTGCAAGGAAAAAAAAAACCAATGCATTTTAATTTACTACAGACTTGTTATCTCGGTCTCTGCCAATCCAGTATTTTTCCATTGTTTTTTACCGAAAATCTCCAAATGGCACCCCAGGCAGATAATGTGAGTTATACTGCCTTGGTTTTCTTTAAAAACCCTAATGGACTAGCATGTTATCTTTTGCATATTACCAAGCGTTCGTCATGCTTTGTAGGAATTTTGGTATATATTGCCATAAGAAAATGGTAGGTGATGGACTCCATTTCTGCTTGCAATGACCTTGCTTTTTATGTGTTTCGCTTCGGATCTTATAGGCTGCTGCTGTGGTTGGTCGAAAAGAAGAGACTATTGTAGGTTGTGGCTGCACTGGAACATGGTCCGTGGCTACATGCCTTTGATAGTTTGATTGCTTGCTTCATTCTCGCATGTGCATGATGCACATTGGCAGAATACATACTGCCGTTCAGTTTGATAATTGGATTTCTCATTCCCCTCAACTTTACAGTTGTTTTTTTGCTTAAACTGTACACTACACTGTCGGATCATTAAATATCGTCCCTAATCTCGACTGGAGTGCTTCAAGCGCCAGTGCTAATTTTGTGGCTATATATGGTTATTATATTTCATTAAGGAATTCAGATCTGGTATGCGAATCTCGGTTTTATAGTCTCTGCTTTTAGAACCATATATGACACCAAAAAATAATTACCATGAATGGTTTATCAATGTCTGGATTATAAGGTCTGATTGTCATGTGACCTGTCCGATATAATGATACGTGGAAGGGCTATAAATTAAAGTCAAGAATCAGTATAAGGGATATTCCATCTATACCGAACTGGAAACATATTTTTGCATCATAAACTGTGATTTACTATGCTCGTATGACGAACACTATTGATTTTTCCTCAATATCATGAATTAAAAATACGGGGTGCTTGGGGGCAGGGCGAGTAGAGGGATGGTGATACGGGGAGTGTGTAAAGGGACAAGACGAGAAGAGAAAGTGTAAAGGTGCTATTCCAAATGGTCGTTATCTCTCTAGTTTCTCTCTCTAACCTCTCCCGACCGTTGGTGGCCACCCCGGCCTCGACGTCCACCCACTCGCCGGGGACCACTCCGGCCCCGGTGCCCACCACCGCCGCCGGATCCGCACCCCCCGGTGCCGGATCTATGTGGCCCACAGGCGGATCTGAGCCTGTTTGCGGGGGACACGGGGATTCGCCGTGCCCACCTCCTAGGTCGCCCCCGCCATCTTCATCTGCTGCGGCTGTAGCCACTACCCCGAGGTCGCCCCCACCGCCTTCCTCGACGCCGCTCAACCCATCTGTTCCGCCATTTGACTTGCGGCAAGAAGCCCCCCTGGGTACGCCGGATTGGCTCCGGTTCAGTGCCTCGCCGGCGTCGTCGTCGTCTGATGATGGGTCTTTGCTGGGCGCTTCTCCTGGGTCGCCGGTAGCTTGTGCTCGCCGAAAGGGGAAGGAAGTCGTTGTGGATCCCGCTCCTGCCCCCCGCAGAGGGAATGCATCTGGATCTGCTGGGGGATTCATGGCGGATGCTAGAAGGGCCTGGACCTCCGAGGTGCCAGCTGGTCGCTCTGCTCTTCACCAAGGGATGCCGCGGGACCCCGCGGTCTGTCAGCTCGCTGATTCGGTGGATGGTCGCTCTGCTGGACCGGAGGATGGCTGGGAGGAGGTTCGTCGTCGTCATCGCCGGCGTCGCGAGGACAGGGCTGGTGGCCCCCCTCGCCGCCCTGTACCTGCGGACTTGGTCGGCCGGTGCTTCAACTGTCTCGAGACGGGGCACGTTGCGGCAGCCTGTCGGAACAGATCGCGTTGTTTTCGTTGCCGGAGGGAGGGCCATCGCTCTCGTTTCTGCGGGATATTTAACTATTTGCCACTCTTAGCTATGGTCAATTAATCCCTCTCACATTCACTCCTCTCTGTAGAGTGGCAAATCTGTTGCCACTCACCCCCGTATGATAGCAACAGGTTAAGGGTGTGTTTGGCAGAGCTGTGGCTCCAGCTGTGGCAGCTCCGGCTGTGGCTGTGCCGATGAAGCAGATTCTCTGGTGAATCAGATGTCGTTTTTGAGAAACGTTTGGCAAAACAGCTTCTCCTAACTGTGTAATATGGATGAGAGTATGAAATGTCCATAATACCCTTTTTTCATGTTTTCTTTTTTTTTCCTAATTACTTTTTTCTCTTCTTTTTCTTTCCTTTTTATTTTTTTTCCTTCTCTTCCCTTCCAACCTTATCTCCTTCTCTTCGCTGGGAGCCTCCTCCTACCTCCACCACCACTCCGAGGCTCCCAGCGCCGGGAGCTACCCAGCGCCGGCCGGCTCCCCCGCCGGCGAGCTCCGGCCGCGCCGCGCCCTCCGCCCTCCTCCTCGCTGCGCCGGCCACCTCCGCGCGCGCCGGCCACCTCTGCCCGCGCCGCGCCCTCCGCCCTCCTCGCCGCGCCGTCGCCACCCCCCGCCCCTCCTCCGCCGTCGTCGCTGCGGCCATCTCCGTTGTTCGACTCCGCCGGCGGGGAGCTCCTCCCCGCCACCCCCGAGCGCGTCGTCTCCGTGGTGGCTCCGCGCCAGCCGTCGGCGTCCACCTCCCCGCGCCCGAGCTGCCGTCTTCATCCCGCCGCCGACAGCCACCAACACCGCCGTGCTGCGGCCCCTCCATCTCTCCGCGCCTGCGCCACACTCCAGCGCCGTCGCTGTCCAGCTCCGCCGGCGGCCTCTGGTCCGGTCGGGGATGAGCACGGTAGGTGGTGCGGTGGGGAATGACTGCGGTGGGCCACAGTGGCATTTTGGTTGTTATTACGGTGAAGTGGAGGGGCAATTTGGTAACAAGAGGGCCTGGCGTGCGGGACGAAGCGGGGGAAGCTGCAATTTTCAGCTGCGTCTCTCGCTTTCCGCTCCAGAGAGCGTGAAATCCGGTGGCTTCGCAGGGGCAGCTGTTTTTTTCACTCCTTTGGCACAGCTTCTCCAAAAACAGCTCATGAAGCTGCTCATGAAGCTGTGCCAAAGGGACCCTAAATATTCCCGTTTCTGCGGTCGCCGTCGCGGTCCTCCTCCACATGGAGGCCGTGGCCATCCTCTGCCGGCCCGCGCCCCTCCCGTCCGCGTCGGCCCTGCTGTTTCCGATGCGACGCGGTCAGCAAACCCGCAGTCTACTGGGAGGATGGGTACTCCGCCGGTGGTTTGTGCTCCGCCGCCCTCTGCCTCCGAGGGTCACTCGTGTCGGGGTGATGATGCTTCCATGCCTCCCCCTCCGCCGTTTTCTGCAGCAGCTAGAACATGGTCACTTGAGAAACCTTTACGTTTTAGAGGGCGATTTCACGCTAAGCTGCAGCATGCTAGTCCCCGGGCAGGAAAAGCGGCGGATGATGCGGCCGCACTGCAAGCTGGTGGTATTGTGGTGCAGCCAGATGGCCGTTCCTTGGAAAATGATCCAATGCTGATGGAAGCCCAGAGATGCCTTAAGGAAAAGCTCAGCATATCTATCTCCTGGGACCACAATTTAAGTATGGAGCTGTCTGCTTTGCGGGAGCAGCATGTGATCAGGTCTGATGTTGTTGATCCCATGTTATGGGAGGCTTCATTGCTGGGTCTGGGAAGAGCAGATGATGTCACATGGTCGCTGGAGGAAACTGAACGCATGGATTTGGAACAACCTGGTGATTTGGTTGAGGTCCCTGTTCAGGTGGGACCTGTGCCTTTGGGTGGTGCTGAGATGCATGCTGTTGATCGGGCTGAGGAGCTGCGAAGAGCAGATGATGTCACATGGTTGCTGGAGGAAACTGAACGCATGGTTATGGAACAATCTGGTGATTTGGTTGAGGTTCCTGTACAGCTGGGACCTGTGTCTTTGGGTGGTGCTGTGATGCATGCTGTTGATGGGGCTGAGGGGCAGCTGGAGGTGGTATGTTTTAACGACGCTCCTATTGCTGGGATGATTTCTTCTCCGTCGCACAACAGCTTCGTCACTGTCTCGCGGGGGTCCCTTGAGGCCCTCCCACTGCACTTCCCACCCGCTACTGATTCGCCGGTGAAACAAACGGTGGCTCATTTTGCACATTCTGTGTGCAAGTTGTCGTCGCCGGCAGTGCTGCAATCGACGCCACCGAGACGCCGTGCGCGCGCCGTACCGCCGTCTACGCCGGCGATACGGAGGAGCGAGAGGCTAGCAAAAAAATCACGGCACCGTGCGTCGAAGCCGGTGCTCCAAGCCCAAAACGTGCTGATGAAGAAGCTGGGAGTCTCATCGACGTCTGGCCCGTTAGATGCCTCTGCCTTCCAGCGGTTCCTGGAGGTTTTCACTGCCACCCTGTCACCTTCGCAATGTGAAGCCCTGGATGAGCTGATACCTGATGTCGGGCCGGCTTTTGCGGCCGTGGTGGAGGAGATGGAACCTTAAGCTTGCTGGGTGTTATTATTTAGTCGCAAATTTGTTGCTTATGAATGCAGAGAATATTCTTGTTTGGAATGTACGGGGGTTGAATGCACGGGCCAAGCGTAATATGGTCTGTGAGTTGGTCGCTCAAGAACGTATTTCCCTCCTCACCCTGCAAGAAACAAAGCTCGATGCTTGCAATGATTCTATAATTCTCGAGTTGCTTGGTTCTGGATTTGACTACTACACATTGCCAGCTTCTCATACTTGTGGAGGCATTCTATTAGCTTGGCGACGGGATTGTTGGTCGGTTTCCAATCCTATCCTTCGTGAGCACACTGCCCAGGTTGAGCTCCTTGCTAATGGTCTGACATGGTGGGTTACTTGTGTTTATGGGCCACAACTAGATGAAGATAAAATAAGATTTCTGGATGAACTTCGGGGCCTCCAAGCTGGTCGCTCAGATAGCTGGATGATCTGTGGAGACTTCAATATGATTTATAAGGCCGAGGACAAAAACAACAACCGTCTGAACCGACGCATCATGGGTCATTTTCGTCGCCTCATTGATGTTTTAGAGCTGATTGAGCTCCCACTTCAGGGCCGCCTCTATACCTGGAGCAGCGAGCGCGAAGACCCAACTCTCGAGCGTATTGACAGGGTTTTCGCCACAGATGAATGGGTGCATTCCTTCCCTGATTTCAGCCTTCGTGCCTTGTCATCAGAGTATTCTGACCACTCACCCCTCCTTTTGCAAACTTGCTGCACGTTGACATATTGCCGGCGCTTTCGCTTTGAAAACATATGGCCCAAATATGAAGGCTTCCTCGATACGGTTCAGCAGGCATGGACCTGCCCTTGGTCGCATACTGAAGCTGACGCTTTCCGTGTGCTTGACTACAAGCTGCGCAACACGACGACTGCATTGAAGCGATGGAGCGCCAAGCATGTCGGCTCGGTTAGGCTGCAACTAGCGATTGCCAAAGAGCTTGTACTCAGGTTCGACATCGCACAAGACTCCAGGCAACTTGCGCCTCATGAGCGCAGCCTCCGAAACAAGATGAAACTGAAGTGTCTTGGCCTTGCGTCCTTGCTTCGCACGATAATGCGCCAAAGATCTCGTATCACTTATCTTGTGGAGGGTGATGCAAACACAAAATTCTTTCACCTTCAGGCTTGTCACCGGAACCGAAAAAACCACATTGATTCTCTGATGGTGGGCGACATGGAGATAGTGCATGAAGAGACTAAGGCTAAGGCAGTTTTCAAGCATTTTGATGACGTACTGGGCTCTCAAATCCCAACAACCGTGACCCTAGACTATCAGCGGCTTGGCATTCCAACAGCAGACCTCTCTTCTACAGATTTTTGCTTCTCAGAGGAGGAAATCTGGAAGACCATCCTAGAGCTACCTCTTGACAAAGCGCCGGGACCAGATGGGTTCACCGGCCTTTTCTATCGAGTGGCATGGCACATAATTAAAGATGATATTATGAGGGCTTTTTAGGCTTTGTGGTCGCTTGATGGTCGCAGCCTACATTTGGTTAATCAGGCATATATGGTGCTTTTAAGGAAGAAAAAGGAAGCCATCACAATTGGTGAATACCGGCCGATAAGTCTGATACACAGCTTCTCCAAGCTATTTGCTAAGGTCCTGGCCAACAGACTGGCGCCTCTCCTACAGACCCTGGTTAACGTTAATCAAAGTGCTTTCATCAAGGGTCGAATCCTACATGATAATTTTAGAGCTGTGCAGCTCACGGCTAGGCTGCTGCATCGCAGGAAAATACCAAGTGCGTTAATCAAAATTGATATTGCCAAAGCATTCGACACGGTGAATTGGACGTTTCTTCTGTCAATTCTTAAGTTTATGGGCTTCACACGCCGTTGGTTAAATTGGATCAGCATGCTTTTATCGACAGCGAGCACAAAAATTATTGTGAATGGGTCACCAGGTCCTAGGATTTGCCATGCCAGGGGACTTCGGCAGGGTGATCCCCTGTCACCAATGCTTTTCGTCTTGGCCATGGAAGCGTTAAATTCGCTCATACGGACTGCTGATCGACATGGTCTTTTACAAGCATTGTGTCCAAACCACATCAGGGAGAGGGTTTATTTATATGCTGATGATGTGGTGCTTTTTCTATCACCAGTGCAGCAGGATCTTACAGTCATAGCAAACATCTTGGAGCTGTTCGGCTGCACTTCAGGTCTCCGCACAAACCCGAACAAGTGCCTGATTTCACCCATCCAATGTGGCCTCGAGGAGACTGTGACGCTGCTTTCTTTCTTCCCTGGACGTCTACAACCCTTTCCATGCACATACCTCGGTATTCCCTTGTCTGTCCTTAAACTGAGGAAAACTGACTTGCAGCCACTAGTGGACAAGGTTATGACCGGATTACCAACTTGGAAAGCAAAGCTCATGAGCAAAGCGGGAAGGGCAGTCCTGGTGAAGGTGAAACTGTCGGCCATCCCCGTCCACACAGCAATTGCAGTGGCACTGTCAGGCTGGGCCATTGATTGCATTGACAAGCGTCGTCGTGCCTTCCTGTGGACAAGATCCGACTCTGTCCGAGGAGGTCATTGCCTGCTAGCTTGGCCAAAGGTTTGCAGGCCGTCGGTTTCAGGAAGACTGGGTTTCGTGGACTTGGAACTGATGGGCTATGCCCTCCGTCTCCGTTGGCTTTGGATGAAGCGTACAGATACCACCAAGCCATGGCTGCACCTTCCTGACGAGGTGGAGGAACCTGTTGAGGCATTATTCCACTACTCGACAACCGTCCAAATTGGAGATGGGAAGCAAGCACTCTTTTGGAAAGACAGGTGGATTAATGGCCAATCGATTCAAGAGCTCGCTCCTTGCTTGGTGCAGGCTGTTGGGCCCCGAATCCGCGCGAAACGAACTGTTAGTGAAGGCCTCCAAGGCAGGCGATGGGTGAGGGACATCAGGGGAGCTTTAACGGTGCAGGTGCTGCTAGAATATCTTTCTATCTGGGAAGCAACTAGCGAGATTAATCTACAGCCTAATGTGCAAGATAAGGTCCTCTGGAAATGGACAGCTGATCACAACTTCTCTACGTCTTCAGCTTACAGAGCGTTCTTCGTTGGTCAGGTTGCTATACCAGGTGCCAGGGAGCTCACCAAGGCAAAAGCCCCAAGAAAATGCAAGTTTTTTGTGTGGACTGCACTACACGATCGCTGCTGGACGGCTTCGAGGCGTAAACGTCATAATTTGCAAGAGGAGGATGATTGTGCTCTATGCGGACAACAGCCTGAAACTACCACACATCTGTTGGTGACTTGCTCTTACAGCAGAGAGGTCTGGTTTCGGCTCTTACAAAGAGTCCATTGGCAGGCTTTGGTTCCCAGATCCACTGAATTCTCGCTTGCCGATTGGTGGACGCGAGCCAGGCGACGTCTTCAGAAGACAGACAGGAAGTCTTTTGACTCTATGGTGGTGTTGGTGTCCTGGTGCCTTTGGCTTGAAAGAAATGCTCGCACGTTTAACCAGAGAGACAGAAACGTTGGTCAGCTGCTGCTACATATTGACAATGAACTTAACAACTGGGTGCTTGCTCGCTATCGTAGTGTCTCTGTTTTTCTTCTTGTAGCTTTGCATGTTCAAGGTCGCCCATCTGTAACTGGGTAATAGCTGTAACGCATTTTGTAATGGTCCGTGTCTGGCCCGAAGTTGCGAGTCATTGTCCGGAATGACTTGCAGGGCGTTGTAACTATTTTCTCTTCCTCTTAATGAAATATGTGCTAAGGCACGGTCGCAAAAAGAAGAGAAAGTGTTGGTAGGCGAGTGTGTAGAGATATAAGACGAGAAGACTAGAAGTTGGCAGGGAAGAACCCTTTCCATCATTTTTTTGGAACAGTCTATTTCAATATTTTCAGGTGAGTCCATTCCGGTTACTCTTGAACCAAACACTTTTTAAATTATTAGGATGGCAGCACATACTCCGAAAATCCCAACCAAGTGAAAATTTCTAAAATTAAAAAAAGAGAAAAGTATATTTTACCTCCGTATATTCCTTAAACATCTGAACAAAATTTATGCTCGCTTTACTCCCTCTGACTATTTTTTTGGTTGAATCTAACCCCCAATTAGATTTTCTTTTTTGCGTAAGAGTTGAGTTTTAATTTCAGTTTTGTCAGTTGACTTATAACATAATGCTCTACATTAAAAATATATAAGAATTTTTCATACAATTTTATATATCTAAGATCAATTTCGTATCAAATATTCCTAACCTATAAATAATTATGAAAAATTCTTAGTATAACTTCTTAACATAAAACATCATGTTTTGTTTCTGCTCACAAAATTTGAATTCAAAATTCAAATCATACATAGAGAAATAGTAAATCAATATTTTTTGCAGGTAAAATAAAAATCTAATTAAGTGTAGATTGGATCAAATAAAATAGTTGGGAGTAAAGTGGATTAAAATTTTATTCAAGAGTTAAGCGTACAAAATAAGTTGCCGATTTTTGTTATTTTCGTTCTTGCTTGGTATTTCGGCGCGCAGCCCACGTGTGTGTGTGACTCCAACGCAAGGCCCATTCCATTCCTCCGCCAACCCAACAACAAGGCCGTCACGTCCTCCTTTTACTTCCTCCTTTTGCACTTCACCCCGCCGCGTCCTTTCCTAGCGCGCCGATTGGCGAGCGGCGCCGCCACCGTCCCCTTCGCCGGCGACAACCATCGGCGAGGTACTCCCGCAGTCCCGCCCCTTCCTTACCTACCCTTCCCTTCCTCCTCGGCGAAACTGAGTACTCCCACACCCTAAACCCTCCCCAAACCCTAATGTATGTTATCTGTATTCGGATCTGACCAAATCGCAGGTTCGTGCATGTATTTACCACCTAACTTCGATTTCTTGATTCTGACAAAAGGGAAACTGCGATTTCTTTTCTGAAAATTATCAATGTGTATACCCATGTTTTTTTTCCGCCCCTGCCTGTGCTGCTTGTCACACGTTTTCTGTGTTAATTGGCTGCTGGTTTTTTCCGAATGAACAGAAGCAAGGAAGGGATGCTGGATTGGCTCTAGTTTCTTAACAGCGGCGCAAGAGAGGAAGGACATCGGAGATACAAGGGCTTGTTCTCGCCATGTCCCGGTCACCGCACCTCCCGCCACGCTGCCCACCCCTGGGTCCTCAGATCACTCGAAGGGATGACAGCCTGTTCACCCAGAGCTGCAGGTTTCCGTCTGGGGATCCATTCTATGGCGAGCCGCCGTGCTGGCTCGATGATCTCCTTGCAGATTCTGGGAAAGTTTCCAACCTTCCTCCTCTCAGAAGGGCTTGTAGCGATTCTGATGCTATCTTGGACGCCCTGTCGGCGTTCCAGAGCCCGATCCATCCGATCGAGGAAGGAGATCTAAGCCCAGGTGGTGAATGTGAGGACCTGTTGGATGCTGTCGAAGGTGGGGACAGCAGTTCTGTGGTTGAGGCCAGCTGTGTTTACGGGCCGAATTCACCAAGGCAGAAGAGTAGGCTGACAACTTCAGAGAGTTCCATGGTAAATGCTGTGCTTGAGAACGTCCCCAGCAACCCCTTGCAGTACCTGACCATCGACGCCTCCAGTGGCGTGAATGGTAATGTGGCCAATGGAACTGCTGATGCCACTGATGCTTTTGGCCATCCTGATCAAGACAAGTCATTTAAAAGGTACACTAATGTTTGTGAGCGCAATATCTACTGTATGTTCTTTAGATGTTCTCTGATCCAGAAAGTAGGAGCTTGTGCCCATCAATAGAATTATCACTTCTACAGTTCTACTAAAATATAGTTCATAGTGAAAATGCAGGAAATATAGAAATGTTTACCAAGGAAGCGCTATTGTGAACTTTGGCTCTTGCCAACAGAAAAGAAGTATGATACTCTACTTTCCAGAAATAAAAATTAACTGCTGATACGTACAGTTGTGTGACGCTGGTAATTTTGAGGTCTATAACCAGCAGTAGCAATTTCATGCAGAATTGACTGTCATGATCTTGGCAACTGTAGTTCAAATCGTCCGAGTGTCAGAGTGTGTGGTGTGTTCAAAAGTTAGTACTGAATTCTCATTGCTTGACTATTGTAAAGAACTAAAAATTGCCTGTTATAATTTTATAAATACTTGACAGTTGACACTCCCCATATTGTCCAACAGTCAAAGTCCTTCTGCCATCATGTGTCAATCAGAATTCTTCTTTTTCCAAGATGTGCAAATTACATAGACTTCTTCCATATAAATAGAGCCTGAATGTATACCAGAAAGTTATTTTTGCTGATTTTATACTAGCTTTACTTGTTACAGGCACTAAATGTCCCAACTAAAGTAGCGATAGCTTTCAGTTGTAAGTATGCAAAATTGTTTGGAGAGGCTTTCTTTGTAAATAGTTAGTCTTATGTTTCCATTTGGTACACATTAGAGCAATTATAAACAGTGCTGCAAAAAATGTGGAATGTGTGGCTTTTAATATTTTTATGCTAAATCATATATTTTTTTTATGTTTGGGTATGTTTTTGTGCTAAGTTATTTTTCTCTTCTTCCAATCAATGATGGGTGGGGCTAATGTTTCAAGCTATGGCTATCTTGATGTTGATATCTTTACTCGCAGAAATCCATGCCTAAGGTTCCAATTTAGAAGTTTGATGTTACCAGGTCAATATTTATTTACACACCACATTTGTGCTTGTATCTGGAATGTTTTGAATTTTTTTGCACGGGCAATAAACTAGTTTATGTTTCGGACCTAATTTTTTTTGTTTGATGGATGTTGAGCTTTTATGTTAAATATGCTACAATGCAAGAGAAAATGTAACGTCCATTGATATTCAATTGATGCCTACTCAGAAAATCATATTTTGTGCAGGCGTTCGGGGCAGAGATCTAGGGTCCGGAAACTTCAGTACATTGCTGAACTTGAGAGAACTGTTGACTCACTTCAGGTAATGTTGATATTTTATTTTGTTTTGATGTCAAGGGCTCAAGTAGTACTTATTGTTTGACAATAATGTCGTTTTATTCTTTTCAGAATATGGGAACTGATTTAGCTGTCAGAGTGGCGTCACTTTTCCAGCTTCACAATGCTCTATCAATGGAAAATGAGCAACTGAGGATACAGCTTTCTAATCTTCAGCATGCAAAACTAATTAAAGATGGTGAGTCAAAGAAACATCATGCTCTTTTTTGAATTGTTAGAACTAGTGTAATCTAATTTAGAGTTCCATCCTTTTTAGTAGCATAAGGTTCATGAAAGATTTGTAGTTATGCAACAAGAAAGTATTATAAATGACCATAGACAGAAATATCACGCGCCCTATATTTATAGGTCGTAAGCGAAGCAGTACCTTTGCTGAACCAGATTACTAAATATATGGAGTTCAAATGTTTTTATCTTGATTATTTGGTGCCTACTAAAGCTGCATGCTTCTGCTGTATGCTTCAAGTTGTGTTCAAATATTAAATGCAATTCAAATGATGTTGGATAAAAGGATAGATAGCTATTTGCACAGGCTCCTTGTTTATTGCAGAAAAGCCTCAATTTCAGCATTCAGGTCGCATTGCCTTTTGGTCACTGCCTAACATTGGCCATTCTACTAATTGTGTTTGGGATTCATTACCTCCATAGAATGGTAGGGACAGTGACATTTCAATAGTCATGAAAGCCTTCTTTCCTTGTTCAATCAAATCATATAGTGGGTGTCAACTATATTGTATCTCTAATAGATAGGTGTTGTATCCACTCCTCTGTTAACACAAAAGAAAATCCAAAATCATTGTGAATATAGTCTGGATGATTGGAAACCCCATCTTTCTGTTCTTTTTATTAACATTACAGCTTGATCTATAGTGTGCCAGGAATGTTTGTTTCCGTATGGATATTTTTGAAATTTAGTTTTGTTTTGGGTGCAGACTAATCTAATTACAGGATATGCAAGTTGTTTCTGTACTTTTTTAATCCATTTGCTAACAAAAGAAAATTGTTTGCATTACTGCAATTATGATGGTTCCAGAACATGGTTCAGACTCAGCTAAATGAATGTTTTTGAAATGAAATCTGCAGGTCAGACGCAGGCCCTGAAGAATGAAGCTGAGAGGCTGAAGCAGATGTCTGCCCGTCACCGCAGGAGCAGAAGCGTCACTTCCTGTTATAACCTGAGCCCTTATGGAGACGCGCCAGCAGTCAATTGGCAGATGCCTGACATGGCGAAGCTCAGCCTGAATGGCAGCTCAGTCTCCCCAAGAGGCGGCGGCGGCGGCGGCTATGGTCTGTGACAGCAGACGGCCGGTTCCCCCTTAGAAGCAAAATTGAGGCATAACTTTCCGCTAACCTTACCCAAGCATAGATTTGAGTTGAGGTCCTGTCGTTGACTAGGAGAGTAGGGCCCATCAGCCGTCGTTGCGGAGAATTACAGAGGTTATCAGCTTAGTTTTACCTGGTAGAGTGCTGCGGTTTGACTCCCAGATTTGAGAACTGACGAAGTGAAGCAAGCTTGCTTGGCTTGCCGTTTAGCAGTTGCTATCTGCTCTTTTGATGCTCCTCCGAGTGCTGGTAAAGTTGCAGAGCTTTGACGATCCCCTGAGCCATGCGTTGAGCTATCAGCTATGGTTGCTATTTCTTCGCCATTCGTAGGTTTTATTATTATCGTGTGCTCATGTCATTTCAACTTCTGATGGCGTCTGATGATTGACGATATGATGTTCCTAATTTCTCAGCGGTTGTGTTGCTTTCACATGGAGATATCTTTTCTTTAGCTGAGGCAAGGATTTAAAAAAAAAAAAAAAACTAACTGTGGGCAGACTGGGCCTCAGGACGCCAGAAGAAGACGAATGACAGATATAAACCCCAATTTAGTAATGGTGGCCCCTCAAAAGGGAGGCAAGGGCTACCCCTACTTCTGATTAATGATTAGTTGATTACTACGTATATACTCCATTGAGTATCAATGATGCATGGGCAAGACACCACTTTGACAGAACTTTATCCAAGTACGAAAAAAACTTTGGTGCAGAAAAGAGAGAACTCACCTCCGAAGGCCGAAGCGATGATGCCATATATCTGTATGAGCTTTGGTTAACGATGCAGTTTGTTATAGACGGCTTGATGCACAACGCAAGAGAGGAGAAACAGCTACGCCATGGCCCATGGGATTGAGCATGCGTGATGCTGCGGCCAGAAACCAAAGACGGGAAGAGAGACGACTAGAGGCTAAGCGAAATAATTATCCACGCTTTCCGGTGGCTACCAACTGCACATAAAGGACTACTACTATCATTCTATCAACTATGCTTTTGCTCTTGCTCTTGCTCCTGGACCAAACGAGGGCCTAGAGATACAGCGGTAGGTATGTGCTGCATGTCCAAAAAAGAGTTGGTTGGATGCTGCCTGCTTTTATACTACTACCTCCATTCTTTTATGATAGGACTATTTCACCTTGGCACAGTGACAAAAAAAAAAAAGAGTTTCACTTATCATCTCATAAATCATATCATTATTTTATCTCGTTATCATATACATGCATCTTGATACTGATGTAATCACATACATACACCAATTACATTTCTAGAAAAGTTATTGTGCACGGGAATCAAAAAGTCATCTATGTAAAATATGAAGTGGCAACTCAAATGAAACTATCAAAAGAGAAAAAAATGGTTTTGCAAATAACCTTATCAAAAGAGAATGGAGGGAGTATAATTCTAATGAGGTCTTCCTGATCTAGTCTGCTGATCCGGATTAATTCTAATGACCCGGTCTAATACTGTGATTGATTTATTCCTCCCTAATTTACAAAGGAATTTTGATGGTGCTTTCACGATGCAAGGAGAAGCTGGCCTTGGAGTGGTAATAAGAAATGAAACAGGAACAGTGCTGTTGTCAGCATGGCAGGCTATTCATAATGCTGCAAGTGCAGAGGAGGTGGAGCTTCTGGCCTGCAAAGAAGGACTCTTACTAGCTGCGGATCTTCAGAAACCGGCTGTGCTGGAATCCGACTGCCTTACTGCAATCAATTCCCTAGCAAAATGAAGTGGCCAAAGATCAGCTTCAGCTTTTCTGTTGAAGGAGACGATTACAGCATCACACTCCTTACCGATTGTGGTGTTTAAACATCCAAAGAGAGAAAAGAATTGTGTAGCTCATGAGTTAGCTCAGCTCGCTAGAAGGTTGAACCATACCTCTGTATGGCGCAACAGAGTGCCGGCGTGTGTGGAGCAATTAGTTGATCAAGATTGTAATCCTCGGATGAGTAGCTAATAAAGATCTCTCTTTACCGCAAAAAAAAAGAAGGAATTTGTTATAAAGCACTCGGAATTAGATAACCTGATGATGACGCATGATCCCAGTAACCTAATTCAGAGCGTCTTAGAGCATCTTTTATACAAGAAAAATATGCATGAAGTCATGAACGACCAGTATGGAGTAGACCATGCCAAAAACGAAAGTTCAATCAAAGTTTTTTCCCCTCAACTTGCTTGAATGCCTGAGTGGCAGTGAGATGCCCTGCCCTTTTCCCGGGGTTCTGAAATCCTTCAGATTTGGGGATCCGGAAAGCTGATGACATAGGGGCATGAGTGGTGCGCCATATATAGTCTCAGTAGGGATGGATTTGGATCGAGTACGCACATATATGAATTCGGATGTCACTATTTATCATATTTTAATTCAAATTTGAATACGAATACGAATTTATCGAATACGAATACAAAACGAATATTTCGAATTCGGATTCGCATTCGAATACTTACTCGATTTATAGTATAGAGTATAACGAGTGTCAATTTCATTTATCGATGGTTTTGTAATTCATCAAATCATGTTACAAGTTGAGAGTAAATTATGATCATTGTACATAATAGATATCTTATTGAAAATAGCATATCTATTAATAAATAAATAAATGTATCAAATAAGTATACAATAAGTATTTTTTAAATGTATAAACATCTATTAATAGTAAAAATAAGTACATAAATACATCTAAATATAATTTATTTACTCCCTCCGTCCCAAAATAAGTGCTCATCTCACATTTCGAAGAGTCCACAAGTTGTAAATTTGACCAGATATATAGAAAATAACATTAACATTTGTGTCTCTAAACAAGTTTGTCATGACAATATATGATGTGATTAATCTAATGATGTTTATTTAGTATCATAATTATTAATATTTTTTAATATATATTTGGTCAAATTTTAAAGTGTTTGACTCCTCGAAGTGCGAGATGTGCACTTATTATGGGACGGAGGGAGTATTTGCTAATAATATAATGTATTTAAAATTATATGATTAGCCACATTGAAATTAATTTAAAAAGATCATTATATAATCTAGTAATATTAGGTTAACATAATTAATTAGTTGTCATATAGATAATTTTTAATAGTTAAAATGTTGTAAATAATTATTTTATTAGCAATAATAAAATTAACATAATTTGTAATTAGTATTTAGTAATATAAATAAATTTTACATGACTTCTATGAGTACATTATTCTTTGCGGATGCGAATAATGTATATGTCAGATTTTTGTCGAATAATGTCGGATAATGTTGAAAATCAGAATCGAATACATCCATTTAACATTCATATTAAAAACGAATACAAATACGGATTTCATATTAATGTTTTTAACGGATACCGACATCCAAATCCATCCTTAACTCTCTGTGACTGAAATGCAGGCGGTCGGTGGGGAGATAAGGTGCGACAACCAAAGGAACTAGGGAAGGCAGCACCACACAAAGGGGAGATAAGGTGCGACAACCAAGAGAACTAGGGAAGGCAGCACCACACAAAGCACAGCACACTTTGGGATCTGAAAAATATAGCAGCTTGATCGAGCGCCGTGTGCTATGCAAATGGGGCCGTCCGTCTGCTCTCTCGGCGTTTTGCCTGGGGCGCATGGAGTCGACGCCGGAACTACCAGCATGATGAGCGCGCGTGGGCGCTACGCCCCACCAACCTTCTCCACTGCGCCCGGCCGGAGAAATGCCGTGGCAACCAGGGACAGCGCCCACGCTAACCAACGCCTCGAGTCTGCTATGTACTAGTCCGATCGCCAATTCCTCTGTGACTGCTAACTTTTTTAAAAAGATTGCACCTGACACAACACACCACCATTCTCAACCACATGGGAGAGAAGACCGAAACAAGCCGCCGACACCTGTGCCGTCGTCACCAACGTTGTGTCATGCCGAGGCGCAACCCGTTGCAGGCTCCAACGACCTCCTGAGCTTCTCCACCATGGAACTGTCACACTCAAGCTACACAAACATGATCGTCGATCCTTCTGATCCAGAGAAGTCTCAGCACATATTCTCATCTCAGTACCATGGCAACCACTGATCCTGGCCACTCTGTGTGGGGGTCTCGTCACATCCACCGCCTCACACTCCTCTGCCAAGGACTCAGATATCTTAGACCGCAATGAAAGCACCTCATCCGCCCAACCGTCACCGAGATCACCACTGCACCTTGCAAGACAGCTCAAACCTTCCAGCTCCATGGATCCTCTGCACTCTGGTAGTGCACTCTGGTAGCAACATGGACCAAGCGCACACCCCGCAGCACCTCCAGCCAACCACCACCACCAATAACACAAACAGCAGGACTTCAACTATGACGTCTCCAAGAAGATCACGACACCGAGGCACCGCCGTCACACGTCCAGATGGATAAGGTCTTCACCCTAAGAGTCCCACGCGACGAAAACACAGTGCCTCACCATGATGCCCCCAACGGGAAGACCTACGCCCCAAGGACGCCGCCATGCCCACCGTCAACCGGTGAAGGCTTTCGCCCGAACGCACCACGCCTGCCACCCACTCGTGGTCATGGTAGTAGCCCGCTCCCCGTCTCCTCCACAATGCCACCACCGTTAGAGGGCCGGTGCATCCCGAAGCACCACCTCGGCGCCGCAACAAGCACCAGCCAGCCCCTCTGGCCCCACCACCATGACGACACCAGACTGGCAACGTTGACGAAGAAGGAGAAGCCGCCAGCCAGCCACAACTAGGCCATGACCGGTCCACGGCCGGCCACGACCAGCCACGGCCAGGCCTCAGCCAGCGCCGCCGGCCACGCCATTTGCCAACAACATCAAACGGATCATAAGCACTCTCTTCTGCAATTACCAGTTTACTGTCTCCGTCTAAAATTACATGACATCTAGAAGAAGCTAGCCTATCTCCAAAATTTAGCCGGGGCGACTCCTAACGATGAATCAAACCAAAATGAAACACACATCAATTCACACATCCATATACTTCAATTGCACAAGTTTTATACGAAGTTTAAAAATGTAGTCTTAAATTTGAAGAATAAAGACAACTTAGTACTCCCTCCGTATCAAAATATTTGTCGCCATTAACTTTTTTTCACAACTTTGACCATTCGTTTTATTCAAAAAATTATGCAAGTATCATGTACTTTGCTTGCTACATGTTTTATTATTGTAGGTATTTTCAGTTTGACTTATCTTTTTACACATTTGTGGTAATTTTTTGAATAAGACGAACGGTCGAAGTTGGAAGAAAAAGTCAACAGCGACAAGTATTTCGATACGGAGGGAGTATGTACTAAGAACCTACTAGTCATGACACCATCTAGGATTGCTGCCGGAGTTTAAAAATATTATCGAAAAAGAAGAAATATACTCGAGCAGCGCAGATCTCGCTGGGCGACCGCCCCAGCTAGCTCTAATGTGGCTACGCCACCGCTAGATATATAGTAGGTCATTGGAAGCCTGCAAGATTGTTACTAGAGTTGGCCGAAGCTTAAGAGATGCAAGATTGAAGAGCACTCAACAACGGGATCTACCCAAGTCGGACAACCGGACCTGTAGCGATGAGCAAATATCAACAACGGCACAAAGAGCATGAATGCGCAACTGTCGGCCACCGTACCCGTTCATTGAAACGCCTCCGTGGTCATTGGTCAGAATGGCTCCGTCCCAAGCCCACGCTCCATCGCACTAGCTGGTACGTGCACGGTCAAAAAAGGTACCACGAATCTCAAAGCCCCGGCACATGCATATGCTAACCCATTCAGGTCCCCCCACACCAACCGATATTATCCGTGCCCCATTGGATGAAGTACGTGCCGAATTGGCAGATGGAGGAATCTTCTTCGGTTGAGACGTTGCTTTCCCCTGCTCAACGACCTCCATATGTTATCCCTGCACTGCACCAAGGGTTACTAACCAGCCGTGCTGGTGCTCCAAACCTTTAACCTTTTTGAGTACACATGCGATGTGTAGCCACTACCGCCGCCGCCACCGATTCTAAATTAAAAGCCATTACGCTTTCCTACACCACACGGCTCTCTCTCTCTCTCTCTCTCTCTCACTCACTCGTCAGTCATCACAGCTCAGAGCCCCGGGCACACTCACATCTCACCGGAGCAGAGGAGAGCAAAGCAGAGAGCAGAGCGCGGCCACCACTGATCAGCCGCCATGAGCAAGCTGGAGGGCAAGCACCACCGCCACGAGCACCGCCTGCGGTTCTGCTGCGGGTGCATGGCGTCGTTCCTCCTGGCGCTGGTCCTCATCGTGTCCTTCATCGCACTCGTCATCTACCTCGCGCTCCGCCCCTCCAAGCCGTCCTTCTACCTGCAGGACCTCCAGCTCCGCCGCCCCATCACCGTGGGTGACCCGTCCCTCTCGGCCTCCGCGCAGGTCACGCTCGCCTCCCGCAACCCCAACGACCACGTCGGCGTCCTCTACCGCCGCCTCGACGTCTTCGTCACCTACCGCGACGAGCCCGTCACGGTGCCCGTCTCGCTCCCGCCGCAGTACCAGGGGCACCGCGACGTCACCGTCTGGTCCCCCGTCCTGTCAGCGCAGTCCGTCCCCGTCGCGGGGTACGTCGCCGACGCCATGAAGCAGGACGTCGCCGCCGGGTTCGTGTCGCTGCAGGTCAAGGTCGACGGACGCATCAAGTGGAAGGTCGGCAGCTGGGTCTCCGGGAGCTACCACCTCTTCGTCACCTGCCCCGCCACGCTCTCCGCGGGGTTCCCAGGATTCGGCGGCGCCGGCGCCAGTAATGCCTCGCTGTCGGCGCTCAAGTACGCGCAGCCCACGGGATGCAGCGTCGAGGTGTAGGCCGCCAGTGAATGTGGTACGTAGCGCGTGACCGGGGGTACTCTGGCAAAGCGGTAATTATTAATTAGTTTTCTTCGGGTTACATCGTTAATTATTACTACATACGCTGTTAATTTTGTTCATGTAATCATGTCTCATGTTCAGATCATGTGGGAGAATAAATTCATGTTATATTCGGCACTCCTAATGAAATGTGTAGCCATTCCGAAAGTTGAACTCAATGTTACTGAGAGTTAGTTTTATTATGATTTGTTTCTGTAATTTATCCTCAATTTTTAAAAGTATGAGTTTGCTAGTACTATGCATCGCACTAGCATAAAACGAAAGTGGCATTAGGCGACGCGTCACATCGTTCTGTAGCGCATCTATAGCTTGTGTGAGATCCTACATGCAAGGCGCCGGTGTGAGACAGTGACAGCTCGCCAGACACTCCTCGTCGATATGTCATCAGTAGCCGCTTAACTGAGCAGCAAAAATTAGATATAATTCGGCGCTGCGTTCTTGGACTAAGAATTCGGTGCAAGATGGAACTTGTTGACTGCTCATGTAATGTAAGCAAAGTAGGATTATTAGGGCTCATGTATTGGGATTGATCAGAAAAAGCAGAGCCATATGGAGGCACCGACAAAAAGCTGCAACAACACTGAGGAGAGTGGCCACACATCTGCCAATTGGATGCAAAATGACATTGTACTACAGGCCAGGCCACCATAACAATGTTCAACTTATGTAATTTGAATTTCTTGTTTTTTTGTTGTTGTTGTTGAGGAAAACGGATTTCTTGTCACACGCCCCTCCATCTCGATTTCCTTTAGCTCTAGCGAGTGGCGCTTTTCCACAAGACTGCCTTCAGCGTGCTGGGTCCAGCCCATTTACCGTTAGTGGGCTGCTAGCTCGGGCAGCATCATTTGCGACCGGCGGCCTAGGTTAACAACACAACTGTGAAATGAAATTCCCCTAAAAAAACAGAAAGCTAAGAAATGAAGTGTAACAAACATGACTACGCCTTGGCATTCCCAAAAAAGGACCACACCTTGATTTGTCCATTGTGTTTCTCGAATATAAGAACCCTAGTTCTTGATAGAGTAAAATACATCGGAGGTCCATCAACTTGTAAGGCGGTGTCACTTAGGTCTATCAACTCTCAAAATGCATTTCTGGGTCCATGAACTTGTTGAGTCATTCACCACAGGTCCATAACTGTCCAGATATGCTTGTACTGGTGACATGACATGATGACTTGGCTCAAGAAACATCTTCTAGCTGAGGCATTTCAATGAGTAGGTTACAAATGGGCGACACATATACTTAGACATTCCTTGGGTTGAATAACGGTAGCCTCCTCGCGTGTACGACAGGAGTAGGCTGTTGTCGTTTAGCTCCGGAAATATCAAGCATGTGTCACTTATAAGCTGCTCGATGAAATGCCTTAATTAGGATATGCTTCTTCTAGCCAAGTCATCATGTCATGTCACTAGTAGAAGCATATGTGGACAGTTATGGACCTGCGGTGAATGACTCAACAAGTTTATGGACCTAAATATGCATTTTCAAAGTTGATGGACCTAAATGACAACTTCTTACAAGTTGATGGACCTCCGGTGCATTTTACTCTTCTTGATATTTGGAGTGGAGGTGCACGTACACCACCTTTGAACGGAATAATGTTTTTACTGAATACAAGAACCATATAATTCTAAAACTTGCAGATTACTTTGTTGCCAAATTTTGTATGAAAAGAAATGCAATGCTAGCTAGGTATACACATGTTGCTTCAACGTCTCCTACAGAAGAGATTCGATGCAACTGTAAATTTTTTGAAAAAAATCTAAAAATGCACCAGCCGGGAATCGAACCCGGGTCTGTACCGTGGCAGGGTACTATTCTACCACTAGACCACTGGTGCTTCATGTTTCAAATTATTTGGACGGTCATATAGCTGCTGCGGAAGTTCGTTGCGTTTGTTTTTGGGAACAAAACATAATTGCTGGGCTCGTGTTTGAAAACTCTACAAACCTAGAAGAAGCCCGCCCGCATATGGTGGGCTTCCATCCAACAGTTCGAAGTCGAAGATCCATGCAGGCCTTGGCCTTCTCCATGCCAGCAGGTTTCCATACTGCGCCAAGCTGTATAACTACAACTCTACAATACTGTAGGCGGTAGCACATAGCTTTTTTATACATCGGCATGGTACTATGGTAGTGGTGTTGCTTGACAAACACCCCTCCCCAACTCCCCGTGAAAGAAAGCGTCAAGTCTTGCAAATTAGCTATGGGTGTGTTTAGATCCCTGAAATGGAATGCAAAATTCTGGATTTTGCACGGATTTTGAGCTGAAAAGCACTGTTCCGAATTGAAAAGTACTGTAGCACTTTTCGTTTGTTTGTGGTAAATATTGTCCTACCATGACCTAACTAAGCTCAAAAGATTCATCTCGCAAAGTACATCCAAATTGTGTAATTAGTTTTTGATTTCATCTACATTTAGTACTCCTGTGCCGCATTTTTGATGTGATGTTTGATATGATGGGGAATCTTCTTTTTGCATAGTGAATTTTGAGAGAAGTTGGACTTAACACACCTCATGTCGCAATTGTAGGGTACGTAGCTAGCTCTTCTCGTGCACACGCGCGCACGTCTGGGTCCATCCGACGGCGAGTAAAAACAAAGCACGAATACACACTACTACATGTGTTGTGGGTGTAAGGGAAGATCGAGAATTAGCAAGCTGCGTTGCCCTTGGGGACACCACACAACATTATTGGCATAAAAATCTCCGGCACCCATACTGTTGACGAATATACATGTACTAATTAATTAATGAGATTTTTCTACGGGAGCCTATGGAGCATTCTGAGCTCTTTGGTTGATGCTAACTATACGACTTTCTGATGGGCAATCAGGCAGTAAGTACCTCGCAATTTATGTGGTTGTACACGTAGCTGTGTGACGTTGTGTATACATTCATATAAAGTCATAAGTTTTTTTACAGAAAATTTACTGTTTTTTTGCAATTTTTTAACCACATATATTTGCAATTAGACACGTAACTTTATTTACTATGTTTTGACTTTTTACTAGTTCTGACAATCTGTTTTTGGATCTTTTGGGCTTTCGTTAAACCTAAATTTGTTCTATGTTTATGGTTAAAAACATATTTTTGATCCAAAATTCATCATTAGCACAAGACAAGTTTGGATGTTATTTTTGTGAAAGGGACAGGAGCGAGGGGGCTTGCCCCTAACAAATGTGGATGTTAATACCAATGCTAAAAATATGATACGACCAAGCACGGTCTGCTGGAAATGAGCCATCATGTAGAAGATTGGAATAGATGTGTGATCTGCAAAGTCCAACATTTGTACCGCCGACTATATATCCAGTATGTAGGCTGGTACATTATTGGCTCAGAGTTAGTAGCTCATGCATTATATCTTAATCATGCTATTGTCTATAACAAATTTAGAAACATATGGTTTCCTCTGCTATTAATAAGTACTCAATGGGCGATGCTTTGGTCTTAATTAGCGTTATGATATCTTAAAGTAGTACACCAACATGATGACCTGGAGGACTTCCTTCACTACTAGGGATGTGCTTATTGATGACGTTCTCCTTTCGTCACAGAAGATGTCATAATCGTCACAGAGTTTCATCTGTGACGATTTTGTGACGAAAATCAGATCGTCACTAAGGTCGCGTCACATTTGGACATGCGTGACGAAATGTCATTTTCGTCACACATGTGATGCCAATCTGTGACGAAAAGTCCATCGTCACAGATGTGGTTTCAATCTATGACGAACCGTTTTGGTCACGGATATAGCCTCATTTTCGTCACAAACCGTCGTCTGTCGGGCGTCTTGACGGCGCCGTTAACGGCGTTAGTTAGTTTTGTGACGTCCCGATTTGGTCACAGATTGGTTTAGATTTCGTCATAACTGTCCGTTTGCATGTTGACCGACGGCGTTCGCCACGTAGGATGCTGACGTGGCAGCTAACGTGGCTGCTGACATGGCAACTGATGTGGCAGCTGACCTGGCTGCTGACGTGGCAGGCCCTTTATTCGTCATAGATTGTCCCTCATTTTGGTCACAGTTTTTCCCTCATTTTGGTCACAGATTGTCCTTTATTGAGCCACGTGGCTTGATCTGATCAGTTTTATTTCGTCACAAAAGTGCAAATGGTAATTTTCAATACAATTTACAAATAATACTGAAATAACAAAAAAACTTGCATAAATTAACAGATCCAGTATTCCAATGACCAAACAACTCCATACACTATACCACAGCCCCGAAGTAGCAACTTCGTTGTGGTCGGCACAAGTCGTTTCAACAACTGAGCATCCGTCAGTATAGAGTTATACCGACCTCAACTATAAGTCGCTGTAAGTGGCGTTGGTATAAGTTTATACCGACCAACAACCTTTATAGCGACCAATAGTTAAATGCTATCAAACTAGCTAGATACTACATTACACATCGTAGGTAAAGATGGCTCCTGTTGGCATCCATCAGCAGTTCAACACTATAATCAGCTTAGCTTTTTACCTAGCACCCATCCTAGAAGTTCCTGGAAACCAAAAGCAAAATGCAATCAGTGGCATCCTATAAACCTCCATTATCAAAGAAAAGTGAAAACCACATGGATAAACAGGTTGCTTGATATTCAAATCCTAGAGGCGCAATGTGCAAGTTTGTTTATACTAAATTAAGAGAAGGCAACTGAAGTAATTTCATATGTATGTACCAAGGAATAGGTAGCATGCATGTGATGGGAGCAAAAACAACAAAAAAATGACGCTGAGGAAAACAAAATGAAATGGTGATTGGATTGATTGCCTGTTGGTATTCATGGATAATCAGATAGTACCTCCAGCACCTGCAAAAGTTCATTCAGTTTCAGAGGTAAACCTCTTGCCTAGGTAATCAACTACTATATATCTCAAAACAATGATAGAAGAAACACGAGCAAATTTCAGGGTTGTAGTTTGTGCAACAGAACATGCAATGCTTAGTCACATTTGAAAAATGTCTCCAACTGAAAGCACTGGAATGGAGGCTGACAGTGATTTAGTAAAAAAATTAGTTCAGTATGATGAAAGTTAGACACCACATATTGGTATCGAAACAAAACAGAAGAGTTTTGTTTAGAAAAACTGAAGCAGGCTATATTTATCTATTCTCTCTTAAAATTGTTCATGCTGGATGGAAATTTATCTGAAAGAGAAATGATTATCTATGAAGTGGCAAAATCCTAGAGAATTCGCAACCACAAGCTTGTCCAATTTCAATGAATCTGCATGACTGCAGACCTTCCTTAAACCACTGCATTTACAACCATGAGCCCCCCAACCTTAAATTTAGCACAAATATGATTTTCAAATCCTACTTTGCAACTCAATGCCAACTCATATAGCACGCAAGTCTGTTTCCAAATGTTTCACTCAAATTTTTCTATGATGTTTTGGAGGAAAAAATGCCTTGTGTCAAGGTACAAGAGCAACTGTGCAGCATACAAAAATGCATCAGGGTTTCCAAGAAACAAATCTTGTTCATGTCTATGTTCTACCATACATATGGTACCTCTGAGCATACAAAATGATGGACATAATTACCTTTTTAACCTTGTCCTCTGACTGTCATACTCAATAATGGACAAACTTGATCTAACAGAAACATGATATTTTCAAAGTTATCTGAAAAGAGAATAAGAAATAAAAGATCGTGAGAACCAGATCTAACATGTAATTCAATTATGCAATTTGCAAAAACAAGAACTTGAGGTTCTCAGATTCTGATTGCCATGTCCGTAGTTTGTAGCTGATCACCACACAATTGGGGAAACAAATATTGCTTATACACAAATACTTCAAGCATAAATACAGGTCGAGCATCTCATATTGGGTAAAGCAAAGTACCTTCATTATCCACATAGCTGCAGGAATTACTTGTAAATACAGGTCGAGCATCTCTCTGCAAAAGTAAAAAGAAAAAAAATGGTTACAGGTCGACCATAAAGTATTTGATTTAATATGCATTGTCTCACCAACATCTAATAAGGTAAATCAATGAAGACATAAATTAGTTTAAGCAAAAATTCAGGAACTTTAATGCTTTCTAATAAAGGGTAAAACAGGCATTACCACCTCTTGTGCTGCGCAGAAACTTGATAATCACAAATTATGCCAATTCTAAGGCAAACTGTGTATTACAATTCAAAGAAGAACAAATAACATTTATGAGTTCAGTAACTAATCAACAACCCTTAGTTTATCTATCGCAAATAAAATGCAGGTAGAAGTTTTTAACATAATGAAGGGACAATTGCAAATTTGCAACCACCATCATGCAAATTTATTACTAATTTCAAACAGTAACATCTGTATACGTCCATAGCATATGAATCCCAGATTTTGCTTGAGAAGTTCCTTCCTAAACTAAGATTCACGACTCCAAAAACTCTAAATAGCACAATCAAATAGGAGCAGACACAAAATACCTGTGAGCAAATTCTTCGTTGCGGAACCTAAAGGCCGTGGTCAGTTACCAACAATCACCAGATCTGTATTCTTACACTTAGCCTGTTTGCAAATTAAGGTCAAATGAATATGAATGCCTCTATAATCCATATACAGAAAAAAGTAGCACCTAACCCCCTTTCACAAATGTCAACCCTGATCAACTATCATTACTTGTAGTAACAACATTATAATTTATTCAGTTTCAACATTATTATAATATAATGTGCTAGACCATGTGCAGCTTATAGGCATGTAACCCAGTTACTGAAGTTTAGCTTAACAGATTGGTGAACTAATTAATGGTTGATCCCAACGATACAACATCATACAACTAGTACCAAATTCAGAACAAAATCGGGGGTTACAGGAGTTGAGGACACTGACAAGGGATCGGATGCATCCTCCTCGTTGACTCAGCGAGGAGGTAAACATGGAGATGAGAACGAGAAGGGATTCTCACTGGCGACGACGAGTTGTCCGCTGTGTGACGTGGGCGTGATGCGGGGTGGGGGGATGAGGGGATGGACGGCGTCGGGGTTGGAGAGCTTGTGATGTTGGGGACGGCGAACCGAGCACCGGAGGGAGTAGGGCGCCTCCTCGCCCGGCCTTGACCCCGCCGCCGGATCCGGCCTGGAGGAGGAGACCGCCGCCGACGAGGAAGCTCGCCGTGAGGAGAAGGTCGCCACCAGCCCGCGCCGCGCCTCTTGACCGGACCTCGATCCTGCCACCTTGCTTCGTGGGATGAGGAAGTCAGGGAGGGAGGAAGGAGGAGCTGCGCCGCCATGCGCCGTCGGTGCCTCCATCAGGCCGCTCCCGTCAGCGACGAGGGAAGCCGCGAGCGGCGGCGGCGGCGGGATCTCGCGCGTGCTCGCGTGGATGGAGGCGATGAGAGAAAATGTTGTTGTTGACTTTCGAATGCAAGGACTCGGTGCTAAGTCATCAGACACATGGGCCTAGCTCCTTTTGCCGGACTGTTTTGAGTCATCGTAAAGAGCCCACATAGGGTTGCTCTAAACTTTATCAATTTTATTATCAAAGGGATACTATTATCTAATCTAATTAATCACTAGAAAGCATACCAAGTCTGTCACGATGAATCCTTGAATTTTGTGGGTTTATAATTTTTCTTGGTAACATTTTTATTTTTTCTGTTAAACATTTTATCGTCCTTAATTATCTATCAAGTTAAATATAATTTACCTTCATGTAAAAAAACTCAAATGTTTACTTTATTCCAAGTGCATCCAATAATCATAGAAATTTAAGCAACATCTCCCGCATCAACGCGCGGGGAATTCACCTAGTGCAGCTTGATTTCTAGGTGTTTTCTACGAAACGCCGACACTTATGTGCTAAAAGGAGGTGTTTGAGGAAAAACGTCTGCAAATAGAAGTTTTTAAGGCATTTCTCCAAAACGCCATTAGCAAAACGCCTGCAAATGCATATTGTGCTGTAGTGTACGGCGCTGCCGTGGGAGCAGGTAGGGGGCACGATAGAGACACAAAAGAGGATAGAGAGAGAGGTGTACCTGGGAAACGCCGCCACCGCATCCTACGCCCGCCGTCTCCGCAGCTGCATCCCGCAGGATTTGACATGGTCGGCGATACAGGATTTGGATTTGGCGAGGGGCCGAATCCCTTGACTCACACGACGTTGGGCAGAGAAGAGGGAGGCGCTTGGGAGGACGGGCGGCATGGGGAGACGGGTGAGGCGGGGAGGGGTGGGCGGAGTCGGCGGCGGCAGCGGCGACGATGGGAGGGACGAGCGGCGCTGGGAGACGGGCTGAGAACCGGAAGGGTGCGGTGGGGTTAGGGATAAAGGAGCTAGGGTTGTTGCAATGTTAAATGGGTGGAGATTGTGGACCGGCTCTCATGGGCCTTATTTATTTTTCTTTTGTCTTCTGTTTTCCCTTTTTCTTTTATTATTTTTCTCTTTTTCTTTTTCTTTTTCTTTTTCTTTTTCGGTTCTCATGGGCAAAGATGTATAGTACCACTTTGTTTAAATTATTTGAATTTTTTTATAAGATGGTTATGAAGGTAAAATATATTGTTGTGTGAATCTGTGGACTTTTTTGACCAAGTTTAGTTATTATTGTAATTATTTGTTGAATTACTCTAGAATAAATGTTAAAATACCATAAATTGGATGAAAAATCTGAAAACTTGCATGGGCTCCTCCTTTTGGTGTATTATGTTGTCAAAAAAGTTTCAAGTGATTCTGAGAAAGTGATGATGCACATCACCACTAAAGCATACATGTCTCACACATGCCATTGTCACTAAGCGAGAGATGTTCATCCCTATGTGCGATGTATAGTACCAGTTACTCGAAATCATTTGAAACTTTTTTAGATGCTTATGGATCCAAACTATGATGTTGTGTGAAATTTCGGAATTTTCAGACCAAGTTTGCATAATATTGTAATTATTTGTTGATTTAATAAAGAATAAGTATTAAAATAATCTAATCTTGTTTAAAAAACCTGAAAATTTGCATGAGCTCCTCCTTTTGGTGTATTATGTTGTCAAAAAAGTTTCAAGTGATTCTGAAAAAGTGATGATGCACATCACCACTAAAGCATACATGTCTCACACATGCCATTGTCACTTAGCGAGAGATGTTCATCTCTATGTGCGATGTATAGTACCAGTTACTTAAAATCATTTGAAATTTTTTTAAGATGCTTATGGATCCAAACTATGATGTTGTGTGAAATTTCGGAATTTTCAGACCAAGCTTGCATAATATTGTAATTATTTCTTGATTTAATAAAGAATAAATATTAAAATCATCTAATCTTGTTTAAAAAACCTGAAAATTTGCATAAGCTTCGCCTTTTGGTGTATTATGTTGTGAAAAAAGTTTCAAGTGATTCTGAGAAAGTGATGATGCACATCACCACTAAAGTATACATGTCTCACACATGCCATTATCACTTAGTGAGAGATGTTCATCCCTATGTGCGATGTATAGTACCAGTTACTCGAAATCATTTGAAACTTTTTTGAGATACTTATGGATCCAAACTATGATGTTGTGTGAAATTTCGGAATTTTCAGACCAAGCTTGCATAATATTGTAATTATTAGTTGATTTAAGAAAGAATAAATATTAAAATCATCTAATCTTGTTTAAAAAACCTGAAAATTTGCATGATCTCCTCCTTTTGGCGTATTATGTTGTGAAAAAAGTTTCAAGTGATTCTGAGAAAGTGATGATGCACATCACCACTAAAGCATACATGTCTCACACATGCCATTGTCACTTAGCGAGAGATGTTCATCCCTATGTGCGATGTATAGTACCAGTTACTTGAAATCATTTGAAACTTTTTTGAGATGCTTATGGATCCAAACTATGATGTTGTGTGAAATTTCGAAATTTTCAGACCAAGCTTGCATAATATTGTAATTATTTGTTGATTTAATAAAGAATAAATATTAAAATCATCTAATCTTGTTTAAAAAACCTGAAAATTTGCATGAGCTCCTCCTTTTGGTGTATTATGTTGTGAAAAAAGTTTCAAGTGATTCTGAGAAAGTGATGATGCACATCACCACTAAAGCATACATGTCTCACACATGCCATTGTCACTTAGCGAGAGATGTTCATCCCTATGTGCGATGTATAGTACCAGTTACTCGAAATCATTTGAAACTTTTTTGAGATACTTATGGATCCAAACTATGATGTTGTGTGAAATTCCGGAATTTTGAGACCAAGCTTGCATAATATTGTAATTATTTGTTGATTTAATAAAGAATAAATATTAAAATCATCTAATCTTGTTTAAAAAACCTGAAAATTTGCATGAGCTCCTCCTTTTGGTGTATTATGTTGTGAAAAAAGTTTCAAGTGATTCTGAGAAAGTGATGATGCACATCACCACTAAAGCATACATGTCTCACACATGCCATTGTCACTTAGCGAGAGATGTTCATCCCTATGTGCGATGTATAGTACCAGTTACTCGAAATCATTTGAAACTTTTTTTGAGATGCTTATGGATCCAAACTATGATGTTGTGTGAAATTTCGGAATTTTCAGACCAAGCTTGCATAATATTGTAATTATTTGTTGATTTAATAAAGAATAAATATTAAAATCATCTAATATTTGTTAAAAAACCTGAAAATTTGCATGAGCTCGTCCTTTTGGTGTATTATGTTGTCAAAAAATTTTCAAGTGATTCTGAGAAAGTGATGATGCACAACTCTGGCCGAGACTCAACATCTGGCCGCGATCAAAACTCTGGCCGAGACTCAACATCTGGCCGCGATCAAAACTCTGGCCACGATCAAGGGTACTCGGCCCAACTTCTCATCGATGCAGGTAAAGGCCCATTATTCATTAATAAAGTTACAAATAAAAAAAAACTGCATACCTACAACATGAAAGACCACCTAGTGCAGTGGTAGAGCTCCTACCTGTGTATCACCAGGTCCCTGGTTCGATGCTTCGCGGGAGCCTTTTATTTTTGCGAAAGACAATTAAAAAGAGCGTTAGTTGTGGCCCACAGAAAAAAAAAGATGGGCCGTGTGGCAGACACATCACACGTCGTTAAGTGCACTACTAATTTGTGACCAATTTGTTTCATCATTAGTTGTGCCAAACGATTCAAATAAATTATGACGATATCAAATCTAATTTGTGACCACTAGGTTTCATCATTACCATACGCCATACCAAACATAATCTATGACGATCTCCTTTTACTGTTTTGTGACGTAAATTTCAATTTTGTCATTATTCTTTCAACCAAATCTTCGTCACTTGCAACTTATGATGAAGATGGACATTTCATCATAGAATACATACCATTTTGTGACCAAAGTAAGTAGCGTCACGAGCAGATCGTCACTGATGATCACTTTTCTAGTAGTGCTTGTTAAAGAGTTGATATTGATATGACACGGTAACTATATTCATAGTCCAATACAAACTTCAAACCATTGCGTGTGGTCCAGCATTATGACATAGCTAGCACTAGGCCACAAATAATTTCCGCTAGCAGCTAAAAGAGGTCTTTGCTAGCAGACGCAGCATCCGCCAACAATCTTGAGCCAGCACAAATGGCCCTTTGTGTTGACGGGCGCCGCTTTCTGTGCTGGTGGTGAGGTTACTCCACCCGTCAGCAAACATTTTTTCCATTCCGCTATAGTTCACCTATATTTGTTATTATTTGTATTTGTCCACCAAATTTCACCCATATTTGTTTATATTTATCCGCTAAATTCACTCATATTTGTTATTATTTGTATTTGTACACCAAATTCAAATATGTATCTCAACCACATACAGCAAACTAGCATAATACATAAGTCACATTACTAAAAAGCATTGTACATAATAGATAATCTACATTATTGAAATCCAACATTTCGAATAGATCGAGTAGTTATTTGCCACGCTAGAAGCATATATTTTGTTCTATCATACAGATATGCATGTTACGTTTATAGGCACTATTTTCAGTAAAATACCAAAATTTCAAGTTTTTCTGTCATCATCTTAGTTGGACATATTGCTAGACATGATTTTCTAAATAACGTCCGACTGAGTAAACAATCCACAAATGGTTTAGCTAGTCGTGTTAAAGCTTCATCTATGTTAACCAAAAGAGCTGTGCATTTCAAAATCCCTCATAATTAATATTGCATCATTAGTGTTTGCTAGGATCTTGACTTATTAATGCAAAATTTCATTTTTCTTATACAATATCGAAAACAAGAAGAACCCTGTAAATCCTTTCAAATGCATATGTGAGTAGGAATTTGAATGAAATTAATGCTATGTTTGCTAGGATCTTGACTTATTAAAGCAAAATTTCATTTTTCTTATGCAATATATATAAAACAAGAAGAACCCTGTAAATCCTTGCAAATGCAAATGTGTGAGTACATTAACAAATTTGTATGAAATTAATGCTTGGTGACATGGTGGCCGATGAGGCACACCTCATCCATTTCATGGTTTTTTATCGCAACCCCTTCCTGGGGCACTACTACCTACTACTACTTCATTGGGGTTGCTATAGATTAGGTTGGCTTACATCCGAGTGGCATACACATACAAGGGCATGACTAGTTTGTACTGCCTCCGTTCACGAATGTGTCGTTTCGGACAGGAGTTTTGTACTGGAAATAGGCTAAATTTTTTTGGTATGAACGTCATTTAAAAAGGAACGGAGAGAGTATTATGCCAAGCTATGTTTGCATAGCCAATTGGCAGTTTTGCACGCACATGATCCTTCATCACAAATGCAGCATGCCGATCATTATTCTTCATGGTCAAAATTGGAAAAGGAGTTCGCGTGTAAATAATATCACAGCTCAAATTGACACAACTTGTATAAGCTTTTATTTCACGTATACGAAGTTACAGGGACATACATGCTTTTAGCAACAAGGTCAACAGTTTGCAAGAAAAGATCTCGAAAGATCAGCTCTCCCGAGATCACTCGGACCCGAAAATTAAAGAAAAGAACACACAGATTCGGACCAACTGACAACATAGGTGCTGAGGTGCACAAGATCTCGCATCAGATGATGCGTGGAAGTGTGGGACGTTTCATCGATCAACTGGTCACTCGATCAGAGGGGGCAGGTGAAGTCTGCGGGGCAGACCTTGCCGCAGTGGTTGAGGAGGAGGCGCAGGTCGACAGGCACATTGCGCTTGATCCCGAGGATGTTGGCCTTGATGGCAGTGCACAGGCAGACGGCGGCGTCGAGGTCGACAAGCCCCTTCAGCAGCGGGCAGCACTGGTCGTTCCCCAGGCCGGGGATGTTGAGCTTGAGCAGGTTCAGCACGTTGGCGCACAGCTGCAGCTTGAGCGCGTTGATCGGGCACGATCCTCCGCCGCCGGAGGGCGTCGGCACGACCGGCGGGGTGGGGACCACTGGTGGGGTTGGGCAGTGCGGCGTGCAGCCGTGCACGGCCGCCGCAAAGGCGAGGACGGACAGGGCGTGGAAGAGGGCAAGCTTGGATGGCGCCATTGCTATCAGCTAGCTAGCTGTAGCTTCAGGTGTGTGCTATATGAGCTGCTAGGTATAGCTAGGCTGTGAGCAGTGCATGAGCTCGTGTGTTGGGATGGTTCTCTTGGGGTGGTGTTGTGGGTTGTATTTATAGGCTAATTTTGCGAGTATGTTGGTGAATGCGACAAAGGATTGGTGTGGCCGTGGCCCCGTGATGAAGTAATTAGCTTGCGTTGGTCGTTTCATGGGGCAAAGTGTTTGATTGGTTATCTTCAACTATTTGCTCGATATTCATTAACATGTTAGCGCTCAATACTTCAATTCCTTTGATCTCAGAAAATCCATCGAGACATCAAACTGGTACTCCCTCTTCCCAGAATATAGTTTCAGTTAGACTTTTTCAAAGTTATTTTTTTTAACTTTGACCAACAATAAATCTTAAAATAATTTATTTAATTTATTTTAAATAGAAAAGATTACATATTTTTTTTGTGAGGTAAAGATTACATATTTTGATAGTTGGTTTCATGGTAAATCTATCAATATCATTTTTATGTTATTTGTATTTATGTTTATTTCGTTATTCACGGTAAAGTTGAAAAGTTTGGCTTTGAAAAAGTATAAACAAAGCTATATTCTAGGACGGAGGGAGTATGGTATATGGCACTTTGACAAAAACTATTTGGTAAATATGTAATAAAATTGTGAATGTTCTATGTTATGAAAGCATTATTCATAACGAATCTAATATACATACAAACAATTGTATCATGTCTCTCTATACGTAGGAGTTTTCAAATACTGACATGCAAAAAAACAAAAGTTTGATCAACACCAATGCTAATTGGATTTATTATATTTACTAGTTGCATTACGTGGAAAATCCCAAGGTACTGATCCTTCTACCTTATATTGTGAATGAAAAATAAAATGAGTTGACATAGAGCGTGCGCGGTGCCAGTCGTGCTGTCTTCCCATGCTTCATGGGATGGGTGTTCATACACACAGGTCTGAAACAAGGCGGAAAAGACACGGATATCAAGCAATACCACTACCATGCCGATATATAAAAATCTATACTGCCAGTTAGTATTGTATCCATCACGTATTCACGTAGATCCAGCAGGGCCGCATACAGCCATGCATGAATTTTGATTTAGAGGCCTGCGTGCCGACAACAGGCTCAGCGCATTAGCAAAGTAATTAATTAACTTATATTATTGGTAGCCACTGTAGAAAGAAGGCCAAGGCCTGCTTAAAAACACACATAGGCTTGGCTTCTACGCTGGAGAAGCCCACCATCCAATGCGGGCCTCTAAATTTGTATATGGTTTTCGAAGACGAGACCAACAATTCTGCTCGCCTTGAAAACCATCCTGTATCTCAGGTGATTCATGTTAACTATGCCGATTAAAAAACTTATAACTAATGTGGTCTAGTGGTAGAATAGTACCCTACCACGGTAATCCGTTTTTTCCCTCGAAACGTTCTGCTTTCTGATCAATCTCAATGCTGAAATGCTACGAGTATCTTCAAATAAATCGTGAAACTGTACATATTGCAGTCTGCACGCTCTTCATACAAACAGTTGTATCCCATCGCTCTATATGATTTTTCAAATGTTAACAGTCGAAACAAACAAAAACATAATCTGACCAATACTGCTATTTTTCCAGATAATGGAAATTTCCGGTCCATCCTCTCTACTTCAATCGCTAGATAAAAAGGAGAATCGAAAAGCAAAGGCTCCCAAACAGTTCTAAAGCTCACTAGCCAACAAAGTTCCAAAGAAGTGCTCGTCTTCGTGAATAGCTCATTTGTCTTCTGCTCATGCTGCAATATTGACTAAAATCGCAGCTAATAGATTCTCTGAAAATAACCTACATAAAAGACGAGTGTTTAACATTATCAAAGATGATATCATTTCGATAACGTCATATTGCCCAACATAGAGCCGTTGCCCCTTAGAATAGTAATGACTTCCTAAGTATTAAAATGTTGAAGCTAGTTGAATAGCATGTGGGTTACTGATCTAGGTGGTCTTAAACTAGTAGCCACTTGGATAGTCCTCCAGATTACCTTTGCATGTTGGCATTCAAAAAGTAAGTATTTAATTGTTTCATTACAATTGCAATAGCTACACTTTTGACTGCCCTTCCAGTTTTTCCTCAAAAGATTATCCTTGGTTAGAATGACTCCTTTTTGTAGGTACCAAAGCAAAATCTTAATCTTTAGGGGAATTTTAAGTTTTCAAATCAATTTATGACGGAAGGAGGAATTTTGGTTCATTAGTTGAAGATACATAGAGTGAGCCGTAAATTATCCGCTCTTGGTTAAGTGCCATACAAAAGTATCCTTTTTCAGAGTTAAATTAAAATTGGAGACCTGCGCCACTAGTCTTAGCCATTCATTTAGTTTCTCGCCCACCAACGCTCTTCTAAAAGAGATGTTCAACGGTGTTGAACTCATGATATTTGCAACTGTATCATGTGGATGATGACAAATATTGTATATGTTGGGGTAGAGGTTTTTGAATGACCGGTTTGATGCCCATTTATCTTTCCAAAATATCGTTTGTGTTCCATCCTTTATCCGTAAGGCTTCATTCACTATGACCTCTTCTTTGATCTTCATAAGCCCTCTCCAGAAATGAGAGTCACCTTGTTTGGTTTTTAACTTGTGTTAGAGATTTGGAACTTAGGTATTTATTCCAAAGTAGTGTTTGCCATGTCCCTTTGTTATTAAGAAAACTTATTATCCATTTGCTCAATAGAGCTTTATTCTAGAGTTGGAGATTTATAATACCAAGACCTTCTTAATCTTTAGGGCGGCAAATTATGTCCCATTTTGCTAGGCGGTATTTCTTTTTATCTTTTCCACCTTGCCAAAAGATTCTAGATCGATATTGATCAAGTTTATTCAGTACCTCTTTGGTATCTCAAAAAAGGACATCATAAACATGTGTAAACTACTAAGCACAGAGTTTATGAGGATTAATCTACCTCCATATGACAAGTGCTTGGCCTTCCAACAAGAGAGTTTCTTTTTGAAATGCTCTTCGATCTTTCTCCGGTAAATATTTAGGAGTTTTCTATGATGCATTGGGATCCCTAAATATCGAAATGGGTATTCCCCTGTGTTGGAACCAAAGAGTTCGATATATTCATCCTTGGATTCTTTTGCTTTACCATAACAATTTTTTTGGTCTTACGAAAGTTTATTTTGAGGCCTGATAATTACTCAAAAACAGTCAACAATAATTTCATATTTTTGGCTTGATCTAGATCATGATTGTGGTAAAGGATAGTGTCATCTATGTATTGCAATATTGACAACCCATCCTCTACCAGATGCGGGATGACCCCTTTTATTTGATCATCATCATTTGCCCTCTTAATTAAGATGGCAAGCATGTATGTTATGATGTTAAATAAGATTGGTAACGTGGGGTCACCTTGACGCAAACCCTTTTTGTTTGGAAGTAGTGACCAACTGACCAATGTCGTCATTGACTTTGATCCCAATGCTACCCCTAGAAACAAAGCTTTCTATCCATCTGGACCACTTTGGTGAGAATCCTTTCATTCTTAGAGTTTGTTGAAGAAATGACCACTTGACCTTATCATAAGCCTTTTCAAAATCAATTTTAAATATGGCCCTGTCAAGTTTGTTTGTATGCAATTCGTGTATGGTCTCGTGTAAAATGACTGCTCCTTCCATGATATTTCTACCTGGCATAAAGGCAGATTGGCATGGATTAACAACATTTTGAGCTACTATAATTAGTCTATTCATGCCGGCCTTTGTAAAAATTTTAAAACTGACATGGAGTAGTCATATTGTATATTGTCGAATTTGTCTCGCATCACTAGTCTTTGGGAGCAGAGTAATTACTCCAAAGTTAAGACCAATAATGCTAATTGGATTTATATTTTCGATCAAAGGTGGTATTCATATTTTGTTGACTGGCTGCAGTACGTGGAAAACTCCACCCATTCAAGCCTAGCCCCTATCTAATAATATAGTATCATACAACTTGATATGCAATAAGTCAATAATGCATGAAGGTTAGAGAATGCATATATATTGTGCATCAAAAATTAAAACGAGTTGACATAGAGAGAGTGTGTGTGGTGCCAAGTTTCTTTCCCTAGGATTTTAGCCAGCAAATCGTAGGGCAAGATTTCTTTCCGTCAAAACCGGCCCTAGGAATCTTTCCCTACAAAAAATCCTAGTGAAATCAGTTTCTCTATATGGTATTTCATCCTTTCCCTAGGATGTGGAGTTGTAGGGAAATTTGGAGTTTCTAGTAGTGGTCGACCATTATTGTTGATGGATCAACGATCATCAGCCACAGGAAAAAACACATTGTATTATTGTTGATATTACACGCTGAAAGTCTATTATAGAGGTTGGCATTCGGGTATCTTAAAATTCGGGTTTTCAATGTAGCTACCCGAAATATAGAATACCCAAAATTTCAAGTTCCGGTTCGGGTTTTCCCGAAATACCCAATTAGTTGCAATCCTACGTCCTCAACCACCATCATGCTATGGCTACAACTATAATAGTGTGTGGGATGAAACAAAAATACATTTTAACATAATCACCTGCTAATGTAAACATCAAGCAATAAGCAAATCGGTTGATCTAACTAATAAAGTTTACTACATTTACAGCCTACTAGTGCATAATATAATAGCTATTAGTATAGTTCGGATAATTCGGGTACCGGAGTTCAATACCCGAATTGAATTTCTCTGATTAAATTCGGGTTTCTCAGCTTCATACCCGAAATAGTGTTCGGGTAATTCGGGTTCGGGAAATTGTGCCTACCCCTTTATCTAGCACTACGACGTACTGGAAGTGTAGTTTTTTCAAAAGCTAAACTGGGAGCTCCGCCTGAACTCCCGTACTAGATGATGATCATAGCTACAAAATTATAGGGCTAGAATTTTGGAAAAAACCACTAGCTGCTTCTATATATCATTGAACTATATATGATAAGTTTCTGTGGCTCGCTATACATTTTGCGAATGGATTGGATTTCTTCACCTCCCAACTCCCTCCCATGAATGATCATTTAGTCTTCAGATTCGCAACATTTGGCTAATTCTGGATTAATTCCTTGTCACTGAGCGTGCAGATTTGTTTCGACTGTTAACATTTGAAAAATCATATAGAACGATGGGATAAAACTGTTTGTATGTGAGCGTGCAGACTGCATGATGTACAGTTACACGATTTAAGTCATGTTTAGTTTCTCCCCCAAAAAATTTTCAACTAATCACATTAGATGTTTGGACACATCTAATGAGTATTAAATGTAGACAAAAAATAACTAATTGCACATATTGTGACAACTTTGTGAGATAATTTTTTAAACCTAATTAATTCATGATTGACAATGTTGCGTTATAGTAAATATGTGCTAATGATGAATTAGTTATGCTTAATAAATTCGTCTCACGATTTTTAGCTGAGTTCTGTAATTAGTATTTATTAGTGTCGGAACACCCTTTCCGATATCTCCTAAAATATCTAATGTGACACCGCAAATTTTTTCACCTATGGATTTATACACCTCGCCGATCTAAAAATAGATACTCGTAGCTTGAGATTGATCTGAAATACAGAATGCCTAGTCACCGACAAAACTGCAACACTAAGGACAGGTGGCGTGGCGACACATCCGCCAATTGGTTCTGAAAAGGACATTGCTCAATTTATTTAATTCGCATTTCTTGCGTTTTGTTTTGAGGAAAAAAATGGATTTCTTCCATCTCGATTTTCTTTAGCTACAACGTTCTGAGTCTAGGCGTCCAGCCCATTTACCATTAGTGGGCTGGTAGCTCCTTCAATTGTATTTTTTAAAAACAAAATGAAAAACATTGCACCAGCCGGGAATCGAACCCGGGTCTGTACCGTGGCAGGGTACTATTCTACCACTAGACCACTGGTGCTTTACGCCTAACATTAGTTGTCAAGCTATTAATCACATATCTAATGGTGAATCACTGTGCTTATCTAGGTCTTAGCGTTGCAGGATGAATAGCTTGAAGGCTTCGCTGTTCTATGGTAAGAGGGCTTTAACGATCAAGTATGGATGAAGAAACCGGAGTTGTCTGCAGCAAATGAGCTCTACATATACATCTATCACTACGCCTCAGTGTTGTTCAAATTTGCACTACGAGATCTGAGATCTTTGTAAATGCAGTAAATGAGCCAAATTTTACTTGGTCTAGGTTCACTCACAAAAAGGAGGTAACAAATGTAGCAAAGGGAGGAAGATTTAGCTAGCCTTGCTGAGCAAATGTTGCTGAACAAGTAACCGAGGCTTTCACGGCGGTTGTTTGCTTGGAATTGAAGGCAAGCAGAAATTTAGAGGCCCGGAGGCTTCTCCAGCAGAAGGTAGTATGAGTTGAAATTTTTAATGTTTGAGATTCGTGCAATAACCCACAATCATTAGATCGCACAACTAAACTCTATCCACACACTCTCTCTCCCCTGTCCCCCGTTTCTCACCTGCCGCCGCCACCCTCGCGTGTCGCTCGACCCCGCGTGTGCCCAAGCTCCGTGTGCGCTTGTCATTGTCACCGCCCGCCACGGCCGCCCGAGCTCCCCGCGCGAACTGGGCCGGCGCTCCGCGCGCTACTGACGGCCGGACCCGCCACCCTGCGTGCCGTCGTGTGCTACCTGGGTCGGGCTGAACCTCTGCGCGCTGTTGCGGACGGCCGACCCTGCTGTCCTATGTGCCGCCGCGACCGATCGGCATGCCGCTGCAGGTGAAAGAGGAAGAGGAAAAATGTTTTAATTTTTTCTAGAAAATGTTGAAACATTTAAAAAAATGTTGAACAACATTTTCATGAAAATGTTGGTGAAAACGTTTTGGAAAAATATTGGATCCAACGTTTTCTCTAAATAAATGTTGGTGCAACTCTTTCCAAAACATGTTGGTTCAACTTTTTATGAAAAATATTGGTTCAACTTTTTGTTTGAAAAATATTGTAACATTTAAAAAATGTTGTAACATTTTTTAATTAATAATCATGAGGTGTGATGGTTGGAAAAATAATAACCAGCAAGTTTAGATGGACTTTGGTGGGCTGGAAGTTTCAACTCGTATCCACCTTCCGGTAGGCATATACACTGCTGGGGATTCAACATACCGGATCTAAAACCCTTTTTAGTACCGGTTGTCTACCCGGTATTGTCCTGTTGGTACTAAAAAGAGGAAGCCTTTAGTACCAGTTAGTTTACCCGGTACTAAAGGAAAATTTACCGATGACCTGATACTAGAGTTGCCACCTCCCACCGCCATTCCTCCCCTTTTCCTTTCTTTTTTTATTTTCTATTCTTTCTGAATCTCTTTCATCTCTATAATCACATCAATTCATTTGATCTCACAATCACAATCTCACAATTTCACATACATATACTTCACACATGCACATATATCTCACACCAAAAAATTCAGAGTCTCACAAATCTCTTATACACTTCATAAAGATAAGAGAAATGAAGAAGGAAATAGGACACACCACCGACGGCCGACCGCCGCGGCCAGCTCTGCCGGCCTCCTGTCGAGCCGCCTGCCCTTCGTCGCGCCCTAGCCGGCGCCCGTCGTTGCTGGGCCAGCGCACGCCGCCACTAGGCCGCCGCACGCGTCTGCACCCGCCGTCGTCAGGGCCTCCTCCTTGGCTGGCGCACCTTGCCGCGCCGCAGGCTGACCGCACCCCTGGCCGACGCCCATCGCTGGGCCCGCACCCAAAGCGGCCAGGCCGCCGCGACCGCCGTTGCCATGGCCTCCTGCCGGCGGACTGCCCCTTCCACGCGAGCTCCTCCTAGAGAAGGAAAGAGAGATGTGTGAGATAAGAAAGAGAGAATGAGTAAGAGAGAGGAGTGGAGGAGGATGAGGCCGTCACTGATAATAAGGTTGCCCGGGGGAGAAGTGAGAGAAGAGAGATGCGCGGTCCAAAGTTTTAGTACCGGTGAAAGAATTTTCCCAGTAGTAGATGTTGTCTATTAGTACTGTGGGGACCACCCTCCGGATGACCCCACTTAAGCAACACTGTGCCACGCCCTGGACCGGGTAAATGGCACCAGCATGTACAGGTATGATAATCAGAGTAGAAAGTGAAAGAAGTTAAGGAGAAGATTATTCCGGTGAATATATAGTCACATTTACCATAGGAGCACACAACAATCATTATGCAACAGTAGACGTAGAAAAGGCCGTAACCTGCGCAAACAAGCAAGTTTGAGTACTTTTTGCCAGAAGTACTCAGCAAGTACCCCAACTATAAGGATTTAATGACATGAAAGTAGGATATATAGTGGGGCTAGCATCAATGCATAAAAGTAAACTCATGCAAGTGTGAACACAGTATGACAACTATCGGACTCTTAACTCAAGTATAACAAGAGTGGTGGCCCTGGAGGAGGAACATGAAGCCTCTCTTACCAGTTCCCAAGTTTTAATGCAGCGATCGTTAGGATCCTGCTTAACCCTTAACCCAACATATAAACTCTTTGGGCTTCCGCCCACAGTTTTAACCAACCTATCTCTAGGGGTGTGACTAGTCAAAGAGAGCTTTAACCAAGAAGGTTCTTAACCGAGAACCATGGCTATCCGGATAAATCATACTCTGCGCAGAGGCGTACACTGTACCCATACGTCCGACCAACCCATACCCTACATATAGGTGGTACTGGCCGCGAGAACCATGCCCACCGACGTCTGCTTGTGGACTACATTCTCGTCCACGCCTAGACAACATTCCCTAGCTCCATCCACGTCTACACTAGGGCCTAATTAGGGGTCATTCTACCACCACTTGCCTCGCGGGTCCACGTCCCGGGACAAAAGCATATGCATATAAAGTGTGGCACACATACCACCGTGTCACCAAGACGCCAAGACTTTCCCGATGACCTGTACCGGCCAGACCTGGGACTATGCGAAGGTCCTGCTCCAGCGCATCCGTTGCCCACCACGGCCCCTTGGGATGGTTTACTAGGTTCAGTAGTGGGGTTTGATTCAAGGCCTCACATGAGTAGGTACTCCCGACAGGTTGTACCTTTTTGGCTACGTATGGTCGTACTAAATACTGGAAAGACTTTCTCCTTGATCCCGTCCTTATACGGACTAAGGAAATCGTTGGGTAGAGCCTCTCCCCAAGGATACCCAACTTCCCTTACATCCTCTTTAGGATGTTTCTAAGGCAAATTTTATATTTCAAACTCACACCTAACTATCCATTCTAGGTGATAAGCATAAGATAAACACATTTATTAGTTGCAAGCCTTGGGTATAAGGCTTGCCCTAGGGTTTTAAAGGAGAAGGAGAAATGAGTTTCTCCTGGGTATTATGCCTAAACCCAAGTTATCGCATGTGACATGAATGCGGTACAATATTATTATCTTGGTAAATTTTAATATAAACATAGAATAGGCATGATCAAGGGGGTGTTGTTGAGATACTTGCCTCACTTGTTGAACGAAGAGTTGATTCCCTATAATGCGTATCCCGGTTGATAAGAGTGTAATCACCGGGTTAGATGAGAGACTAAACACAAACAAGAAATATAACAAGCAATCAATCATTCAGCAATTGATCCAAAGCTCTTTGAATTAAGAGATTTCTAAGTTGTCCTTAACGATAGGAATGGTTGATCGTGATTCGAGAACTCGTGATTGACCTTAAGGGCTTGACATTTTATGTGGCTATGCGATCATCTATCGGTATAAAAGGGGGTGATAACTAAATCTAGGGGTTCTAAGTGTGGAATTGAAGATGTGAGCCTTTGAATATCCTTAAAACATATCCCAATAATTTTGGAAATTTATTGGGAATTTTTGGAGCTCTAGATAATGAAATGCACATTTTGGTGTACATTTCATGAGTCTTAACTAAACTTGTGTGTGCACAAACTGGGTGGATTTAGCAAAAATCTAGGGGCTGACGCAGGCGCGCGTGGGGCTTGGGCACTGTGCTGTGGACCGCTAGCGTGGACTCCGTGGACCGAGGCTGGGCTAGGTCTATGGTCCAGTGGACCAAGTGCACGAAGGGGAAAAGGGTGACGCGGCGGCTGGCGTGGCTTGCACATGCCGCTGACACGCGGGCCCGACGCTGGCGTGGCAGCCATGCGGGCCCCACGTCATAGCGCCGCCCAAGATGGGCAGACGCGCGGCGGTGGGATAGGGGAAATTGCCGGCGTGCTCGCCGCCGGTGACTGTGTGGCATCATCAGCGGCGGCGAGTAAACCTATGGGCTTAGGGGACTACGGCGGACCTAGGAGAGGCGACCAGGCTGGCAAGGACGACCAATGGCGGCGGCGCGAGCTCGCCGCAGTTGGCCGGCGGCATGGTCGCGCAGGGAAACAGTGCTACACGCGTGTTTGTGCTCAAGCGAGCGTGCGTGTGTGAAGGGGGTGCGGCAGGGTGGCCAGGGAGGACGGCCGTGGCCGGAGGTTGGCCAGAGACCTGCCGGCGCGGTGGCGGCACGGCCTCTGCGCGACGGAGCGGCTAGGAAGGGGAAGGAGGGGCTGGAGCGGCGCGGATAGCATGACGAGGCTACAGAGATGGGTTTTAGGGAGCAGCGCGGTGGTTAGAGATGGCCGGAGCTGGGTTTCGCAGCGGCGCTTGCTCGCCGGAGCACGGCGGAGCAGGAGAACAGAGGGGAGAGAGGGCCGGGGCTACGGCGAGGATTGGAAATGGGAGGAGAGGCACGAGAAGGGTACCTGGATGATCTCCAAGAGGTAGCACGGCGGTCGGAGTTCCACTACTGCTGCGGCGGCAGGGCTTGGCTAGCGGCGGTGGAGTTTTGGCCGCCGGATGGCGCTGTGGTGGTGTTGGGGGAAAGAGGTGCCCCTGGGTGCTACGGTGGGGCGTGCTCGAGTTCTGGATGAGCACGGGTGGGTGGATAAGCTCGCTAGGCCGTGATGGCCGGCGGAGCTCCGTACAGAGCCCGGCGCGGCGGTATGGCGGGGAGAAACCAAAGGAGAGGGCTCCTTGGTGGTTTTGGGGTACAGAGGGGTGCGGTAGTGCACGGGCAGCGCGACGCGCGTCTCGGAGATGAGAGGGGCGGCCGGTGGTAGTGAATTCGACCGGCATCGCGCGACGGTACGGCGAAGCACGCACGCGCGGCGTGACGCAAACTGTGACAGAACCGCCCAAATTAATTCCATATTATTGCCTAAACCACTCCATTTGGTCATTAAGCAATAATACAGAAGTAACTTGTCGCCTCTGCCGGGTCAAGCTCGGTAAATCACTTTAACCAGGATTGAAGACATGTACATTAAAACTCACACGACGGCGAGTCCAGAGATAACATTTCACAAGTTATTACATCAAGCTCCATAAGGTTTTAATATTACAAACCAAGTCCTTTGCATAAGGTAAATAGTTCAGAGTTCGAAACACAGTGGAAATAAAATACTAAACGTCATAGGTAACGTCATAGGAGGCCATCCATGACGTCACTAAGCACTGTCGTCCTCCCACTCCACTTCCCAACCGGGTGGGAGAGAACCAGGCCACGGAAACCCATCATCATTCACAACACCTGAAAACAACATCAACAGCAAGGCTGAGGATACTAATACTCAGCAAGACTTAACCGGCGGGTGATGATAAATCACCAACTCTCTAGACATGCAAGGCTTTATGGCTAGTGGGTTGATTTGCTGAAAAGCAACAAAGAGTATGTCCTTACTTTCAAGTTTTAGCTCAAAGTTCTAGTTGATTATCCATTACTAAGTAAGTAACTATTGCAAGCATAAGTTGTGCAAACAATTAAGCATACATCCATATTAAATCTCAATTCCATCATTAGGGGACATAGAGTGTATGGTTAAGCAATCTCGGGTAACGGTGAGAGGCCGACGATCGATCGATTAATAACCTTGCAAGGTGGACCTAAACACACGGGAGAATGCACACCCCAAAAATAACAACTAGAAACCAAAGGGGGTGGGGTATGCACCAACCAGGCGGTTCCCGTCAATCCTCGGTTTGGGAACAGGGGCTACAGTCCTTGGTACAAGGTGGTTGGTTCGGCCTCGCCTCCCCGACCCCACACATGCACCACAATTAAGCTGCAGCAGGGGACGAACCCAGGAGTAGTAACACTAAAGTTCTCTTGCCGTGCCAATCAGGTACTAGGCTTACTGGTCCCATTCCCGGCAAATGTTTAGTACGTTCAAACGCTTAACCACAGACCTACTGGCCGGAGCCGGTCCCATGCTCTTACCACATGAGCATATCCTTTTATCAACATCTTATGATTCCAACATAAGAGACCTATAGCTCGCGAGTGACGAACATCACTCGACTTTTACCGTGTCCTTAGAGCATGGCAACTAGCGACCTATCATGCTAGTATTTAAGCATAGGAACCTATGATCATGCATCTAGGGTTTCAATTCAACTCCTGAAACGTAAATGCACAAACATAGACAAGCATAATTGTAAAAGTTAGAAAACTGGGTTATGCTCCGGGGCTTGCCTTCACTAGCAAAGTCAGTGACGAAGTCCTCCGAACTTTGGTTCGGGTCTTGCTGCACCTCCACCACGTTCACTTCTCCTTCTGCAAGATCTCCCTCGGATTCCGGCACCAACTCGTAGTTCCTGTCCGGAAGTTCTACACAACATGCATATGCATTAACTTCATGTATTTATAAATGAGGAGTGAGAACGTATTTTAGAATTAAAGGGTAAATGTGGGTGCATGAGTGACCACATTCACCCGGATAAGGATATATCCAGCATACTCTTCCTATCAAAGAAAGGGGTATGCGTGCGTGGTTAAACTACTTATTTGATGGTGATTGTGTGCACATCTAAATTAATTAATTAAATTTTTCTTCACCAAATTATGGGGTGCTGTACATGGTGTGTTTTGGTGAAGTTTAACCCAAGGATTTAGAAAGTAAACAAAGGTGATGTCTATTTTTCTTTTAACTCATAAATTAAGCTTGATTTACTTCAAAAGTTCATTCTGGACGAAATACAAACAAGATGTCCATGAAACTTTGCAGGGAGGCACATCATACTATACATGAGCTACTGCCAAAAATTCAGATCAATCCAAGCCATAGATCTAGCATGAAAAATACAACTAGATTCATTCATTAAAAATATGAATAAATACTCCGGCGATCGCCGGCGGCGGAGCAGGAGCAGAGCGGCCGTGGTGGCGAAGTTACCGGCGAGCAGGGGCACGACGCTGGGCAATGGGCGGCACGAGAAGTTCAGGTGGGGTCACGGGAAGGCTCTGGAGTGCTTCATGGCCGTCGGCATTGAGCGGGACAGGGAGCTCCTCGCCGGCCGGGCAATGGCGGATGGCGGAGCGGGGCAGATGACGGCGCGGCGCTGCGGTTCGGCTTAAATAGGCGGCGGTCGAGCAGGGGCTTGGCACCACTTCATCCAGGCCTCACGTGCACGCGCAGGCCGGCACACAGGGCGGGCACAAGCCATGCCGCAGGGCGGGCACGGGCGTGGCGCGGCGCGGCACTGCGCTCTCCCCCCTGGCGCGTGCCACCCGGGCCTGGGGAGCCTCGGGGAGGTGCATCTGGGGGCCTGACTGGCGCGTCAGCGGGGCTCACGGACGGGATGGCGCGGACGCCGAAACAGAGCCGACTGGCATGGCGCGGCGCGCGCTCTCGCGCTCCAGAGCGCGCGCGCGTCGACGTCCCGGCGTGTGACGTTTTGGGCAAGGCTCGTTTGACCGGCCAAAGGTCCAAAAAATTGAACTACGCGGAAAAATTGCCAATAACCAAAGTTGTAGACCAGCTAACCAGCTACAATTTTTGCAAAGGCCGTCATATGAAATTCTTCAAGGATTTTGAACAAAAGTGGCGTGAAGATCAGGTTTTTCTCGGCGCGGTCAAAAGGTGTCCCTGAGCTTTGACCAAGTTTTAGGGGCTTTTCCACTTTGATTCTCAAAAGCCGCCAATTGAATGAAATGTGTCCCATGTAAAAATGAGCAACTTTCATATTGGCCGATTTTGAAGTTGTTATATGAAAAGTGGAGAACGCGCTAGATCATCGAAGAAAGGTATATTGCCTTAGGGTTTTGACCTTGGTTTGGAGGGGTTTGACTAAGGGTTAAGGGTTTGACCAAGTCAACCATGATAACTACCATGCTTAGCCTTACTAATGGCGGTGATTGCTGTTACGTAAACATCAGGGATGTTACAGCCTACCCCCCTTACAAAGAATCTCGTCCCGAGATTCGGGAAATAAAGGAGGAAGGTAGGGGGAAACACTTACGATTGCGAGACTGTAGAAAATCCGGATACTTGGTATTGAGATTATGTTCCATCTCCCAAGTAGCTTCTTCTTCAGTATGGTGGCTCCATTGGATTTTATACATTTTTATCGAATGCCGTCGAGTCTTCCTCTCTTTTCGATCCAAAATTCTCAGAGGGTGCTCAACCACAGATAGGTCGGGTTCGATCCAAGCATTGGATTCGACGATAACTTTTATCTCCGGCTTATTTGCACATCTCCTGAGTTGTGAAACATGAAACACGTTGTGGACTGCTGAAAGCCATTCAGGAAGCTAAACGTGATAAGCAACCGGTCCACAAACTTGAATGATTTCATAAGGGCCGATATAGCGTGGTGCTAATTTCCCTTTCACTCCAAACCTTTGAATTCCCTTTGTTGGTGAAACCTTAAGATAGACATATTCACCAACTTGATACGGCTTAGGTTTCCTTCCTTGATCATGGTAACGTTGTTGTCTCATTTGAGCTGTCTTTAGATTTGCTTGTATTACTTTTACTTTTTCTTCCGCTTCTTCAACTAACGTTGGACCAAAGAATTTTCTTTCCCCGGTCTGTGACCAGTTCAAAGGAGTTCGACATCTCCTTCCATAAAGAGCTTCAAATGGTGCCATTTTCAAACTAGCTTGGTAGCTATTATTGTACGAGAATTCAGCCAAGGACAAGCAATTGTCCCAATTCTTGTCAAAATGGATAATACAAGCCCTCAACATATCCTCTAGGACTTGATTGACTCTCTCAGTCTGACCATTGGTTTGAGGGTGGTAAGCAGAACTGTGAAGTAGCTTCGTTCCCATTGAGGTATGTAGGTGTTCCCAAAAACGTGACATGAACTGAGAACCCCTATCGGAAACGATGGTTCCAGGAACTCTGTGTAAACACACGATGCGTTCAACGTAGATTTCTGCGTATTGCTTTGCTGAGTAGGTGGTATGAACGGGAATAAAGTACGCGGTCTTGGTGAGTCTGTCCACAATAACCCAGATAGAATCATGGTGCTTAGAGGTGAGAGGCAGTCCCACTATGAAATCCATACTTATATCATCCCATTTCCATGAAGGTATCGGCAATGGTTGAAGAACACCATCGGCTTTCAAATGACTGGCTTTAATTCTCTAACATGTGTCACATTCGGACACATATTTGGCAATCTCGACTTTCATATTCGACCACCAGAAGTTTTCCTTCAAATCTTGGTACATTTTGCTACTCCCAGGATGAATTGCAAATTTGGACAAATGAGCTTCATCCAAAATTTCCTTCATGAGATTAGTATCATTTGGGACAACAAGACGTTGCCCAAACCAAACGGTACCCTTTGAGTCTTGGTGGAAACACTTGTATTTAGGATCACCTACTGACAACTTTTGTCTTATCTTCTTAACATCCTCATCATTGGACTGAGCATTTAAAACTTTGTCGTACAATGTTGTCTCCATGCCAATAGCATTTAATTCACCTTGACTGACAATTTCCAAATTGAGTTTGTTCATCTCGTGGCATAGGGTGTCACTATAGGTGTCCACAGATAAGCAATTGCAATGGGCTTTTCGGCTAAGAGCATCGGCAACGACATTCGCCTTACCGGGGTGGTAATGTACTTCCAAGTCATAATCTTTAATAAGTTCTAGCCACCTTCTCTGGCGCATATTCAAGTCGGCTTGAGTGAAGATATACTTGAGACTCTTGTGGTCAGTGAATATATTGCAATGGGTTCCCATCAAGTAATGCCTCCAAATTTTGAGAGCATGAACAACCGCTGCTAATTCAAGATCATGAGTGGGGTAATTCAATTCATGGGGTCGAAGTGCTCGAGAAGCATAAGCAATGACCCTATTTTCTTGCATGAGTACACATCCAAGACTAGTACCCGAGGCATCACAATAAACCTCATATGGCTTAGAGTTGTCTGGTTGAGCCAAAATAGGCGCTGAAGTCAGATATTGCTTTAGGGTGTGGAAAGCTTTTTCACAATTCTCATCCCACACAAACTTGACTCCTTTCTTCAAAAGTTCGATCATATGTTTGGCAATTCTGGAGAAGTCCAGAACGAAGCGACGATAATAACCAGCAAATCCAAGAAAGCTTCGAATCTGATGAACAGACTTAGGTGGTTTCCAATCCATCACCTCTTGCACTTTACTTGGATCCACTGAAATACCATCACTAGAAATAGTGTGGCCTAAGAATTTCACACTATTCAACCAGAATTCACATTTGGAGAATTTAGCATAAAGCTTGTGATCTCTCAAATGTTGCAGAACAATGCAGAGATGTTCGGCATGTTCTTCCTCATCTTTGGAATAAATTAAGATGTCGTCAATGAAGACCACCACGAACTTATCCAGTTCATTCATGAATACTGAATTCATGAGGTACATGAAGTGAGCAGGAGCATTAGTCAGCCCGAAGGACATGACTAAAAATTCATATAGCCCATATCGTGTGGAGAAGGAAGTTTTAGGAATATCACAAGGTCGGATCTTTATCTGATGATATCCTGATCTAAGATCAATCTTGGAAAAGACCTTTGCTCCCGATAGTTGATCAAACAACACATCAATGCGGGGAGGGGGTATTTATTTTTTATAGTCACCGCATTGAGGGGCTGGTAGTCCACACACAGTCTCAAACTACCGTCTTTCTTCTTAACGAAGAGAGCAGGACATCCCCAAGGAGAAGAACTCGGGCGAATGAAACCCTTATCCAATAATTCCTGAAGCTGGGTCTTCAACTCAGCCAGTTCCTTGGGTGGCATGCGGTAGGCTCTTTTTGATATAGGTGCTGTACCAGATTGAAGTTCGATAACGAATTCAATGTCCCGGTCTGGCGGCATACCCGACAGATCATCAGGAAAGACATCCGGATATTCACAGACCACTGGGATATCTTCTAATTGTGATGTTATGGCCACAAAAGCACAAGGATTCACAGACTCTCTAGAGGGAAGGTAGAGTGTTGAAGCTCCGACATCTGGTGAATTGATTTCTATCATTCGCTCAGAGATATCCAGGACAACCTTATGCTGAGTCATCCAGTTCATTCCCAAAATAACATCTATGCCTTCCAACCCTAGAATGATAAGGTTGGTTTTAATTGTCTTGCTACCTATTTCAAGAGGTACCCTCTGGGTGATTTTGTTGGAAGAAAGTTTTCCTCCCAGGGTTGCGATCAAATAAGCCCCATTAGTGCGATGGGTGGTCAACCCCAACTTGTCTAGTATATCTTAACAGGGCCTCAGATAGAGAATGTACTCGTCATTATTGGAGCTCCCTCCGGAATTCCCACCATCGTGGTGAAGTTGAGATGGCCCTACTTGACTTGCACGGTCTGCTTCTTTCCCTTGTCCTTGTTGTTCTGGTTAGGCCCACGTCCTTGGTTCTGCTGGTTGCGCTGGTTCTGCTACTTTAGACGGGGGCACTCATTAGCATAGTGTCCCGTCTCACCACAGTTGTAGCATTTGCCATCCCTAGCATTCCGGTTAGGTTGCGAAGCATTAGGCTTGTAATTCTGCTGCTGGGAAGCAGAAGAACGATAGTCTCCTCGTTGCTGATTCTGGGAAGGCTTAGCTACCCAGCGTCCAGACCGCTGGTTCCTTTGAGAATCCTAGGAAACCTTCTTCACCAGGCGAAACTTCTGATTAGGCGCGTTGTTAGAGTTGAACGCAACCTTCCTTTTCTTTGCATTCTGCGTCCTCTTCATAGCATCTTCTTGAGAAATGGCCAAATTCACTATCTCATGGTAAGTGTCAGTCTTGATGGGGTTCAGCCTTTCATAAAGCTCTGGATCAAGACCACGCCGGAAGCGATCCATCTTCTTCGCATCATTATCCACATGATATCCCCCATACTGACAAAGGTTGTTGAATTTTTGGGCATATTGATACACAGAATCAGAACCTTGTTTTAATGCCAGTAATTCACTGATCTTCCGATCAACCATTCCCTGAGGAATATGATGAGTCTTGAATGCAGTTTTGAACTCATCCCAAGTAATGGCATATCCATCCGGTTGTGTCATCTTAAAGTGCTCCCACTAGATCAGAGCAGGACCACGAAGTTGTAAGGCTGCAAAGCAGGCTTTGCACTCCTCTGAGCATGGCAGAGTGAGAGCATCGAACCTGGCCTCAATGGCGCGAATCCAAGCATCAGCCTCCAAAGGTTCTTCTGCTTTGGTGAAAATTGGGGGCTTCAAAGCCGTGAAGTGTTCATTCTTGGCCACTTGTGGCTCATCACGCGGATTGCCGCGTTGCTGCTGCTACTGATTGTGCAAGATCTGGCGCATCATATCAGCTTGAGCCAACAGGAAGGTCTCCATGGGTGTCATGGGAGGTGGCGGTGGTAGTGGGTTGCTGCCACTAGCATCACCGAAACCATAGGGAGTATTGCGAGTGGAACCCACCATCTGAAAAATTGTTGGAACAGAGATTAGTCACACATTCACAAGCTTGCAGATAGAATTATGCACAAGTAGAATATGTGAAACAATCCATTCATTGCAGAATTTTTCAGGAGGGTCAGCCACAACACTGAAATGAAAAATTCATATCTCCCGGCTAGATTAACGGATGGTGCTCAAATTTGGTCAGAAGGAGCATCATTTCGCGCACTACGTCTATGGTATTCAACCGATACACAGATTTTGAGGTTATCATGCCTGAAAAATTCATTTACTGACTCTCTGTCCTGGCTGTTTTTCAGCCAGCCGAGGGCTAAAAATATTCATAACTCTCAGCACAAAAGAGCAACAAGGGTGAAAATTTGTGAGCATGCACAAAGTAAAATTTCCAACAACTTTCCTTCTTATTGCACAGCTCGTATTTGATTATAAGGAGGTTCAAATTACAGATTTCTAGAACTGCTGCAGAAAGTCTTGCAACACTGGGATACTACACTTGATTACAACACATGATTACAACACAAGCTAGGTCCTTATTCACATACTAGGGGTTAACATGCAGCTCCTCGCTGCACAAAAGAATACTCCATGCTAGCCTATCCCATCCACGGACCAAAATTTAGGCCATTGTTGGAGTACACATGTTGTACTAACTACTAACATCTAGAAGTCATCTAGGTTGCCTACTGAGGAAGAGCTAGAAGCAGATGAAGCAATCTCCATCGGCTCTGCCTGTGGTTCTTCCTTCTCACTATCTATCATGGACTGAGTGTCATCCGGATTATCCTCTATAGCTTCCGGAACTGGTGGTGGTGGCGGCTGCTGTAACATAGTAATCATGCCATGGGTAGCACCCAGATCCTCATCCATCAACTCTAGCTGCTCTTCCATTTGTGCTAGTGCTTGTATGTGCTGTAAGCGCTCATTCCTCAACTGATCCATCTCAACCTGCATCTGATCTCGCTGCTCCTGGAGTCCCGTAACAGTCTGAAGGCGATCAGCGAGCTGGTGTGCCCACTGAGCCATACAGGTCACCCAGTGAGCCTCTCTAGCCTGCAGTCCAACGATCCTCAGTCGTGCCTCAGCAAGGTCTCGCTCCAGTCCCATGTAGCCAAGGGAGATGGAGCGCAGGTGGTGATTTCGTACTCCCAACACTCCAGCAGTGTCTAGAGCAACGGTGGACACGTCTGTGGTAGCCACACTGCGGAGAGCCTGCAGATGATACAATGCGTTTATGCACTGTGACATCTCGTGCAGTACGTCCAGTGGGGTCCTCTCGGTCAGAAGCGATGCCATGTTCCCCATGCGGTTCCTCCACGCGGGATCCACGGGGTCCACGGTCGGAAGTAGTCCCACCAGAGTCGAAGAAACCTCGAGAGGGTGCTGGTCACCAAAGGCGTTCAACACTCTCAAAGTAGTAACCTCAAGTGTCTCCATCATGCGGACGCCAGACACGCCATGCTCAGGTCCTGCCACTCCGGGTGAGTAGGATGAAGTGGCACGGTCACCCGAACATAGCAGCGAGGCACTCCAAGTTGCGTGGTCTCCAATGCCTCGTACGTCGGAGGAGTGGTGTACCTTGACGAGCGAAGAGTGTCCCACAAAATGCGGGCAAACCCCTCAAGGTGTATCCCGTCGGTGCGGACCATCCCGTCAGGACGTACCTCCCAGAAGAGCGGTCCAGCCATATGTATCAACAAAACTCCCACCGATTAGTGTGAGTTAAAAGATAACATATTCTGTCCAGAGCACAAAAATGCATATAGCTCATATTCTGGTAGGCCAAAAATTCTCAAAATTTTCCAGCTACTCAGTGATGTTATTTTACCCAAAATTGGTATTCAAAAGTGGGGCTCAAAACCAAAGGATGATACCCTAATAGAGCAAGGTTTAGTTCTCCATCTCCCAGGAAAAACAGCAAGTAGATAGGAACTAAACTGAGCATAACTCCAGATTCTCTTGCTCAAAAAAATTCTGAAATTTTTACAGAAGGATCTAGACAAGATTTGACACAACTTTTGTATCTAACTTTTCTCCAGAAAACTCTGTTCAAAGGGTCGAAAAATTCAGACCAACAGAGCATCCAAAACTTGTGAAACAGGGACAACTATTAAGATTGGGACGAAGTGAAGGTGTTTTGGTGAGGTGTTTTAGGGTAGATTTTGAAGTGATTTATTTACTTCTTAACACTTTTAGCATGATGCAAAAAGTGTCCTAAACACCCTCACAAGGCAAATCCGTGCCCAGGAATCGTGGTTAGTGCCGGTGGCAAGGCACAACATACGTCTCTCCCTATAATAGCTAGTCGGATAACTAACCGTTCGAACTATCGGAATGAGGTTAGTGTACCTGCAAAAGAAAGAACCTTCTGTGCCAGCACGTCACGGAAGCGTCCACAAACATTACCGTTTACTATAGAAATGGCACCCATGCGTTTAGCGCTGCATGGACAGCGTCCAACCTGAGACACACCCCTTTTGAATGGAGGGTGTCCCCCTTCGCATGTTCGTAATACGGAATCATGCACACGTATAGCAAAACGTGGCGACATCACAACCCATGATATGTTCATATGGAATAGAACATACCATCCTTCGTATACTTTGCATACGGAAAGCGCACGTATAAAACACGTGGGCATCCAACCGAGAAGATAGGATCCGTTGAATAGATTGCCCTATCAACCCTCGCATACTCGTGATGCGGCACAGCACACGTATGAAACACGTGGCTTAAGAAGTGCTGGAAGTTAGTTTAAATACACCATAAATTACTAGCCACCTGAAAGAACCCAAAATCCCTCTAGGGCCTCTCGGACTAGTTCATCCTTAGCGTTCCTAATGCATTTTGCAAACACACCTTAATCTTGCAAGTTTTATGCATAAACATGTTATTAAGGGTGTATTAAGATCTCTGGTGTACAATTGAGCTCTGATGCTAGCTGTGACAGAACCACCCAAATTAATTCCATATTATTGCCTAAACCACTCCATTTGGTCATTAAGAAATAATACAGAAGTAACTTGTCGCCTCTGCCGGATCAAGCCCGGTAAATCACTTTAACCAGGATCGAAGACTTGTACATTAAAACTCACACGACGGCGAGTCCAGAGATAACATTTCACAAATTATTACATCAAGCTCCATAAGGTTTTAATTTTACAAACCAAGTCCTTTGCATAAGGTAAATAGTTCAGAGTTCGAAACACAACGGAAATAGAATACTAAACGTCATAGGTAACGTCATAGGAGGCCATCCATGACGTCACTAAGCACTGTCGTCCTCCCACTCCACTTCCCAACCGGGTGGGAGAGAACCAGGCCATGGAAACCCATCATCATTCATAACACCTGAAAACAACATCAACAGCAAGGCTGAGTATACTAATACTCAGCAAGACTTAACCGATGGGTGATGATAAATCACCAACTCTCTAGACATGCAAGGCTTTATGGCTAGTGGGTTGATTTACTGAAAAGCAACAAAGAGTATGTCCTTACTTTCAAGTTTTAGCTCAAAGTTCTAGTTGATTATCCATTACTAAGTAAGCAACTATTGCAAGCATAAGTTGTGCAAACAATTAAGCATACATCCATATTAAATCTCAATTCCATCATTAAGGGACATAGAGTGTATGGTTAAGCAATCTCGGGTAACGGTGAGAGGCCGACGATCGATCGATTAATAACCTTGCAAGGTGGACCTAAACACACGGGAGAATGCACACCCCAAAAATAACAACTAGAAACCAAAGGGGGTGGGGTATGCACCAACCAGGCGGTTCCCGTCAATCCTCGGTTTGGGAACAGGGGCTACAGTCCTTGGTACAAGGTGGTTGGTTCGGCCTCGCCTCCCCGACCCCACACATGCACCACAATTAAGCTGCAGCAGGGGACGAACCCAGGAGTAGTAACACTAAAGTTCCCTTGCCGTGCCAATCAGGTACTAGGCTTACCGGTCCCATTCTCGGCAAATGTTTAGTACGTTCAAACGCTTAACCACAGACCTACTGGCCGGAGCCGGTCCCATGCTCTTACCACATGAGCATATCCATTTATCAACATCTTATGATTCCAACATAAGAGACCTATAGCTCGCGAGTGACGAACATCACTCGACTTTTACCGTGTCCTTAGAGCATGGCAACTAGCGACCTATCATGCTAGTATTTGAGCATAGGAACCTATGATCATGCATCTAGGGTTTCAATTCAACTCCTGAAACGTAAATGCACAAACATAGACAAGCATAATTGTAAAAGTTAGAAAACTGGGTTATGCTCCGGGGCTTGCCTTCACTAGCAAAGTCAGTGACGAAGTCCTCCGAACTTTGCTTCGGGTCTTGCTACACCTCCACCACGTTCACTTCTCCTTCCGCAAGATCTCCCTCGGATTCCGGCACCAACTCGTAGTTCCCGTCCGGAAGTTCTACACGACATGCATATGCATTAACTTCATGTATTTATAAATGAGGAGTGAGAACGTAGTTTAGAATTAAAGGGTAAACATGGGGTGCATGAGTGACCATATTCACCTGGATAAGGATATATCCAGCATACTCTTCCTATCAAAGAAAGGGGTATGCGTGCGTGGTTAAACTCCTTATTTGATGGTGATTGTGTGCACATCTAAATTAATTAATTAAATTTTTCTTTACCAAATTATGGGGTGCTGTACATGGTGTGATTTGGTGAAGTTTAACCCAAGGATTTAGAAAGTAAACAAAGGTGATGTCTATTTTTCTTTTAACTCATAGATTAAGCTTGATTTACTTCAAAAATTCATTCTGGAAGAAATACAAACAAGATGTCCATGAAACTTTGCAGGGAGGCACATCATACTATACATGAGCTACTGCCAAAAATTTAGATCAATCCAAGCCATAGATCTAGCATGAAAAATACAACTATATTCATTCATTAAAAACAAGAATAAATCACGTAGAAATAAATATACCACATATTGAGCTAGAAATTCATGTAGAAGCACAAAACATCTATCCATGGAGAGATATGCATTTACTCAACAAAGAAAATTTAAATTACTTTAAATTTATGAAGGAAGGTTAAATTTGTGCAAAAATTACTTGACCCTATAAAACATGATAAAAACATCTCTACTATTTATCAAGGATACAAAACCATCAAACAGGACCTTAGCAAAAAGATTGGATCCAAAAGATCAACAGATTAATTTATAAAAATCATAAACAGGAGCATTGCTGAAAATCAACTTTAATTTATAACTAAAGATCTACTCAATAACTTTGTGCCAAAATTGAACCAGAAGACCAACATGACATGGAAAACAACATATCCAAAATTGAGCTTCAGATCATGCACATAATTTGAATTATTTCAGATCTACTCAAACTGGTAAATTCAAAATTATTTAAAATCTACACAGAAATTTGAAAACTCCCTTTGTATAAAAGTTTCTACTATTCATAAGGATCACAACACAATTGAGTTTGAATTATTATGATTTTCTGTGATTTGATATCGATTTTACAAGATCCAGGAAATTGAGATTCAAAAGGAAGAATCTTTTTGCAGAAACACCCTTGGATTTTGCACAGAGGCCCCTAGGAAAAACTCGCGGTTCACAAATAGGCCCTCGGCGGCGCGGCTGAGCTCGCCGGCGGTGAGGCAGGGCCGGACTTGGCCGGGCGAGCAGCGGGGGTCGACCACGTGCTCACCTAGGGTCGATTCCAGGGGTTGGCCGGCCTGGAGGGGACTCCGGCGATCGCCGGCGGCGGAGCAGGAGCAGAGCGGCCGCGGCGGCGAAGTTACCGGTGAGCAAGGGCACGACACTGCGCAATGGGCGGCACGGGAAGTTCAGGTGGGGTCACGGGAAGGCTCTGGAGTGCTTCACGGCCGTCGGCATTGAGCGGGACAGGGAGCTCCTCGGCGGCCGGGCAATGGCGGACGGCAGAGCGGGGCAGATGACGACGCGGGGCAGCGGTTCGGCTTAAATAGGCGGCGGTCGAGCAGGGGCTTGGTGCCACTTCGTCCAGGCCTCATGTGCGCACGCAGGCTGGCACACAGGGCGGGCACAAGCCATGCCGCAGCGCGACGCGAGGCGCGCGCGGCGCGGCGCTGCGCTGCGCTCTCCCCCTGTCGCGTGCCACCCGGGCCTGGGGAGCCTCGGGGAGGTGCATCTGGGGGCAGCCTGACTGGCGCATCAGCGGGGCCCACGGACGGGATGACGCGGATGCCGAAACAGAGCTGGCCGGCGTGGCGCGGCGCACGCTCTCGCGCTCTGGAGCGCGTGCGCGTCGGCGTCCCGGCGTGTGACGTTTCGGGCAAGGCTCGTTTGACCGGCCAAAGGTCCAAAAAATTGAACTGCGTGGAAAAATTGCCAATAACCAAAGTTGTAGACCAGCTAACCAGCTACAATTTTTGTAAAGGCCGTCATATGAAATTCTTCAAGGATTTTGAACAAAAGTGGTTTGAAGATCAGGTTTTTCTCGGCGCGGTCAAAAGGTGTCCCTGAGCTTTGACCAAGTTTTAAGGGCTTTTCCACTTTGAATCTCAAAAGCCGCCAATTGAATGAAATGTGTCCCATGTAAAAATGAGCAACTTTCATATTGGCCGATTTTGAAGTTGTTATATGAAAAGTGGAGAACGCGCTAGATCATGGAAGAAAGGTATATTGCCTTAGGGTTTTGACTTGGTTTGGAGGGGTTTGACTAAGGGTTAAGGGTTTGACCAAGTCAACCATGATAACTACCATGCTTAGCCTTACTAATGACGGTGATTACTGTTACATAAACATCAGGGATGTTACACAAACTGCCGGGAAGGAAGGGAAAGGCGGGTTGCTGGCTGGGGGAGGTACACGACATGCTTGACGTGGTGCTGGTGCGCGCGTGCAGTGCCGGGGAGGAAACCGGGGAGGCAGGGTCGAGGCGGAAAGGGGAGTACGGCGGCGTTCCCGGCTTCGGAGCATGGCGAGAGTGGAAAACCGCTAGGAAAGGGAGGAGGACGTGCTCAAGCAGGCGGTGTGGTCTCCCTGTACCCAGGCCTTTGCGGCGCGCGTGCATGTGGCAGAGGGGATGGTCCAGGGGAGGAGATCAGGGCGAAGGATGGCGTATGGTGGAGCTCTCGGCTCGGCGGTATGGCGAGGACGCCGTACGGCCTAGGAAGGGGGAGAGGGTGTGCCGGCTGGGGGTATGGGCAGCGTGAAACCACGATTTCACCGTGCGCGCGTTGATGGTCCAGGTTTGCGACTGGGGAGGCGGATTTCGGCGGGGGATGGGCGCGGCATGGCGAGCGCAGGCGGGGAGGAAGACGGCGTCGGGAGGTGGACGACGACGGCCTGCTGGCTGGTCCATTTTAGCTTCGCGGGCGAAAAAAGAAAAGGAAAAAGGGGAGGGGGCTGGGCCGACTTCTCCGGGTGGGCTGAAAGGGTGGTTGGAGCCCAAGAGTGCATAGGAAGCTTTGTTATTTGTTTGAAAGGGTTTTTGATTTGGATTTGAATTCAAATTTGAACTAGTTTCAAATTTGGGTAGAATCTTGAGCTTTGGACCTTTTCCTATATTCTAAAGCACTCAAATGCACAAACATATGATGCATGGACATAAACTTTAGCAAAATTTTATTTAGGAGGGTTTTAGGGTTTAATTCCTTTAATAAATTTTAATTAGAGTTTGATTTCTTTTAAAAGTTTGAAATTTGGAGTGATTTTTAAGGTTTTGAAAATTCAGGATGTGACAAGTACCGGGTTAGGAGAACACTCAGAACTAATGGGGTCTGTTCTATTAGTATCGGCGCTAGCCTCCACCTGGTACCGGGTCTAGCCCCGACCTGGTACTAATGGAGTCACGGAAGGCGTGTCGGGACCCTCTCTCCCTGCCCAGTACTAAATGCACACACTAGTACCAGGTGTAAAAATACCTGATACTAATGAATTTGGAGGCACATGACTAAAGGTGGATTCTCTATAGGAGCCATCCCCCGTTAAAGCCAACCAATCCAGGCCAGACTTTTGTGTGTTTTTAAGCAGGCCTTGGCCTTCTACATTCCAAGGGCTACCAATCAATAATGTAAGTTAATAACTTTGCTAACGCGACGAGCCTGTCGGCACGCCTCAAAATCAAAATTCATGGCTGTACGTATGCTGCCCTGCTGGATCTACGTGATGGTAGTATAGATTTTTCTATATCGGCATGCATGGTAGTTGTGTTGCTTGATATATCCGTGTCTTTTCTGCTTTGTTTCAAACCTCTGTATGAACACCTGTCCCATGAAGCATATGCAGATAGAGCACAACCTGACACCGCACGCTCTATGTCAACTCATTTTAATTTTTGATGCGCAATAATATACGGCAGAAGGATTAGTACCTTATAAAGATGGCTTCCATTAAACCTTTCTAAGGTTGGAGTGTGTTGGAGACAATATTTTTCATGGCCAAAGACTAAATGGAGCATTTGGCCAATACTATTATTCTCTGACCCTCCACACCCATTATTGTCTTATCGCATACCAAGTTGTCACTCACAGTGCGGACTCTACTATAGAGCCTAAGTCTATTTATTATTTTTATATTTATTATACTTTGCTGATGTGGTGCTTTGGTAGTATATTTATGAAAGAGTGAGGAGAAAACTAAGACTCCAAGTCTTATTTAGACTTCAACTCTATGATACATTCATGGTAATAAATAGTTTTAATTAGACTCTATGTAGGGTAGTAGAGTATTGGGATTTTTCAAAGTACTCTATCAATTCCAAATTGTAGTTCTCGTTTGATTTTTCTGAACACATATGCTTTCCTAGCTATGTATTAAAAAAGCTAAAACTTCCAGCAATGTGAATGAAGGGATATTGTAAGGAAACCGTATGCTCGTAGCCTAAGAGGGGGAGAGGGTGAATTAGACAACTTAAAACCTTAAGCCTAGGGTTATCACTATTTGCTCAAAACATAAACTAGAACATACTACCTAGATGTGCAACTACGGTTGTCTCCCATCTCAAAATAAGTTTTACAACCTATAGCCAATCCTAGCAAGGTACTACTCTAGAAAAGTAAAGGCAATCAAGGATTGCAAGAATGTAATGCGGAAACGTAAAGGGGGATGAGAGAAAGCAAACTCTTGACACACGATTTATCCCGTGGTATCAGTAGGCACTTAGCCACTCCTAGTCCACGTTGTTGAAGCACTCCACACAAGAGTATTGCTTTTCGGTCACCAAGTCTGTCCCAAGAGCACCACTTGACTTGCCACTTAGGCTCGGCCACAAAGGCACTCGCCAAGCTCTCTTGGTCACCTTGATGCCGTCTCCACTAAGGAGCTTCTCCACCAAGGAAGGGGGTCTCCACGTCCCCCGCACAAAGTGTCCTCGCCGCTCCACACCAAGCCGGAGGGTCGAAGACGTTTACCGGGGAGCCACTTAGGCTCCAAGGCTTCCGGCGCACCTTGTACAACTTTATCCACTCAAGAATCACCTCACAAGGTAGGCACACCTTGCACTCACTCAGCTCTAAGCTAAGCCTAGCACTAAGCACACACACAAAGCATGTGCAAGTCTATGGATGAGCAATTTAGCACTTGGATGGCTTGGATATGATCTTCTATGTGTCTCACACTCCTCTGGTCTTCCTGATGCTCTAGCCTTCTCAAATGGGTGAGTGGAAGGGGTATAAATAGCCCAAGCTAACAAACTAGCCGTTGGCTAACGGCTACTGAAATTGGTACCGTCGGATGAACTGATGGTCCCTTTTTCACCACCGTCGGTTCATCCGGTGCCCCTCCACATCATCTAGCCGTTGTAATCCACGGACACAATTGATCCGACGCATAGACCAATGGGCTCCTCACTTAACCGTCGGTTCATCCGGTGCTGATAGGTCCGCGGCCAAAACCTCTCTGTTAGCTTCTTTAGTACTGTCGGATGAACCGCTGCTCAACCCTTGTAACCATCGGTTCATCTGGTGCTGAAGAGCTTTGACTTCGGCCGTCTCTGTCTTAATCAAGCTGATCATCGGATAGACCGATGGCTCCTATAAATGGACCGTCGGTTCATCCGGTGCTACTGACCCAACTGCTTCTTCTTCACGACTTCATCCGGTCAACTAAAAAGCATACTGTCGCTTCATCCGACGGTCTGTGTAAACTGAGCCTTCTTCATGTAGTGTACCAGTTCATTCGGCTATTGCATCGACGCCGTCTTCCAAGGTACCGTCGGTTCATCCGACGGTGTCATTTCTTTTCTTCTTCTTTTACGTTTTGTATTCTCAAAATATATACTATCTTCTCATTTTGTCATGTGGTATTTTTGCAATCATGAGACCTAGAAATGTCTACAAAGACATGCTAGATAATATGGTTAGTCCCATTGCTTGTGTTATCATGAATCACCAAAATCAACTCGAACAAATGGCATGTGAGGTCATGTTCGCTACAGATATGGTGAATGGGTTGGGGGTTTTTCACGTTACGCACCTAGTAAACAAAAATCCGAATGCCACCTTTGATAAAATTATATAATCCAATTAGCATGGTTGTTGATCAAACTTTTGTTTCTTTTGACTGTAAATATTTGAAACTCCGACATATAGAGAGATAAGATAAAATTGTTTGTATAGATTATATTAGTTATAAAAAGAGGTTTTTTACGGTACATAATACCACTTTGTACCACCGGTTGAAAAGGACTCGTATGTAATAGAAAAAGATCTATGTGTAAAGATCTGACGGTTGAGATTAATTCTGTACCACTGGTTTTTTTTGTGTGGTATGGGTAGTATTCATAGGTGGTATGAGTAGTATACGGGTATTATCGGAAATACAAAGTGATATTGTTGTAATATATGAAATGAAATGTGTGTCACGGGTGACGGGGTGAATGGAGGGAGAAGTAAATTTTTTTCAAATAATATACATCGAGCAAATTACCATTTTACCCATAGCAAAAAACAAAAAAAACCGATAATACCATCGTACTACCGCTGAGTGGTATTGTGTACCGCAAAAGACCTCTATAAAAATGCTTTCAAAACATACAACATTCACAATTTTATTATATATATTTACCAAATAGTTTTAGTCAAAGTGTCATATACCACACCAATTTTGATGCCTCGATGGACTTATCTGAGATCAGAGGAATTTTAGTATTCGGCTATAACGTGTTAACGAATATCGAGCAAATAGTTGAAGATAACCAATAATCAAACACTTTGCCCCGTGGAACGACCAACACTAGCAAGCTAATTCCTTCGTCACGGGCTCAAAACCACACCAATCCTTTCGTCGCATCAACCAACATACTATATCTTCTGTTCACATGCATGGACGCAACTTGCATCACATCAAACATATATATACTGTTAGATGATAGACAATATTCCGGTATATTTTAATTCCATAATTAAATAGACATTTCAATATTGCTGTGAGTGAAACAATCCATGTGCAAATGTTCATGTTTAAACAACAATTAAACATAAACCTATTCATGATTATACAACTAATAAGCATGAATACTAGTTTAAGAATGTACCCCGTGGAAGGTCGGGTGACGGCGTCACCCGAAGTTCCGCTATCACTTGGATCAGTCATACTGATCGTAGAGTGACCTCAGTCGATGTAGCCGTACGAATTCGGTGCAGGAAGATGATCGCAGTGAAGACCCGGCTGTAGAGGAAGTAGTCGTTCGGAGTCGACGTAGAGGAAGTAGTCGTACGGAGTCGTCGTAGAGGAAGTAGTCGTACGGGAGCGAGCAGTCGCGTGAAGACGCTCCCCAAAAACCTTATCGCCCGCCTACCCCGAGCAGGATCTCAGTAGCAGGACGAGGTTCCGGAGGCTCTGCTCTCGCCGGTACCGTGCGCGCGGTGCAAGCGATGGGAATGCAAAAGCAAAGCAGCAAACAAAGAGGGAGAAGGGAGAGGTCTCCTAAGCAGGAGTACCTGAGTTGTGACTTGGTGAGTTGAGGAGGAGGAGGAGGGCCTCCTTATATAGGCGAGCAGACACGGAGGGGGGATGAACCTGGATGTACTGAGTAGTAACGGTGGTTAAGACTCCCCTGGTAAAGGCTCAAAAGATGCTCCCGCCCCGCAACTCATCACGTCCGTCCGTCCGCACCGCACCGCCCGACACGACACGACACGTCACGGCCACGGCCACGGCCACGGCCCGGCGAGGCGAGCGCGCGCGCGCGTGTGGCACGCCTATCTTATTTATTCAACTTCACAAGAGGTGTACCGAAAGGCTACCTCATAAGTTGGATGGGAGACTCCTCTAATACCCATTTGGTATTTACCACTTTTCCTTAACATTAAGTAAATGAGCTTTTAATTCTTTCATTATTGGAATAAATGGCACTAGGCCCATTTACTCTAACAACCCCCACCAAGAATTATAAGCCACATTGGAAATGCTCTCATCTTCCTTTTTTTTGTTTTTGATATACCAGCACTGCGATGGAGACTGTTAAGTTGAACATCCACCAGGAACTCAAGTTACACTTATTAGCAACTGAACAATGGACTATGCCTTGAATTGCCAGTTTTGTGCATCTAAGCTTGGCTAGAGCCCTTTACTGATACTTGGCTGTACATAGCATCCCCGCGGGTTGGAGCTTATGGGTCACACTCCGTGCCTCTTCATGAGTTTTCTAGAGATCACCCAAATCTCATAGACTATGACCAGTAGTCGATACTCATATAGGTGTGTTCCTTCAAGACATACTGTAGAACTATGTCTTTGCTTCAAGAAACAACTACCTTGTTTCATGAAAGCCACTTAGAGCACATTAAGGTATACATACCAGCCTTCCATACAGTTTTGAAGAGAAATGCATCTTTCTATGGACCGAGCCTTCTCAAAGGTTCTCTTCTCTCAGTCAGACCATAGCTTGTTTCACCATCTTAATTCACGGGATCTCCGATCACATAAGACAGGTTTCCACTATGGAAAAACTCACGTGGGTCTAAAGCCCAGTTCCATAGATGCATTATCTATCACAATACGTGATAGACCCTTTGTAAATTGATCTGCCAGGTTCTTAGACGTATGGACATAATCCAAAACTATAACACCGGTGTTTCTCAATTTCCTGACAGACTTCAACCGTCTCTTGACATGCCTGGATGACTTTATGTTATCCTTTGAACTGTTCACTTTGACAATCACAGTTTGATTATCACAGTTCATTAGAATTGTCGGTATCGGTTTTTCAACTATCGGCAAGTCCATTAGGAGTTAACGAAGCCACTCGGCCTCGACAGTGGCAGTATCTAATGCTGTGAGTTCTGCTTCCATTGTTGACCTGGTTAGAATGGTCTGCTTGCAAGACTTCCAGGAAATAGCGCCACCTCCAAGTGTGAACACATATCCACTTGTGGCCTTTAACTCACCAGCATCAGAAATCCAGTTTGCATCACTATATCCCTCTAAGACTTTTGGGTCTCCGGAATAGTGAATGCCATAGTTCATTGTGCCCACTAGATAACGCATTACCCTCTCGAGAGCACGCCAGTGTTCACTGCCCGGGTTCGAAACAAACTGGCTCAGTTTACTAACTGCATATGCAATGTCAGGTCTCGTGGCGCTAGCCAGATACATCAACAAACTAATGATCTGGGAGTATCTCAGCTGATCCACCATTATCCTCAGGTTCTTCCTTAGAACCAAGCTGGCGTCGTAAGGAGTTGGTGCGGGTTTAGAGTTGCTGTAGCCAAACCGACTAAGCATCTTCTCAACATAGTGAGTCTGTGATAGAGTCACCCCACCATTTTCTCCCTTTATCAGCTTTATGTTAAGGATAACATCAGCCTCTCTCCCAAATCCTTCATCTCAAACTTTTGAGACAGAAAGTCTTTGACCTCCTTGATCACTTCAAGGCTCGTGCCAAAGATAAGTATGTCATCTACATACAGACACAAAATCACTCCTTCGCCCCCACCATAGCGATAGTACACACATTTGTCAGCTTCGTTTGTAACAAAGCCAACAGATGTCAAAGTTCTGTCGAACTTATCGTGCCATTGCTTAGGTGCTTGCTTGAGGCCATAGAGAGACTTCACCAGCTTACACACCATTCTTTCTTGACCCTTTACTACAAATCCTTCCGGCTGATCCATATAGATCTCCTCTTCCAACTCTCCATTTAGGAAAGCTGTCTTAATGTCCATCTGATGAACGAGAAGACCATGAGAGGCTGCCAGAGAAAGTAGTACTCTTATGGTAGTCAATCGAGCAACTGGTGAGTAAGTGTCAAAGAAGTCTTCTCCTTCCTTTTGGGTGTAACCCTTGGCCACAAGTCTAGCCTTGTACTTATCAATAGTACCATCAGTCCTAGACTTCCTTTTGAGCACCTATTTGCATCCCACGGGTTTGCACCCGTAAGGATGCTCAACAACCTCCCAAGTTCCATTTGTCATGATAGAGTCCATTTCACTGCTCACTGCTTCCTTCCAATAGTCAGCATCAGGTGAAGAGTAGGCCTTTGCAATGGTCTTGGGAGTGTCATCCACGAGGTATACGATGAAATCATCTCCAAAGGATTTCTCTGTCCTTTGTCTCTTGCTCCTCCTAGGAGCCTCATCATTATCCTCCTCAGGATGCTCAATAAGTGTAGGCTCATTGAGTTCCATCGGCTCAGTGGAGTCGTCATTCTCGACAGACTCTTGCCTAGATGAACTTGTTTCATCTCTCATTGGAAAAATAGTCTCAAAGAATGTAGAGTCTCTGGACTCCATAATTGTCCCGACAAGCAAGTCAGGCACTCCAGATCTTACTACCAAGAATCTATAACCGATGTTGTGAAAAGCATACCCCAGAAAGACACAGTCCACCGTCTTTGGTCCAAGTTTACGTTTCTTGGTGATTGGCACACTGACTTTGGCCAAGCAACCCCAAGTGCGTAAATATGAAAGAGTTAGCCTCTTCTTCTCCCATTCCTCGAATGGTGTTACTTCCTTATTCTTCATAGGCACACGGTTCAGGACATGACAGGCTGTCAGTATCGCCTCACCCCACCATTCCTTAGATAGTCCCGCGGTTTCTAACATGGCATTCACCAAGTCAGTCAGCGTGCGGTTCTTTCTTTCGGCAATCCCATTGGATTGGGGTGAATAAAGCGGTGTCCTCTCATGAATGATACCGTGTTCCTCACAGAATGAATCAAAAGTATTAGAGAAGTATTCGCCACCTCGATCAGACCTTAGGTGTTTAATCTTTCTCTCAAGTTGATTTTCTACTTCAGCTTTATAGATCTTAAAGTAATGTAACGCTTCATCTTTTGATTTTAACAAGTAGATGTAACAAAATCTAGTGCTATCGTCTATCAAAGTCATGAAATATCTTTTACCACCCTTTTGTCAACACACCGTTCATTTCGCTCAGATCGGAATGAACTAATTCTAGAGGTGCCAAGTTTCTCGCCTCAGCTGCCTTATGTGGTTTGCGAGTTTGTTTTGATTCAACACATACGTGGCACTTAGAATTTTTGACAGAGGTAAACTTTGGAATTAAACTCAAACTAGCTAAGCGCATCATACAACCAAAATTAACATGACAAAGCCTCGAATGCCAAACATCTGATTCATCATTCATCACATGGTTCACAACATTATTATCAAACGATAAAGAAAAGCGGAACAAGCCTCCGCTATCATAGCCTTTTCCAATAAAGGTACCAAACTTAGAAATGATACATTTATTTGACTCAAAGACTAATTTAAACCCGTCTCTACATAGTAGAGACCCGCTGACTAAATTCTTCTTGATGGTAGGTACATGCTGCACATTCTTCAATTGTATGGTCTTCCCCGAAGTGAACTTTAGAGTGACCGTACCAGCACCAAGAACACGCACATGGGCACCGTTCCCCATCAACAAGGATGTAGTCCCCCCGACCTGGTAGGAAGAAAACATAGAAATGTCAGCACATACATGAATATTAGCGCTGGTGTCTATCCACCACTCTGGTGAAGAACATACTGAAAGAACTGTAGGTAAGAAATTACCGTACCCCGATGTTCCTCCACCCTCGCTAACAACCATGTTCGCTGTCTTTGGGGCCTTGCGATCTTTGCGATCCGGGCACTTTGTAGCAAAGTGATCCGGACTGCCACATGTGTAGCAAGCACCCTCCGACTTTCTCTTCTTCTTATCAGGCCCGTCGGCTTGCTTAGCCTTGGGCGGGTTCTGTGAAGGCTTCTTTCTCTTGTTCTGGTTATTCTGGAACTTGGGATTGCCTCTCTGCACAAAGTTTGCGCTTGAGGAGCCGGCTATTGCCTTTCCACGTGTGTCCTTTGCTCTCGCCTTCTCTTCAACATCAAGAGTCGCAACAAGGTCATCAAAAGTGAATTTCTTTCTCTTGTATTTTAGATAGGTAGCAAAGTCCCTCCAAGAATGTGGCAGCTTAGCGATAATAGCTCCAGCCACAAACTTTTCGGGCAACACACATGGGACCTCTCTGCTGTAGTTCTTAAGCTCCTTAGCCAGTGCCTGTAATTCATGGGCCTGTTCCACCACATGACGGTCTTCAACCATCCTGTAGTCTAGGAACAGTTCCATTACATACAGCTCTCCGCCGGCGTCAGAAGCTCCGTACTGAGCCTCAAGAGCCTCCCAAATGTCCTTTCCCATTTTGTACGGAGATAGGTATCCACCAGATTATCAATCAGAACACTGATGACGGCACCCCGAAACAGATTATCATCTGAATTGAACTTTTCCCCCGAGACACCCTCGGGAGCTTTTCCGGTGATGACGTACATCATGTTCATGGCAGTGAGCCACAGGGTGGCCAACTCATGCCACCTCTTAAAGTTGGAACCATCAAAAGGCTTTGGTTTAATTGCATTTGCAAAGCTAGTGACACCACATATATTCCTATCAACATGATAAGGTTTTTGAATTGTTAGATGATAGGCAATATTCCGGTATATTTTAATTCCATAATTAAATAGACATTTCAATATTGCTGTGAGTGAAACAATCCATGTGCAAATGTTCATGTTTAAACAACAATTAAACATAAACCTATTCATGATTATACAACTAATAAGCATGAATACTAGTTTAAGAATGTACCTCGTGGAAGGTCGGGTGACGGCGTCACCCGAAGTTCCGCTATCACTTGGATCAGTCATACTGATTGTAGAGTGACCTCAGTCGATGTAGCCGTACGAATTCGGTGCAGGAAGATGATCGCAGTGAAGATCCGGCTGTAGAGGAAGTAGTCGTTCGGAGTCGACGTAGAGGAAGTAGTCGTACGGAGTCGTCGTAGAGGAAGTAGTCATACGGGAGCGAGCAGTCGCGTGAAGACGCTCCCCAAAAACCTTATCGCCCGCCTACCCCGAGCAGGATCTCAGTAGTAGGACGAGGTTCCGGAGGCTCTGCTCTCGCCGGTACCGTGCGCGCGGTGCAAGCGATGGGAATGCAAAAGCAAAGCAGCAAACAAAGAGGGAGAAGGGAGAGGTCTCCTAAGCAGGAGTACCTGAGTTGTGACTTGGTGAGTTGAGGAGGAGGAGGAGGGCCTCCTTATATAGGCGAGCAGACACGGAGGGGGGATGAACCTGGATGTACTGAGTAGTAACGGTGGTTAAGACTCCCCTGGTAAAGGCTCAAAAGATGCTCCCGCCCCGCAACTCATCACGTCCGTCCGTCCGCACCGCACCGCCCGACACGACACGACACGACACGTCACGGCCACGACCACGACCCGGCGAGGCGAGCGCGCGCGCGCGTGTGGCACGCCTATCTCATTTATTCAACTTCACAAGAGGTGTACCGAAAGGCTACCTCATAAGTTGGATGGGAGACTCCTCTAATACCCATTTGGTATTTATCACTTTTCCTTAGCATTAAGTAAATGAGCTTTTAATTCTTTCATTATTGGAATAAATGGCTCTAGGCCCATTTACTCTAACAATCCCCACCAAGAATTATAAGCCACATTGGAAATGCTCTCATCTTCCTTTTTTTTGTTTTCGATATACCAGCACTGCGATGGAGACTGTTGAGTTGAACATCCACCAGGAACTCAAGTTACACTTATTAGCAACTGAACAATGGACTATGCCTTGAATTGCCAGTTTTGTGCATCTAAGCTTGGCTAGAGCCCTTTACTGATACTTGGCTGCACATAGCATCCCCGCGGGTTGGAGCTTATGGGTCACACTCCGTGCCTCTTCATGAGTTTTCTAGAGATCACCCAAATCTCATAGACTATGACTAGTAGTCGATACTCATATAGGTGTGTTCCTTCAAGACGTACTGTAGAACTATGTCTTTGCTTCAAGAAACAACTACCTTATTTCATGAAAGCCACTTGGAGCACATTAAGGTATACATACCAGCCTGCCATACAGTTTTGAAGAGAAATGCATCTTTCTATGGACCGAGCCTTCTCAAAGGTTCTCTTCTCTCAGTCAGACCATAGCTTGTTTCACCATTTTAATTCGCGGGATCTCCGATCACATAAGACAGGTTTCCACTATGGAAAAACTCACGTGGGTCTCAAGCCCAGTTCCATAGATGCATTATCTATCACAATACGTGATAGACCCTTTGTAAATTGATCTGTCAGGTTCTTAGACGTATGGACATAATCCAAAGCTATAACACCGGTGTTTCTCAATTTCCTGACAGACTTCAACCGTCTCTTGACATGCCTGGATGACTTTATGTTATCCTTTGAACTGTTCACTTTGACAATCACAGTTTGATTATCACAGTTCATTAGAATTGCCGGTATCGGTTTTTCAACTATCGACAAGTCCATTAGGAGTTCACGAAGCCACTCGGCCTCGACAGTGGCAGTATCTAATGCTGTGAGTTCTGCTTCCATTGTTGACCTGGTTAGAATGGTCTGCTTGCAAGACTTCTAGGAAACAGCGCCACCTCCAAGTCTGAACACATATCCACTTGTGGCCTTTAACTCATCAGCATCAGAAATCCAGTTTGCATCACTATATCTCTCTAAGACTTTTGGGTCTCCGGAATAGTGAATGCCATAGTTCATTGTGCCCACTAGATAACGCATTACCCTCTCGAGAGCACGCCAGTGTTCACTGCCCGGGTTTGAAACAAACCGGCTCAGTTTACTAACTGCATATGCAATGTCAGGTCTCGTGGCGCTAGCCAGATACATCAACAAACCAATGATCTGGGAGTATCTCAGCTGATCCACCATTATCCTCAGGTTCTTCCTTAGAACCAAGCTGGCGTCGTAAGGAGTTGGTGCGGGTTTAGAGTTGCTGTAGCCAAACCGACTAAGCATCTTCTCAACATAGTGAGTCTGTGATAGAGTCACCCCACCATTTTCTCTCTTTATCAGCTTTATGTTAAGGATAACATCAGCCTCTCTCCCAAATCCTTCATCTCAAACTTTTGAGACAGAAAGACTTTGACCTCCTTGATCACTTCAAGGCTCGTGCCAAAGATAAGTATGTCATCTACATACAGACACAAAATCACTCCTTCGCCCCCACCATAGCGATAGTACACACATTTGTCAGCTTCGTTTGTAACAAAGCCAACAGATGTCAAAGTTCTGTCGAACTTATCGTGCCATTGCTTAGGTGCTTGCTTGAGGCCATAGAGAGACTTCACCAGCTTACACACCATTCTTTCTTGACCCTTTACTACAAATCCTTCCGGCTGATCCATATAGATCTCCTCTTCCAACTCTCCATTTAGGAAAGCTGTCTTAATGTCCATCTGATGAACGAGAAGACCATGAGAGGCTGCCAGAGAAAGTAGTACTCTTATGGTAGTCAATCGAGCAACTGGTGAGTAAGTGTCAAAGAAGTCTTCTCCTTCCTTTTGGGTGTAACCCTTGGCCACAAGTCTAGCCTTGTACTTATCAATAGTACCATCAGTCCTAGACTTCCTTTTGAGCACCTATTTGCATCCCACGGGTTTGCACCCGTAAGGATGCTCAACAACCTCCCAAGTTCCATTTGTCATGATAGAGTCCATTTCACTGCTCACTGCTTCCTTCCAATAGTCAGCATCAGGTGAAGAGTAGGCCTTTGCAATGGTCTTGGGAGTGTCATCCACGAGGTATACGATGAAATCATCTCCAAAGGATTTCTCTGTCCTTTGTCTCTTGCTCCTCCTAGGAGCCTCATCATTATCCTCCTCAGGATGCTCAATAAGTGTAGGCTCATTGAGTTCCATCGGCTCAGTGGAGTCGTCATTCTCGACAGACTCTTGCCTAGATGAACTTGTTTCATCTCTCATTGGAAAAATAGTCTCAAAGAATGTAGAGTCTCTGGACTCCATAATTGTCCCGACAAGCAAGTCAGGCACTCCAGATCTTACTACCAAGAATCTATAACCGATGTTGTGAAAAGCATACCCCAGAAAGACACAGTCCACCGTCTTTGGTCCAAGTTTACGTTTCTTGGTGATTGGCACACTGACTTTGGCCAAGCAACCCCAAGTGCGTAAATATGAAAGAGTTAGCCTCTTCTTCTCCCATTCCTCGAATGGTGTTACTTCCTTATTCTTCATAGGCACACGGTTCAGGACATGACAGGCTGTCAGTATCGCCTCACCCCACCATTCCTTAGATAGTCCCGCGGTTTCTAACATGGCATTCACCAAGTCAGTCAGCGTGCGGTTCTTTCTTTCGGCAATCCCATTGGATTGGGGTGAATAAAGCGGTGTCCTCTCATGAATGATACCGTGTTCCTCACAGAATGAATCAAAAGTATTAGAGAAGTATTCGCCACCTCGATCAGACCTTAGGTGTTTAATCTTTCTCTCAAGTTGATTTTCTACTTCAGCTTTATAGATCTTAAAGTAATGTAACGCTTCATCTTTTGATTTTAACAAGTAGATGTAACAAAATCTAGTGCTATCGTCTATCAAAGTCATGAAATATCTTTTACCACCCTTTTGTCAACACACCGTTCATTTCGCTCAGATCGGAATGAACTAATTCTAGAGGTGCCAAGTTTCTCGCCTCAGCTGCCTTATGTGGTTTGCGAGTTTGTTTTGATTCAACACATACGTGGCACTTAGAATTTTTGACAGAGGTAAACTTTGGAATTAAACTCAAACTAGCTAAGCGCATCATACAACCAAAATTAACATGACAAAGCCTCGAATGCCAAACATCTGATTCATCATTCATCACATGGTTCACAACATTATTATCAAACGATAAAGAAAAGCGGAACAAGCCTCCGCTATCATAGCCTTTTCCAATAAAGGTACCAAACTTAGAAATGATACATTTATTTGACTCAAAGACTAATTTAAACCCGTCTCTACATAGTAGAGACCCGCTGACTAAATTCTTCTTGATGGTAGGTACATGCTGCACATTCTTCAATTGTATGGTCTTCCCCGAAGTGAACTTTAGAGTGACCGTACCAGCACCAAGAACACGCACATGGGCACCGTTCCCCATCAACAAGGATGTAGTCCCCCCGACCTGGTAGGAAGAAAACATAGAAATGTCAGCACATACATGAATATTAGCGCTGGTGTCTATCCACCACTCTGGTGAAGAACATACTGAAAGAACTGTAGGTAAGAAATTACCGTACCCCGATGTTCCTCCACCCTCGCTAACAACCATGTTCGCTGTCTTTGGGGCCTTGCGATCTTTGCGATCCGGGCACTTTGTAGCAAAGTGATCCGGACTGCCACATGTGTAGCAAGCACCCTCCGACTTTCTCTTCTTCTTATCAGGCCCGTCGGCTTGCTTAGCCTTGGGCGGGTTCTGTGAAGGCTTCTTTCTCTTGTTCTGGTTATTCTGGAACTTGGGATTGCCTCTCTGCACAAAGTTTGCGCTTGAGGAGCCGGCTATTGCCTTTCCACGTGTGTCCTTTGCTCTCGCCTTCTCTTCAACATCAAGAGTCGCAACAAGGTCATCAAAAGTGAATTTCTTTCTCTTGTATTTTAGATAGGTAGCAAAGTCCCTCCAAGAATGTGGCAGCTTAGCGATAATAGCTCCAGCCACAAACTTTTCGGGCAACACACATGGGACCTCTCTGCTGTAGTTCTTAAGCTCCTTAGCCAGTGCCTGTAATTCATGGGCCTGTTCCACCACAGGACGGTCTTCAACCATCCTGTAGTCTAGGAATAGTTCCATTACATACAGCTCTCCGCCGGCGTCAGAAGCTCCGTACTGAGCCTCAAGAGCCTCCCAAATGTCCTTCCCCGTTTTGTAACGGAGATAGGTATCCACCAGATTATCAATCAGAACACTGATGACGGCACCCCGAAACAGATTATCATCTGAATTGAACTTTTCCCCCGAGACACCCTCGGGAGCTTTTCCGGTGATGACGTACATCATGTTCATGGCAGTGAGCCACAGGGTGGCCAACTCATGCCACCTCTTAAAGTTGGAACCATCAAAAGGCTTTGGTTTAATTGCATTTGCAAAGCTAGTGACACCACATATATTCCTATCAACATGATAAGGTTTTTGAATTGTTAGATGATAGGCAATATTCCGGTATATTTTAATTCCATAATTAAATAGACATTTCAATATTGCTGTGAGTGAAACAATCCATGTGCAAATGTTCATGTTTAAACAACAATTAAACATAAACCTATTCATGATTATACAACTAATAAGCATGAATACTAGTTTAAGAATGTACCTCGTGGAAGGTCGGGTGACGGCGTCACCCGAAGTTCCGCTATCACTTGGATCAGTCATACTGATTGTAGAGTGACCTCAGTCGATGTAGCCGTACGAATTCGGTGCAGGAAGATGATCGCAGTGAAGATCCGGCTGTAGAGGAAGTAGTCGTTCGGAGTCGACGTAGAGGAAGTAGTCGTACGGAGTCGTCGTAGAGGAAGTAGTCATACGGGAGCGAGCAGTCGCGTGAAGACGCTCCCCAAAAACCTTATCGCCCGCCTACCCCGAGCAGGATCTCAGTAGTAGGACGAGGTTCCGGAGGCTCTGCTCTCGCCGGTACCGTGCGCGCGGTGCAAGCGATGGGAATGCAAAAGCAAAGCAGCAAACAAAGAGGGAGAAGGGAGAGGTCTCCTAAGCAGGAGTACCTGAGTTGTGACTTGGTGAGTTGAGGAGGAGGAGGAGGAGGGCCTCCTTATATAGGCGAGCAGACACGGAGGGGGGATGAACCTGGACGTACTGAGTAGTAACGGTCGCGGTTTAAAACCTGAGTAGTAACGGTCGCGGTTAACTCCTCTGGTAAAGGCTCAGTAACGGTCACAATTAAGGAGCCATTATTCCTTTCCAACAGCCAACAGCAAAAAGATGCTCTCGTCCCGCAACTCCTCACGTCCGCACCGACACGGCCACGGCTCATAAGAAGTGTACCGAAAGGCTACCTCATAAGTTGGATGTGAGACTCCTCTAATACCCATTTGGTATTTATCACTTTTCCTTAGTATTAAGTAAATGGGCTTTTAATTCTTTCATTATTGGAATAAATGGCTCTAGGCCCATTTACTCTAACATATACTCGCAAAATTAGCCTATAAATACAACCCAAAACACCACCCCAGAACCATCCCAACACACGAGCCATTCTAGCTATAGCTAGCAGCTCATATAGCACACACACCTGAAGGTACAGCTAGCTAGCTGATAGCAATGGCGCCATCCAAGCTTGCCCTCATCCTCGCCCTGTCCATCCTCGTCTTCGCGGCGGCCGTGCATGGCTGCACACCGCACTGCCCAACCGCACCGGTGATCCCCACCCCGTCGGTCGTGCCGACGCCCTCCGGCGGCGGAGGATCGTGCCCGATCAACACGCTCAAGCTGCAGGTGTGCGCCAACGTGCTGAACCTGCTCAAGCTCAACATCCCCGGCCTGGGGAACGACCAGTGCTGCCCACTGCTGCAGGGGCTCGTCGACCTCGACGCTGCCGTCTGCCTCTACACCGCCATCAAGGCCAACATCCTCGGCATCAAGCTCAACGTGCCCGTCGACCTGCGCCTCCTCCTCAACCACTGCGGCAAGGTCTGCCCCGCAGACTTCACCTGCCCCATCTGAGTGACCAGTTGATCGATGAAACGTCCCACACATCCACGCATCGATCATCCGATGGGATCTTGCTTGTGCACCTATATTGTCAGTTTTTTTTGATTCACCTATCAGTGTTTTTCCTTGGAAACTGCTGTCCTTGTTGCTAAAAGCATGTATGTGCCTGTAACTTCATATGCGTGAAATAAAAGTTGAGTAAATTGTGTTCACCATACAACAACTTGTAAGGTGGGTGTGAATTAGTCCAATAACTTGTAATATGCTCAATCTAATACAATAACTTGTCGGGTGGGTGCGGATTAGTCCAACAACTTATAAAATGATGATTTTCATACAATAACTTGATAGGTGGGTGCAAACTGGTCCATGAACTTGTAAAATGATTAACTTAGTGCACATTCGATGTATCTGCAGTCTAAATGTTATCACAAATAATATATTTTTAATACCAGACTAGAGTATACTTACCTCAGAACAAGTTATTGTGCATTATTTGACAATTGATATTTGTGTTATGATGGTAAGAAATATTTAGTAAGGACTAGAATCTGCGATGTTATGTCTTTGTTATCAATTTTTATACAAATTTTAAATTTTGATTAGAAATATTTTTAATTTCATATTCAATATTAATTTCAAATTTGATTATATTATTTTTATTCAGCTAGTAATAGAATATGGTAACTCGTACTAACAATTAATACCTTTTAGAAGTTTGACATAAATATTTTTAAAGTCTCATGTACTAGTTGAAAGACAAAATGAACTAAAATAATGAAAACGAGCATGCTTCTCTGAAGTTGTTGAATACACGAGTAAAGGTGCAGAAGAAACAAAAGGTCATATGGTGTCTTATGAACTTTAGTCTCTCGATAATCTAATGGCGTAATTCAAAAACTTGATTCAATTTAACTAATAAAAAATAAGTAATATATTTACATTTGATTCAAAATTAGCAACTTTAATTAAAAAACTATTAGTTGGAAGAAAATTTGAATGCTACCTTATTTGTCTAATACATTATCATTTGTAAATTTGGACTATAGGTGCACCAATTTGCCAAGTTATTACATTGAACCGAGTATTTTACACAAGTTATTGGATCAATATGCACATACCTATAAAATTGTTATACTAATTTGATTATTTTACATGGTTTTGGACCAATATGCACCAACCTGACAAGTTATTATACTAAATTGAGCATTTTACAATTTGTTGGACTAATCCACACCCACCTGACAAGTTATTGTAGTAAATTGAGCATTTCACAACTTTTTGGACTAATCTGCACACACCTGACAAGTTGTTGTATGGTGGGCGCAATTTACTCATAAAAGTTTATATAAGTTGTGTCAACTTGAGCTGTGATATTATTTACACCTGAACTCTCCTTTTCAATTTTGACCATGAAGACTAATGAAGTAATGATCGGCATGCTGCATTTGTGATGAAGGATCATGTGCGTGCAAAACTGCTAATTGTCTATGCAATAGCTGGGCCTTCCGCGGATGGACCTGGGGGACCTCGTCCTCCTCTTCTCTGAGGCCGAGGTCTGGGAGGTTGTCAAGGATCTTCTTTTGGACAAGGCCCCCGGCCCGGACGGATTCACTGGTCGATTCTACAGGTCTTCCTGGTCGATCATCAGGGGTGATGTGCTGCGGGCGTTCAACGCTCTCTCTGACCTGGACTTCCGCAGCTTCCACCACCTGAATGATGCTCTCCTCATGCTCATACCAAAAAGCCTAACCCGGTCGCTCTCTCAGATTATCACTCCATCAGCCTAATTCATAGCTTCGGAAAGCTTTTCTCCAAAGCAGCAGCCAACCGATTCGCCCCTCACATGCCTTCCCTAATCTCACCAAACCAAAGTGCTTTTATCAAAGGTCGCCTCATCCACGATAACTTCTACTACGTTCTTAGCACGGCCAGAACACTCTCTAGTCGGAAGCTTCCTATAATCATGTTCAAGATTGATCTAGCTAAAGCTTTCGACTCAGTCGGGTGGGTCTTTCTTCTTGAGCTCCTCTCGGCAGTCGGCTGCCCACGCACGTGGACTAACTGGATCTCGATCATTTTGTCGACTGCTAGCACCAAGGTTCTGCTGAATGGTGTCCCTGGGCAGCGGATCTGCCATGGTCGAGGCCTGCGCCAGGGAGACCCTCTCTCCCCCATGCTTTTCGTGCTGGTCATGGAATGCTTCCATACCCTTTTCCGCAAAGCGGAATCCCGTGGTCTCCTTCTAAGCCTAGGGAGGAACATCCGCTTTCATGCCTCTCTCTATGCTGATGATGTGGTCGCTTTCTTCTCTCCGGTCGAGCTGGACCTAAGGGTCGTCAAGGCGGTGTTGTCGCTCTTCGAGAGCGCCTCTGGCTTGGCGGCCAATTACTCCAAGAGCCAGGTCTACCCCATCAACTGCTCCGAGGATCACCTGTCCTTGGTCCGCTCTATCCTATCCTGCACCATCGCCGACTTCCCATGCACCTACCTTAGGGTACCTCTCTCTATTAGGAGGCTACCCAAAGCTGCCTTCCAGCCACTGGTCTATAAGGTCGCCAGGTGCCTGCCTCCCTGACAAGGTAGACTGTTGAGCCGCAGTGGTCGTCTCGTCCTCGCCAAATCCACCCTCTCTGCCATCCCAGTGCATATCTTGATGGCGATCTCCATCTCTCCCTGGGCGCTGCGCGCGGTCGAAACTCTCATCCGCGGCTTCCTCTGGTCTGGCACAAAGGTGGCCTCGGGCGGTCTCTGTATGGTCGCTTGGGTGAATGTCACCTGCCCTACGCGCTGCGGGGGTCTTGGACTGCCGAACCTCTGCGCTTTTGGTACGGCGCTGCGCCTGCGTTGGCTTTTGCTTGCGCGGACAGACCCGGACCGGACGTGGGCGGCGTTCTGTTTCCTACTTGACCGGGCCTCCCAGGCATTCTTTGACGCCTCCATCTCTGTGGAGGTGGGGGACGGTGCCCGCGTGCTGTTCTGGGAGGACAACTGGGTCTCCGGGTGCTCCATCAAATCCTTGGCCCCCAACCTCTGGGTTGCGGTTTCACCGAGGGTGCAACGGTCCCGCACAGTCAGTGAGGGCCTGCAGGTGGGGGCGGTAGGGGTACGCTGGGTCATGGACATCACCCACGCCAGGACAGTGCAGGTGCTTCTGCAGTACCTTACAGTCTGGGACCTGGTGCAGCAGGTTAGGCTCACGTCGGAGCCTGACAGATTCATTTGGAAGTGGTCGCCTAGCGGGGTTTACTCTTCGGCTTCGGCCTACTCCGCCCTCTTTCTTGGTCACGTTGAGATTCTCGGAGCACGCCAGATCTGGAAGGTTCATATGGCGGAGAAGTGCAAGTTCTTCGCCTGGCTGGTCTTGCACGGCCGTTGCTGGACTTCAGACGGGCTTCACCGTCACGGGCTCTGGGATTCGGATGTCTGCGCGCTCTGCGCACAGGAGTCTGAGACGCTGGATCACCTGATTGTGGACTGTGTCTTCAGCCGAGAGACCTGGTTCTCGGCACTCAGGCATATTCTCCTCCAGAATCTAGATCCGGACCGCCCTGTGAAGTTCGCGGATTGGTGGTGCTCCGCTAGGAAACAGGTCGTTGTGGAGGGAGCGGAACAGACGCGTCCACGACAAGGAAGCTCTCATGCCGGTGGCGCTTGTGCCGGCGATTCTGGATGAGGCTAGGTCTTGGGCGCGTGCGGGTTTTCTTCCTCTTGCTCGGCTGTTAGGTGTTCGCCCGGTGAGGACAGTGTAACCCCCCTTCAACCCTTGCTTTCTTTTTGTTTGGCTTTGTGCCTGTCTGTAACCTAAACCGGAAAACCTTTTTCTCATCTCTTAATGAAAAACGTGCTTTGCACGTCTTAAAAAAAAGTCTATGCAATAGCTTGGCATAAATACGGAGGCAGTGACTAATTGATACTGCTACCTCCGTTCCTTTTTAAATGACGTTCAGACCAAAAAGTTTAGCCTATTTCCAGTAAAAAACTCCTGTCTGAAACGACAAACATTCATGAACGGAGGTAGTACAAACTAGTCACGCCCTAGGCCTTGATATATTGAAGCAAAATTTCAATTTTCTAATGCACTATATAAACTAAGAAGAAATCTTTAAATCCTTGCAAAAGCAAATGTGAGTAAATTTACTAATTTGAATGAAATGCTTGGTGACTTACTGACTTGATGGTTGATGAGGCACACCTCATCCATTTCCTGGTTTTTATCTCAATCCTTTCCTGCAGGGCACTACTACTTCATTGGGGTTGCTATAGATTAGGTTGGCTTACATCCAAGTGGCATACATACATGATCGTCCTAGCAAATACTAACAATGATGATGCAACATTAACATAACTATGAGGGATTTTGAAATACAGAGTTCTTTTGGTTAGCATAGATGAAGCTTTAACATGACTAGCTAAACCCATTTTTGGATCGTTTACACCATGTCCGGCTCGTAGGCAACTGCACATGAATGATTGACAAGGTACCAAAACTACCAATAAACTGCAACGTTAATGTTAGTATATTTTTATTACTCATTTGGAGTCAATTACAAAAACATATCTAGCAATATGCCCAATTACAATTAAGATGTCAGAAAAACTTGATCACACGCAACGGTTTTGAAGTTTGTATTGGACTATATGTGATATGAATATAGTTACCGTGTCATGTCAACATTAACTACTTAACAAGGAAGTCCAGCAGGTTGGTGTACTACTTTAAGATATCATAAGGCTAATTAAGACAAAAGCATCGTCCATTGAGTCCTTATATTAATAGCAGAGGAAACCATATGTTTCTAAATTTGTGTATACAATAGCATGATTAACATAGAATGCGTGAGCTACTAACTCTGAGCCAATAATGGGGCACTAATGTTGTTGAACTTTGCAGTTTCCACATCAAGGTTCAAATTAACTGTAGTGCCTAATTTACGGAACCCAAACCTTTTTCAAACTTCTACATGATGGCTCATATCCAGCAGACAGTTCTTGGTCGTACCATATTTTTAGCATTGGTTTTAATTGGACCTTGCTCGATTCAACATCCACATTTGTTAGGGGCCATCCCCTCGCTCTCACACCCCTTTCAGAAAAATAACATCCAAACTTGTCTTTTGTTGATGAATTTTGAATCAAAAGATGTTTTAAACCATAAACATAGAGCACATTTAGGTTAACGAAGGCCCAAAAGATCCAAAAACATATTGTCCGAACTAGTCAAAAGTCAAAACAAAGTAAAGCTACGTTGCAAATATGGTTAAAAAAACTGCAAAAAAAAGCAGTAGTTTTTTTTTGTTTGAAAAAACTTATGAATTATACTGCATAGTTGTTGTGGACCCTTACTCAGCGTGTTTTAATCATTGATGATTGCAAAGTAGCAAAACAGTTCCCAAAAACAAACTATATAGATATAGCCTGCAGGTAGAGTGTTATGTGGAAATATATAAATGTATACACGGTGTCACACAGCTACAGCCACATGTGCGAGGTACTTAATTGTGTTACTGCTTGATTGCCCATCAGAAAGTCGTATACCTAGCATCAACCAAAGAGGTTAAAATGCTCCATATATAGGCTTCCATAGAAAAATCCCCTTAATTACATGTATACTCGTCAACAGTATGGGTGCCGAGTTTTTTATTCCAATGTTTTGTGGTGTTCCGAAGGGCACAAATGCAGCTTACTATATCATTGAGATGGTCATTCTTGATAGATCTTCCCTCTTACACACGAATGAAGCCCACAAGACATGTAGCTTAGTGTGTATTCGTGCTTTGTTTTTACTCGCCGTCGGATGGACCCAGACGTGCGCGCGTGTGCAGTGTGTGCACGAGAAGAGCTAGCTACTAGGTACCCAGTACCCTACAATTGCGACATGGCCAATTTGCAAGACTTGACGCGTCGACCATTGTTGATGCAACGATCATCAGCCACAGGAAAAAAATAATTGAAAGTAGCAAGCCAAGGTTAACCACAAAAAGAGCACATTGTATTGTTGATATTACACGCTGAAAGTCTGATCCAGCACTACGACGTATATACACTTCTCTTTTTTCATGTGGCTTTGAGTGAAACTGACATTTTAGGGTGCTCGAAAAAAATGAGAGTCGTTCATCCCGGCGAAACCGAACGATGAAAACAAAGAAAATATCATGAAGTACCTAAAGAGAAGTATCAAGAAGTACCAAATTTGGCAGGACCAAGTACCAAAATATATAGTGAGAAATTACTAAGATATTATTTTAATTATGTGTTAATCTATTTAATTAGTTTTATAGTAAGAAGGATAATAAGAAAGAAAAGTTTGTGCAAGTACCATTGGTACTTTAAAAGCACTGGAGCAAATCTCGAACTTTATGTTTTGTTGTTTATCGACGTCTGTCATTGATTTCAAGCACTCTAAAATTTCTTTTATCTCTACTCCTAAAAAAGTTACAAAGGAGAACAAAACATGCTCGGTAAAAAAGCCTCCTCTATGGTTCTGTCTCCGCTCGCGAGTCTGCCGCCTCCCACCTGCACCTTCCCCTCGCTCGGACGAATGTGGAGTGTCTGATTCCTCCCTTCCGTCCATGGCACTCTCCACAGTCCATTTTTTCATCCACTATGCGTCAGTCCACGTCTCCCTCCCAAGCTATCACCCCCGAACACACGAACCCTAGTTGTCCTCCTCTCTCCCCTACGTCGTCTTCCCGATTCCCCTCTCTCGAACTGCCGTCTCCCCACCATGTCACCTCATCACACCGGCGGTGTGTCACTCCTACCGTGTGCTATACCCCCCATGCCACATCCCACCGTCTCCCCCGTGTCGCGCCCGCCGTCTCCATCACCCCACGTCATGCCACGCGGTGTCGTCTCCGTCGTCCCTGCGACCTCGCACTGTGTTGGTTTGTTCGTGCTGCCTCCATGGATGCATGGATCTGGCTCCTCCGTCCGTTGCCACGCCGCCGACCCACCTCCAGGTGCCCAATATCGGCACGCCCTTGCCCGATTGCACCTCCACGCCAGCACCGCCTGCCGGCTGCTCCTCCGCACACCCAACGTCGGTGCCAACGCTGGCTGCCCCTTCACGCCAAGGTGCCCCATGTCCAGCCTTCCTTCCATGCTTGCATGTCAAGATGCAGATCCATGACAACACACCCCCTGCCCTGCTACACCTCCATGTCGGTACGCCCCCTGCCCTTCACGGAGGCATGGCCACAAACAAACGGATTCAACTGCGGTGAGACTTTGATGATCTGCCTCCGTGGAGGATATCTAGGTTAGTCACATCTACTTGCATCCCATCCCAAATCATGTATATATATTTTGATTTTTTTGTTTAAGAAAATCTAACAAACATTGTGCATCTTGATCGACAACCACATATCAGCGAGATGCGCCCAGTGACCAATTAGTGAGCCACATCATGAGGTTCATCTCCAGAAGTTCGATGTGAATGCTCACATCGAATCTCCCCTTCCATCCTTGATCACAACTTCACAAGGTTCTCTTGTATCTTAGGATACAGTGAACTAAGTCATGGATCTGCTAAGTGGATTTCTCCCCCTTTCTGTAATTGCTTGATTTGGGGCAGACGACCACCACCACAAGGCAGCAACCACCACCACAAGGCATCAGCAACATGTTTGCTTACTTATCTTCCATTTTTATTCCTATCTCAAATATGAATTTTGATTTGGATCTGTTTTTATTGTTGCTTGGTTTGTTAGGGTATAATGAGAAAGGAGTTTAGAACTCACAAAATACACGACTTATATATGGCACACTCGACCTCAAGTTGCTACCCTCAGCATCTCCAACAAACCTGCAACCCTGAAAGTTTGTGACCTCAGGGTCTCTCAAAGTTAGTCGGGTTCAACATGCATTTATCATATTTATTAATCTGTTCTACACAGCTTGTCTATGTGCGCATGCAATCTAAATCGATGTGGTTACATACTTGAAAAGCTGACAAATAGGATGCCCTAAAAAAATACTGAATATGGACAATCCCAATTAGGGACAACTTCAGAAATATTGACTCTCATAAGTTCCCCAATTGGTTTCTCAAGCAAATAAGTTGCTTCTTTTTTTCTTTAAAATAAGCACTGCATTTTAGTAACATAGAATATGTGTATTTTAGTCCCATTTTAATCTAGGGTGTGGTCACAATCCAATTTAATGTCCAAATATGCTCTAGAGTCTAGACGACTACATTCATTGTCTACTTATGCATTCAAAATTATTTTAAATTCCATATTTCCCATCTATTGTTTCTGTAAAGGTAAGCATACTTTTGGATAGTCTTTTGAATTGGTTGCCTGATCAACAATATTCTTTTATTTTTCTATTTAGTTGCCGAATGAAACTTGACAAATATGGATGCTTTTTAAGATATCTTCCTATGTCTATATCCATCATGTTTTTAATTGTGAATTTGAGTGGGAGCTATTCTCGATATTTTTCTTGACTGTATAGGTCATTTGTTTTTCAAAAGAACATAATCATTTTGAGTGGTTTTGATAATAGATCCATCTGGTAACTTATGGACATAAAAATTAATTGATATTTATATTACACGCTGAAAGTCTAATCTAGCACTACGACGTATATATCACTTCTTTTTTCATGTGGCTTTGAGTGAAACTGAAATTTTAGAATGCTTGAAAAAAAGAGCCGTCCAAAGAGAAGTACCTAAAGAGAAGTATCAAGAAGTACCAAATTTGGTGGGACCAAGTACCAAAATATATAGTGAGAAATTACTAAGTTATTATTTTAATTATGTGTTAATATATTTAATTAGTTTTAGTAAGAAGGATAATAAAAAGAAAAGTACGTGCAAGTACCATTGGTACTTTAAAAGCACCGTAACAAATCTCGAACTTAATGTTTTGTTGTTTATCGACATCTTTCATTAATTTTAAGGACTCTAAAATTTTCTTTTATTGTAAGAAAAACCTTGTTTTATTAGGGTGTTGCTAGAAATTTTAAATATTTGAGGCTGATAAACCGCGGCAGATGATTCTCTAGTGAACAAACCTTGAGCGCAAGTCTAACTCTTCTTTAACTTTTAAAAATTCACATACTCCCTCCGTTCACAAATACTATAACTTGTGGGATTTTTTAGGACAATTCAAGCATGGAAAGAAAAGGTGCATGTACTCCTTAACCAAGCACCAATACACAACAATGCAATTAAATCATGCCTTGGGCAATCAATACCATAAATAACAGCATCAGATCTTTTCTATTATGATAGATTAGGTCAGAGTTTTATATTTGAGGGAAATTTTTGGAACCCAAAATAAAGTTAATGAAAAATTGTTTCATATGGGACAGATAAAGTTAATATTTCACTGAACCTTGGACTTGTCTTTGGGATTAAGGGGAGTGTCGGCACGTTAATGAACATAGTGAAACGAAAACGACCAAAGGCTCATTCCTTCTCGGCCCACATGATGACATGAACCCTGCTTTGTCCCTTCCATCCCCACCAGCAGGTACATATTTTCCACAAATCACACGGATGCAACTTGCAGGACAGAAAGCCACGTAGGGTGTTTGACAGGCTCCCCCACAGGCATCACGTCCAGCTAGCACATACTACTCGCCCAATCGATCGGCTTATAAATACCACCCGAAGCGCCATTTCAAGAGAACCATCCCAAACACACAAGCCAATACTAAGCTCATAGCACACTTGAAGCTATAGCTAGCTAGCTGAGGTAGCAATGGCGCCATCCAAGCTTGCCCTCTTCCTCGCCCTGTCCGTCCTCGCCTTCGCGGCGGCCGTGCACGGCTGCACGCCCTACTGCCCTACCCCAACACCACCGGTGGTCCCCACACCGCCGGTCGTCCCCACCCCGCCGGTCGTGCCGACACCCTCCGGCGGCGGATCCTGCCCGATCAACGCGCTCAAGCTGGAGGTGTGCGCGAACGTGCTGAACCTACTGAAGCTCAACCTCCCCAGCTCGAACGACCAGTGCTGCCCGCTGTTGCAAGGGCTCGTCGACCTCGACGCCGCCGTCTGCCTCTGCACCGCCATCAAGGCCAACATCCTCGGCATCAACCTCAACGTGGCCGTCGACCTGAGCCTCCTCCTCAACCACTGCGGCAAGGTCTGCCCCGCAGACTTCACCTGCCCCCTCTAATCAGTAACCACCACCGGCCTGATGAAACGCGCCACAGTACACTTCCACGCATCATCTGATCATTATCCATCCACTGCCGTGCATTATATTTGCTGCGATGATCTTGTATGTATGTGCACCTATGATTTTACTCTATGTGTGTGTTGGTCTCTGTATCTGAAAGCATGTATGTGTCCTCTTCGCTTCTTCGGGTCCGAGAGCTTTTGCCATGCAAACTGTTGTTCTCGTTCATACAAACATGTGTGTCTGTAACTTCATATGTATACGTGAATAAAAATTTTATACAAGTTATGTGTCAACTTGAGCTGTGATCATATGGCATATATGTGCGATGTTATTTACACCTCAACTCTTTTTTTCACTTTTGCCCATGAAAAATATATTTGCAATAAATTTATGGATCTTGTGTGTACCAACCTGTCAATTGGCAGCGTACGTAACTAACAGAGCTTGGCAGTTGGCACGAACATAGAAGCAGTGAGCAGTTGATACAAACTAGTACTGTATTCAGGCCCTGGACATATTAATGAAGAAAAAAAAAACTTCTTCGCTTACGCATGCATATATAACAAGAAACCTGTGTAAACGCAATAATAAGGTGAGTGAATTTACAAATTTGATGAAACGCACGGTAACTTGACGGTTAAAAAAACTCGGCCTGCCCGAGAGTAAGACTACCCCACGGTATTATATTAAGAAGAAGACTTTCTCACACAGGTCGAGAAAATCTTCGAACCCCTACCCCACACAAACACAGCGGCACTGCAGCACACGTGAGATAAGGCTGGCCTTAGACCTGTGCTTTGGCGTGGGACAGACGAGGAGATTTTTTTACAACAGCAGACTACTGGGAGGGCCATCCGGCCACTCAATCACCGCACACATGTGCGTTTGCTGGGGAAATAAATTCCCCCGGTAGGACACGCAGGTGCAATTCCTGGGATTGAACCTGGGTGGGCAGCCCTACCACCGTGGAGGCTTTGCGAACATAACATCGAGCAGTATGCATGACCCTAGCAAGCACCATGCCGTGCATATGATGCAAAATTAACATGATTCATGATCATCAGTGGTTTTCAGGCGAAGTGGGCTGGGCCCTTTTGGGTCAATGGGCTGGCCGCTACAGTCACTCGGGAACTGTAACGTCGCCGCTAGGGTTAGTTAGAGATAAGAAGGAAAGATTAGATATCTTACTTAGAGGTTAAGTAATCCTTTCTATTTAAAGAGAGAAGATGTATCAATCAAATCAAGCAAGAGATTAGAAGGAAAACCCTTCTCTCTTGCCCCGCGGCCGGCGTTCCCTGCGCCCTCGCAACCCTAGCCATCGCCTCTCTCTCAACCCCCTCTGCACGAACAGTACCACAGGTACTGTAGCGCCCGGTACTGTAGTGCGCAGCCACCACGCAGTTCATAACATAGACTGTCAGTTATAAAATCATGTCTAGCGTTACATCCAATATAATTATGATATCGATGATGATTGATAATTTTTACTGAAAATGGTGCCTACGGACGTATATGCATATCTAAATGACAGAATAGTATATATATGCTTCTAGCACCAAGCTATGGCATAATGCAGGACCACACACAATGGTTTTGAAGTTTATATTGGAATATATGTGCATGATAAGACATGAATATAGTTACCATGTCATGTCTATCAAATCTTTAACTAATAAAGTCCTGATCATCATGTTTAAGACAAAAAGAATTGTCAATTGAGTACTTATTAATATCAGACGAAACCATTTTTTTCCAGATTTGTGTAGACAATGGAATGATTAAGATAGACTGTGTGATGTACTAACTCTGAATAGGCCAATGTACCAGGCACTACCCATTTGGCGGTACAAATGTTGTTGTACTTCGCACATCAACGTTGAAAATAATCCAAGTGCCTAATTTAGTGGAATCGCAAAAATATTTGTCAACCGTCCAAATGGACGACATGTCCAGGAAGCTGCATTTCTTGTTTGTAGTCAAATCACACTTTTAGCTAGCATCTTGTTTACCTGGATATTGCTCGATCCAATTAGCATTTAGCGCTTAGCCTACTCCTCGCTTTTATTCCTTTCAAAAAATAAAAAGAGCATCAAAATTTGTCTTGTGTTGTTTGTGCTGGTGATAAATTTTGAATAATTAAATATGAGTTTATTTACCATAGATTGAGAATATAAATTTTTATGAGTTTGCAAAGATGGTAAAAATCTGCAAAAAAGCTGTCAAGGTTTTTATAAAAAAAAATGGAGATATTATCAATCCTGTTGCACAGTAACTGTTTAATGTAGTACTCAGCTTGTTTAACTATTGGAGATTGCAAATTTATCCAAACAGTTTGCAGAAACAAACAATAGAATATTAGACTGCTATTTGGAAATATATAAACTTTTTATCATTGAAGTCTTGAAGTACTTATTAATATCAGATTAAATATTAGGAAGATTGGGAGAGGGAGGAGGAAGAACACAGGGAGCTTGGGAGAGGGAGGAAGAAGAAGGTCAGCGGAGGCTGCGGAGCTGGGAGCGGCGGTGGAGTCAGCCCGAACCAGACGGGAGGTGGGTCAGGGTGGGGGGTGATTGGAGGAGAGCCACAAAAGAGGTGGTGTTGCGGGGGAGGAGATGAAGGACTCAGGAAGAAGATAAGATGAGGGGGCGGGGAGAGAAATGAATTTGAGCTATTGATTTCCAATTCAATAGTAAAAAAATGAATTTATAAATAGATAAATCTCAATCATGTGAGGTATAGACAGATCCATATTTGATTTAGATGATTGAAAACTATCAAAACAGTTTGCAGGGACAAACTATAAGTGCTATTTGTACAAAACATTCGCTGATGTGTGAGGTACTTGTTAGTGAAAGGACATCTAGTTTAGTTGGTTAGAGGGGTTGAGTAGCATGGTCGAGTAGACTTGTGTTTGATTCGTCACACGGGAGCGGATTTATGGGGATTTTGTTTAGACTCATGGACCTAGAGGCTCGGGAATTTTTTAGACCTGGAGAAGGTTACTTCTTATTAATGAAAACCCGTGACCTCTTCATCCTACCTGTAGTTTTTTTTGGTGTGTGAGGCACTTCATCTGATTGTTAATCAGAAAGTCGTACAATTATTGTCGAGGTCAAAATGCTCTAGGCTCCCGCAACATCATCTGCAATATTTGTCAACAATATGGGTACCCGGCCCGCGATTTTTATTCTAGTGTTTTGTCGTGTCCGGAATGGTATCAACAGTGGCGGATCCACCAATAGGGCAAGGTAGGGCGGCCGCCCTACCTAACCTAGCAACAAAAATTCCATATACCTCTAGTTTCCCACCCAAGAATTGAAGATCTAGGCCAGGAGTCATTGTCTGTGCGGCCATGGTGCTCCATTCTTCCGCCGAGGAAGAAGACGACGCGTCTTTGAAGCGAACAGGTATGCTTAGTTGGGCCAGTGCCTAGCCCAATTCTGATGACTGATGGCCCAATAGCTCAATAGTCCAAAGCTCCAAGCTTTCCAGCCAGGCAATCCTAATTGGCCGACAGGAAGACAGGTAATTTAACAATTGGTTTTGTATTTTTGGTTTCTTATCTACTGAGTACTGACTTTTTTAGAAAACAATTAAGGAAATACATTACTCACAATTCGACCACACAACTTTGTAGATTTGAAGAACTTCTTCAAGATTAGCAATTGGTCTAGTGGCCTAGTTTGGCCCCAGTTATTAATCAAAGTGAGAATGTGGTTGTCGGACATTATTTCGATGGAGGAGTTGAGGCATGGTTGAATCGGTTTTTTAACATGATTTTGATAAGGATAAAAAAAGTTTTCAAGCCACGGAAGATGATGAAATTTCCTTGGCCTCATAGAACTCCTACTCATGCTTAGTGTTTTAGGGGTTGTTTAAAGGAATATGCAAATTTGCACTGTAAATGCACTATTCACCTATCACATCGAGTCACATCTTCTCTCACAGTATGCGTTTCAATACACACTTTTGCAACACTTTTGCACTACAAATGCACTATTCATCCGTGCAAACTTACACATCTAAAGTCATGGTATATTTTTCTTTGTAATGTTCAGCAACATTTGTGTTATATGGATATTCTATATTCACTTTGTTAAAGATTGATGTGTGTGCGTATGCAGTACATTGTATTCCATATACGCATGCGGCTCGTTGATACAGCTTGATGTGTGTGTTATGTTGTCCGTCCTACCTAGATTTTTTTCCTGGGTCTGCCACTGGGTCTCAACAATAAGAAGAATCGAGATATATATGATCAGTCTCGATCATCATGTTTCCCTAGCTATTACGCACAAGAATAATGGAGCCCGCCAGACATACCTGCTTTGTTTTGCTCGTCGTCTCGAATGGGTGAGACGTGCGTGTGCATGCAGGAGTAGCTACCCTACACTACTGCACTGCCGACATGGCCGAGATTTGCAAGACTCGACACACGTCGACCCCTGATCTGTCATCAGCCACACAAAAAAGTAGTAGCACACGTCTAGAGGGGAAGAGAGAGCCACAGGCTTATCGCAACTTGTTCCCTGCTGGCTTGTCACCCCATCCATCCAACAATGCACAACTTGAACTTTGAGATCATTATTGATAGTACGTACTCAGCTTGTTTATTAACTATAGGAGATTGAAAATTTGTCCAAACAGCTTGCAGAGAAACAAACTATTGAATACCCGAGTGCTATTTGGAAATACTCTTCCGGTCCCAAAGTACTCGTCGTTTTGATTTTTCTATATACATTTATTTTGTTATGTATCTAGACATAAGTATATATCTAGGTGGATAAAAAAATAAATATATCTAAAAAAAGACAAAACGACAAGTAATTTGAAACGAATGAAGTATATAAATAATTAAACGTACCAGTGTCACTATATATACTCGTATAACTAGAGGTCAAAAGAGCATAAATAATGAGGAATCGAGATGCACGATCACTCTCGATCTTTTCCCAGCTTGTCACACAGAGACAAGAACGAAGAAGCCCATCAGACATTTAGCGTGTTTTCCTGCTTCGTTTTACTCGTCGTCGGATGGGTGAGACGTGCGTGCGCATGCACATGAGTTAGCGCTAGCTTACACTGCCGACACGGCGGATTTGATTGCAAGCAAGACTCTCAAGTCTCAACACGTCGACCACTGATCTGTCATGAGCCACACAAAAAAAGAAAGTACTAGCACAATCGATCTAGACGTAGGGAGAAGAGAGAGCCACAGCCTTAATGCAACTTGTTCCCTGGCTTTGAGTGAAACTTGGAGATTGTTTATTTATACAATTAATTAATTATATATATACACGGATAACGATGATATATATGGAGTATGTGGAAAGGTACAAAACGATGTATATGTATATTGACAATGCAGGTAGGCAGGTAGTACGGATCGATCATGTATACGGAGTATGCGTGTGAAATGGAAACTGGGAGTAGGAATTGCTCCCGCGTTGGCCACCACAACCTGGAGACGCTAACTTTGACGACCTAGCTAGCTAGCAGATAATCAAATGGCACATAGGATCGTAGTAGCCGCAGTCGTTGTTGTGGCACGTCTCCAGTCGGCTTCGATCTCGTGACCTTGCCTAACGTTGGCAGTCGTACGTACGTGCAACGCAAGTGGGACGACGACTTGACCCTGTGGTGAATGGTGATAATCTCTTCCGTTGTCCTACGTGCACGCGCGTAGTTGCTGCTGAAGCTGGCGGTGTCTCCAGCTTGCATTGGTGGTTCACACGCATATAATTAGCTTGTTAGCTTTTGATATACTGTCACCACGGGAAAACCGACGTTTGCCGTGCGTAAAAATCTTTACCGTGCATTTTTTTATCGGGCGCACGACAAAGACGATCCTTTGCCGTGCGTTCCCCCCAGACGCACGGCAAAGATTAACACACGGTAACAAAATTCTTTGCCGTGCGTTTTTCAAGAAACGCACGACAAACACAAATCTTTGCCGTGCGTCCTTCCGCGACGCACGGCAAAACGCTATAATACATGCGCCTCTCGTGCCGCCAAGGCGGATAGGAACGGCCGCTAACGATCGTCAACCTTTGCCGTGCGTCTTGGACGCGGCGCACGGCAAAAAGGAACCATCCTGAAATGCATGCGCACCGGCGTGCACGTGCTTTCCACGTGCCGCTCTTTGTCGTGCGCCTAATCCATGACGCACGGCAAATGTGAATCTTTGCCGTGCGCCAACCCTAGGACCCACGGCAATGGTTTTTAAAAAATTGTGATTTCTTACCTTTTTTTAATTTGTTCTCTACAAATACATTATTTTGTACTATATATTTCAATTTGGTAATCATATCGATCTTTTTGTTATTTTTAACGATTTTCTTTCATTGAAATGATTTTTTTCGCATAAATCAAATTTGAACTACAAGTGCATAAAATAATAGAGTAAAGTTTGAGGAAAAATAATATTCATGTAATTGAGTTCTTTTTAAGACCCTACCCATGAAATTACTTGAAATTTCGAACATTTTGTTCGCGAAGAATGAAAATCCGCGTGCTTTTGAAATGATTTTTAATTGTATAAAATGCAAACGAAGTTTGAAAGGCACGAAATTTGTCGAGAGCTCATGATATCCTATGGGAAGGTTGTAGTAAACAATAGAGAAGCTTTTGAACAATTTGTCACGTAATGTGTTTAGAAACCGATGCATCTCACTCGAAGTTTCAGAGTGTTTAGAGCCATCTCATGTGATTTGTAGTCTTAGTAACATTCGAACTTGGTTTTTGACTTGAAAACTTTTTCTCTAGTGAACATACAACATACATTGTCTCTAGTTAATTTATGGTAATTTTTTGCATCCATTTGGTAATTTTTGTATATTAACTCTAATTAAGTAATTTAAATGGACATACATTGAATTTGAGCAATAACTTCATAACAAACTATAATAAAGTGTTGTAAAAATTATATTCATGTTTTTGTCTGCAGTGTAAAGCTTCATATGAGATTTGAAATATTTTTTGAATATTGCATTGATGAAAATTTTAATTGAAAAGGAAATTTGAATAGTTGTTAGTCGTGCGCCTCTGACTCAGGGGCACGGCAAAGATCAATCGTTGTCATGCGCTTTCGTTTCGGACGCACGGCAAACGGTTGCCCCACCGACTGGGCCCACCTGCAGCGACCGCCCCTTCTTGGCCAAATGAACCGGCTGGGCCCTTAAAAAAATAAAATCGAACTTTGCCATGTGCCGTGGCCTACGGCGCACGGCAAAGATTTGGCCCCACCGGTCAGTAACCTTTTACTCCCTATCTCCCACGCGCAAGGACACAACAAAACGACACACACCGCGTCGCTGGCCCGTTGCCCCTGCGCTCTGTGCCCGCCCCTCCCCCGTCGCCACACCCCCGCACCGTGCCCGCCATCTCCGGCGCCGGCCGCGCCCACCACCGCCCACGCCATCTCTGGCGCCCGCCGCGCCTGCCACCGCCCCGTCCAGCGCCAGCCGCGCCCGCCCGCATCCCGGCCGCCGGCTGCGCCCGCCCCCACCCCGGCCGTCTCCGGCGGCCGCCGTCGCGGCTGTCCCCGGATCCGCCCGGCCCCTCCCGTCCGGCGCCCGCCGCCCCGCCCCCGCATCGCGCCCGTCCAAGCCCCGTCCGGCGGCCGCCACCCCGCCCCCACACGGCGCCCTCGTCGCCCCGGATCCGCCCTGCCTGCCAGCGCCCGACCCCAGATCCGGCAGCCCCGTCCCCGGCCGCGCCTGCCACCCGGCCGCCACCTCCCCTACCCTCCCGCGCTGAGGGTGAATAAGGAGAGAGGGAGGAAGAGGGAAAGGAAGAGGAGAGGGAGAAGAAGGAGGAAGAGAGAATGGCATTTCTTAACGTCACCACTAGTTGTACACTTAGAGGGAGTGTAAAAGAACAACCGGGTATACCGCAAGCGCACGGAAATACCGCTGTAGCACTTCCCTAAGGAAGGAGAGTATTCCAAGGGTATCGAATCCAAGGAACGGTGTGCACTATCTCCTACTCTAGTATAGATGATCCAAGGACACAACACTGATTGATAGGATAGGTAGAAAGGATCTACCTCGACCGAGCGCAGAGTCTAGTTACGTTCTCTCAGGTATAACACTCACTTCGGGCACCAAGCACAAGGCCTTTGTGCTGGCTCGAGCCCAACTCGGTACGCGACATAGAGGGTTGACAAAGGGTCCAACAGGCTGTCACCACTGCGGCCTACCTCTACGCTACGATCGTACGTGGTCTTCGAAGGGTAGCTTATGGTCCAGACACCTTGTCTACACCACTCACTATTCCTACGAATCCGCGAGGGAGATACTGGCACTAGCTCAAGGTATGCTCTATCACTCATGCAAGATCACGAATGCACTTTGATCTAACCAGGGACATGCAGGAGCTTCACTTTACTCTAATAGACAAGCTGGCAAACTAGATGCAAGCTTATGATCTAAGTCTACTGGATCGAAAGGGGTTGTGTTCGAAGAACACAAGCTTCTAAACCAAGAACAAACGAAGAACACAAGAACAAAGCAACTAAGCATGCATACGACTTTAGTCTAAATAGGAAATATCGAAATACTCACTTTAGTCTAGTTGAAGAACAAAGGCACCGCTGAGGATCGTTCTTGAGGAAGATGTCATGAATCATGACATGGCCTCAAGCCTCCCACCTCACTTCCTAGCACTAATCCTATACAAAGAGCTCTCCTCTCCTAAAGAGAGAGACTCCAACCCAAAATGAAGAGGAGGAGGAGAAGTGTGTGTTCCAAAAGTGAGCCCCTCCCCTCCTATTTATAGAGGAGGGAGAGGCTTGCTTCGGGGATCCAAGTGCTCCTAAACGCCCGGAACTGCAACCAGGGACCAATCAGGAGATGACACGTGGAGGGCCGAGATCAGCCGAACCAGAGTCGGTTCGGCCGATCTAGGGTTCGGCCGAAACCCTAGGGCCACGTGGCGCCTTGTGCTTCCTCCTGGTGGCTGACTGGTGGGCCCTGAGGTCACTCCCCCGTGCATGCCAAGTTTCCCGACGGTTTTGGGGGATAAGTGGGCCCTTGAATCCATGTGATGTCCATGTGGCGATGCGTGATTCGTCGAGCCTGCCTCTCTTGGATTGATGATGTCAGTGATCCAGGGGAATCCTAGGTGGCATCCCCTCATTGGCTGGTCTTGAAGTGTTTGGATCAAAGACTTGTGCTTTTACTCCTCTTTCTAGTGCTATTCACCTGTATTTGCATAATCACCAACACTTGTGGAAATGATTAGTTTAAGCTCTATTCTAGTGTTGATGATCAATTTCCATGCCAAAAGATACATGTTTGACGGGTAAGAAGTGAGTGAAAATCAGCCGTCAACAAATACCTCCACACTCGACCTTTGCTCGTCCCGAGTGAAGGGAAGAACAAGATCAAAGTGAGACATGATATCCATAGGTATGAAGTAAGCATAAGAGATATTCCAAACCATACCTTGCACTTGTGAACTCTGTGAAGTGTCTATCATGCTATCTTGGGTAGTTGAAGAATGGAACGGTCATGAATCAAATCACTCCTGCTCATCATGTCAAGTAACTTGGGGTTTTGCAATAAGGTTTCAAAACAAACCTTGCTTAGCTCCTCATTTGATTCTCTCAGATCGCTCAATGTGTATATGTCCTCACCAAGGCATTAGGTTGCCTTTCTTCACCCTACTTCTAATGATGGCTATATGTGGAGCTCAGGGTAGGATAAAGGATAAGGCATACTTGTATCACATATATTGCAAAGTCAAAAACCGGATCCAAAGAGGAAATCAAATCATACAATCAGATCAAGATGTGCACGTGTATGGATATGGTGAGTATGGTAAGGTGGATACTAGGCCCGGAATGGGTGCTAGATATTACCATACATATATGATGGAAGCTGTGGTGATGGTAAGGTGGACACTAGCTCCGGAATGGATACTAGTTATTACCATCTATGATATGGAACTCCTTTTTGCATGATCTCATCTCTCTCCTATTTCTCCTTTATTGTTGGACATGGGCTATTCTTTCTTTTCTTTTCTTTTTTGTTCATCATGCCTTGAGCATGTATCTCTTTTTTTCTTTTCTCTTTTTTTCATAGCCCATGTCTCTTTTCGAAGGATACTTTTGGAGAGAGAAGTCACACCACATATGGAGCTTTTATTTTTATAGAATGGATGAATGATATAATGCTAACTTCCAGTGTAGAAGCATAGCAAGGGGAATATGGTGGTGTGCACATGAATCTTGATCGTGAAAGTAATGAAAAGAATTCTCACAAGGGTCACAGAATTTGACAAAGCTCAATGCAACAACAAGCAGCATATGATTGTAAGGCTTTCAACTAAAAACATCATACGGCTCTAGTAGGACAGTGGCATATCAAAGAGGAGCTTTGCAAAGGATTTTCAGAGTTTCAAATAAAATTCCCAAGCACTCAGACATTCAGAGCAAAGATCATATCATCAAACCATATCACAAACGTCAACTACTTAGATAAGCATGAGTTCCCTAATGATATTTGTTCACAAGCATCAAGATGATAGGTAAGGAATAAAACTTATGCAAGCCAACCACAGGAATCATGTGGAGCAAGCATAGCACACATTGCTGAGTTTGGTTTCAAAGGATATGAATTGAGATTCAATTAAACTCATGGATAAAGGAGAGTGAGATAGAGGTGCACATACCATCGCTTCTGAAGGATAAGAGATCAAGGAAGACCAGTGGTGATTTGGCTGACCAGAGGGCAGCCATCTCACTCCAGTTTACCTTGCTCTTGTCATGAAGGCGTAGTCGATGTTGTGCAGCGCCTGTGTGGGAGTTCTCGAGTGGATATGTCAATGATGAGCTCGAGAGAACTCCCCCACACCGGTGGTTGATCCTGGTGCTGTTCTTCAAACAAAAAGTGGAAACAAAAGAGGGACTCTACTGGTTCAAGAACCATAGAGCCTTTATTCAAATTCAAATATTTTTGGGGTTTTTTTATTGTCACCATGTCATTTACTCAATAAGGGTTAGATCAAGATTACACATTATACACAAAGGGGAATATACTTACCTTGGACCTTTGAGGGGTCATATGTACCACCTTTGCATGATGTGCAACATGAATCTCACACCTCATCTTACCTTCCCATTTGAATTTAGCTCAACGACTTACCCATTCAAATTTGACAATCTTCTGCAGGGGTTAGTCAGCATATATGCAACCAAGATCTATGAAAATATAACTCTAAGGTTCATCAATCAAAACTCGACACCATGTCTGGTTTTGACTGAAGAAGGCAGTTTTAACCTAAGCACCATGCTTAATTTAAAACAACCTATGAATGTGTGGATTCCTAAACATTCAAACCAAAGCATATGAACAAGGATAAAGGAGGCATGAAAGCATGATCAAGCTATTTATCAAAAGGAACGTAAGCACGAGCATAAGATGGTGAACCTCGGGAACCTCCCGGAAGGGCTTTGTTTAATGTCAAAAGCAGGACTTACCTAGCTAGTGGGCAAGATGCAAGAGCTGACATCATGACCACACCAGGATAAGATTTGGTAGAGGAGGAACTTTACTCAGGATGCTCACATACCTCCCCCACACTTGAAGTTTGCATTGCTAGGCAGCAAAACTCAAGTGTGTGGTGGTCAAGCTTCCTTTCGTAAATGTTCCCTCACCAAAGCGTATCTAGGTGTTGCAGCTGATGTGGCTCACATGTTTGTAGGCATCACCTGTCCATCTTTCTTCTCAATCTTCACCTGAAAGGTTAGTGACCAAAAATACCCGAAGGACGACTTATCCTAAAAACATGTTCTTGCTTTTATTCGAAAAGGGAAATAAAACCTATGCTAATCCAGGCTATCTCCTGGGAGTGCTTTGTTTATTTAAGGTCATAAGCTCGACCATGGGAACTTCATCTTGCAACTATCATTGGTGGTGTCATTCCCGTCTTACCACCAATCCTTGATGTATCAGTGAAGCTCCAGCTGCACGGTTAGTGCCAAGTGCACACACGAAATCTGCAATGCTTATGGTAGATATATGCATCTACAATCATCCTTCCAAACATTTTGCAAAAGAGGACCAGAAGGTGGTTGTAGCCCTCGCTTGTGCTCAGTGCACTAAGCATGGCTGACTCTAGAGAGGCATGATGCAAGCATGGTCTGTATGGTAGATCAAGAATGAAACTACCATGCTCGTATGTGGAATCCTTTCCTCCGGACTCTAGAGTCAGTGCCTCGAAAGGTTCCATGGCCCATGAATTCTCCATCTCAAGAGAGTCATCATGGAAGCTCAATGTTGACTCTCGATCATGATCGAAAGCAACATGATACGGGCCAGCAGGAAGATGCTAAAACTCGGTCGAGAGTGGAGACGATCGTTTGCCTTCACAAAGATGAAGAGGGTCTTCTGAGTCGTACTCATGAGGAGTAGAACATTCTACGACCTTGATGAGAACAGACTTGTACGACACGAACGGAGATGTATGCGTCATCTCCTTGAGCGGGTTTTGCTGGGGAAGAGGCTTCGCCATAGGATGTCCCTGACAAGGGGTAGCAGTGGCAAAAGCGACTCCCCTAAGCTTATCATCTAGGCTCCCTGAAGATGTATCAAAGAAATGCTCTACTAGGGAGCCTAGGAGGAGATCGAGATCAAGGACATCGAAGATGTGAAAGTCTAAGCTAGCCTCAATCCCATCTATGATAAGCAGCACGGCACTTGCAATCCCCGACTTTCAAGAACGTGTCCAAAGGGACAAGTCTTGAGGAGCCTGTCGGATGGTGCTAGCGGGACTCTGCCCAAAAGTGTTTCCGCTAAGTGCCATGGCAAAATGTTAACCTCCATGATGGGGTTACAATGGGCCTCTACGGCAATGCCTCTAATAGAGCAAGGGACAACCAGAGAAGGTGAAATATTCCAAATTGCTTCGGAAAATCATGTCACTCCCTCTGACCATTCCTCCCTCATGGCCTCTTTAGGATATGCTTCGTCAGGAGGATCAGGAGGCAAAGGAGATACCGTAGGTCTAGGGAAAGGTTCTGTCAAAGGATGTCTAGATGATCCAGCATGGACAGAAACGGTTTCCCTCAGCTCCTCTTCTGGGTTTCCTTGAGATTTAGCAAGAAGTTTTTCTATGGGGAAACCTAGGAGAAGATCAAAATCCACGATGTCATAGACGTGGAAATCTAATCGCACCTCTATGTCATCAATGGTGATCGGCACGTCCCTAGCAATCCCTCGATATGGAAAAACACAGCGCCACCTGGGACTATGAAAAAGTCTATCAGTCGGGATCAAGGGCATGTCACCCACCAGAGTATCCAAAAGGGTCTCTGGTATGATGCAAGCCCCAACAGTAGGGTCATGGACAGCATCTACGGTGTTTCCTCTCATGGAACAGTGGATGATCGTGGAAGTCGAGCTAACCCGAATTGCTTCGGATGTATGCTTCTGAGGTGACCAATCCACTATCGTCCCATGATTCCAAACTTCATCGAGGACCCCATAAAGGTCCAACGATGCCGTAGGCTTCTCATGCCAAGAGTGATCTGAGGTATTTCTGATGTTTCGAGAAGGATCATCCTCAAATCGGGAAGAGAACTCCGAAGGTTGAATTTCTTCTTCCTTCGATGTTCGTTGTTCGGTAGAGGGCTCAACAGAGGAATCAAGGAATTCAGTGAATGAAAGCTCAGATTCGGCTATTGAGAGACTCTGATGGACTAACTCAGACTCCAGATGGGGTTCGTTGTAAACGATATGGGAAGAAGAGGTTTCTAAGAAGAATTCTAGGATCTCTCTTCTTTCCACTAGAGTTTGGTTTTCGAACGAACCTCCAGCTAAAAGGTTGAGCTCTCGTGCAGATTCCATGTCTATATGAGTATAAAAGGTATACGTCGCTACATCATCGGGTATAGACATGTCTGGGCTAGATGTCATAAGATGTAGGAACCTAGCCCAAGCTGCATCTATGGACTCACCCTCTAATTGCTCAAAGTCAAGGAGTTCACACGGCAAGAGCTCTATGCGTTCATAAAGGGAGAACGAGTCACAAAAGTTTTCTCGTAGTTCTCCCTAATTATTCTCATGCTCTGTTGTGTGGATGTACCATTGCTCCGCTCTATCTACGAGAGAGAAAGGGAACAATTTCCACCTCAAAGTTTCCTGTGTCATGCCTGGAATTACCAAGCATGAACACAAGTCCTCGAACTCCTCTAAATGAACATTAGGATCATCACTGATCGTTCCAGAGAAAGGTCGATTCCGAACCATGGCTATAAAGCCGGGACGAAGCTCGCAGCAAGATGAGGAAGTTGATGGTTGCTCTAAGACGAACTCGCCCCTAGGGGTAGAGAGGCTTTGACAGGAAGGCATCTCAAAGGGTAACAGGGGTAAAGGTAGAACAAAAGAAACAAAAAAAAGATAACACGATGGGTAACGGGGGTGAAGGTAGAAGAAAACGAAAAAGGTAAATACGAGGAACACTAGGTTCGAAGATAGGTACAACAACCGTTCCCCGGCAACGGCGCCAGAAATGCTTGTAGGCGTTTCTTAATGTCACCACTAGTTGTACACCTAGAGGGAGTGTAAAAGAACAACCGGGTATACCGCAAGCGCACGGAAATACCGCTGTAGCACTTCCCCAAGGAAGGAGAGTATTCCAAGGGTATCGAATCCAAGGAACGATGTGCACTATCTCCTACTCTAGTATAGATGATCCAAGGACACAACACTGATTGATAGGATAGGTAGAAAGGATCTGCCTCGACCGAGCGCAGAGTCTAGTTACGTTCTCTTAGGTATAACACTCACTTCGGGCACCAAGCACAAGGCCTTTGTGCTGGCTCGAGCCCAACTCGGTACGCGACGTAGAGGGTTGACAAAAGGTCCAATAGGCTGTCACCACTGCGGCCTACCTCTACACTATGATCGTACGTGGTCTTCGAAGGGTAGCTTATGGTCCAGACACTTTGTCTACACCACTCACTATTCCTACGAATCCGCGAGGGAGATACTGGCACTAGCTCAAGGTATGCTCTATCACTCATGCAAGATCACGAATGCACTTTGATCTAACCAGGGACATGCAGGAGCTTCACTTAACTCTAATAGACAAGCTGGCAAACTAGATGCAAACTTATGATCTAAGTCTACTGGATCGAAAGGGGTTGTGTTCGAAGAACACAAGCCTCTAAACCAAGAACAAATGAAGAACACAAGAACAAAGCAACTAAGCATGCATACGACTTTAGTCTAAATAGGAAATATCGAAATACTCACTTTAGTCTAGTTGAAGAACAAAGGCACCGCTGAGGATCGTTCTTGAGGAAGATGTCAGGAATCATGACATAGCCTCAAGCCTCCCACCTCACTTCCTAGCACTAATCCTATACAAAGAGCTCTCCTCTCCTAAAGAGAGAGGCTCCAAGACAAAATGAAGTGGAGGAGGAGAAGTGTGTGTTCCAAAAGTGAGCCCCTCCCCTCCTATTTATAGAGGAGGGAGAGGCTTGCTTCGGGGCTCCAAGTGCTCCTAAACGCCCAGAACTACAACCAGGGACCAATCAGGAGATGACACGTGGAGGGCCGAGATCAGCCGAACTAGAGTCGGTTCGGCCGATCTAGGGTTCGGCCGAAACCCTAGGGCCACGTGGCGCCTTGTGCTTCCTCCTGGTGGCTGACTGGTGGGCCCTGAGGTCACTCCCCCGTGCATGCCAAGTTTCCTGACAGTTTTGGGGGATAAGTGGGCCCTTGAATCCATGTGATGTCCATGTGGCGATGCGTGATTCGTCGAGCTTGCCTCTCTTGGATTGATGATGTCAGTGATCCAGGGGAATCCTAGGTGGCATCCCCTCATTGGCTGGTCTTGAAGTGCTTGGATCAAAGACTTGTGCTTTTACTCCTCTTTCTAGTGCTATTCACCTGTATTTGCATAATCACCAACACTTGTGGAAATGATTAGTTTAAGCCCTATTCTAGTGTTGATGATCAATTTCCATGCCAAAAGATACATGTTTGATGGGTAAGAAGTAGTGAAAATCAGCCGTCAACAGAGAGGGAGGCGTCCGAGGGTGAAGAGAGGGAGGAGGGTTGTGCTGCAGCCGTGCTCTTGCACCACACCGGCTCGACACCGTACTCCATCCGATTGGTGAGCAATCTCTCAAGCTCTCTCTAATTTTTAGATCAAATTAGTGTGATGATCTATCGTTTCCTAGTAGTTAGATCAAATGAGTATGAAATGTAGTTAAAGTTAGTGATCCATAACTATGTTACATTAAATTTGTGATGAGTTGGTTGTAATAAAACAACAAAATTTGAGTACTACCTATATGTTGCTTATGCTCAAGTGGAAGTTCAAAAAATGGTAAAATGTCCGGCCATCGAGCTGTGGGAAGAAAATGTTTTTTTGTGGCCTGACCTTCGTGTTGTGGATTTTTCTTACAGGTTTTGGAAACCTCACCGCATAGGGGAGGTGCTGCCGAAATTTTTAAAAGACGCTAAGCATTGATCTATTTTTGCAGGAAAGCTCCCATCACCGCATCCACCGTCGAAGGAGTAGCAGGAGGAGGCCACATTGCTGTTTCCTCAGAGGCCTTTTCGGGCTCCGTCTTGCCGCCCGCCCCCGTCTTCGGCCTCTTCGAGTTACTAGGTGAGCATGTGCAGATGCCCCATGTTTCCAATTCATGTACCTAGGTCACGTAACCTAGTTAGGCGTCTCCCGTTCAAAAGGGATACGGTTGGAAATATGCATATGCTTGCATATCTATGATCGTATCCGTTTCGAATTGTCCATGTTTTTTGGACAGCCTGAGGATGTGTAGATGAGTTTAGTTTTCATGGTTTGCTCCGATCTGGGACAGAATTTCGGCATCACCTTCCCGTTGTTCTCCGGGTACACAATCTCCTTTCCAGGATGTGTATTTGGAGAACAGCGGGGAGGTGCTGCCGAAATTCTGTCTCGGATAGGAGTAGAGCATGGAAACTAACCCCGTCTACACATCCTCAGGTGGGATTAGGACCTATCTTTACCTACCATAGCATGATAGACATCGTGTAGAAGCAATTGATCTTATCAAATTTTCTAAGAGTTATGTTTCTTGCACCACCTTGTTATGTCTTGATATCACTGGTTAAAGGATGGATAACCGTGAGTGGATGTACACGGGCTGGAGGAATAAGCGTGACTTCTCCTCTGAATTCGGGCGCAATATCGATGATTTCCGTAATAAGGCATTTGACAAAGGACAACATAAAGCGCCGTGTCCCTGTAGTAAGTGTAAAAATCAGTTAGACCAAACTAAACTCACCATGGGTAAACACATTATCACATATGGGTTTGTGGCAAACTATACCCGGTGGATCTGCCGTGGTGAAGCACATCGTGCGAGAGACGAGGTCTTGAGGCAACACATCGAGGCTTTTGATGCTGAAGCCAGGTGCGGAGACATGTTAGAAGACTTTCATCAAGCAAACTTCGATGAAGGGCCTGACCATGTTATGGAGGAAGCTCCAGAGGCAACTGCGAAGGCTTATTATGACATGTTGTCTTCTGCACAGAAACCACTTCACGAGCATACCAATGTGTCTCAACTTGATGCCATCGGATGCTTAAGGGCCCTAAAGTGTAAATTTGGCATCAGTCGAGACGGCTTTAATGAAATGATGGTAGTTTTTGGCAACCTGCTTCCGAAAGATTACAGTCTGCCACAGAGCATGTACGAGGCACAAAAACTCCTTCGTTTACTTAAGATGCCATACGAGCCGATAGATGCTTGTACAAATGGATGCATCTTGTTTCGGAAAGACCATGCGGATGCAAAGTACTGCCCCAAATGTAAATCCTCTAGGTACCTGGAGGTAGACTCTGGTGATGGTCATAATAGGCAACTTGACATCCTAGTGAAAATCTTACGGTACCTCCCATTCATACCGAGGATCCAACGGCTTTACATGACCGAGGAATCCGCAAAACAGATGACATGGCACAAAAAAGGTGTACGATACCATCCTGATAGCATGGTACATCCAGCTGATGCTTGGAAATATTTTGACGGCATTCATAGGGAAAAAGCCGAGGAAGCTTGAAATTTACGTGTTGCATTGGCTACAGATGGGTTCAATCCTTATGGAATAATGGCTGTGCCACACACTTGTTGGCCCGTGTTTGTTTGCCCCCTCAATCTCCCCCCCCCCGACGTCATGTTTAAGCGACATAACATATTTGTGTCATTGATAATTCCTGGATACCCTAGTGATAAAATGAGTTTGTACATGGAGCCTTTGATTGATGATTTGGAAAGTGCTTGGAAGGAAGGGGTATATACATATGATCGAGCTACAAAGACAAACTTCACAATGCACGTGTGGTATATGTACTCCCTGCATGACCATCCAGTGTATGGGCTATTCTGCGGCTGGTGTGTCCATGAGAAGTACCCATGCCCAGTATGCAAGGCTGCTTTCGAGTTCATCTGGTTGTCGAAGGGTGGCAAGTATTCTTGTTTCGACTTACACCGACAATTCCTCCCTATGGACCATCCATTCAGACGAGACACCAAGAACTTTACAAAAGGTGTCGTGGTTGAAGACCCCCCACCGCCGATGTTGACCGGTGTCGATGTTCTTGCTCATTTAAATGCGCTGAAGGAAAAAGAAACAGGTGGTTACGAGGGATACGGTGTGGAGCATGACTGGACACAGAAGTCGGGCTTGTGGAGGCTACCCTACATGGCTGACCTTCTTCTTCCACATAACATTGATATGATGCACACGGAAAAGAACATCGCCGAGGCACTCTGGTGTACAACCATGGAGATTGCTGATAAGACAAAAGATAACGTTAAGGCTAGACTTGATCAAGCTAGTATATGCAATAGACCAAAGTACAACATTCCGCCTCCCAACCAAGGCAAGAAATAGAAAAAGCCTCCAGCCCCATACGTCCTGACCAGGCCACAAAGGAAGGAAGTACTACAATGGTTCCAAACTTTAATGTTCCCTGATGGTTATGCAGCGAATCTTAGGAGGAGGGTGAACTTAACTACTATGCGAATCAATGGGCTCAAGAGCCATGACTACCACATATGGATTGAGCGGCTTCTTCCAGTGATGGTTCGAGGCTATCTACCTGACCATGTGTGGCAAGTACTGTCAGAGTTAAGCTATTTTTTCCGCATCCTTTGTGCTAAGGAGATATCTCGTCCACTTGTTGAAAAACTGGAAGATGCGGCTCCGGTGTTGCTTTGTAAGTTGGAGAAGATCTACCCACCTGGCTTTTTCAATCCGATGCAGCACATGATTTTGCACCTCCCGTACGAGGCATGAATGGGGGGCCTGTACATGGCCATTGGTTGTTGACGGTTGTTAAGTGCTACTTTCAGCCCTCAATATTCTTACATAAATGGAGGCATTGGCATTATTTACTTGCATTTTGGTATGAATAATGTAGTTCCACTTGTCCTTGGAGATTATTTGTATGTAGGTGAAATACCCATTAAAAGAGATGGAAACCCACCTTCTATGGAAGAACCATGCCAACTCAGCTGAGGAGGTGGCTGCCACCAAGGAAACACATGGCAATCCACGTCACTGATCCGAGGGAGGCACTCACCGACGAATCAGAGAGTGACACATGGACTTCACATGGATCAAGGGGCCCACCTCGGATACCAAATCAAGCCATGCACCGGGAAAAGCTCAGAGGGTCCACAGGGCAGCCACCTGGAGAAAACACAAGCCAGGGGGCCATCCTAGGGGGCCGGTCGATCCTAGGATCGGCCGAACCGCCTTAGGGTCCCCTGATCCTGGCCCTCGATGTGGTGGTTGCTCATTGGTCCATTGCCTCACTCCCGGGTGTTTTGGTGGAGTTTGAGCCCCGAAGCAAGCCTCCTCCTTGCCTATAAATAGAAGAGGAGGGGCTCCCATTTCTCACACACCACTCTCTCATTCTCCTCTCACTTTTAGTTTCCAAGGCTAGGGGGTAGGCTAGAGTAGCTCTTCTTCAGGTTCCAAGTCTTCTTTGGAGTCTAGGTATGAGTTCTCTTTTATCTTTATTTCATTGTATGACTTTGATCTACTTCAGTTATTCAACTATTTCATGTAAAGTCATGGTAGATCATATGCTTGATATGTTCTTGAGTTCATCCTTTGTTCATCATTTAAAGGCTTGTGTTCTTCATGAATACAACCTTTTGATCCACTTGAAGGATGATAAACTCATTCCTTATGTGTTTGTTCATAAGTTAGAGGCTCGTGTTCTTCATGCTTTGATCTTATTGACTAGAAATAAGAGAGTTCATATCCGTTCGTATATCTAGCCTTAGTTGATCTTGTTAGATGACATGATAGTGTTGCATGAGGTTTGTGTTCAAGCTACGGTACTTGGTCTAAGTTGACCAGTCTTCTGGTGGCTCTCACCCTGGGTCACAATAGCCCGAGCCGGGTGAAGTCTAGCAGCAACGCAGGCATGGTTCCTAGGTTGTGTGGCTATGTTAGTTATGAGCATACCCCCCGTAACGATAGAGGTAGGCCGCAGTGGTGACAACTGTTGGACCCTTTGGAACCCTTTGCGCTGGGGTATTTACTGTAGGAGTCTAAAGTCTAGTTTCGCAGAGTGCTGGTCGTCGCGGGCTAGCTCCCCGTTTGTACCTGGGTGCTGAACCTTACCCTCTCATGCAATGCTCATGCCTATCTTTTGTATCTTCTAGCTTTGTATATTTAGTACATAAGAACCTAGAGCTAACTCGTATGTTCCCCCTATGTTGTAGTGTGCTAGAGTAGAGGTAGATCTGAGTGTGTGTCACACTACCCTTTCATATCTTTATCTTACCCCTGCCTTTGAGTTTGTTGTTTTCTATTGAGGACCAGGTGTGTCCGAAGACCAGTGGAGGGTCGCTCCTTAGTGATGAGTGATTGACAATGTTGTGTGGACTGATGCTTGGCTAAGTGTGCAGGTACAGGTTGCAGCTTGACTCGTGTTGGTGCAGGTGAAGAACAAGCGCGAAAGGCCTTAGCCGTGGCGGCCTCCAGGTGATGGAGAGGCAAGTAGGCTTGGTTCGATGGACCCGGTGGCCGATAGGGTCAAGTGCGAGCCGTGCGGTGCAAGACTAGGAAGTTGAAGTCATGGACATGGGCCGGTGCAAGGTAGCGGTGTTGGGTATTTTAGCGACACACGAAATAAATCTGCAAGCGCACGGATACTATTGTAGCTTTCACCTCAGAGTATTCCAAGGGTATCGAATCCAAGGGAACGTGTGTGTACTAACTTCGTACTAGTCAGTCCAAGGACACACCCAGATAAAAGGCAAGGATAGAGAGGATTCCTAAAGATAGCACTATAGATGAGATTAAAGGTCGATCTCTAGATAGAACTTGGCTTAGGGTACCGATAGTCTTGACTTAACAGGCGACCCCGGTACGCGGATCTATGTGGAACGGAGCTCTGACTATATCCAGCTGTGGAGGATTAGCGAGGGCCAGATGGGCTATCACCACCACCTGGACTGCCTCTACCTAACCTTGGGTTAAGCCGAACGAATGATAACCGGTAGCGTGACACAACGTCTACGCTGTGGTTACTGCCGTAGCCAACGGACTACGGCACTCTATACTTATAGAACTACGACCACGAAAGAGAACTGATCTCACTCACTATAGGTACTACTAGCTTATACTAAAGGCATGCAAGAGAGCACTCAACCCCGTACTGTGCTGCCAACGTATACGAATGACTTGCAGCAGACGAACGCATAAACCCGGGATCTACGCACTAGCAGAGGAAAAAGTCTACTCATGCAACCTAGCATAAACTATTAGAAAGGAATCACGAACACACTTTATTCTAATTAGAGCATGCAAGCACATCCACTTTATTCTAAAAGACTAGTCATACAAACATGATACAAACTTGTGCACCTAATCAACTAGATCGAGGGGGCGTGTTCGTGAAGAACACGTGCCTCTAAATGATGAACAGGTGAAGAACACAAGAACATATCACTTGCACTTTGGTCTAAATAGAAAATGTAGAAATACTCACTTTACTCTAATTGAAGAACGAGCATCCATAGAGGTACATCCCTTTCACTCTCTCCCTAGCTTTGATCAACTACTCCACACTTACACTCTAGAAGGAGGAGAGGGGAGCCTCTCCTCTCAAGAGAGAAAATAAGAGAGGAGGAGAGGAGTTGTGTGTCTCTATTCTAGCCCCCTCCCCTTCTATTTATAGGGGGAGTGAGCACCCTTGAAGAGCACTTGGGAGGAATGGTTTGCCTTGGGAGAGTGGCTTTCCTCCTTGCTTCTTGTGGGCCCAAGCATGATCCGGGGGTTTAAGGCGGTAACTGAGTGGATAACGCCCCAAACCGCCTCTAGGAGATCACCAGGAGTTGACACGTGGAAGCTGGGCTCGAACGGCGACAGAACAGGGTCGGCTGACCACCTTTCACCGCCAAATGGCCCCAGCTTTCTCTGGGTTGCTCCTTAGTGGGTCCTTCGTCCTGTCCTAGGTGTACGCGCAAAACTAAGGCGGTTTGCCTCCTCTGGTGGGCCCTTTGATCCGTGTGCTCTCTTCCGATTGGCTGGAGTTGTGCTTCTTCGCTTGGTGGGTCCATGGATCCATGTGAAACCTATGTGGCAGCCTCTCATTGGTTGGTGCTGGGTTGCTTGGATCCATAGGGTGTGCTTTCTCTCATTTAATGAGCTGAAACACATGCATTCAAATATTCATCTACACTCATGGAATTTGTCGGATAGAATCCCTATCCTAGTGTAGATGTTTATACTTCACGTGTTTATGCAGGAGTTGACGGCATAAAAGTGGTACTTAACGACCGTCAACAAATAGATCGAGGCCGAAGCTTGGACGCGGGGTTTGGTGGTTTGCCCACAAAACCATCGGTGGACGGTTTCTTGGTTTGGGCCGCGAAACCAAGTCCGGAGGCTCGATGTGACGGAGACGGGGATCCAGGAGCGTCGGGAAGCTTTGAGGCGGGGGGCACGTGGCGTGATCGCGGGGCTTGCGTCGAGGCTAAGCAAGTCCGCGGTGGAAGCGTGTCCGCTCGATGAAGACTTGACTGTATTGCCCCTGAGGGGTGTGTATCTTCTATTTGAGTTGTAGGGGTAGCGTGGTCATTTGCCTCCTCCGGTGGACTTCGTATAAATAGCGGAGAGGTGGATGGAATCTCTCTCTCTCTCTTGGACTCTAGGGTTTCCTCCCCTGGTAGATCGCTCTGGACTGCTTCTTTTCCTCTGTATTCCTTAGGCTAGATTCTTGTATAGACTCTAACCTCTGGATGTATGGAAGCATTCGACATTACGGTGATCTCCTAGCTCTTTGTGATTTTGTGTCATTTTCGGGGCTATTTTTGGGGTGTTTCGTTTTTTGCTCGATTCGTTGATTTGAGGGCGTTTTCTCTCGGATTTCTTTGAGGGAATCATGGGTGGATGCCTTGCGCATCTTTGTGTGTGATCTCGACCCCTCAAACGCTAGGAAATCCCTTTGATTCGCGAGTTTTGGTTGGAGCCCGAGTTCTTGGAGGTGGTTCATGTGATCCGCGATTCCCAATGATTTAGTGAGTTAGAGGTCGAGATTTTCGGGGCATAGCTTCATCTAGTGCAGGGTCGTCCCTGAGGGGGGGGGTCAAACCGTGCGCTGCCCATGGGCCCCATGAGGCTAGGGGCCCATGGGGTATAGACGGTATACAAACAGACGCCGCGACATATCGAAGGTCTGTGTGATCATGATCAAGCTATCAAGCATTTGCATGACCTGGATAGGTCTGTGTGGAGTGCCAAGGTTGAGGCCATTGAGGAGTTGAGCGTGTATGACACATTATCGCTTGATGAGCTATTTTCTAAGCTCAGGTCTTCGGAGGTTGATCGTGGCTTGAGAGCCAAGAGCGAGAGCCCCACTGATCCTCGTAGTTTGGCTCTTGTCTCAGGATCAAGGTCTAACGCTAACTCTGTTGGTTTCTCTTTGTCTTGTCTTGTGTCTTTGCCAGATGAGGACTTTGAGGTGCTGAGCTAGGACGATCTCGCCCTGTTGAGCAAGAGGTTTCGGTGGATGTACAAGAACCACAAGAATGCAAGACGGAGCTCGGGGATGTGCTATCGGTGCGGGAAGCACGGGCACTTCATCGCCGAATGCCCTAAAGCCATGGAGATCAAGAACGACAACAAGGGTAAGCCCAAGCACGACTACAACAAGCACCGCTCCTGGAACGACTATAAGGACAAGCGCAAGGACAAGGGCGAGAGAAGGCCGAAGACGAGTAGCGGGTACAAGAAGAAGACGGCTCGAGCGATGGTTGCCGGAGCGAGCGACATCAACTCCACATCAAGCGATGCTTCTTCCGACTCGAGCAACGATGAAGAGCAAGATCGGCGCAAAGACAAGCGGCACACGGGCAAGAACTTCACCAGCCGCAGCTTCGTCGCACAAGGAGGCTTTTGCGGCATGGCACATTCGAAGAAGGGTGGGAAACACAGCTCGGACTCGAACTCCGACTCCGAGGAAGAGGTACGACATGATCCCAACTTCTTGCTAGAGGAGAATGCTAGGCTCAATGAGTTGCTTGATAACCGTGATGATGTGCTCAGGAAGACCAACAAGGAGAAGAGAGAATTTAGGTCTTTGTTGGGTGATGCTAAGGACAAGATAGTTGAGCTTGAGTCCTTGCTTGTTGATGCTTGAAATGAGATAGGCTCTTTGAAATCTGCTCCTGTTGTTTTGGATGAGGTTGATTGTAGTGATTGCAATGTTTTTCTGGCTGACTTGACTGCTCTCAAGGAGAAGCATGCCTCTACTCTTGAGGAACTAGATGTGCTTAGGATTGAGTGTGATGAATTGAAATCTAGACCTGCTTTGTTAGGTGCTTGCACTTCTTGTCCTGTGTTGCATGCTAGGCTAGATGAATCTCACACCAAGATTGTTTCTCTTGAGGCGGCATTGAAAGCTCCTCTTCCTACATCATGCTCTACCTGTGAATTGCATGCTTTGAAAAACATGGAACTTGCACACTATGTTTACCATTTCCAAGATGAGATTGATGAATTGAGAAAAATGATGGGGTGGTTGTCTGGGCATGAGCCACAATTGAGTTTGATGTTGGCTTAGTTTAAGAGGTTTGATGGTCAGGCGTTGGGGGCTGACAAGTGTGGTGAGAAGAATGGTAAGGGAGAAGAGAAAGCTGGAGAGATTCTTATTCCACCACTTACCACACCCATGAACAAATTTGCACCCAAGCCAAACCACCTCAGAAACAAGCTAGATACAACTCCAGATCCTCCAGTGTTCCCCCACAAGTCAGAAAACTACGAGAAACCCATCAAGTTTGTGAGCACCCAGGGGAGTGTCTTTGGTGGGAAGTCAGGAGAGAAGGCTGTTGAGAAGCCCATAGAGAAGCCACAACCGACTTGCTTCCATTGTGAGTATTGTGGGAGGGATGGGCATAAGGATGAGTTCTGTTTCAGGAGGAAGAGAGATGAGAGGTTTGCTAGGGAGATGGCAAACAAGGACAGGTACCACCCGTCCCATGGGGTGCCTGAGCCTCGTAGAGGGCCTCTACCTAGGGGTGAGGTGTTTGTGCGTACAGCTCCCACTCGTGGTGGTGGAGGTGTGTTTCCTCAGAGAGATAGGCGTGTTGGGTTTGGGCGTGGTGAGTTGGCTGGACGTGCTCCTGTTCGTGACCGTTACGAGTTTGGGAGGCACGATTGGAGCTTTAGGTCTCAGATAGACTACGGGCCACGTTTTCCCCATCGTGGTGCGCGTACTCCTCTAGTGAGATGTGACGGGTTCTTCGATGGTAGGCGTGAGAGGGCTCCGCCTAGAGGTTTTAATAGGATGGATTTTGCTAACCCTTCTTTTGAGCAAATGGTTCGACACTGGTTTGACTCCTTTGGTACTAACCCCAGTGTTGAGTTGCTTGCTCATTCTCGTTCTCGTTTTTTATTGCAGGTGGGAGGCTTGGAGGACTTTTGGTTGATCGACTCCGGTTGTTCACGTCACATGACCGAAGATCGTGGGTGGTTCTCCAGCCTCACCCCGGTGAGTACGAGGGAGTACATCACTTTCGGGGACAATGGGAGGGGACGAGTGCTTGCTGAAGGTATGGTGAAGGTGAGTAGCAAGGTGACCCTGAAGAGTGTGGCTTTGGTCAAGTCACTTGGTTTTAACCTATTGTCAGTATCCCAGTTTCTTGATGAAGGTTTTGAGGTTCGTTTTAAGTTGGGTGCTTCTCGTGTGCTTGATTCTCGAGGCGATCTTGTCTGTACGATCGTCCCCGAGGGTCAAATCTTTCATGCCGATTTTTCCCAGTCTGTTGGTCCTCCTTGATGCTTTTTTGCTGGCGTTTCGGCTGAGCTTTGGAAATGGCATAGGAGGTTAGGACACTTGAGCTTTGAGTTGCTTTCCTGCTTGAGTGGTCTTGATCTTGTCCGAGGATTGCCTAAGTTGAAATTCGAGAAGTATTTGGTTTGTACTTCTTGTCGGCATGGAAAGATGGTTGCTGCTTCTCACACCCCTCTGACTGTGGTCTTGACCGAGCGACCTTGTGAGCTGTTGCACATGGATTTGGTTGGGCCAGCTCGTGTTCGCTCTGCGGGTGGGAAGTGGTATGTGTTGGTTGTGGTTGATGATTTTTCGAGGTACTCTTGGGTTTTCTTTTTGGAGGATAAGAGCGAGACATTTGGCTTTGTTCGGGACTTGATCTTGAGGTTGAAGAATGAGAAACATGGTGATGCCATTCGAGCCATACGCAGTGACAATGGCACGGAGTTTAAGAACTCTCATTTCGATACCTTTTGCAGTGATCTTGGTCTCGATCATCAGTATTCTTCTCCATACGTCGCTTGCCAGAATGGCGTAGTGGAGAGGAAGAACCGGACCCTTTGTGAGATGGCCAAGACGATGCTCGATGAGCATAGGACTCCTAAGCGTTTCAGGGCCGAGGCGGTCAATACCGCTTGCTATGTCTCAAATCGCATCTTCCTTCGTGCTTTCAGGCAGAAGACCTCTTATGAGCTGATGCATGGGCGACAACCCAAAGTGAGTCACTTTAGAGCTTTTGGTTGCAACTGTTTCATTCTGAAGAAGGGCAAGTTGGATAAGTTCGAGTCTAGATGTTCGGATGGTATCTTTCTCGGTTATGCGATTCACTCTAGAGCATATCGTGTGCTCAACCTTGATACTAATCGAAACATGGAGACTTGCGAGGTAACCTTCGACGAGACACAACCATGTAGCTCTTCTGCTTTTGAGTGTGCAGGTGACGAGGAGATTGGAGCGAGGATCTTTGAGGATGAGAATGATGGAGATGCAGATGAAGACGATGATGGTGGTGATGCTCCCGTGGCTGATCGAGTACACGCTACTTCCACTACTACGACGACGATCGAGGATGGTGAAGGACCGATTAGGCGAACCAGAGAGGGGGGGAGTGAATGGGAGCCGATAAAAATTCTTCTCGAAGGAGATAGAGACTCCAACAAGATGAACACGGCTTCCGGCACACGTCTCCGACTCAACTACCCAAGTTGGTCAAGACCACGTAGCCACTGGAGTGCTACTAGTCCTAGGAACCAACAACTCAACCAAACGCCCCAAACGCACAGCGGAAACTTGCACGGCTTGCTGCCTGTGCTACACCGGTCAGACCGATGGTCTGCGCCGGTCAGACCGGTGACACCGGTCAGACCGGTGGACAGCGCCGGTCAGGCCGGTGGCTACAACAGCCGCACAACAAACGTTCCAGGAAGCCTCAGTGACTCCTCTAGGCCCTGGAACAAAAACCACCTCCGAAACAAAACCTGGAAGGAAGAAGAACCCCTCACAAAACCTAGCAAAACAACTCCAAACACGCCAAGAACTGACCAGCAGGACCACGGGGCAAAACCACACGGACAAGGCTGTTCCCCGAGACAAATCCCACCAAGGGCTAGCACCGGTCAGACCGGTCAAGAGCACCGGTCAGACCGGTCGCGCCTGGGCAGCTCGGGATGAACAGCCCCCGTGAGTCAACTCCCCCAAATCCAACTCCCGATCTCCCAATTTGCTCCACGGATTCGCACAAGACTTTGGGGATATTAGGAACACCTCATGGGCACTCCATAGCCAAGATTTGGTCCACCAAAACTTGTTGAATCAAGAGGAATCGAAGGATTTCCGCTAAGAACACCACGAACCCTAGAACCACGAAAACCCCAAAATTGAGCCCCTTTACTCACGGATTTGGGAGGGGAATCAAAGGGAAAAGAACCACGAGGGGTTCATGCATGCATCCCCCACCAAATCCTAAAGAGAAAGGTCTCAAAACCGCCACAAGAAATTCACCAAGAAAAACCTCCGAAAATCACCAAAAAGGAGAAACGGGAAAGACACATCCAAGCCTTGAGGAACCACGCCGAATCATCTATACATACCAAAGAGGTTCATACAAGGTCTAGCTTGCCGCCCGATCATCCTTCCCTCTCACAAGATCTCACCATGAAGCTCTCAAGCTAGTCCTATGAAAATCCTAAGGAAAATAGGAAGAGAAAATAGGAAAACCAAATGAGCTAGGGTTCCAAGAGATGGCTGCCATCCTCTCACCCCTTGGGTTATATGGAGGCAACCGAAAGACTAAAATACCCTTACTAGCTAACTAGGGATACATGCCCCTCAAGGGCGAAATCGGAAATCTTTGTCTTCGCACCATCGGACGGATGCCCAGCGACCGCAAACTTGCTTAGCCTCGACGCAAGCCTTGCTATCCCGACGCGTGTCCTCCGCTTCGAAGATTCCAGACTGCGTCATCACCCACCGGTCAGACCGGTGCTCCTCACTGGTCAGACCGGTACCCACCGGTCAGACCGGTCAGACCCACCGGTCAGACCGGTCTGGAGCTGCTGCACCTCCGTCTTCGGTTCTTCGGTCTTGGCTTTGTGGATCAACCAAGGAACCCTGTGGTTTTCTGGTGAACCACCGGAAACCTCGCGAACTCGGTGTGGCATCCGCCAATCACCACTCATGACTCGGCTCCCACGTAGTCCCGGCTCGACCTTGGTTTTGAGGCTCAACCAAGAAACCGTCCATGACTTCATCTTGCCGTTCTTGCCACCATGCGGCCCGCACTTGACCCCGCTGGCCACCGGGTCCCTCGAACAAAGCCTACTTGTCTTCTCCACACCTGGAGGCCTCACCGGCAATGACCTTTCGCGCTTGTTCTTCACCTGCACCAACACCAGTCAAGCCGCAACCTGCACCTGCAATACTTAGCCAAGAATCAGTCCACACCATGTTGTCAATCACTCATCACACCAGGAAGCGACCATCCACCGGTCCTCGAACCACACATGACTCTCAATCTCCCCCTTGATGAGTGCATTGACAACACACACGTTTTGGTAACCAAGAGAAAAGAAAAAGAAAAGAAACGACTAAAAGAAACTCCAACAAGCGATCGAAAGCCAAAGAAAAGGCAAAGAGCAAGATCACTTGAAGAAGACAAGTCTCGGACCCCTTAGGCAAGGGCAACGGCTCAACACATCTGAGACAAAACATGCTCAAGCAAAGAGCACAAACCATCAAACCAAAGCTCGAAAACCACAAAGAGCTCCCCCTGAACCAATGCAACTCCCCCTGGACGAATGCATGCGAACCACTTCACGAAACAGAGCAGCCGCAACAGCTCAGCTCTGACCAGTCAGACCGGTCGACACCACCGGTCAGACCGGTGCTCAACATGTGAACAGGACCAGCACTCTGACCGGTCAGACCGGTGACCTCAACCGGTCAGACCGGTGCACAACAGAGCCCAGAAATGGCTCGAAACCACCTGAAAACCTTCTAGATGCATTCAGTAGGCCAAAAATGATCAAACTTCTCCCCCTTGTTGACAATGCATGAATCAAGCCAAAAATGCAAAAAATGCAACCTAGAGCTTCTCAAATAGACAAAATTCAACATAGGATGCTACACATGTCCAAATGAGCAAGTTAGATACTCTATAGCTTCGTAATGACATCAACTTCATGATCACCAAGTTTCACAACCATTGGACGAAGCTAAGATAGAATTGAGCAATTTTGCGAAAATTTACCCTCTCATGAGCAAAGTCCTAAACATGATCAAAACATATCAAAATGGCAAAGCCACACAAACTTCATGCTAGGACAACCATTCTAAGCATAAGGCCATCATAAACACCCACAAGCACCTCATGTCATGTCAAAGCCACCGAGCCATGTGCCTACTTCTAGATATGAGACTTCTCATTGGTAGGCATCATGCAACGGTTTAGCACCCAAAGCAAATTAAAATTAGCACATATGACATGAGAGCACATTTTCCAAGCAATTTACATTTCATTTTCAGATTTGAAATTGGTACATGAAATGTCTTTGCGACAAAAAGGAACTTATGTCCCTCCACAAGATCAAGCATGGGGGCTAAATATTCATGATGGCAAATGAGCCTTTGGCCCCATATGATCAAAATAAGCTATCCAACCACAAATTAAGCATAGCCAAGCCACAAAAATATGTCAAGATCATATAAAGGCATTTACTCACAAGAGAGCATACATATGAGATTTTTCAAAAACATAGCCATCAACCATGGATATAAACCAAGATTATCAAGAGCTAAGCCAAACTAACCATAGCTTACCAAACTAGCTCACAAAGACATATATATCATTTCATGGTGAACAATATATATAGGAGAAGCCTTTCCTAAACAATGCATATGATACAAAATGCATGCAACCTAAGATACAAAGATGCCTATACATCATGTTACATATGCCATGCCAAATGCAAGAAATGCACAAAGGAAAGCTATACATATGCTACAAAGGAGCTCCCACACACAAAGCTCAAGAAATCAAACACACACCAAGCTCCCCCCGCAAACGAGTGAAAGTTGCTTGATCTAGGGGTTTGGTGAAAATATCGGCTAGCTGGTCATGTGTTGGTATATGGATCAAGGTGATTTTTCCTTTCTCTACGTTGTCTCTCAGAAAATGATACCTCACTTCTATGTGCTTGGTTTTGGAATGGAGCACTGGGTTCTTTGCAACGCTTATGGCACTGGTGCTATCACATTGAAGTGGGACATGGGTATACTCCTCACCAAAGTCACTCATGGTGTATGTGATCCAAAGGAGTTGAGAGCAACAACTAGCTGCGGCCACATACTCTGCCTCGGTAGTGGATTGAGCAACACTCGACTGTTTGCGGGAAGACCAAGACACCAAAGAAGAACCCAAGAACTGGCAAGTCCCAGAAGTGGACTTCCTATCCAACCGACACCCGGCAAAATCCGCGTCCGAAAATCCATGAAGAGCCAAAGAAGAAGACGCGGAGTAACAAAGGCCAAAGTCGGGAGTGTGTCGCAAATACCTGAAAATGAGCTTGACTGCTTGCCGATGCGAAGTCCTCGGAGACGCTTGAAAATGAGCGCACAGACATACCGAGAATTGGATGTCCGGCCTCGTCGCCGTCAAGTAGAGGAGTGACCTGATCATGCTCCGGTACTCCTTCTGGTCCACGTGTTCACCTTCCTCGTCCGCATCAAGAGCTGTAGTCGTACTCATAGGCGTCACCATGGCCTTGGAGTCCTCCATCTTGAACTTCCTCACAATGTCCTTGGTGTACTTAGCTTGGTGCACAAATGTTCCTTCCTTTGATTGCTTGATTTGTAGCCCGAGGAAGAACTGCAACTCACCCATCATACTCATCTCGAATTCCCTGCTCATATCTTCTGCAAACCTTGCAACAAGAGAGTTAGATGAGCCACCAAAGACAATATCATCCACATATACCTGCACAATCAGTATATCTCTGCCCTGCCTGAGGAGAAACAAGGTCTGATCGACCTTCCCCATCTCAAACCCTCTCTCAAACAGGAACCCCCTCAACCTACCATACCAAGCTCTAGGCGCCTGCTTCAACCCATACAGCGCCTTCCTCAACTTGTACACCCGGTGGGGGTACTTCTCACTCTCAAACCCCGGTGGTTTCCTCACATACACCTCTTCCTCCAACACACCATTCAGGAAAGCACTCTTCACATCCATCTGGTACAACTTGAACCCTTTAGCCACAGAAAAGGCTAGAAGGATCCTGATCGCCTCCAAATGAGCTACAGGAGCGAAAGTCTCCTCGTAGTCGATCCCCTCTTTCTGACTGTACCCTGAGCAACAAGTCTTGACTTGTTTCTCACCACTTCTCCTTTCTCTCCCTCTTTATTTTTCCACACCCATTTTGTCCCAATCGGCTTACACCCTGGGGGAGGGTCAACCAACACCCAAACTTGGTTCCTCTCAAAATTCTCCAACTCCTCATGCATCGAATTAACCCAATTATGATCAGATAGCGCGTGTCCAATGTCTTTGGGCTCAAAGGTGGCAACAAAAGCAGCATGAGTGAAATGAGAATTGTTCCGAACCCTCGACCGTGTAGTACGTTCATTCATGTCGCCGATGATTCTCGAAGCTAGGTGATCCACTTGCACTCGCTGGGGAGGTTCTCGCCTTGATGCTACCTCCCCCTCAACAGCAGCTTCGCCTTGATCTGGGTTTGTCATTGTAGGTGTGGGAGAGGGCCCGTTCTCGATCGTCGTCGAAGTAGTAGGTACATGTTCAGCCGCGGGCACCACACCGCCATCTTCATCATCTCCATGTTCATGCTCCTCCTCCTGAAATATCTCCTCGCCAAGTTCGTCGTCACCTGCACACTCAAAAACAAGCTGACTACGTGGCTGTGTCTCGTCGAAGGTTACCTCGCAAGTCTCCATGATTTGGTTAGTTTCAAGATTGAGCACACGAAATGCTCTAGAATGAGATGCATAACCAAAGAAAATGCCATCGACAGACCTAGCCTCGAACTTGTCCAACTTCTTCCCTTTCTTCAGAATGAAGCATTTACAACCAAAGACATGGAAGTGACTCACCTTGGGTGTGCGACCGTGCATCAACTCGTAACAGGTTTTCTTCTTGTGAACCCTGAGGTAGATCCTGTTCGACACATAGCTCGCGGTATTGACCGCCTCAGCCCAGAACCTTCTCGGAGTCCTATGCTCGTCGAGCATCGTCCGAGCCATCTCACACAAGGTCCTGTTTTTCCTTTCCACCACGCCATTCTGGGGAGGCGTATATGGACTCGAAAACTGGTGTTCAAGACCCAAGTCATGGCAAAAGGTTTCGAAGTGAGAGTTTTTGAATTCCGAGCCATTGTCACTGCGGATCGCTCGTATGGCATCTCCATGCCTCTCGTTTCTTAACCTCAAGACAAGATCTCAAACAAAACCAAACGTCTCCCCTTTCTCCTCAAGAAAGAACACCCACGCATACCGAGAGTAGTCGTCCACCACAACAAGAACATACCACTTCCCACCCGCAGATCGCACACGAACTGGGCCAACAAGGTCCATATGGAGTAGCTTGCATGGACGCTCAGTCATCACATCGGTGAGAGGCGGGTGAGAAGAGGCTACCATCTTGGCATGCCTACACGGCGCACAAACCAACTCTTTCTCAAACCTCAACCGTGGCAATCCTCGGACCAAATTGAATTTACTCAAGTGAGACAAAAGGTCAAAGCTCAAGTGACCCAACTTCCTATGCCACTTCCACAACTCACTCGAAGAACCAGCCAAAAAGCAACGCTCCACACCAAAAGACTGAGAGAAATCAGCTCGGAACACTTGACCCTCGGGAACGACCATGCAAATAAGGTCCCCTCGAGAATCTAAAATCCGAGAACCACCACGCCGAAACAACACCTCAAAGCCCTCATCCAATAACTGGGACACGGAAAGCAAATTGAACCCCAGTGATTGACCAAGAGCAACACGCCTGAGAGTGACCTTGTCACTTACCTTGATCTCACCTTCTGATAGTACACGCCCTCACCCATTGTCCCCAAAGGTGATGTATATCCTGGACACCACCGGGACGAGACTTGAGAACCACCCCTTGTCCCCGGTCATATGCCTCGAGCAACCGGAGTCAATCAACCAAACGTTCCTCAAGTCTCCCACCTGAAATTCAAAAGCGAGCACGTGAGTGAACAAACGACTCAGCACTGGGGTTAGTACCAAAAGAGTAAAACCAGTGCCGATCCATTTGCTCCAAAGTGGGGTTAGCACAAACCAAATCATCACGCCTATCAAAGCTACCACCACGAACACCACCACGGTAACCACTACGAGGGAACCAACCCTCTCTAGCTGGAGGAGAACGAAAGCCACGAAAGGAAAACCGTGGACCGTTCCTCCTCTCCATCTCAAAGCTACGACTCCTCCCACCCTCGTATTAAGCACGAGGTGGAGAACGCCTAGCAAACTGACCACCTGCAACCTTTCCAGACCTACCACCAGAACCACGACCACCAGAACCAAACTGAGCATCCGCACAAGCATGAAAACCAGACCGCTGTCTGTCCAGACCTGCACCGGTCTGACCGGTGTAGCTCAGCCAGCAGCCCCACTTGCTGCCTTCCGGTCTCCCCAAGCCGGAACCGTCCTCACAATCGCCTTGGCCCTGGGCATCTGCATACGAGGCTCTGGTACACCATTAAAGGAGTGGTACCTGTCTTTGTTAGCCCACTCTCTAGCCATTCTCTCCTCACGCTTCCTCTTGAAGTAAAACTCACCCTTGTGACCATCTCTCCCACAATAGTCACAATGAAACCGCACGGGCTTAGGTTTAGGCTTGGATGGGGCTGTTCACTTTGTTTCTCTCCACTCGGCTTCTCACTCTTCTTCTCTCCTTCCTCACCTCCCTTTGGGCTCACAAACTTCACAGGTTTTTGGAAATCATTTGTTGGTGAGGGAATATGGGTGGATCTGGAGTAGTATCAAGTTTGTTTCTGAGAAGATTAGGCTTAGACTCACACTTGTTCTTGTGTCTGTTTGGTGGTGGGATAGGAATCTGTCCAACTCTCTCAACTCCCTCACCACTGTTCTCTCCAAGCTTGTCAGCCCCAAGTGCCTGACCATCATAGCGTTTGAACGCCGCTATCATGATACCAAGCTGAGGCTCCTGACCCGACAACCAACTCATACATTTCCTCAGATCATCATTCTCATCCTGCAAGCGATCAACATAATGCGCAAGCTCCAAATTCTTAATCGCATGCAATTCACAAGTAGAGCAAGAAGTGGGAATAGGCTCTTTCAACTTAGCCTCCAGCGAAACAGTGTAAGCATGCATCTCATCAATCTTTCCATGTAAAATAGGCCAAGAAGTGCAAGCACCTAGCAAAGCAGGTCTAGACTTAAGCTCAGTCACTTCAACCCTAAGCATATCTAGTTCATCACAAGTAGAAGCATGCTTATCCTTAAGAGCAGTAAGATCAGCTAGGTACACAGAGCAATCACAACAATCAATCTCATCAGAAACCACAGGAGAAGCCTTAAGCGAATCAATCTCAAGCTTAGCATCTAGGTTCTGGGTTTCTAGCTCAGCCACACGGTTCCTAGCATCTTCTAGTGAGGCCCTAAGCTCTTTCCTCATCTTCTTGGCCTCTGTAAGCATGTGATCGCGATTATCAAGCAAGTCAACCAACTCATCATTCTCCTTGCGCAAAGAAGAGAGCTCATCACATACCTCATCCTAGGAGTCGGAGTCCGAGTCACTCTGGTGACTCTTCTTGCTGCCGGAGCTACGAGCCATGCCGCAGAAGCCATCTCCTACGAAGCAGCTCAACCCGCTCAAGTTCCTGGATGACTTCTTGTTCTTGCGCCAATCACCTTCGTCTTCACTGCTACTCGAGCTCGAGGAAGAGTAGGCGGAGCTGGAGTCGACGTCGCTTGCTCCGACCATCGCTCGGGCCTTCCTACCGCGGCCGTCCTTCTTCCTCGACCGTCGCTTGTCCTTGTGCTTGTTCTTGTGCTTGTGATCGCGCCTTGATCGCTACTTGCCGTCCTTGCTCGACCGGTGCCTGTAGCCGTCCTTATTCTCCGTCTTCTCCGGGCAGTCAGCGACGAAGTGTCCTGGCTTGCCGCACTGAAAGCACGTCCGTGCTGTCCTCCTCGTGTTCACCCGGTTCTCGTGCAGCCTCTCGAACCACCTGGTCAGCAACGCTAGCTCGTCCTCTCCAAGCACGTCGAACTCCTCGTCTGGCAAAGACATCAAAGAAGACAGAGAGTACATCCTGGAGGATGCGTTAGCATTAGACTTAACTCCTTTGCCACCAACGAGAGTGAGACTATGAGAATCAGTCAGGCTCTCGATCTTGGCTATCATACCACGGTCCAACTCAGTCGACTTGAGCTTCGAAAACAGCTCGTTCACGGTCAGGGTGTCATACTTCTCAGACTCAACGATAGCCTCAAACTTCCCGTCCCATACGGTACGATCCAACGAGTGCACGAGCTTCATGGCTCTATCATGATCATCGTATGGGAGCACAACCACATTGGTCTCATGTTGTTCACAACGACCGTAAACCGCTGGAAAAGGGCATCGACGGACTCGCCGGGGAGATGAGTGAAGTTCTCGTACTCTCTCCGGTAAGTCGCGTACATCCGAGCCTGAACCTAAGCATTCCCAGCATGTGCATCCTTCAACTGCTCCCAAATCCTACAGGCTAAGTCCTCTGTCTGAACCCGATCGAATTCAGGCTGACACAGAGCACGAAACAAGTAGTCGACCGCCTTGTTGTTGGCTTCGAACATATCCCTCGATCCTGGAGCAAGGAAGTTCATCGGATGAACATAAGCTGTGTTCACCGTAACGTCCCAAAGGATCTGACCCTTTCCGCCGAGGAACGCTGCCATCCACCTCTGCCACATCTGGTAGTTCTTCCCATCGAAGTGCGGAGGACCCGAACCCCGTTCCTGGTACGCCATCTTTGGATCTTAGACTGGTAAGAGTCAATGAAGACCCGAACCGGCTCTGATACTAATTGAAGGACCGATTAGGCGAACCAGAGAGGGAGGGAGTGAATGGGAGCCGATAAAAATTCTTCTCGAAGGAGATAGAGACTCCAACAAGATGAACACGGCTTCCGGCACACGTCTCCGACTCAACTACCCAAGTTGGTCAAGACCACGTAGCCACTGGAGTGCTACTAGTCCTAGGAACCAACAACTCAACCAAATGCCCCAAACGCACAGCGGAAACTTGCACGGCTTGCTGCCTGTGCTACACCGGTCAGACCGATGGTCTGCGCCGGTCAGACCGGTGACACCGGTCAGACCGGTGGACAGCGCCGGTCAGGCCGGTGGCTACAGTAGCCGCACAACAAACGTTCCAGGAAACCTCAGTGACTCCTCTAGGCCCTAGAACAAAAACCACCTCCGAAACAAAACCTGGAAGGAAGAAGAACCCCTCACAAAACTTAGCAAAACAACTCCAAACACGCCAAGAACTGACCAGTAGGACCACGGGACAAAACCACACGGACAAGGCTGTTCCCCGAGACAAATCCCACCAAGGGCTAGCACCGGTCAGACCGGTCGCGCCTGGGCAGCTCGGGATGAACAGCGCCCGCGAGTCAACTCCCCCCAAATCCAACTCCCGATCTCCCGATTTGCTCCACGGATTCGCACAAGACTTTGGGGATATTAGGAACACCTCATGGGCACTCCATAGCCAAGATTTGGTCCACCAAAACTTGTTGAATCAAGAGGAATCGAAGGATTTCCGCTAAGAACAACACGAACCCTAGAACCACGAAAACCCCAAAATTGAGCCCTTTTACTCACGGATTTGGGAGGGGAATCAAAGGGAAAAGAACCACGAGGGGTTCATGCATGCATCCCCCACCAAATCCTAAAGAGAAAGGTCTCAAAACCGCCACAAGAAATTCACCAAGAAAAACCTCCGAAAATCACCAAAAAGGAGAAACGGGAAAGACACATCCAAGCCTTGAGGAACCACGCCGAATCATCTATACATACCAAAGAGGTTCATACAAGGTCTAGCTTGCCGCCCGATCATCCTTCCCTCTCACAAGATCTCACCATGAAGCTCTCAAGCTAGTCCTATGAAAATCCTAAGGAAAATAGGAAGAGAAAATAGGAAAACCAAATGAGCTAGGGTTCCAAGAGATGGCTGCCATCCTCTCACCCCTTGGGTTATATGGAGGCAACCGAAAGACTAAAATACCCTTACTAGCTAACTAGGGATACATGCCCCTCAAGGGTGAAATCAGAAATCTTTGTCTTCGCACCATCGGACGGATGCCCAGCGACCGCAAACTTGCTTAGCCTCGACGCAAGCCTTGCGATCCCGACGCGTGTCCTCCGCTTCGAAGATTCCGGACTGCGTCGTCGCCCACCGGTCAGACCGGTCTGGAGCTGCTGCACCTCCGTCTTCGGTTCTTCGGTCTTGGCTTTGTGGATCAACCAAGGAACCCCGTGGTTTTCTAGTGAACCACCGGAAACCCCGCGAACTCGGTGTTGCCTCCGCCAATCACCACTCATGACTCGGCTCCCACGTAGTCCCGGCTCGACCTTGGTTTTGAGGCTCAACCAAGAAACCGTTCACGACTTCATCTTGCCGTTCTTGCCACCATGCGGCCCGCACTTGACCCCGCTGGCCACCGGGTCCCTCGAACCAAGCCTACTTGTCATCTCCACACCTGGAGGCCTCACCGGCAACGACCTTTCGCGCTTGTTCTTCACCTGCACCAGCACTAGTCAAGCCGCAACCTGCACCTGCAATACTTAGCCAAGAATCAGTCCACACCACGTTGTCAATCATTCATCACACCAGGAAGCGACCATCCACCGGTCCTCGAACCACACATGGCTCTCAGATGGTCCATCCCCTACACCCACTATGACTAAGGCTGTTCGAGTGGAGGCTGCTGCTGAGGGGGAGATTGTGTCCAGGCGAGAGGCTCCCCGGCGTGTACAGGTGGATCACCCACCGACGACGATCATAGGTGACCTTCATGAACGCACTACACGGTCGAGGTCAAGGAACACTTCTCATTTTGCTCACTCGGCATTTGTCGCTTCGTTTGAGCCCAAAGATATTCGACACGCTTTGTCTGATGAGAATTGGGTGAATTCCATGCATGAGGAGTTGGAGAATTTTGAGAGAAACCAAGTCTAGGTGTTAGTCGATCCACCACCAAATTGTCGTCCCATAGGTACCAAGTGGGTTTGGAAGAACAAAGAGGGTGAGAATGGGATGGTTGTGAGAAACAAGTCGAGGTTGGTGGCTCAGGGGTTCAACCAGAAAGAGGGTATAGATTATGAGGAGACATTTGCTCCTGTGGCCCGTTTGGAGGCAATTAGGATCCTTCTAGCCTTTGCCGTGGCTAAAGGGTTCAAGTTGTACCAAATGGACGTGAAGAGTGCTTTCTTGAATGGGGTGATAGAGGAAGAAGTGTATGTGAGGCAACCCCCGGGGTTTGAGAGTGAAAAATACCCACACCGTGTATACAAACTCCAGAGAGCGCTCTATGGGTTGAAACAGACACCGAGGGCTTGGTATGGGAGGTTGAGAGGCTTTTTTATGAGCAAGGGGTTTGTGATGGGCACAGTTGATAAGACCCTGTTTCTCCTTAAGCATGGGAATGACCTTTTGATTGTTCAGATATACATGGATGACATAATCTTTGGTGGCTCTTCTCATGATCTTGTTGCCAGATTTGCAGATGACATGAGCACGAAATTTGAGATGTCCATGATGGGCGAGCTGCTGTTTTTCTTAGGACTCCAGATCAAGTAGTGCAAGGACAGGATGTTTGTACATCAGGCGAAGTACACCAGGGACATGGTGAAGAAGTTTGGCATGAACGACTCAAAGCCGCTGACTACACCGATGGGTACCACTACGGCTTTGGACGCGGATGAAGATGGCGAACCTGTGGACCAGAAGGAGTACCGGAGCATGATCGGCTCCCTCCTCTACTTGACGGCGACGAGGCCGGACAAATAGTTCAGTGTGTGTCTGTGCACTCATTTTCAGGCTTCACTGAGGACTTCACATCGGCAGGCAGTCAAGCAGATTTTCAGGTACTTGAACTACACTCCTGAGTTTGGTCTTTGGTATTCTGCCTCCTCGACACTCAGACTTCACGGGTACTCTGATGCTGATTTTGCTGGGTGTCGATTGGACCGCAAGCCTACCTTTGGGTGTTGCCAGTTTCTTGGTTCTTCTTTGGTCTCTTGGTCATCTCGCAAGCAATCCAGTGTAGCCCAGTCCACTACAGAGGCCGAGTATGTAGCTGCAGCCAGTTGTTGTTCCCAGCTCCTATAGATGACCTACACTATGAGCGATTTTGGTGAGTGCTCCCAGGTTCACTCTTTTGTGACAGCACTAGTGCCATAAGTGTAGCAAAAAACGTAGTCCTTCACTCCAAAACGAAACACATCGAAGTGAGATACCACTTTATGAGGGACAATGTTGAGAAAGGGAACATATCCTTGTTCTATGTGCCTACCCAAGATCAGCTAGCCGACATATTCACTAAACCACTTGACCAAGTTACCTTCACGCGCTTGCGAGGTGAACTTGGAGTGTGTTTTCCTTTTTAGCTGGATCTTGGAGCTTCTCGTGTATATTTGTGAGATATGTTTTATTTTGTTGCATTCCATGCATGCATTTTACTTTCTGTACAAAACCTGGTAGGATAGCCATCTTTGGATCACTTGTGCTAAGAAAAGCTTCTCTTATATACATTGATCACTGATGTGCTATATGTGAGATATGTGCATGTTTGGTAAATGGTGATGTGAATGCTATGCTCTTGATGGTTTTGCCATATATTCATGATGAGATAGCTTTATGTTTGTGAAAATGATAAAATTGCTTCACTCATGAGTAGATGCTTGTCTATGCTCAATTTGTGCTCAAATGCCTATATCATGTTTAGTTTGTGCTTGAGTATCATGTTCTCTTTGCTTGGGGTCAAAGACCCATTTGTCATTGTAAATGTTTAGCCCATTTGTTCACTTGTGGAGGAGCATAAGCTTCTTTTTGCCGCAAAGGCATTTCACGTACCATGTTTAAACTTGAAAATGAAATTGGTGTATGAATTGCCTTATGCTTGAAAAATGAGCTCTTGATCATGTATTTATGTTTTGATATTCATATCTTGGGTGCTAAACCGTTGCATGATGTCTACCATGAGAAGTCTCATTTTAAGAAGTAGACACATGGCTCGGTGGCTTTAACATGACTTGAGTAGCTTGTGGGCGTTTACCATGATCTTGTGATGAGAATTTGTGATCTTGTATAAACTTTGTATGATCTAGTGTATTTGTGCTCAAATTGCCATGGATAGGGTCTTGCTCATGAGATGAATGTTTCTTTATGAAAAGTGTTTAAAATTGCTTTTGGCCATGTCACATGCTTATATGGCTCTACCTTCTTGATGGCAATGTGATAACTACACTGTATCTACTTTGCTTGCTCTATGTCTCATTTGTAGCATTTTGTTGTGCTCTTTGTATATTTGAGAATCTTGGTAGATTGTATATGCTTTGACATGCATTTTTTCATGAAAACAAGGGGAAGAGTTTCATATACCTTGATTCATGCATTGTTAACAAGGGGGAGAAGTTGTATGCATTTTGGGAGATTTTGTGGAAAATTGGTATGCATTTAGTGAGGTTGTTGCATGTGAGGAGAAAAATTGAGAAGAAGAGGTTGCATTTGCTCAGGGGGAGTTTGCATATGTGCAGGGGGAGCTCCTTTGGTTTGCCTGAGTTTTGTGCTTTGTGGTGTGCTCTTTGTGAGCTTTGTTTTGTCTCGGCTGTGTTGAGTCGTTGCCCTTGCCTTAGGGGGCCGAAACTTGGTCTGGCGAGTGATCGTGGTTCTCGCTTGTTCTTTGGCTTTTGATCACTTGCTTGGAGGTTTGTGTTCGTGGTTGTTTTCTTTTCTTTTTCTCTATGACGGTTACTATAGGTGTTGTCAATGCACTCATCAAGGGGGAGATTGAGGACCAGGTGTGTCCGAAGACCAGTGGAGGGTCGCTCCTTACTGATGAGTGATTGACAATGTTGTGTGGACTGATGCTTGGCTAAGTGTGCAGGTACAGGTTGCGGCTTGACTCGTGTTCGTGCAGGTGAAGAACAAGCGCGAAAGGCCTTAGCCGTGGCAGCCTCCGGGTGATGGAGAGGCAAGTAGGCTTGGTTCGATGGACTCGGTGGCCGATGGGGTCAAGTGCGAGCCGTGCGTTGCAAGACTAACAAGTTGAAGTCATGGACATGGGCCGGTGCAAGGTAGCGGATCGAGGCCGAAGCTTGCACGCGGGGTTTGGTGGTTTGCCCACAAAACTATCGGTGGACGGTTTCTTGGTTTGGGCCGCAAAACCAAGTCCGGAGGCCCGAAGCTTCGAGGCGGGGCACGTGGCGTGATCGCGGGGCTTGTGTCGAGGCTAAGCAAGTCCGCGGTGGAAGCGTGTCCGCTCGATGAAGACTTGACTATATTGCCCCTAAGGGGTGTGTATCTTCTATTTGAGTTGTAGGGGTAGCGTGGTCATTTGCCTCCTCCGGTGTACTTCGTATAAATAGCGGAGAGGTGGATGGCATCTCTCTCTCTCTTGGACTCTAGGGTTTCCTCCCCCGGTAGATCGCTCTGGAGTGCTTCTTTTCCACTGTCTTCCTTAGGCTAGATTCTTGTATAAACTCTGACATCTGGATGTATGGAAGCATTTGGCGTTGCGGTGATCTCCTAGCTCTTTGTGATTTTTGTGTCATTTTCAGGGCTATTTTTGGGGTGTTTTGTTCTTCGCTTGATTCGTTGATTTGAGGGCGTTTTCTCTCGGATTTCTTTGAGGGGATCATGGGTGGATGCCTTGCACATCTTTGTGTGTGATCTCGACCCCTCAAACGCCGGAAAATCCCTTTGATTCGCGAGTTTTGGTTGGAGCCCGAGTTCTTGGAAGTGGTTCATGTGATCCGCGATTCCCGGTGATTTAGTGAGTTAGAGGTCGAGATTTTCGGGGCATAGCTTCATCTAGTGACTCTTATCATCTCCCCAAATCTTATCTCAAGAGCTCAACTGGTTCGGGAGAATCGTGGATCGGAAGTTGAGTTCGAGTTCGAGGGTGATTTTCTGGGCTACCCCGGGTGACCCGCCCCCTATGGCCGGGTGACCCTAGGTGGCGTTGACTTTCGAGTTCTTCTTCTTCTGATTTAGATCTGTAGAGTTTCCTTGATGTTTTTGAGGAAATTTTTTGGGAGAAGCTTCTTAGTGTTGCTGCAAAGCCTTCGTTAAATTTTCGTGATTTTAGGAGGTCATTTGATTGGGTTTTGAATTTTTATTCGATCGTCAGCTTGCTGATTTTCTAGGCGCGCAGGGTGACCCGCCCCTATGTCAGGGTGACCCGGCCGGCGGGTGACCCGCCCCTTGTGCTAGGGTGACCCAGTTTGCCTCTGTTGGGTGGCAGGTGACCCGCCCCCTGTGTTAGGCTGACTCGTCTTGGCTCAGTTTTGCCCGGTTTGCTTCCGTTCTTTGCTTCTTGCTTCCGCTAAGGGTCTTAAGCCTTTTTAGCTTAGTTTCTAAGGTGTCAAGAAAGATTTGGGTTTGCTTCCACTCATTTGTGCGTGACTCTCAGAGTGGCAATCGGGATATAGGCCGAGTTCTTGGAGAAGAATTTTTATCGGCTCCCATTCACTCCCCCTCCCTCTCTGGTCACCTATTCGGTCCTTCACCTATATCTATCTCTTAGTTTACATTCAGTGCAAAAGCATAAGTCTATGATATCTGCCATTGCCTTCCACGGATACGATACCCTTGGAATATTCTCCTTCCTTGGGGAAATGCTACAATGGTTTATCTGTGCGGTTGCGGATTCGTTCATGATCGTTTAGATTTACCTTTGGCAAGTCTTGATGTTCACGCTAACTCGGCGTCATTAGTGGTGACGTTAAGAAATGCCAACAAGCATTTCTGGTGAAGTCGCTAAGGATGGATTCTAAATCTGTTCTTAAAGTGATCGCGTTAAGAAATGTCAACAAGCATTTCTGGTGCCGTTGCCTGGGAAGGCACAGGATTATCATGACTATGCTTTGCAGCTGTTTATAAACTATGAGTAGGTTAGGACAACTCTCAATGCAGGCTAACCTTGATTGTCTTCTTTTATCTTTGGATGATGAAGACAGGTAGTGTATGACTGGTTTCGACTTACCGGAGAATTTTACAGAAGATCCCGAGTCACTTGTGAGGAAAGCTCGAATTCATTTCGACTCACCTCGTCGTACTCATCCGGAAGGCGAACCAGCTTTCTTTGTACCATCCACGTCAAACGCTATGGCCCAGAAGACACTTCGTGAGTACTCAGCTCCTTCTGCTGACCAGGTGCTGCAAGGCCTTGAGGTGGCAATGGGGACTGCAAATTTTAATATCAAGACGGGTCTAATTACGATGGTACAGACTAGCCCATTCTGTGGCAAGCCAAATGAGGATGCCAATGCCCATTTGTAGCAATTACTAGAGCTATGCAGCACTTTCATCATCAGGGGTGCAAATATGGATGATGTTCGTCTTCGACTATTTCCATTCTCTCTCCTAGGGAAAGCCAAGCAATGGTTCTATGCGAATCGTGATGCTATTAACACTTGGGATAAGTGTTCAGAGGCATTCCTCAAGAAGTTCTTCCCATTGGGTAAAACCAATGCTCTTCGTGGAAGAATTTCTGGATTTTAGCAAGCAGCAAGTGAATCTATTCCAGAGGCTTGGGAAATGCTTCAGAATATGTCCTGGCCTGTCCTCACGATGGGAAGGAGGATTGTCTCATTCTTCAAAGCTTCTATAATGGGTTGACTCCGACAGCCTGAGGCCATATTGATGCTGCTGCTCAGGGAGTATTCTTCTCACTCACTGTTGATAATGCTAAATTACTCATTGAGAAGATGAAAGACTCCAACCACGACTGAGGGGTACTCATACTATCAAGGAAGCAGACATGATTACTGCCAAGTTGGATCTTCTTATGAAGAGATTGGATGATTACACCAGCGAGAAGGCTGCCATGGCCACCACTACTCTGCATATGGATTCTCATATGGCTTGTGAAGTCTGTGACAACACTGGGCACTCAGGAAATTATTGTCCGGAGACTCAGGAGGAAGTGATGTACATGAATGGCAACAACAATGGTCATCGTCCACCTCAACAAGGAGGCCAATCATGGAATCAACAACGCCCTTATTATCAAGGAGGTAACCAAGGTAATTCTTACAATCCTAACCAACCCTCCTTGAGAGATCTCGTTTTCGGGCAAGCTAAGATTAATGAAGGTGTTAACAAAAAACTAGCTGCCCTTGATAAAACTTTGGAAAGTCTCAACGTTAAGCTTGATAGTTTTTCTTCTGCTCAGAAGAGCCAGCTGAGTTTCAACAAAATGTTAGAAACCCAGTTAGCTCAGCTAGCTTCTTTGGTTCCATCTGCTGATAACGGGATGATCCCGGGGCAACCCGTATCCTCTTGTGAAAATGTTAGTGTAGTGTCAACTAGGTGGGGTAAGCCACCTAGGAAGGCACATGCTTCTAGCTATGCAGGAAAGCCCATAAAACAGATTCTAGATCCATGGGAGGAATCAGCAGTTGTGCACAAGAAAGATCCAGGCTATCTAACTATCACGTGCACAATCTATATTAAGACGATCAGGCATGCCCTTTGTGACCTTGGTGCAAGTGTTAATCTCATGTCCAAGGCCATGTTCGAGCAACTGGGATATCTATCTCTCTCTCCAACAGCACGGACTATCCAACTCGCGGATTCAATGATACGATATCCAGAAGGAATTGTTGAGAGCTTATTGGTCATGGTCAAGAACTCTTATGTCTTCGCGGATTTCGTGGTCCTTGATATGGATGACGAGGGAGGAATGCCACTCATCCTCGGGCGACCATTTCTCAGTGATGTCCTGGCTAGAATCAATGTGGGGGCCGGAGTAATCAGTTTTTGCATTGGGAAGAGGAACTTAAGGTTCAAGTTTCAGGACAAAGAAGAGCAATGCTATTTGGTGCAGGATAGTGTTGAGCAGCTTGGGGGAACGACGGAGACTTCACCCCCAAAGAAGAAATCTCCGTCAAAGAAGCAAAAGAAAATTCAGAAAGAATGGCGGAAGATTGAGAAGGAATCACCCTCTACTTCTCAGGAGTGGGGTGCTGAGTGGAATTGATCGCTGAGAAGAGTCTAACTCGTCGGACTAAAAATGATGAGTCCTTTCTACCAAAAAGGTTAAAGCTGGTATTTATCTCATATTTCCCTTTCTAAAATTTTATTTGATTTCCAAAATTGCATATTTGATTTTTCTAAAACCTTGCATCTGCATGCTAGATTTATCTAGCCCTTTTCCCTTTTCAAAATAAAAGTTCTGAAAATAATTTCTGAGTTTGTAAAACTTTAGAAAAATCAGTTGGGCAATTTCTGGAGCAAACTTTGGCCGGTGCACCTAGGTATATCTTCATATAGCTGTTGGTGGCACGCCTGCCAAAGGGGGCCAGCCCCGGGCCCACTGCCTAGTTGGCCGAACTAGGGTTCGGCCGAACCCTGGCAACGGTCAGGTGGGCCCAGCTTTGGCCAACGGCTCCTAGCCGTTGTGCAACAGCTAGTCCGTGGTGTGCTGCCCCTTTGCTCTATAAATTGGACCTGAGAGGGGGTGTTCTTCACCCATTCAACTCATTTCACTCACACTCCCCTCTCTACTCCTTGCTCTCTTGGTTTTCTTGGATTTCTTGCTCGAGATTGGATCATCAAGTATTCTCTCTATTGTGTTGCTGAAAGTATTGCTATTGGTGGAGCAAGCTCGGTAAGAATTTCATTCGATTTCACTAATCCATCACCGAGTTGCTCTTGTCCCTTGTTGTTGTGCTAGCATGAATTGGGTGGCGAACACTCTCCGGAGGGTGACACGCTCCTGTTCGCGGGCAAGCGCGAGTTCATCCGTCCCCGTCGAGTTGACGCCGAGCCCATCGATAATGGATTATGAAGAAGAGCAAGAACAGCAAGCTGAGCCACAAGCCGCGGAGGAGGTCGTCGATAACACCCCCTACCTCAGCTTGTGGGGCACTCGAGAGGAGCAAGCCTACGCTCTCCTAAAGGACCGAGTCTTCTCCCACACCCGGGACTTCGACCCGGCTCTCATGGAGAAAACAGGTATGAATCTCGAGTTTGCTTCCATTTGGCATGCTCTTGGTTGGGAGGAGTTTGCGCCGGTTACAGAGCTTGGCTCTCGGCCCGTCACCATCCAGTTTCTTTGCTCTCTTACCGAGATTCCGGATGGCATTGAGTTTTGTCTTTTTGGGACCGATTATCATGTTTCTTGGAAGGAACTTTGTCGTCTCCTTGGTTTTAGTTCTCATTGTGCTGTTTCTTTGAAGAAAGCTTGTGAGGGTTTTGTTCGAGACTCTTTCTGGGCAGACATCTCTGGTCTTGTTTACGGTGGCAAATTTGTGCCTTGGTGCAATGATATTGTGCATCCCACTCTCCGTTTGTGGCATAAGTGGCTCGCCATTACTCTCTTTCCACAAGAGGATGTTCGGCCTGTGCGCAGCGATGAGTTGATGCTATTATACACCGCTGTTAACCAGCTCAAGGTCTCTCTCGTTAAAGCTATGATTCGGCAGTGGATGATGAATTTCAAGATGATAGGTCCTATTGAGTGTACGTCTTTGGTGACTTGTATTGCTCTCAGACTCGGAGTTCTTAGCGGGAATCCCGTACCCTTCATTGGGACGCCCCGAGTTCTCATTGATGAGCCATACCTGATCCAGGGGCATATACTTAAGAAAGGCCCAAATGATTCTTTGACTTTCTTCTTTCCGGGTTATGCAAATCAAATCCTGTTACCTAACTCGGGGTTTCGATTGTATAGCTCGGAGTCACTAACCATTCCTCTTGTTACACAAGAGGAAAGCCGTTGTGCTAGTGTTTCAGGCTGGTCCACTAGAAGCACGGCGAAGAGAGCACACATGCAGCAGCAGCAGTCACAGCCACCACCTCAGCCGCAGCCGCAGCCTACCACACCACCGGTGGCAGGAGGGGCCCCTGCAGGGTACATGTTTGGGGTTACCCCTGGATATGCACCTGGTTGGGATCAGCCCACCTACCAGCCGAGTGCGAGTGGTGCGGCTTGGGATAGTGCGAGCGGTGCTCAGTGGGCTACACGCACTAGTTCCAGCTCCGGTGGTCCACCTCCGTCTTCGTCCTTCCGGCGGCACTCCTCAGCCTCTGCACGCGATGCTCAGCTCGTGCAGTAGATGGGAGAGCTCACCGTTCAGGTCACGGGACTAGAGGAGACGTTGAACACCTACGTCGAGTCTACGTCAGCGTGGTAGCGTCAGGCTGGTGAAATGATCGAAGCCATGCAGCAGAATCAGCAGCGATACATGGAGGAGCAGAGGGCTTACTACGCGAGTCAGGGATTCTTCTTCCCTCCTCCGCAGTGAGTGTTGACAGCTGTTAAGTGCTACTTTTACACCGTTAATACCTGCACAAAATAAATGTAAAAGGATCATCAACACTGGAATAGGGCTTGATACTAACAATTTCCACAAGTGTTGGTGTTTCTGGCTTTTGTTGCAAGACGCACCGAAATACATGTTAAATGACACAGTTGAGAGCAAGTGCACCAATGGCATAGATATGACATCATCATAAACAATCACAAATGCCAAATTGGTATGCACCAATGCGATGGGCTCGTCCAGACGATGGAAATGGATATATCATTTGTCTACTTTGGAGTTCGGATGAAAGAGATACGCACAAGATAACATGTGGGCCCGGTGGGACCCACACCAAGCCACATGGCGATGTGCTGTCACACAGGAGTCCACATGTCCATAACACATCATCGATCCAAAGAAACACACTCTCGACCAATCAGGAACCAGTACACGGATCTAAGGGCCCACAACCACGAGATAAGTGGCTAAAAATACCGCATACACCCTCGTACCCACCTTGGGACCCACCTAGCAGTCACCTGGACGAAAGGCGGCACGAGAGGACCCACCCGGGGGTCAGCCGACCCCCAGGTCGCCCGACCCCATTTTGTGGCCTCTCGTGTCGCCCTTCCATGTGTCGACTTGTCATGAAGAGGCAAAGGCGGTTCTAAGGTGTGTGCCTGAATATTCCTTCAGGATCCTGCCGAAAGGCTCCTTCTCTTGCAAGCTACTTGGCCTCCACTCCTCTTTTCCACATGTCACCACCCTATTGGTGGTGCCCAAGGTAGCCAAGGGAGCTCCTCCTACCCCCCTTGGCCTTTAAATATGAGGAGAGGGGGCTAGAATAGAGACACATCCCATTCCTCCCTCTCTCTCTTTAGAAACACTTGTTTCTCCTCTCATTTGATCTCTCATGGAACAAATGAGTTGAGGGGATGGCTATGTAGATGGTGATGTGGGTGAGATCCCAACTTGTTATTCATTTAGAGCAAAGTGAGTATTCTTGTATTTTCCAATTAGACTAAAGTGATGTTCATGCATGAGTGACATGTTCTTGAGTTCTTCGTTCGTTCATCATTTAGAGGCTCGTGTTCTTCATGAACACGCTTCCTCGATCTAGTTGACGAACGAGTTACTCACGCTTTTGTGTTTGTTCATAAGTTAGAGGCTCGTGTTCTTCACGAACACAACCCTTGATCTTTTGTTATAAGTGCATAAGTTTGCATTCTGTTTGTGTGAATTATCCCGTTAGATCTTGTTGGGATACATGAATCGGTGACTAGTCGTTCTTCCTCACGCCAATCGATTCAATGACGAGTAAGGTCTAGCTCAACCTCGCGGGTTCGTCGCTTCGTATTTATACCGAGTGCTTTAGTGTTTCTACGGGATATCAGACGTATACGTGCTATAGTAGTAATCGGTGGTGCAGACGTGGTGTCTAGACTACGGGTTATCCTTCGAATGCCCTGTATCCCACGGTTTGTCTTGGGGTAGGCCGCGGTAGTGCCAGCCGTTGGACCCTCTGAAATCCCCCACGTTCGGATACAGCGTGTAGGCAACCCTTTGCCGTGAACCAACTGTTATAGCCAGGAGGGGCCGGTGTCTGAAGCGAGATCTTATCCGAGCTTGTTCCTCTCTAGAGTCGAGAACCTACAGGAAGCACCCCATCATCTCCCTACCATAGCTGGGGCTTGGTGTCCTTGGACCGTTCATCTTGGATAGAAGGTAGTGCACATCGTTCCTTGGATTCGATACCCTTTGGAATACTCCTAAGGTGAAGTGCTACAGCGGTATTTCCGTGCGCTTGCGGATTCTTTCGTACCCATCGGTCTACCCAGGTGGATCTTACGCTCTCGCTAGGTGCGCAACTAGTGGTGACGTAAAGAAATACCAACAAGCAATTCTGGCGCTGTTGCCGGGGAATGGTTGCTGTATCTATCTTCGAACCTAGTGGTGAAAGGATCTAGAGGTCGACTAGAGGGGAGGGGGTGAATAGTCATTCCTGAAAAATCACAACTTAAAACAAACTGTCAGACTGAAGTCTGGAGTCTCCGGATATTTTTCCGGATACTCCGGGAAATCCAGAGTATCCGGGAAAATGTCCGGATTGTCCGGGCTTCTGAGGAGGCGACTAAATCAACTGGAATCAAACTTGGCCAAACTCAAATCTGTGAATTTAGGATATGCAATACAGAGATATAAGCCTGTTCCACCACTTAGAAATAGTAGGAACCTCACCACGGACTAGATCGGCCACAAACCCTAGAAATGTACTCAAGAGGATTTCAAGCATACAACAAGAGCAACAAGCACAAGAGACACAAGGGATTTGTTACCGGAGTTCAAGCTCACACCTTGAGCTCTACGTCTCCGTTGAGGAACCCACAAAGGGTGGACCTTTACACCTAGGTCACTTTCCTCCCCCTAGCGACCACAAAGATCGAGTTAGGGTTACTTACTCAATCACGGGGTAATACAAACTTCCTTGGGCAGCCACAAACCTTTGGATGCTCCAAGGCAACGCCTAGCCAGCTAGGAGCTCAATGCTCCAAGAGTAACAAACACGAGATTGCCAACCAAGCAAAGAACGAGGTGCTCTAGAGATGGGAAATGAGCTCACTAGCACTCTCCAAACTCTTGCTCTCAATCCCTCCTTTAATCCCCAACAAATCTCACTAAACCAAGGCCAAGGTGAGTAAAGAGGGGGAGTGAATGAGTTCTGAGTGTTGCAGGTCGAAATGGGCAAGAGAGAGAGAGAGTGGATAGGGTTGAGGGGGTATAAATACCTCCTCACCCAGAAAAAGAGCCGTTACAGCTCTAAGACCCGGAGTATTCGGACCAGGCCCGGAGACTCCGGGAAGTCCGGACTGTCCGGGATAAAACCCGGAGTGTCCGGCCTTCTAGAGTTAGCACACAAATGGATATCTCGGTGATCGTGCAGTGCAAGGTGTCTCTCGTAGGATTTTGGTTAGTCATCTAGAGCACCTTTTCAACTCTTGGAAGATACAATCAATGTCCCTCTTTATAGTACGGCATTCCTAGGACTCAATTTCAAAATATAAAATAAATAAACCTCCAAGGAATCCTTGTTTTAGCAACACTTCCTTTTTATACAGCAATGAGGCACTTAGATGCCATCTTAGAATTTTAGTACCTGCTCATATACTCAATACATCATTAGTAGCTTAATGGTCCGTCATTAAATCACCAAAACCCACTTAGGGGGCCAAGATACTCTTCAATCTCCCCCTTTTTGGTGATTGATGACAACACCTTTAAGCTTTTAAAAGAGAGATAAATAAATTCAATAAAGAGCTTTTGATCTATCTTGCAACACTCCCCCTTAATTTGTGCATATGGAGTTTGAATCTCAAAGGTGCTTTTAGCACCAAATTTTGCACAAGAGAGAAAAATAAGAGAGTGTGACAAGATGATCAACAGTGGGGTGCTTGTGTTTGTGCAAACAAGATACATGTGATGCGTATGACAGTTTATACACTCAATGAAGGATAAAAGGGGCTGTAGTGTCAAAGTCCGGAGTGTCCGGATTTACCCCGGAGAATCCGGGAAACCCGGAGAGTTCGGAGAAAAATCTGGAGTATCCGGACTTTGAAGACTCAGCAAAAATCAATTCATCACAGAAAATTTTCAAACTATCAAAAGCATCCTTAGACAAATAAAATGCAACCTAGATATCTAGCATCATAAGCACACAACCAAATAGTCTCAAGCTCACATCACATAGTCTCACACATAGAAAGTTATTACAGACCAAGGTTCTCAAATTCTCCAAGTCTTAAACATGAAACTTAAGATACTCACTCCCCATTTGGCATCAAGCGCCAAAAAAGGAAGTGTAGGAGCAGCAGCAGCAGTAGGGGATCACTCTGTGTCCTCATCTTCTCCTTCTTCTTCTTCATTGTTGTCCTCCTCCTCCTCCTCTTCTTCTTCTTCTCCTTCTTCCTCTTCCTCTTGCTCTTCTTCTTCCTCTTGTGCAGTAGCAGCGGCATCATGGGCATCCCACTCCGCAAATGGGTCATCAAACTCGGGGAGCTCGTGATAGGTATCCGTAGGAAGCCCAAGATGAGACTTGATCTCAATGATGTCGCGGCGGTTTTCATTTGTCTCGGTGACGATGCGCTTGCACATGGAGAAGATGCTCTTGAATGCCCTTTTGACCATGGGGCCCTTGACCTTGTGAGAGGATTTAGATGAGTGTGAAGGGCGAGGAAGGGGCTCATCATCATGGCGAGGGGCAGCACTAGAGGATCCGGCAAATCTTGTGCTCTTCTTCATTGGGGCTCTCTTGTCTCTAGCACGAAGATGCCTAAGAGGCTCATGGGTGACATCGTTTGGAAATTGGGTATTGGTGACCCTCTCAATCATGTACATGATGTATGGAGCATATGGGAGATGCTTCATGGGGTCACACATAGCACGGCGAAGTTCATTCCAAATGAAGTCAAAGATGCAAAAACCCTCTTCTTCAGGAGCCACACGGTTGAGGAGATTGACGGCATAGTGCCTAAGAGCTGTGATATCTCCCATCTTTGGATCAATGGTGGCACGGAAAAACTGATTGAAATAGTAGTAGTATGGAATGAGATTGTCAGCTTTTCCCTCATTAGCTAGAAAGGTGGAGGGGAACATATATGCCATGTCCTTGGGCTTATACTTGTCTTCATTGTGGATGGGGGTGCGAGCTTCATCCTTTGAGCCAATACCAAGCAAGCGAGAGAAGGTCATGTAGTCAATGGTGTGCTTCTCGCCTTGAGTGGTCCAAGTGATAGTGTTTTGATGAGAGTCATAATAGTAGGAGCACTGGAATTGAGCAAGAATCTCTCTATTCCATCCATAGCGAAAACCCAAGATCTCATATAGTCCAAGTTCCTTGCACCTATTAATGACGGCATCAAAGGTGGGATTCTCCAACTTCTCATAGTATGCCCAATCAATGTACTTCATCTCCACAATTGGTGACTTGTTCTTTGCCTTCATCTGTGGACTCCTTATCACTGTCTGATAGAAGTCCCTATGGAAGTCACACCAAAACCTCGACTCAAGTGCCTCACTAGAGATATACATGTAGACATCCTCATCCCTTTGCTGTCTGACTGCAAGGGCATTCCTAGCATAGTCTCTCACCATTTGTTGGGCAAACCCTTGCACAGCCCCAGGATCCCTTAGGTTGATAGGAGCAGTCACCACCCTCACATTTGATGGAAAGGACACGGTGAGACGGGGTGGAGTTCGGGGATAGATTTGGGAGTAGGGAGTGGGACGGTTCTTTGGCATGGATGGACGAGGTACGGGCCTAGAACGAGAGATGTAGGGGGCCTCACGAGATTTCCTTGATGGCTGAGCTGGACCTTTCCCGTGACGCCTAGGAGCAACCCTATACTGTCCAACATCTTCTTCTTCCTCCTCTTCCTCACCAACGGCCTGCTGTTCTTCCTCTTCCTCAATCTCCTGCTCGGTGTACACAGGAGCACGAGCACGAGTGGATCGCTGAGAAGAGCCAAGCCCCAAAGTCTCATGCACTACCCCCAAGGTTTGAGGGTCGTGCCTAGCCTTAGTCCTCCTTTGGGTGGCCGGCTCGTCTTGCTTGTACTTCTTCCTCATGAACTGGAGATGAGTAGCAAGGAGTACATAAGAATGCATCCATAGAAAACGTGTGGGAAAAAGCAATTTGGAGTTTCAGTAGGAAAATCCGGAGTCTCCGGGAAAATTCCCGGACAGTTCGGGAAATCCGGAGTGTCAGGAAAAAGTCCGGAGTCTCCGGGTTTTCCTGACGAAACCCTAAATCACAATGCCGCACAAATCCACCACGGGAAACTTAAGATATTGCAGATCCACTACTTCTAGAGTCTAAGGAACATTCTTATCCAAGAGATTTCGCAAGATATGTCCTAGAAAAGGAGATCGGGCAAAGGAGCCTTTGAATACCTTAGGGAAGAGAGGGAACCGAGGGGGAAAGCCTTCAAGTCTTCAAATCAAGGGCAGCACCTTGTTTCCCACACCTTGGAGGCTTCAATCTCTCACTCTCTCAAGATTTGGAGGGTGGAAACCCTAGGTTCTATGGAGGAACCAAGGGGGGAGAGGAGAGGGGCGACGGGGTGAAGGGGAAGGCGACAGGGAGATGAGGAAAACGGTCCACGCAGTGAAAAGGTGAAAACTAGGGTTTTGACTGCGGTGAAAACCGTTTATATAGGAGTTAAAGTCCGGAGTATCCGGGGTAAACCCGGACTCTCCTGGAAATCCGGAGTATCCGGGAAAAAGCTCGGAGTCTCCGGCTCCCCCTGAGACTGGGCAACAAATTTTCAAGGAATTGAGATTGAGATGGATAAAGATGATTATGAGTGAAACTAATGTGAGCTAGAGAGGTTCTAACACTTGATACTAGCCACAATCATGCAATGAGAACTATAGTCCAAGTGTTGTACCTAGTGAAAAATTCAAATATTTTTCAAAGCAAATCCATACCAAATTTTCAAATCCTTTTCTTTTGTAAAGATCTAGCCTAAGACAATCAAACATGTGCATGATCTCAAGCCAAGTTACGAGAATCCATGATATTCAATTCACTCCTCAAAGCACAAAACCTTAGTTCATCAAGAGGCTTTGTGAAGATATCGGCTAGTTGCTTTTCGGTGCTCACATGACTTAGAGCGATATCTCCTTTGGCTTCGTGGTCTCTCAAGAAATGGTGTCTTATGTCTATGTGCTTTGTTCTTGAGTGATTTACGGGGTTGTTTGCTAGCTTGATGGCACTCTCATTGTCACACAAGAGTGGCACCTTGCTAAACGTACAACCAAAGTCCCTCAAAGTGAACCTCATCCAAAGTAGTTGAGCACAACAAGCGCCGGCTGCAACATACTCGGCCTCGGCGGTGGATAAGGCAATGGAATTTTGTTTCTTGGAACTCCAAAACACCAAGGACCTTCCAAGGAATTAGCAAGTCCCGGATGTGCTCTTTCTATCTACCTTGCAACCGGCATAGTCCGAATCGGAATAGCCAAGTAGATTGAAAGTGGAGCCCTTTGGGTACCATAAACCAAGGTTAGGAGTGTGTACTAAATATCTAAAGATTCTCTTAACAGCCATGAGATGACATTCCTTAGGATTGGCTTGAAACCTTGCACACATGCACACACTAAGCATAATATCGGGCCGAGATGCACAAAGGTAAAGCAAAGATCCAATCATGGAGCAATATACCTTTTGATCCATGCTTTTTCCATCTTCATTTAGGTCAAGATGTCCATTGGATGGCATTGGGGTCTTGATGGGTTTGGCCTTGTCCATGTCAAACTTCTTGAGCATGTCATGAGTGTACTTTGTTTGACTTATGAACGTGCCTTCCTTGAGTTGCTTGATTTGAAATCCAAGAAAAAACTTCAACTCTCCCATCATGGACATCTCGAATCTGTTAGTCATAATCCTACTAAATTCATCTGCCCAAGCTTTGTTAGTAGAACCAAATAGTCATCGACATATATTTGGCACACAAATAAATCATTCCCTTCTTTGCGAGTGAAAAGTGTAGGATCAACTTTGCCTATTTCAAAGCCTTTCCTTAAGAGAAATTCCTTAAGGCATTCATACCATGCTCTAGGTGCTTGCTTAAGACCATAGAGCGCCTTATGGAGCTTGTAGACGTGGTTGGGGAATTGAGGATCTTCAAAGGCCAGTGGTTGCTCAACATAGACTTCTTCGGAGATAGGGCCATTCAAGAATGCACTCTTGACATCCATTTGAAAGAGCTTGAAATCATGATGTGTAGCAAAAGCCAAAAAGATACGAATTGCTTCAAGTCTTGCCACCGGTGCATAGGTCTCTCCAAAGTCCAAGCCTTCAGCTTGAGTATATCCCTTGGCAACCAACCTTGACTTATTCTTGGTCACTACCCCATCCTCGTCTTGTTTGTTGCGGTACACCCACTTTGTTCCAATCACATTTTGCTTAGGGCGTTCCACTAAGGACCAGACTTCATTCCGAGTGAATTTGTTCAACTCTTCTTGCATGGCTATCACCCAATCAGCATCTTGTAATGCTTCTTCCACGGAGAGAGGTTCAATCATGGACACGAAAGAGTAATGCCCACAAAAGTTTGCCAATCTTGATCTTGTGGTAACCCCTCTTCTTATGCTTCCAAGAATGTTGTCAACTGGATGATCTCTTTGAACACTTTGACGAACTCTTGGATGTGGCTCAGAAGCTTCTTGTTGAATCAAGTCTTCATTTCCTTGAATGTCTTGAGCATCATCTTCAGAGGGCCCGAACTCTCCGGGATTGGGTCCGGAGTCTCCGGAATTTCTGGATTCTCCAGACTTTTCTCCGGAGTGTCCGGGTTTTGCAGTGGCAGTGAGGTTTGGTGATGCTTCAATGACTTCATCTTCTTCATCTTCTTCTTGAGGCTTGATTTCGCCAATGGCCATCTTCTTGATGTCATTTGTAGAGGTCTTTTCCTTGCCTACACACACTTCATCAACTCCCTTCTCTCTTTGTCTTTGCTTGAAGCTTTGAGAGCTACTCCCTTGTTCTTCTCAATTTGTTCATGCATCTTTGACATTTCTTGTGAGAGCTTTGACTCCTTGACGGTGATAAGATGTTCTTCAATTCTACCAATCACATCCGCCGGAGTGAACTTCTTGAAGCCTCTCTTCTCTCTAATAAGTGTAGGGAGTTGAACATCCCTAGCCATATAAGCGGAGAGGATCTTATCAACTACTTCTTTTCTTCCCCATCTTCTGCTTCCAAGAGACTTGATCTTGTTGATGATCTTGTTCAAGCGGTTGTACATATCTTGTGGAGATTCATCTTCTTTGATGATAAAGCGGTTGAGCTCACTTTCAAGAGCTCGAATTCTTCCTTCTCTAACTTGCTTTGTTCCTTCATGGTTGATAAAGAGAGTGTCCCACACATCTTTGGCAGACTTCAAACCATCAACCTTGTCATATTCTTCGGCGGTGAGAGAGCTCTTGATGATGCGTATGGCTTGATAGTTGCGTTGGATTTCATTCGCTTGAGCTTGTGTCAAAGTAGCATCTCTACTTGGAAAGGTGATTCCCCTGTTCACAACAGTCCAAAGTGCGGGATTTACCGCCATCAAATACTCCTCCATCGAGTTCTTCCACTTGGAATAGCCGGTTCCATCAAATTGGGGTATCTTTCCAATGTGGTGGGAACTCGATGGTTTATCAAAGATTAAATTAGAGTAATCGTAAGGGATTCTAGAAAACTCCCTTCCCGAAGGCCGACGAGTGGAGCGGTTCGATCTTGCATCATCAAAGTCCTCATCACTTGATGAAGATGATCCACCATCTTCATTTCTTGGATGATGACTTGTGCTTGCTCCACCGGCACCTCCCGCTGCACCCGTAGGAACCTCGGGTGTGTTCACGGGGGGTTGGTTACCACCGGGGTTGGTCAAGTCACCTTCGGGCGGCGTTGCTTGATTAGTTGGGGTCGACATCTCTTTTCTCCAAGCGGTTAAGCTTCAAATGGAGCAACTGGCTCTGATACCAATTGAAAGGATCTAGAGGTCGACTAGAGGGGGGGTGAATAGTCGTTCCTGAAAAATCATAACTTAAAACAAACTGTCAGACTGAAGTCCGGAGTCTCCGGATATTTTTTCGGATACTCCAGGAAATTCGGAGTATCCGGGAAAATGTCCGGATTGTCCGGGTTTCTGAGGAGGCGACTAAATCAACTGGAATAAAACTTGACCAAACTCAAATCTGTGAATATAGGATATGCAATACAGAGATATAAGCTTGTTCCACCACTTAGAAACAGTAGGAACCTCACCACGGAGTAGATCGGCCACAAACCCTAGAAATGTACTCAAGAGGATTTCAAGCATACAACAAGAGTAACAAGCACAAGAGACACAAGGGATTTGTTACCGGAGTTCAAGCTCACACCTTGAGCTCTATGTCTCCGTTGAGGAACCCACAAAGGGTGGACCTTTACACCTAGGTCACTTTCCTCCCCGTAGCGACCACAAAGATCGAGCTAGGGTTACTTACTCAATCACGGGGTAATACAAACTTCCTTGGGCAGCCACAAACCTTTGGATGCTCCAAGGCAACGCCTAGCCAGCTAGGAGCTCAAAGCTCCAAGAGTAACAAACACGAGATTGCCAACCAAGCGAAGAACGAGGTGCTCCAGATCTGGGAAATCAGCTCACTAGCACTCTCCAAGCTCTTGCTCTCAATCCCTCCTTTAATCCCCAACAAATCTCACCAAACCAAGGCCAAGGGGAGTAAAGAGGGGGAGTGAATGAGTTCTGAGTGTTACAGGTCGAAATAGGCAATAGAGAGAGAGTGCATAGGGTTGAGGGGGTATAAATACCTCCTCACCCAGAAAAAGAGCCGTTACAGCTCTAAGACCCGGAGTATCCGGACCAGGCTCGGAGACTCCGGGAAGTCTAGACTGTCCGGGATAAAACCCGGAGTGTCCGACCTTCTAGAGTTAGCACACAAAAGGATATCTCGGTGATTGTGCAGTGCAAGGTGTCTCTCATAGGATTTTGGTTAGTCATCTAGAGCACCTTTTCAACTTTTGGAAGATACAATCCATGTCCCTCTTTATAGTACGGCATTCCTAGGACTCAATTTCAAAATATAAAATAAATAAACCTCCAAGGAATCCTTCTTTTAGCAACACTTCCTTTTTATACAGCAATGAGGCGCTTAGATGTCATCTTAGAATTTTAGTACCTACTCATATACTCAATACATCATTAGTAGCTTAATGGTCCGTCATTAAATCACCAAAACCCACTTAGGGGGCTAAGATACTCTTCAAGTGGTCCTCGTATCTTTTGTTTTTCCTTTTTGTTCTACCTTTACCCCCGTTACCCTTTGAGATGCCTTCCTGTCAAAGCTTCTCTACCTCAAGGGGTGAGTTCGAAGAGCCATCATCATCTTCATCATCTGGCTATGAACTCCCCCCCTGGCTTTTTAGCCACGGTTCAGGATCGACCATTCTTTGGAGCAATCAATGAAGATCCCTACCTCCATTTGGAGGAATTTGAGGAACTGTGCTCTAGTTTGGCTATGCCAGGCATGACACAGGACACCGTGAGGTGGAAGTTGTTTCCTTTCTCCCTCATAGGAGAGGTAGAACAATGGTACGCCCACACTATAGAAAGTGTGAACGGTGATTGGGGAGAACTCCGAGATAACTTTTGCCACTCGTTCTCTCTCATGGAAAGGACGGAGCAATGGTACACTCGTGTAGCTTCTCTTCCAATTAGTATCCTCGATTTCGAGAAATTAGAGGAGGTTTCCCTAGGAGCGGCATGGGCTAGGTTCCTTCACCTTTTGGTGTAGACACCTGGTCTGTCTTTACCCATCGATGTGTCATTGTACATCTTTTGTATGGGTCTAGACATGGATTCCGCCCTCGATCTAGACGTTATTGCTGGAGGTTTGTTTGTGGAAAAAACTCCAAGGGAAGGAAGAGAGATCCTAGATTCCCTCTTAGAAAACTTTTCTGTCCCTATTGATCACAACAAACCCAACCATGAATCCGAGTCGAGCCATGAGAGTCCCTCAACATCCAAGTCAGAGTCTTCATTTTCTGAATCCCAAGACTTGTCTGTTGAGCCCTCTCCTGAACCCCAAACGCCAAAGGAAGAAGAAATTCAACCATTGGTGTTCACTCGCAAATTCGAGGATGACCCTTCTGAAAACCTTTTAGATACCTCGAATTCTTTTGATGCCCAATCACGGGAGGAACCTTATTCTGTCGACACCGATCATTCTAGAAATCTTTTGACAGAACCTTCCCTTAGGCCTGTGGTGCCTCCTCTACCTCCTGATCCTCCGGACGAAGCATATCCTGAGGAGGCCATGAGGGAGGAATGGTCAGAGGGAGTGACATGATTTCTGAGGCAGCTTGGAATAGTTCACCTTCTCTGGTTGTTTCTTGCTCTAGTGTTGACGGTCGAAAAGTGCTACTTTTACACCGTCAATACCTGCATGAAATAAGTGTAAAAGGATCATCAACACTAGAATAGGGCTTGATACTGATGATTTCCACAAGTGTTGGTGTTTCTAGCTTTTGTTGCAGGATGCACCGAAATACGTGCCAAATGGTACAGTTGAGAGCAAGTAGTCCAATGGCTATTCAAGGACACCATCATCAACACCTTCAAATGCCAATTTGGGCTGCACCATTGCGACGGGCTCGTCAAGACGATCGAAATGGACATATTATATGCCTACATCGGAGTCCAGATGAGAAAGATATGCACAAGACAAGATATCTTGTGAGCTCGGTGGGACCCACACTAGACCACGTGGCGACGTGTGCCACATTGGATGCCATGTGTCCATGACACCTCATCAATCCATGTGAAGCAACTCCCGATGAATCAGACACCGCCACGTGTGCATCACAAGGATCCAAGGGCCCACCAGGGACCCAAACCACCTCCAAACTCGGCATGCACCTAGAACCGTCATAAGGGCCCACATATCAGTCACCCAGAGAAAGAACAAGCCAGAAGGAGGTGGGCCAGGGTCGGCCGAACCCAGGTTCGGCTGAACTCTTTTTGCCACCGTTCGCCATCTGCTTCCACGTGGTGCTTCCTGGTTGATCCCTTGCAACGCCCCGGGGTGGATTGGTGACATGGCGCCCGTTTATTGCCCGAAAGAAGGTCGGTTTGGTTCCTTCCCCTGGAAGCTAGAGAAGAGTGCATTGCAAGATTCCTTGCCATGTGTCACTCTCCTATTGGTGGCGCCCAAGGATGGCTGAAAATGTGGAGGCAAATGGTGCCAAAGGCAAGCCTCTCCCTCCTCTATAAATAGGAGGGGAGGGGCTCCATTTTGGAGCACACACTTCTCATCCTCCTCTTCATTTTGGCTTGGAGCCTCTCTCTCTAGGAGAGGAGAGCTCTTTGTACAGGATTAGTGCTAGGAAGTGAGGTGGGAGGCTTGAGGCCATGTCATGATTCATGACATCTTCCTCAAGAACGATCCTCAGCGGTGCCTTTGTTCTTCAACTAGACTAAAGTGAGTATTTCGATATTTCCTATTTAGACTAAAGTCGTATGCATGCTTAGTTGCTTTGTTCTTGTGTTCTTCATTTGTTCTCGGTTTGGAGGGTTGTGTTCGAAGTGTTCTTCGAACACAACCCTTTCGATCTAGTAGACTTAGATCATAAGTTTGCATCTAGTTTGCCAGCTTGTCTATTAGAGTAAACTGAAGCTCCTGCATGTCTCTAGTTAGATCAAAGTGCATTCGTGATCTTGCATGAGTGATAGAGCATACCTTGAGCTAGTGCCAGTATCTCCCTCGCAGATTCGTAGGATTAGTGAGTGGTATAGACAAGGTGTCTGGACCATAAGCTACCCTCCGAAGACCACGTACGATCATAGCGTAAAGGTAGGCCGCAGTGGTGACAGCCTGTTGGACCCTTTGTCAACCCTCTTACGTCGCGTACCGAGTTGGGCTCGAGCCAGCACAAAGGCCTTGTGTTTGGTGCCCGAAGTGAGTGTTATACCTGAGAGAATGTAAGTAGACTCTGCGCTCAGTCGAGGCAGATCCTTTCTACCTATCCTATCAATCAGTGTTGTGTCCTTGGATCATCTATAGTAGAGTAGGAGATAGTGCACATCGTTCCTTGGATTTGATACCCTTGGAATACTCTCCTTCCTTGGGGAAGTGCTACAGCAGTATTTCCGTGCGCTTGCGGTATACCCGGTGTCTCTTACACGCTCACGCTACCCACGGTGCCATAGTGGTGACGTTAAGAAACGCCAACAAGCATTTCTGGCGCCGTTGCCGGGGAACGGTTGCTGTATCTATCTTCGAGCCTAGTGGTCCTCGTATTTATCTTTTTCGTTTTCTTCTACCTTCACCCCCGTTACCCATCGAGTAATCCTTTTTGTTTCTTTTCTTCTACCTTTACCCCCATTACCTTTTGTGATGCCTTCCTGTCAAAGCCTCTCTACCCCTAGGGGCGATTTCGTCTTAGAGCAACCATCAACTTCCTCATCTTGCTGCGAGCTTCGTCCCGGCTTTATAGCCATGGTTCGGAATCGACCTTTCTCTGGAGCAATCAGTGATGATCCTAATGTTCATTTAGAGGAGTTCGAGGACTTGTGTTCGTGCTTGGTAATTCCAGGCATGACACAGGAAACTTTGAGGTGGAAATTGTTCCCTTTCTCTCTCGTAGATAGAGTGGAGCAATGGTACACCCACACAGCAGAACATGTGAATAATTGGGGAGAACTACGAGAAAACTTTTGTGACTCGTTCTCCCTTTATGAATGCATAGAGCTCTTGCCGTGTGAACTCCTTGACTTTGAGCAATTGGAGGGTGAGTCCATAGGTGCAGCTTGGGCTAGGTTCCTACGTCTTATGACATCTATCCCAGACATGTCTATACCCGATGATATAGCGACGTATACCTTTTATACTCGTATAGACATGGAATCTGCACAAGAGCTCAACCTTTTAGCTGGAGGTTCGTTCGAAAACCAAACTCTAGTGGAAAGAAGAGAGATCCTAGAATTCTTCTTAGAAACCTCTTCTTCCCATATCGTTTACAACAAACCCCATCTGGAGTCTGAGTTGGTCCATGAGAGTCTCTCAATAGCCGAGTCTGAGCTTTCATTCTCTGAATTCCTTGATTCCTCTATTGAGCCCTCTCCCGAACCACGAACATCGAAGGAAGAAGAAATTCAACCTTCGGAGTTCTCTTCCCGATTTGAGGATGATCCTTCTCAAAATATCAGAAATACCTCAGATCACTCTTGGCACGAGAAGCCTACGGCATCGTTGGACCTTTATGGGGTCCTCGATGAAGTTTGGAATCATGGGACGATAATGGATTGGTCACCTCAGAAGCGTACATCCGAAGCAATTCGGGTTGGCTCGACTTCCACGATCATCCATTGTTCCATGAGAGGAAACACCGTAGATGCCGTCCATGACCCTACTGCTGGGGCGTGCATCATACCAGAGGCCCTTTTGGATACTCTGGTGGGTGACATGCCCTTGATCCCGACTGATGGACTTTTCCATAGCCCCAGGTAGCACTGTTTTTTTCCATGTAATGGGATTGCTAGGGACGTGCCAATCACCATTGATGACATAGAGGTGCAGTTAGATTTCCACATCTATAACATCATGGATTTTGATCTTCTCCTAGGTTTCCCTTAGAAAAACTTCTCGATAAATCTCAAGGAAACCCAGAAGAAGAAGAGCTTAGGGAAACCGTTTTTGTCCATGCTGGATCATCTAGACATCCTTTGACAGAACCTTTCCCTAGACCTACGGTATCTCTTTCGCCTCCCGATCCTCCTGACGAAGCATTTCCTGAGGAGGCCACGAAGAAGGAATGGCCAGATGGAGCGATATGCTTTTCCGAAGCATTTTGGGATAGTACACCCTCTCTGGTTATTCCTTGTTCTGTGAGAAGGATTGCCGTAGAGGCCCATTGTGACCCTATCATGGAGGTTAACATCATGCCATGGCACTTAGCGGAAACTCTTTTGGGCAAAGTTCCGCTAGCACCATCCGACATGCTCCTCGAGACTTGTCCCTTTGGGCACGTTCTTGAATGTCGGGGGATCGCATGTGTCGTGCCGCTTATCATAGATAGGATCGAAGCTAGCTTAGACTTTCACATCTTTGATGTCCTCGATCCTGATCTACTCCTAGGCTCCCTGCTAGAGAAATTCTTTGAGGAATCCATAGGGAGCCTAGACGGTAATCTTGGGGAAGCCACTTCCACCACTGCTACCCCTTGTTTGGGACACCCTATGGCAGAGCCTCTTCCCCAGCAAAACCCGCTCGAGAAGATGACTCATACATCTCCATTCGCATCATCTGAGCCCATTCTCATTGAGGTTGTAGAATGTTCTACCCCTCATGAGGATGACTCGGAAGACTCTCTTCACCTTTGTGAAGGCGAATGATCGTCACCACTCTCGACCGAGTTTCAGCCTCTTCCCGCTGGCCCGTATCATGTTGCTTTCGATCTTGATCGAGAGTCAACATCGAGCTTCCACGATGACTCTCTTGAGATGGAGAATTCATGGGCCATGGAACCTTTCGAGGCACTGACTCTGGAGTCCGGAGGAAAGGATTCCACGCACGAGCATGGTAGCTTCATTCTTGAGTCACCATACAGACCATGCTCGCATCATGCCTCTCTAGAGTCAGCCATGCTTAGTGCGCTGAGCACATGCGAGGGCTACAACCACCTTCTGGTCCTCTTTTGCAAAACGTTTGGAAGGATGATTGTAGATGCATATGTCTACCATAAGCATTGCAGATTTCGTGTGTGCACTGTGGCACTAACCTTGCAGCTGGAGCTTCACTGATACATCAAGGATTGGTGGTGAGACAGGAATGACACCACCAAGAATAGCTGCAAGATGAAGTTCCCATGGTCGAGCTTATGACCTTAAATAAACAAAGCACTCCCAGGAGATAGCCTGGATTAGTATAGGTTTTATTTCCCTTTTCGAATAAAAGCAAGAACATGTTTTTAGGATAAGTTGTCCTTCGGGTATTTTTGGTCACTAACCTTTCAGGTGAAGATTGAGAAGAAAGATGGACAGGTGATGCCTACGAACATGTGAGGCACAACAATTGCAACACCTAGATACACTTTGGTGAGGGAACATTTACAAAAGGAAGCTTGATCACCACACCCTTGAGTTTTGCTGCCTAGCAATGCAAACTTCAAGTGTGGGGGAGGTATGTGAGCATCCTGAGTAAAGTTCCTCCTCTACCAAATCTTATCCTGGTGTGGTCATGATGTCAGCTCTTGCATCTTGCCCTCTAGCTAGGTAAGTCCTGCTTTTGACATTAAACAAAGCCCTTCTGGGAGGTTCCCGAGGTTCACCGTCTTATGCTCATGCTTATGTCCCTTTTGATAAATAGCTTGATCATGCTTTCATGCCTCCTTTACCTTTGTTCATATGCTCTGGTTTGAATGTATATGATATCATACATTCATAGACTATTTTAGATTAAGCATGGTGCTTAGGTTAAAACTGCCTTCTTCAGTCAAAACCAGACATGGTGTCGAGTTTTGATTGATGAACCTTAGAGTTATATTTTCATAGATCTTGGTTGCATATATGCTGACTAACCCCTGCAGAAGATTGTCAAATTTGAATGGGTAAGTCGTTGAGCTAAATTCAAATGGGAAGGTAAGATGAGGTGTCAGATTCATATTGCACATCATGCAAAAGTGGTACATATGACCTCTCAAAGGTCCAAGGTAAGTATATTCCCCTTTGTGTATGAAATGCAATCGTGATCTAACCCTTCTTGAGTAAATGACATGGTGACAATAAAAAAACCCAAAAATATTTGAATTTGAATAAAGGCTCTATGGTTCTTGAACCAGTAGAGTCCCTCTTTTGTTTCCACTTTTTGTTTGAAGAACAGCACCAGGATCAATCACTAGTGTGGAGGAGTTCTCTCGAGCTCATCATCGACATTTCCGCTAGAGAACCCCCACACAGGCGCCGCACAACATCGACTACGCCTTCATGATAAGAGCAAGGTAAACTAGAGTGACCCGGCTGCCCTCTGGTCAGCCAAATCACCACTGGTCTTCCTTGATCTCTTATCCTTCAGAAGCGATGGTATGTGCACCCTCTATATCACTCTATCCTATCCATGAGTTTGATTGAATTTCAATTCATATCCTTTATATCAAACTCAGTGGTTGGTGCTATGCTTCGTCTACATGATTCCTGTGGTTGACTTGCATATGTTTTATTCCTTACTTATCATCTTGATGCTTGTGAACAAATATCATTAGGCAACTCATGCTTATCTAAGTAGTTGACGTTTGTGATATGGTTTGATGATATGATCTTCGCTCTGAATGTCTGAGTGCTTGGGAATTTTTGTTTGAAAAACTTGAAAACCCTTTGCAAAGCTCCTCTTTGATATGCCACCGTCCTACTAGAGCCATATGATGTTCATAGTTGAAAACCTTCTACTCATATGCTGCTTGTCATTGCATTGAGCTTTGTCAAATCCTGTGACCCTTGTGAGAATTCTTTTCATTACTTTCATGATCAAGATTCATGTGCACACCCATTTTCCCCTTGCTATGCTTCTACACTGGAAGTTAGCATTGTATCATTCATCCACTTCATAAAAATAAAGCTCCATATGTGGTGTGACATCTCTCTCCAAAAGTCCTTCAAAAAAAAGAAGAAGAAAGAAAGAAAAGAGAGACATGGGCTATGAAAAAAAAGAGACACATGCTCAAGGCATGATGAAAAAAAAGAAAAAGAAAGAAAGAAAGAATAGCCCATGTCCAAAATAAAGGAGAAAGAGGAGAGAGATGGTCATGCAAAAGGAGTTCCATAACTTAGATGGTAATAACTAGTGTCCATTCCGGGGCTAGTGTCCACCTTACCATCAACCAACATTCCCCATATATGTATGGTAATATCTAGCACCCATTCCGGGCCTAGTATCCACCTTACCATACTCCCATAGTCATACATGTGCACATCTCGGTCTGATTGTGTGATTTGATTTTCTCTGTGGATCCAGTCTTTGACTTTGCAATATGTGTGATACAAGTATGCCTTATCCTTTATCCTACCCTGAGCTCCACATATAGCCATCATTAGAAGTAGAGTGAAGAAAGGCAATCTAATGCCTTGGTGAGGACATATGCACATTGAGTGATCTAAGAGAATCAAATGAGGAGCTAAGCAAAGGTATGTTTTGAAAACTTATTGCAAAACTCCAAGTTACTTAGCATGATGAGCAGGAGTGATTTGATTCATGACCGTTCCATTCCTCAACTACCCAAGATAGCATGATAGACACATCAGAGTTCACAAGTACAAGGTATGGTTTGGAATATCTCTTATGCTTGCTTCATACCTTTGGATATCATGTCTCACCTTGACCTGACTCCCTTTACTCGGGACGAGCAAAGGTCAAGTGTGGGGGTGTTGTTGACGGTCGAAAAGTACTACTTTTACACCATCAATACCTACATGAAATAAGTGTAAAAGGATCATCAACACTAGAATAGGGCTTGATACTGATGATTTCCACAAGTGTTGGTGTTTCTAGCTTTTGTTGCAGGATGCACCGAAATACGTGCCAAATGGTACAGTTGAGAGCAAGTAGTCCAATGGCTATTAAAGGACATCATCATAAACACCCTCAAATGCCAATTTGGGCTGCACCATTGCGACGGGCTCGTCGAGATGATCGAAATGGACATATTATATGCCTACATCGGAGTCCGGATGAGAAAGATATGCACAAGACAAGATATCTTGTGAGCTCGGTGGGACCCACACTAGACCACGTGGTGACGTGTGCCACATTGGATGCCATGTGTCCATGACACCTCATCAATCCATGTGAAGCAACTCCCGACGAATCAGACACCACCACGTGTGCAGCACAAGGATCCAAGGGCCCACCAGGGACCCAAACCACCTCCAAACTCGGCATGCACCTAGAACCGTCATAAGGGCCCACATATCAGTCACCCAGAGAAAAAACAAGCCAGAAGGAGGTGGGCCAGGGTCGGCCGAACCCAGGTTCGGCCGAACCCTTTTTGCCACCGTTCACCATCTGCTTCCACGTGGTGCTTCCTGGTTGATCCCTTGCAACGCCCCGGGGTGGATTGGTGACATGCCGCCCGTTTATTGGCCGAAAGAAGGTCGGTTTGGTTCCTTCCCCTGAAAGCTAGAGAAGAGTGCATTGCAAGATTCCTTGCCACGTGTCACTCTCCTATTGGTGGCGCCCAAGGATGGCTGAAAATGTGGAGGCAAATGGTGCCAAAGGCAAGCCTCTCCCTCCTCTATAAATAGGAGGGGAGGGGCTCGATTTTGGAGCACACACTTCTCCTCTTCTTGATTTTGGCTTGGAGCCTCTCTCTCTAGAAGAGGAGAGCTCTTTGTATAGGATTAATGCTAGGAAGTGAGGTGGGAGGCTTGAGGCTATGTCATGATTCATGACATCTTCCTCAAGAACGATCCTCAGCGGTGCCTTTGTTCTTCAACTAGACTAAAGTGAGTATTTCGATATTTCCTATTTAGACTAAAGTTGTATGCATGCTTAGTTGCTTTGTTCTTGTGTTCTTCGTTTGTTCTCGGTTTAGAGGCTTGTGTTCTTCGAACACAACCCTTTCAATCTAGTAGACTTAGATCATAAGTTTGCATCCAGTTTGCCAGCTTATCTATTAGAGTAAAGTGAAGCTCCTGCATGTCTCTAGTTAGATCAAAGTGCATTCGTGATCTGGCATGAGTGATAAAGCATACCTTGAGCTAGTTCCAGTATCTCCCTCGCGGATTCGTAGGATTAGTGAGTGGTGTAGACAAGGTGTCTGGACCATAAGCTACCCTCCGAAGACCACGTACGATCGTAGCATAGAGCTAGGCCACAGTGGTGACAGCCTGTTGGACCCTTTGTCAACCCTCTTACGTCGCGTACCGAGTTGGGATCGAGCCAGCACAAAGGCCTTGTGTTTGGTGCCCGAAGTGAGTGTTATACCTGAGAGAACGTAACTAGACTCTACGCTCGGTCGAGGCAGATCCTTTCTACCTATCCTATCAATCAGTGTTGTGTCCTTGGATCATCTATACTTGAGTAGGGATAGTGCACATCGTTCCTTGGATTCCATACCCTTGGAATACTCTCCTTCCTTGGGGAAGTGCTACAGCGGTATTTCCATGCGCTTGCGGTATACCCAGTGTCTCTTACACGCTCACGCTACCCACGGTGCCATAGTGGTGACGTTAAGAAACGCCAACAAGCATTTCTGGCCCCGTTGCTGGGGAACGGTTGCTGTATCTATCTTCGAGCCTAGTGGTCTTCGTATTTATCTTTTTCGTTTTCTTCTACCTTCACCCCCGTTACCTTTTGAGATGCCTTCCTGTCAAAGCCTCTCTACCCCTAGGGGCGATTTCATCTTAGAGCAACCATCAACTTCCTCATCTTGCTGCGAGCTTCGTCCCGGCTTTATAGCCATGGTTCGGAATTGACCTTTCTCTGGAGCAATCAGTGATGATCCTAATGTTCATTTAGAGGAGTTCGAGGACTTGTGTTCGTGCTTGGTAATTCTAGGCATGACACAGGAAACTTTGAGGTGGAAATAGTTCCCTTTCTCTCTTGTAGATAGAGCGGAGCAATGGTACACCCACACAGCAGAGCATGTGAATAATTGGGGAGAACTACGAGAAAACTTTTGTGACTCGTTCTCTCTTTATGAACGCATAGAGCTCTTGCCGTGTGAACTCCTTGACTTTGAGCAATTAGAGGGTGAGTCCATAGGTGCAGCTTGGGCTAGGTTCCTATGTCTTATGACATCTATCCCAGACATGTCTATACCCGATGGTGTAGAATTTTCTACTCCTCATGAGTGTGACTCGGGAGACTCTCTTCACCTTTGTGAAGGCGAACGATCGTCACTATTCTCGACCGAGTTTCAGCCTCTTCCCGCTGGCCCGTATCATGTTGCTTTCGATCATGGTCGAGAGTCAACATCAAGCCTCCATGATGCATCTCTTGAGATAGAGAACCCATGGGGAATGGAATTTTGTGAGGCACCGACTCTGGAATTTATGGGCAAAGGTTCCGCAGATAAGAATGGTAGTTTCATTCTTGATACACCACATGAACCATGCTTGCATCATGCTGTTGGGTATTTTAGCACCACACGAAATAAATCCGCAAGCGCACGGATACCGTTGTAGCTTTCACCTCAGAGTATTCCAAGGGTATCGAATACAAGGGAACAGTGTGCACTAACTTCGTACTAGTCAGTCCAAGGACACACCCAGATAAAAGGCAAGGATAGAGAGGATTCCTAAAGATAGCACTATAGATGAGATTAAAGGTCGATCTCTAGATTGAACTTGGCTTAGGGTACCGATAGCCCTGACTTAACAGGCGACTCCGGTACGCGGATCTATGTGGAATGGAGCTCTGACTATATCTAGCTGTGGAGGATCAACGAGGGCCAGACGGGCTGTCACCACCACCTGGACTGCCTCTACCTAACCTTGGGATAAGCCGAACGAATGATAACCGGTAGCGTGACAACACATCTTTGTTGTGGTTACTGCCGTAGCCAACGGACTACGGCACTCTGTAGTTATAGAACTACGACCACGAAAGAGAACTGATCTCATTCACTATAGGTACTACTAGCTTATACTAAAGGCATACGAGAAAGCACTCGACCCCGTACTGTGCTTCCAACGTATACAAACGACTTGCAGCAGACGAACGCATAAACCCAGGATCTACGCACTAGCAGAGGAAAAAGTCTACTCATGCAACCAGGCACAAACTATTAGAAAGGAATCACGAACACACTAATCAGAGCATGCAAGCATTTCCACTTTATTCTAGTAGACAAGTCAAACAAACAAGATACAAACTTGTGCACCTAATCAACTACATCGAGGGGGCGTGTTCGTGAAGAACACGTGCCTCTAAATGATGAACAGGCGAAGAACACAAGAACATATCACTCAAGTATGAACAACACTTTAGTCTAAATAGAAAATGCAGAAATACTCACTTTACTCTAATTGAAGAACGAAGCATCCATGGAGAAACAAATCACTCCCTCACTCTCCTATTCTCTAATCTACCAAGGAGAGGCCTCTCCTTTGAAGGGAAGCTCTCATCCTTGGGTGAAGTGGTGTGTCCCTATTCTTACCCCCTCCCCTTCTATTTATAGGCCCGGGTCACCGTGCAAGAACACCCCAAGCACCACGGGAATGCCCTTAGGATCCAATGGGGAGACGACACGTGGAGGATGGACGCGAACCGCCTTAAGGAGGGGTCGGCCGATCCCGGATCGGCTCCGATCGCGCCGCCTTTCGTCTGGGTGACTGCCAGGTGGGTCCTCAAGGCGGTTCTCGGTGTATGGGTCGGTTGGAGCCGGTTTGCTCGGGTTGTGGGCCCTCGAATCCTCGTGCTGAACATGTGGCGGCGTCTGATTCGTTGGGAAGTGCTTCTCTTGGATTGATGAGGTGTCATGGACACATGGCATCCTGTGTGCCAGCACGTCGCTACGTGGCCTGGTGTGGGTCCCACCGGGCCCACATATCAAGATGGTGAACTTGTCGTGTGCATATCTCTTTCATCCGGACTCAGAAGTAGACAAATGATATATCCATTTCGATCATCTCAACGAGCCGTCACAATGCTTCAGTCCAAATTGCCATTTGAGGTTGTTATGGATGACGTCCTATATAAACCCTTGGATCACTTGCTCTCAATTGTATCATTTATCACGTATTCTGGTGCATCCTGCAACAAAAGCTAGAAACACCAACACTTGTGGAACTTGTCAGTATAAAGCCCTATTCTAGTGTTGATGATCACTTTTCATTCATTTTATGCAGGAGTTGACGACATAAAAGTAGCACTTAATAGCCGTCAACAACACCCCCACACTTGACCTTTGCTCGTCCCGAGTAAAGGGGAACATATCAAGGTGAGACATGATATCCAAAGGTCTAAGCGAGCATAAGAGATATTCCAAACCATACCTTGTACTTGTGAACTCTGTGGAGTGTCTATCATGCCATCTTGGGTAGTTGAGGAATGGAACGGTCATGACTCAAATCACTTCTATTCCTCATGTCAAGTAACTTGGGGTTTTGCAAAAAGTTTTCAAAAGCAAAACCTTGCTTAGCTCCTCATTTGATTCTCTCAGATCGCTTAATGTGTATATGTCCTCACCAAGGCATTAGATTTGCCTTTCTTTCATCCTACTTCTAATGATGGCTATATGTGGAGCTCAGGGTAGGATAAAAGATAAAGCATACTTGTATCACATATATTGCAAAGTCAAAGACCGGATCCAAAGAGAAAATCAAGTCATACAATCAGATCAAGATGTGCACATGGATGTGATGGATATGGTAAGGTGGATACTAGGCCCAGAATGGGTGCTAGATATTACCATATATATGATGAATGTTGTGGTGATGGTAAGGTGGACACTAGGCCCGGAAAGGGTGCTAGTTATTACCATCAAATTTTGGAACTCCATTTCGCATGATTCCATCTCTCTCCTTTTTCTTCTTTCTTTTGGACATGGGCTATCTCTTTTTTTTTGAGCAATTTTTTTTGACTCATGCCTTGAGCATGGTTTTTTTTCTCTTTTTTTTCTTTCATAGCCCATGTCTCTTTTTTTCAAGAATACTTTTGGAGAGAGAGGTCACACCACACACGGAGCTTTATTTTTATGAAATGGATGGATGATACAATGCTAACTTCCAGTGTAGAAGCATAGCAAGGGGATATGGAGTGCACATGGATCTTGATCGTGAAAGCATGAAAATAATTCTCACAAGGGTCACAACAATTTGACAAAGCTCAATGCAATAACAAGCAGCATATGAGTCTAAGGTTTTCAAGATAACTCATCATATGGCTTTGGTAGGACTTTGGCATATCAAAGAGGAGCTTTGCAAAGGGTTTTCAAGTTTTCAAATAAAATTCCCAAGAACTCAAACATTTAGGGAGAAGATCATATCATCAAACCATATCTCAAACGCCAACTACTTAGATGAGCATGAGTTCCCTAACAATATTTGTTCACAAGCATCAAGATAATAAGTATGGAATAAAACATATGCAAGCCAACCACAGGAACCATGTAGAGCAAGCATATCACGAATTGCTGAGTTGATATAAAGGATGGGAATTGAAATTCAAACAAACTCATGGATAAAAGAGAGTGAGATAGAGGGTGCACATACCATCGCTTCTGAAGGATAAGAGATCAAGGAAGACTAGTGGTGATTTGGCTGACCAGAGGGCAGCCGAGTCACTCTAGTTTACCTTGCTCTTGTCATGAAGGCGTAGTCGATGTTGTGCAGCGCCTGTGTGCAAGTTCTCGAGTGGATATGATGATGATGAGCTCGAGAGAACTCCCCCACACTGGTGGTTGATCCTGGTGTTGTTCTTCAAATGACAAATGAAAACAAAAGACGGACTCTACTGGTTCGAGAACCATAGTGCCTTTATTCAAATTAAAATATTTTTGGGTTTTTTTATTGTCGCCATGTCAATTGCTCGAAAGGGTCAGACCAAGATTACACTTCATGCACAAAGGGGAATATACTTACCTTGGACCTTTGAGAGGTCATATGTACCACCTTTGCATGTTGTGCAACATGAATCTGACACCTCAACTTACCTTCCCATCTGAATTTAGCTCAATGACTTACCCATTCAAGGTTGACAATTTTCTGCAGGGGTTAGTTAGCATATATGCAACCAAGATCTACGAAAATATAACTCTAAGGTTCATCATTCAAAACCTGACACCATGTCTTGTTTTGACTGAAGAAGACAGTTTTAACCTAAGCACCATGCTTAATCTAAAACAATCTATGAATGTAGGATATCATACACATTCAAACCAGAGCATATGAACAAGGATAAAAGAAGCATGCATGCATGATCAAGCTATTTTCAAAAGGAACATGAGCATGAGCATAAGACGGTGAACCTCGGGAACCTCCCGGAAGGGCTTTGTTTAATGTCAAAAGCAGGACTTACCTAGCTAGTGGGCGAGATGCAAGAGCTGACATCATCACCACACCAGGATAAGATTTGGTCAAGGAGGAACTTTACTCAGGATGCTCACATACCTTCCCCACACTTGATTTTCGCATTGCTAGGCAACAAAACCCAAGTGTGTGGTGATCAAGCTTCCTTTTGTAAATGTTCCCTCACCAAAGCTTATCTAGGTGCTGCAGCTGATGTGGCTCACATGTTCGTAGGCATCATCTGTCCATCTTTCTTCTCAATCTCCACCTGAAAGGTTAGTGACCAAAAATACTCGAAGGACAACTTATCCTAAAAACATGTTCTTGCTTTTATTTCGAAAAGGGAAATAAAACCTAACCTAATCCAGGCTATCTCCTTGTAACACCCTAATTTTGCAAAAAAAATTGTTTTAATAAAATTTGAATAGAAACAAGGCTTTGATATTAAGGATCATAAGGTGTATTTGAATTTTAGGCAATTAATATATTTTTTAAATAAATAAATATAGGAGTTTATTGTGGCATTCATGTTAGTGCATTGTTTTTGTTTGGTAGAATTCAAATTTGAAATTGAATTCATGAGTTCAAACTCCTTTTCAAAAAAAAGTTCAAAAGCCTTTCTTAAATTCTTTTTCCCTCTCTCCTTTCTGGCCCAGTCGGTGTTTTTAGCCTAGCATAAGAAGTCTGCCTGAGCCCCCTTTTCTCTCCTGCGCCGTCCGCTTCATGTCTCAGCCCAACAAGCAATCGGCCCAGCGCGGCCCGCCAGCATCGCCTCCTCCCGCAGCCGCTGACAGGTGGTCCCACCTTGTCATCCGCTACCTCCCGTCGTCTCCATCCCGGACTCCTGCGCCACCGGGCCCGAGTCCCGGTCTCCTCCGCCTCCGAGTCGCCCTAGCCCCCACGACAGCTCTGCGCCGACCCTATAAGAGCAGCAGCATCGAGCCGCCGTCCCCTCTAGTCCAAGAACCCATGCTCATGTGCCTCTCCGCGCCACCGCCAAACCCTAATCCGGCCGCCACCATTGACTCGCCGTTCCACCGGCGCCTCGTCGTCAAGAAGCACCTCAGGAGTTCCGCAAGGAGGTAAGGAAGCTGCCGGTGCCACTTAAAGACGTTCCCGTGCCCTATATCCCCCAGGAGCGCTCGCCGGAGTTGGCGCCGCGCCGCCGTCCGCCATTTACTGCCACGTGCCGCCGTCGTCGCTTGAGTGCCCATGCCAGTGCCGTAGTTCGGTCCAGTACATCACGTGCTACGCCCCAGGCCTTTCCGCGCTGCTTCCCGAGCCTCCTAGCTCGAGATAGCACTGCGCCGGCGAGGATTCCGGCCATGCGCCGCCGCGCGTCGCCTCAGCGCCGCCGCCTCGCGCCTGCTCAAGTTCCCGGCCGTCGGATCTGGAGCCAAGGGCTCAGTCGAGTCTGGCCGAGTCAATCGCACCGCATAACGGTCAACAGCCGCGTGGCCATGTCCTTTTTGCGTAAAAGCCCTTGTTCTTTTTAAAATAGCAAGCCGGTCCTTCCACCTTGTAAAGATCCTTATCGATAAGTCCTTTTTCTTTTGTTTTAGCCCCTGATCTTTATAGATTTAGTAACCGAGGTCCAGCCTTAAGTTTTTCCACCTAAGCTCTCCGGTTTATACGTTTAATTACGTAATAGCAGTCGGATTCTAGCAGTTAGGCCCCTGGAACCTTAGATTCTTCACAGATATGCCCTTGCACCTTCTTTTAGCCATAACTTCTTCGTTTTAGCTCCGTTTTTCGCGTTCTTTATGTCCAAATGATCGTATCGAAGAGTAGAATAGCTTTTTGCCCCTGTTTTGCTTTGATCATACTGTTTGGTAATTGTTTCTTATTTATTCCTATTGTGTGCTTGTATGTACCTTGATGTGATGCGTAGAGAACGTTTGGGCTCAAGGATTTGAAGATCAAGAAGCTCAAGTGTCTGAACAGCAACAGGGATCTGTTGAAGGCAAGTCTTCCTTGATGCATACCCATTTACCTATACAACATGCATTTAATTCACTATTCTTACTTTTTGCTTGCATTAAATTGATGGGACCCAATTAAGGACTTGACTAGATTATTTTATCCCTTTACCTTGAACAACCTGGGTATTTACTTTTATTGTTGGGTAGTTCTCGCTATGCTTTATTTGGTTACATGGTGGTATTAATGAACTTTATGAACTTGATTTATTTGTGGTATACCTTCATTAATACAAGACCATATGTTTAATTGGAACATGGAGAACCACCCAGGACAATAGTGCAACCACAAGAGCTAAATGGCTCTGGCCTTGGCTAATTAATTAGTGACCCTGGTTAGGAGTGGCTTTACCTGATAAGGACAAGGGGCGGCGGTACTGTGGGGTATGGACTCGCTCTAGCGGGGAGTTGGGCTTTGCTAAGACACGGTACCCACTAGGGGACTTCATACCTTGCTAACTGATCCGGTAACCTTGTGGGTTGCAACTTCCTGGGAAAACTTTGTAAAGACCTCGTAGCGTCCCTATGCAATCACACCTCGGTAGTGTGGTATGATGCTTGGCCGGCATCGCATGGTTGGGTTTAAATTTCCTAGAACTTTTACGCGACTTGTGGTGAAAGTGTACAATCTCTGCAGAGTGTAAAACTAATCGATTAGCCGTGCTCACGGTCAAGAGCGACCTGGACCCTCACATGAGTAATTTATGGAAGATAATGATTAATTTGATGCATCTATCTTTATTTATGTTCTTTTTTCACTTATGTTAATTGTGGGTTTGGTATAAACTTACACTTGCTAATATTTATCTTGCTAATAAAACTTGACCAACTAAAATATTGAATGCTTAAACCCATCAGCCTCCACTATAAAGCTTTGCATGTTATATTATGGTTCCGCTTGCTGAGTACGGCATGTGCTCACGCTTGTTTTCATTATTGCAACGACACTACCCAGATGCTGTTCAGACTTGGAGAGATTTGAAGATTTCCCTGGAGACTTCGACGATTTCTAGGCGGGCGTGCCACCAGTCAGCTGCCTGTGGTGTTGACCCTATCCGCTGCGTTGCTACTCGTTAATTATTAGTTCGTTTATGAGACACTTTTGGTCTGTAATGAAGTTTAATACTCTCTTTACGTTATGGCATTGTGTTTTGGTATTCACTGAGTCGTTATATGTGTGAACTTTGATCCTGGCACACATATAATATGAGCATTCGAATTTGCCTTCAAATTCGGGTGTGACAAAGTGGTACCAGAGCCGTGTTGACTGTAGGACGTTAGCCTAGTTAGAAAATGGTCGTATTTAAGGATTATAATCTTTTAGAAGCCACCGTCTTTATGCTTGCTTTAAAACTATTCTATAATGCTTATCCTTGATTTCCATCTCATCCTTAACTATCTTTTGGGTTCTCTACCTTACTGTTGCTATCTTTCTCATCCTTGCATTTGGTCTTGTCACCTGACTCCTTTGTCTCTAGATGGTTCATCGACTGAAGACTGCCCGCAAGAGCTCAGTTCCTCAGTATAGATTGCAAGAAGACTTCTATCACTATCAACCTGATAGACACCCATAAGAGTTGGTCCCAGAGGAAGAAGAAGATCCAGAAGAAGAGATTCCAGAGGGAGAGGATGATGATCAAGGAGATCAGCAGGATCAGATGGAGGAGCAAGAGAAGCAAGCTGAAGAAGGAAGTGAGTCAGCTGAGGAAGTGGGATGGAAGGTGTTCCGCTACAAGAAAGATGGAAGAGGCATTTCAATGGCTGACAATCTAAGGAGGACAGTGTACCGTTTGACCTATGGTGAAGATCCAATTTACCATTGTGAGAAGTGGACTCATCCTTGGTTTGAGCCTCACTGGGAAGTAGCCGTCATTGTTTATAAAAGAGTTGAAGACTATGGACCTATGGAGGTATCCAGACATGACGATGTTGCTGCCAGAGATACTATGGAAGCTGGGATTGCTGAAGCTGCTAGGAGAGCACTCTATGTTCTCTCTCACAGGGAGCGTTCTGAGTTGATACACACTCGCAGTTTGTACACTCCTTACAGAGCTAGTGGTGAAGCCAAGACCTACATCGCATCAGCTAATGGTCACAGTCCCACCATAGACAACCTCCGTGAGTTACTGGCTGCTGTCAATACTGCTTTGGATGACACCAACAACATGCTTGCCGCAGCTCAACAGAAGGTCTATGAAACAGAGATAGAGAAGCGTCAGCTAGAAGCTACTCTGGCAGGAAGGGAGTCCCCTGTGGTCCATGATAGTGAAGTGGAAACTCATCATTCTCCATCACCCAAGAGGCCTCGCTACAACTCCCCAGACGCCCGCACTGAAGAGCTTCCTTAGGATCTAGGAGTTTTAAGCTTAGGATCTTTGTAATCGTTAGTTTCTAAACGATCGTTTAAAGTGTGTTTAGTCTAGTGGTGTGTTTGATTGCTTGATCTTGTGTTAATGATTGAGTTGGAATTTTTGTTTGAGTGCAATGTGTTGTGGAGTGATGACCACAATGACATTGGTTCTTTAGTAAAGTGTTAGCTGGGTTTACCTTTGTCTAAATCCATATCTTCTTTGTCCTAATCTCCTAATCTCCATGCTCTACCCCTTATACAATCTAGTAGTTCTCAATCTGCTCACGGAGTTTTTTGAGTCAGAAGTATTGTTCAATTTTTATCTCGAGCTACAGAACTCCAAATACAGTAAATCCAATTGGAAAAGTTCAGAAATTATATGAAGGGTTATCTATAAAAATTTCAGAAATTTAGAAGTTATATACAGATGGTTGTATACGAAACATTGGAGCTATCAGAATCTGTAAACTCAGCTGACCCAGACGTCTTGTTTATTTCATAACTAAATCCACAGAGCTTGGATTGAGGTGATTCCAGTTGGAATAGTTCTGTAATTTTAATATACATCTCTGGTTAAAATTTCATAATTTTTGGATTTCAGTATTGGGAGATACATCGTATTGTTCAGAGTCAACAGAATCTGTCCAGAATTAAAAGTCTTTGATGCCTTGTCTTTTAGAGTTTTACTCTTGGTGCAAACATCTAAAGTAATGTACCTAACACTCAGATGGTGAAAACCAGGTCAGGATCCGGAGTCGATCAACCCCAGTGATTCGCCAAGGGAGGAGCAGTACATCTCAGCAACCACAGATGGATCCAGTTATGCGACAGTATCTGGAAGCCCAGACTCAGCTACTACAGAACTTGACCAACACTGTGGCCAACCTGCAGGCTCCAGGCAATAACCAACCCCAGCAGCAGGCTCCGGTGAACAAGCATCGGGTGTTTATGAGCCACCAGCCACCCAGTTTCTCACATGCAGCAGACCCACTAGAAGCTGAAGACTGGCTGAAAACCATTGAGAAGATGCTCACAACAGCTCAGTGTGATGACAGAGAGAAGGTCCTATACGCTGCATGGAGACTACAGGGATCAGCGTCGGCATGGTGGGATACTTTTGTCGCTGCTCATGCCAATCAGAATGCCATCACCTGGCAAGAGTTCACCACTAACTTCAGAAGCCATCATATTCTTGCTGGTTTGATGAAGTTGAAGAAGAAAGAGTTTCTTGCTCTTAAGCAAGAAGGGATGTCCGTGGCTGAATTCAGGGATAGGTTCACAGAACTGTCACGCTATGCACCTGAAGATGTTGACACAAACAGGAAGAAGCAAGAGTTGTTCCTGGAAGGACTAGCTGGACCACTTCAGTACCAGCTTATGTCCCATACTTTCCCGACCCTTCAAGAGCTTATTGATAGGGCCATAGGCTTGGAGGTGAAGCGCAGGGAATTGGGTGATCAGAAGAGGAAGGCTACTAGCTCTGGACAGTATGGAAGCATCACTCGCCCTCGCTATAATCCACAACAGGGAGCACCACTCCGCTCTGGAGGTCCAAGTGGTAATCCTGGACAAAATCAGTTCCGGCGCAATACACAACCGTTCCAACACCCCATTCAGCAGCTACAACAATCCACTCCATATACTCCACGCCCCAATGATCAGCAGCCTAGTCAGAACACCTCTGCAGGAAACCCAGTGGGACCTAATGCACCCGACATGTCTGTTGGAAACACTTGCTTTAAGTGTGGAGAGGCTGGTCACTTCGCCAACAATTGTCCTCAGATAAGCATCCAGAATACTCCAGTGCAGAGTCAGCAGATGAGGAATGGGAGCCAGACCCCACAGAGTGCCAAGGGACGACAGAGTCACATGCGAGGAAAGCTGAACCACGTGAATGCTGAGATCGCTCAAGGAGTACCCAACCAGCTTGGTATGTCCATCGATAGCACCATCTCTTAATCTTTTTCCTTGAACTTTGGAGCTAGCATTTCCAATCTTTCCTAATCTATCCGAATCTCAAGGATGAGATTCTTTTAAGGGGGGTAGGATTTGTAACACCCTAATTTTGCAAAAAAAAATTGTTTTAATAAAATTTGAATAGAAACAAGGCTTTGATATTAAGGATCATAAGGTGTATTTGAATTTTAGGCATTTAATATATTTTTAAAATAAATAAATAAATAAATAAATATAGGAGTTTATTGTGGCATTCATGTTGGTGCATTGTTTTTGTTTGGTAGAATTCAAATTTGAATTTGAATTCATGTGTTCAAACTCCTTTTCAAAAAAAAGTTCAAAAGCCTTTCTTAAATTCTTTTTCCCTCTCTCCTTTCTGGCCCAGTCGGCGTTTTTAGCCCAGCATAAGAAGTCCGCCCGAGCCCCCTTTTCTCTCCTACGCCGTCCACTTCATGTCTCGGCCTAACAAGCAATCGGCCCAGCGCGGCCCGCCAGCATCGCCTCCTCCCGCAGCCATTGACTGGTGGTCCCACCTTGTCATCCGCTACCTCCCATCGTCTCCATCCCGGACTCCCGCGCCGCCGGGCTCGAGTCCCGGTATCCTCCGCCTCCGAGTCGCCCTGGCCCCCACGACAGCTCTACGCCGGCCCTATAAGAGCAGCAGCATCGAGCCGCTGTCCCCTCTAGTCCAAGAACCCTAGCTCCTGTGCCTCTCCGCGCCGCCGCCAAACCCTAATCCGGTTGCCGCCGTTGACTCGCCGTTCCACCACCGCCTCGTCGTCAAGAAGCACCTCAGGAGTTTCGCAAGGAGGTAAGGAAGCTGCCGGTGCCACTTAAAGACGTTCCCGTCCTCTATATCCCCCAGGAGCGCTCGCCAGAGTTGGTGCCGCGCCGTCGTCCGCCATTCACTGCCACGTGCTGCCGTCGTCGCTTGAGTGCCCATGCCAGTGCCGTAGATCGGTCTAGTACATCACGTGCTACGCCCCAGGCCTTTCTGCGCTGCTTCCCGAGCCTCCTAGCTCAAGATAGCACTGCGCCGGCGAGGATTTTGGCCATGCACCGCCGCGCGTCGCCTTAGCGCCGCCGCCTCGCGCCTGCTCAAGTTCCCTGCCGTCGGATCTGGAGCCAAGGGCTCAGATCGGGTCTGGCTGAGTCAATCACACCGGATAATATTCAACAGCCGTGTGGCCGTGTCCTTTTTGCGTAAAAGCCCCTGTTCTTTTTAAAATAGCAAGCCGGTCCTTCCACCTTGTAAAGATCCTTATCGATAAGTCCTTTTTCTTTTGTTTTAGCCCCTGATCTTTATAGATTTAGTAACCGAGGTCCAACCTTAAGTTTTTCCACCTAAGCCCTCCAGTTTATACATTCAATTATGTAATAGCCCTCGGTTTCTTGCAGTTAGGCCCCTGGAACCTTAGATTCTTCACATATATGCCCTTGCACCTTCTTTTAGCCATAACTTCTTCGTTTTGGCTCTGTTTTTCGCGTTCTTTATGTCCAAACGATCGTATCGAAGAGTAGAATAGTTTTTTGCCCCTGTTTTGCTTTGATCATACTATTTGGTCATTATTTCTTATTTATTCCTATTGTGTGCTTGTATGTACCTTGATGTGATGCGTAGAGAACGTTTGGGCTCAAGGATTTGAAGATCAAGAAGCTCAAGTGTCTGAACAGCAACAGGGATCTGTTGAAGGCATGTCTTCCTTGATGTATACCCGTTTACCTATACAACATGCATTTAATTCATTGTTCTTACTTTTTGCTTGCATTAAATTGATGGGACCCAATTAAGGACTTGACTAGATTATTTTATCCCTTTACCTTGAACAACCGGGGTATTTACTTTTATTGTTAGGTAGTTCTCGCTATGCTTTATTTGGTTACATGGTGGTATTAATGAACTTTATGAACTTGATTTATTTGTGGTATACCTTCATTAATACAAGACCATATGTTTAATTGGAACATGGAGAACCACCCAGGACAACAGTGCAACCACAAGAGCTAAATGGCTCTGGCCTTGGCTAATTAATTAGTGACCCTGGTTAGGAGTGGCTTTACCTGATAAGGACAAGGGGCGGTGCTACTGTGGGGTATGGACTCGCTCTAGCGGGGAGTTGGGGTTTGCTAAGACACGGTACCCGCTAGGGGACTTCATACCTTGCTAACTGATCCGATAACCTTGTGGGTTGCAACTTCCTGGGGAAACTTTGTAAAGACCTCGTAGTGTCCCTATGCAATCACACCTCAGTAGTGTGGTATGATGCTTGGCCAGCATCACATGGTTGGGTTTAAAGTTCCTAGAACTTTTACGCGACTTGTGGTGAAAGCGTACAACCTCTGCAGAGTGTAAAACTAATCGATTAGCTGTGCTCACGGTCAAGAGCGGCCTGGACCCTCACATGAGTAATTTATGGAAGACAATGATTAATTTGATGCATCTATCTTTATTTATGTTGTTTTTTCTCTTATGTTAATTGTGGGTTTGGTATAAACTTACACTTGCTAGTATTTATGTTGCTAATAAAACTTGACCAACTAAAATGCTGAATGTTTAAACCCATCAGCCTCCACTATAAAGCTTTGCATGTTATATTATGGTTCCGCTTGCTGAGTAAGGCATGTGCTCACGCTTGTTTTCATTATTGCAACGACACTACCCGGATGCTGTTCAGACTTGGAGAGATTTGTAGATTTACCAGGAGACTTCGACGATTTCTAGGCGGGCGTGCCACCAGTCAGCTGCCTGTGGTGTTGACCCTATCCGCTGCGTTGCTACTCGTTAATTATTAGTTTATGAGACACTTTTGGTCTGTAATAAAGTTTAATACTCTCTTTACATTATGGCATTGTGTTTTGGTATTCACTGAGTCGTTATATGTGTGAACTTTGATCCTGGCACACATATAATATGAGCATTCGAATTTGCCTTCAAATTCGGGTGTGACACACCTGGGAGTGCTTTGTTTATTTAAGGTCATAAGCTCGACCATGGGAACTTCATCTTGCAGCTATCGTTGGTGGTGTCATTCCCGTCTCACCACCAATCCTTGATGTATCAGTGAAGCTTCAGCTGCAAGGTTAGTGCCACAGCGCACACACGAAATCTGATATGCTTATGATAGACATAAACATCTACAACCAACCTTCTGAACTTTCTACAAAAGAGGACCATAAGGTGATTGCAGCCCTCACGCGTGCTTAGCGCACTAAGCCTGTCTGACTCTGGAGGGACAAGATGCGAGCATGGTCTGTATGATAGATCAAGGATGAAACTACCATGCTCGTGCGTGGAATCCTTTCCTCCGAACTCCAGAGTCAGTGCCTCAAAAGGTTCCATGGCCCATGAATTCTCCATCTCAAGAGAGTCATCATGGAAGCTCGATGTTGACTCTCGATCATGATCGAAAGCAACATGATACGGGCCAGCGGGAAGAGGCTGAAACTCGGTCGAGAGTGGTGACGATCGTTCGCCTTCACAAAGGTGAAGAGAGTCTTCCGAGTCATCCTCATGAGGGGTAGAACATTCTACAACCTTAATGAGAACAGGCTCGGATGATGCGAACGGAGATGTATGCGTCATCTCCTCGAGCGGGTTTTATTGGAGAAGAGGCTTTGCCATAGGATGTCCTGGACAAGGGGTAGCAGTGGCAGAAGTGACTCCCCTAAGCTTATCATCTAGGCTCCCTAAAGATGTATCGAAGAGCTGCTCTAGAGGGGAGCCTAAGAGAAGATCGGGATCAAGGACATCAAAGATGTGAAAGTCTAAACTAGCCTTGATCCCATCTATGATAAGCGGCACGGCACTTGCAATCCCCCGACATTCAAGAACGTGTCCAAACGGACAGGTCTTGAGGAGCATGTCGGATGATGCTAGCGGGACTCTGCCCAAAAGAGGTTCCGCTAAGTGCCATGGCAAAATGTTAACCTCCATGATGGGATTACAATGGGCCTCTATGACAGTGCCTCTAATAGAGCAAGGGACAACCAGAGAAGGTGAACTATTCCAAATTGCTTCGGAGAATCGCGTCACTTCCTCTGACCATTCCTCCCTCATGGCCTCCTCAGGATATGCTTCGTCAGGAGGATCAGGAGGTAGAGGAGGCACCGCAGGCCTAAGGGAAGGTTCTGTCGAAAGATTTCTAGAATGATCGACATGGACAGAATGAGGTTCCTCCCTTAATTGGGCATCAGCAGAATTCGAGGTGTCTGAAAGATTTCTAGATGGGTCATCCTCGAATTTGCAAGTGAACACCGAAGGTTGAATTTCTTCTCCCTTTGGTGTTTGGGGTTCAGGAGAGGGCTCAACAGACAAGTCTTCGGATTCGGAAGATGAAGACTCGGACTTGGATGTTGAGGGGCTCACATGGATAGGCTCGGATTCCTGGTGGAGCTTGGGCCCGACAGCTTGGTAGGAAGTAGGAAGACTATCTAGGAGTTCCCTACCTTTAGCCGGATCCCTATGGAGAAATGGCTCTCTAATATCAAGACATCTAACAGAGCGCTTGTCGAGACCATCATAAAAGTTGCGAAGCAACTGAGAGTCAGGTATCCATAAAGGAGGTCCGCAATTGAGCAGGCATGAAAATCTACGCCAGGCATCACCTATCGATTCCTTCTCTTTCTGCTGAAAACGGTGGATATGTTCCCGTAGAGCAGCAATACGAGACAGAGGGTAGAACTCAAGACAAAACTTATCTCTAAGCTCAACCCAACTATCATTCATGCTACCTACGGCGCATGTGTACCATCGCTCCGCTTTCCCTACAAGGGAGTACGGGAACAACTTCCACATGAAGGTATCCTGTGTCATGCTCGCGGTGGCAAAGCACGAACATAAGTACTCGAAATGACGCAGATGAGCATATGGGTTCTCACTTGGTAACCCAGAGAAGGACATGTTCTGAACCATTGTGATGGTTCTAGGAAGGAACTCTAAGCCAGATGTGAGGAAAAGTCGCACAGATGGCGCTGGCTCTGGGAGCTCATCCCTAGGGGTAGTGATGCTTTTACAGGAAAGCTTCACCATGGGTAACGGGGGTGAAGGTAGAAGAAAACAAAAAAGACAAATACGAGGACCACTAGGTTCGAAGATAGATATAGCAACCGTTCCCCGGCAACAGCGCCAGAAAGCTTGCTGGGTATTTTAGCACCACACGAAATAAATCCGCAAGCGCACGGATACCGTTGTAGCTTTCACCTCAGAGTATTCCAAGGGTTTCGAATCCAAGGGAATAGTGTGCACTAACTTCGCACTAGTCAGTCCAAGGACACACCCAGATAAAAGGCAAGGATAGAGAGGATTCCTAAAGATAGCACTATAGATGAGATTAAAGGTCGATCTCTAGATTGAACTTGGCTTAGGGTACCGTAGCCCTGACTTAACAGGCGACTCCGGTACGCGGATCTATGTGGAATGGAGCTCTGACTATATCTAGCTGTGGAGGATCAATGAGGGCCAGATGGGCTGTCACCACCACCTACACTGCCTCTACCTAACCTTGGGATAAGCCGAATGAATGATAACCGGTAGCGTGACAACACGTCTACGCTGTGGTTACTGCCGTAGCCAACGGACTACGGCACTCTGTACTTATAGAACTACGACCACGGAAGAGAACTGATCTCACTCACTATAGGTACTACTAGCTTATACTAAAGGCATACGAGAGAGCACTCGACCCCGTACTGTGCTTCCAACGTATACGAACGACTTGCAGCAGACGAACGCATAAACCCAGCATCTACGCACTAGCAGAGGAAAAAGTCTACTCATGCAACCAGGCACAAACTATTAGAAAGGAATCACGAACACACTTTATTCTAATCAGAGCATGCAAGCATTTCCACTTTATTCTAGTAGACAAGTCATACAAACTTGTGCACCTAATCAACTACATCGAGGGGGCGTGTTCGTGAAGAACACGTGCCTCTAAATGATGAACAGGCGAAGAACACAAGAACATATCACTCAAGTATGAACAACACTTTAGTCTAAATAGAAAATGCAGAAATACTCACTTTACTCTAATTGAAGAACGAAGCATCCATGGAGAAACAAATCACTCCCTCACTCTCCTATTCTCTAATCTACCAAGGAGAGGCCTCTCCTTTGAAGGGAAGCTCTCATCCTTGGGTGAAGTGGTGTGTCCCTATTCTTACCCCCTCCCCTTCTATTTATAGGCCCGGGTCACCGCGCAAGAACACCCCAAGCACCACGGGAATGCCCTTAGGATCCAATGGGGAGACGACACGTGGAGGATGGACGCGAACCGCCTTAAGGAGGGGTCGGCCGATACCGGATCGGCTCCGATCACGCCGCCTTTCGTCTGGGTGACTGCCAGGTGGGTCCTCAAGGCGGTTCTCGGTGTATGGGTCGGTTGGAGCCGGTTTGCTCGGGTTGTGGGCCCTCGAATCCTCGTGCTGAACATGTGGCGGCGTCTGATTCGTCGGGAAGTGCTTCTCTTGGATTGATGAGGTGTCATGGACACATGGCATCCTGTGTGCCAGCACGTCGCTACGTGGCCTGGTGTGGGTCCCACCGGGCCCACATATCAAGATGGTGAACTTGTCGTGTGCATATCTCTTTCATCCGGACTCAGAAGTAGACAAATGATATATCCATTTCGATCATCTCGACGAGCCCGTCACAATGCTTCAGTCCAAATTGCCATTTGAGGTTGTTATGGATGATGTCCTATATAAACCCTTGGATCACTTGCTCTCAATTGTATCATTTATCACGTATTCTGGTGCATCCTGCAACAAAAGCTAGAAACGCCAACACTTATGGAACTTGTCAGTATAAAGCCCTATTCTAGTGTTGATGATCACTTTTCATTCATTTTATGCTGGAGTTGATGGAATAAAAGTAGCACTTAATAGCCGTCAACACATGCCTATCCAGAGCCGGCCATGCTTAGTGCGCTGAGCACGCTCGAGGGCTGCAATCACCTTCTGGTCCTCTTTTGCAAAATGTTTAGAAGGTTGATTGTGGATGCATATGTCTATCATAAGCATATCAGATTTTGTGTGTGCATTGTGGCACTAACCTTGTAGCTAAAGCTTCACCGATACATCAAGATTGGTGGTGAGACGGGAATGGCACCACCAACGATAGCTGGAAGATGAAGTTCCCATGGTCGAGCTTATGACCTTAAATAAACAAAGCACTACCAGGAGATAGCCTGGATTAGGTTCGGTTTTATTTCCCTTTTCGAATAAAAGCAAGAACATGGTTTTAGGATAAGTCGTCCTTCGGGTATTTTTTGTCACTAACCTTTCAGGTGGAGATTGAAAAGAAAGATGGACAGATGATGCCTACAAACATGTGAGCCACATCATTTACAACACCTAGATACGCTTTGGTGAGGGAACATTTACAAAGGAAGCTTGATCACCACACACTTGAGTTTTGTTGCCTAGCAATGAAAACTTCAAGTGTGGGGGAGGCATATGAGCATCCTGAGTACAGTTCCTCCTCTACCAAATCTTATCCTGGTGTGATGATGTCAGCTCTTGCATCTTGCCCACTAGCTAGGTAAGTCCTGCTTTTGACATTAAACAAAGCCCTTCCGGGAGGCTCCCGAGGTTCACCGTCTTATGCTCATGTTTATGTCCCTTGTTGATGATAGCTTGATCATGCTTCCTTTATTTATGCTCATATGCTCTGGTTTGAATATTTTGAGTACTCGCACATTCATAGGCCTTTTTAAATTAAGCATGGTGCTTAGGTTAAAATGCCTTCTTCAACCAAGCTAGGCATGGTGTCAAGTTTGATTGATGAACATTAGAGTTATATTTTCATAGATCTTGGTTGCATATATGCCGACTAACCCTTGCAAAAGATTGTCAAATTTGAATGGGTAAGTCATTGAGCTAAATTCAAATGGGAAGGTAAGTTGAGGTGTCAGATTCATGTTGCACAATATGCAAAGGTGGTACATATGACCTCTCAAAGCTCCAAGGTAAGTATATTCCCCTTTGTGCATGAAGTGTAATTTTGGTCTAACCCTTTCGAGCAAATGACATGGTGACAATAAAATAAAATAAAAACAAAAATATTTGCTTTTGAATAAAGGCTCTATGGTTCTCAAACCAGTAGAGTCCATCTTTTGTTTCCACTTTTGCTTGAAGAACAGCACCAGTACAAGCACCAGTGTGGGGGAGCTCTCTCAAGCTCATCATCAACATATCCACTTGAGAACTCCCACACAAAGGGCTGCACGACGTCAACTACGCCTTCATGACAAGAGCAAGGTAAACCGGAGTGAGCCGGCTGCCTTTTGGCCCGCCGAATCACCACTGGTCTCCCTTGTTCCCCATATCCTTCAGGAGTGATGGTACGTGCACCCTTCATCTCACTCTCTACCTTTGAGTTTGAATGATCCTCAATTCTTATCCAATAAATCAAACTCAAATATCAGTGTTTTGTTTGCTCTCCATGATTCCTGTGGTTGGCTTGCATATGTTTTATTCCTTGCTTATTATCTTGATGCTTGTGAACAAATATCATTAGGAAACTCATGCTTATCTAAGTAGTTGCGTTTGTGATATGGTTTGTGTTGGCGTTTCTTAACGTCACCACTAGTTGTACACCTAGATGGAACACATAAGAGCAACCGGGTATACTGCAAGCGCACGGAAATACCGCTGTAGCACTTCCCCAAAGGAGTATTCCAAAGGGGTATTGAATCCAAGGAACGGTGTGTACTACCTTCTATCCTAGATGAATGGTCCAAGGACACCAAGCCCCTAGCTAAGGTTGAGAGAATGATGAGGGCTTCCTATGAATACTGATCCCAGAGGAGAAGAGCAGGCAATTATGCTCGCTTCGGACACCGGCCCCTCCTGGCTATAACAGTTGGTTCACAGCAAATGGTTGCCTACACGCTGTATCCGAACGTGGGGGATTTCAGAGGGTCCAACGGCTGTCACTACCGCGGCTTACCCCAAGACAAACTGTGGGATACAGGGCATTCGAAAGATAACCCGTAGTTTAGACACCACGTCTACACCACCGATTACTACTATAGCACGGCTACGTCTGAGCTCCTGTAGAAACACTATAGCACTTCGTATAAATACGAAGCGATGAACCTGCGAGCTTCGAGCTAACCTCACTTACCACAGGATCACACAGATGATAGGAAGAACAAATGCCAGCGTATTAATGTACTCCAACAAGATCTAATGGGATAATTCACACAAACGGAATGCAAACTTATGCACTTGTAACAAAAGATCAAAGGGTCGTGTTCGTGAAGAACACGAGCCTCTAACTTATGAACAAACACAAAAGCGTGAGTAACTTGTTCGTCAACTAGATCGAGGAAGCGCGTTCATGAAGAACACGGGCCTCTAAATGATGAACGAACGAAGAACTCAAGAACATATCACTCATGCATGAATAACACTTTAGTCTAACTGGAAAATACAAGAATACTTACTTTGCTCTAATTGAAGAACATGACACCCTCACCAACACCACACTCTACCTAGCACCTACTCTCACCTTCATGGATCAACTCATTTGATCCATGAGAGATGACATGAGGGAGGAAACAAGTGTTTCTAAAGAGGAGGTGGAGAATGGGATGTGTCTCTATTCTAGCCCCCTCTCCTCATATTTATAGGCCAAGGGGGGTAGGAGGAGCTCCCTTGGCTGCCTTGGGCACCACCAATAGGGTGGTGACATGTGGCAAAGAGGAGTGGAGACCAAGTAGCTTGCAAGAGAAGGAGCTTTCCGGCAGGATCTTGAGGGAATCTTTGGGCACACACCTAGAACCGCCTTTGCCTCTTCACGACAAGCCGACATGTGGAAGGGCGACACGAGAGGCCGCAACACGGGGTCGGGCGACCTGGGGGGTCGGCCGACCCCCGGGTAGTCCCTCTCGCGCTGCCTTTCGTCCAGGTGACTGCTAGGTGGGTCCCAAGCTGGGTATGGGGGTGTATGCGGTATTTTAACCATTTATCTCGTGGTTGTGGGCCCTTAGATCCGCGTACTGGCTCCTGATTGGTCGAGAGTGTGTTTCTTTGGATCGATGATGTGTCATGGACATGTGGACTCCTGTGTGACAGCACGTCGCCATGTGGCTTGGTGTGGGTCCCACCGGGCCCACATGTTATCTTGTGCGTATCTCTTTCATCCGAACTCCAAAGTAGACAAATGATATATCAATTTCGATCGTCTCGACGAGCCCATCGCATTGGTGCATACCAATTTGGCATTTGTGATTGTTTATGATTATAAGCACTAATGCGATGGGCTCGTCGAGACAATCGAAATGGATATATCATTTGTCTACTTTGGAGTTCGGATGAAAGAGATACGCACAAGATAACATGTGGGCTCGGTGGGACCCACACCAAGCCACATGGTGACGTGCTGTCACATAGGAGTCCATGTGTCCATAACACATCATCGATCCAAAGAAACACACTCTCGACCAATCACGAGCCAGTACGCGGATCTAAGGGCCCACAACCATGAGATAAATGGCTAAAAATACCGCATACACCCCCATACCCACCTTGGGACCCACCTAGCAGTCACCTGGACGAAAGGCAGCACGAGAGGACCCACCCGGGGGTCGGCCGACCCCCCAGGTCGCCTGACCCCATTTTGCGGCCTCTCGTGTCACCCTTCCACGTGTCGGCTTGTCGTGAAGAGGCAAAGGCGGTTCTAGGTGTGTGCCCGAATATTCCTTCAGGATCCTGCCAAAAAGCTCCTTCTCTTGCAAGCTACTTGGCCTCCACTCCTCTTTGCCACATGTCACCACCCTATTGGTGGCGCCCAAGGCAGCCAAGGGAGCTCCTCCTACCCCTCTTGGCCTATAAATATGAGGAGATGGTGATGTGGGTGAGATCCCAACTTGTTATTCATTTAGAGCAAAGTGAGTATTCTTGTATTTTCCAATTAGACTAAAGTGATGTTCATGCATGAGTGACATGTTCTTGAGTTCTTCGTTCGTTCATCATTTAAAGGCTCGTGTTCTTCATGAACATGCTTCCTCGATCTAGTTGACGAACGAGTTACTCACGCTTTTGCGTTTGTTCATAAGTTAGAGGCTCGTGTTCTTCATGAACACGACCCTTGATCTTTTGTTATAAGTGCATAAGTTTGCATTCCGTTTGTGTGAATTATCCCGTTAGATCTTGTTGGGATACATGAATCGGTGACTAGTCGTTCTTCCTCATGCCAATCGATTCAATGACGAGTAAGGTCTAGCTCAACCTCACAGGTTTGTCACTCCGTATTTATACGGAGTGCTTTAGTGTTTCTACGGGATATCAGACGTAGCCGTGCTATAGTAGTAATCGATGGTGTAGACGTGGTGTCTAGACTACGGGTTATCCTTCGAATGCCCTGTATCCCACGGTTTGTCTTGGGGTAGGCCGCGGTAGTGACAGCCATTGGACCATCTGAAATCCCCCATGTTCGGATACAGTGTGTAGGCAACTCTTTGCCGTGAACCAACTGTTATAGCTAGGAGGGGCCGATGTCCGAAGCGAGATCTTATCCGAGCTTGTTCCTCCCTAGAGTCGAGAACCTACAGGAAGCACCCCATCATCTCCCTACCATAGCTGGGGCTTGGTGTCCTTGGACCGTTCATCTAGGATAGAAGGTAGTGCACATCGTTCCTTGGATTCGATACCCTTTGGAATACTCCTAAGGTGAAGTGCTACAGCGGTATTTCCGTGCGCTTGCGGATTCTTTCGTACCCGTCGGTATACCCAGGTGGATCTTACGCTTCCGCTAGGTGCGCAACTAGTGGTGACGTTAAGAAATACCAACAGTGAGCCTGAAGCTAGCTTGGGGGAGGACCCCCATCCTGAGGTAACTTGTATCTTCCTTTGTTTTCAGAATATCTTACAAATGAAAACCCAAAAAATCTGCAAAAATAAAAAGACTAAAAATATTTATTTGCTTTCATCATCATCGTTTGCTTAGTTTGCTTTGATATGCATAGTAAGAATGCTTTGCCTCTATGGTTGAAATGATGAATAGTTGCTCTATTTATTCTTCTCATATGTCTTGCTTACAACTTTGTATTCTACCTAAGTTTTGAGTTTGTTGGCTTGCATGTTCAAACCTAACTTGAAAACTGTGTGTAGCAAAGAGCATGATCCTTGCCTATGTTGTTGTGAGACATGATATGGTATATTAGAGTGCTATGATCTTGTGCTTAGTGATGCTTGACATCCGGAGTTTTCCTTTTTGAAAAATCAAAACATGATGAGTTCCTCAATGATGAGAATTCCTATCCAAGTCCATATTTAGATTCTAGCTTTTGTTTAGCCTCCACATATGCAGCTTGTTCTCTTATTGAGCATTGTCAAATTGTTGTGACTCTTGTTAGAACTCATACTCCCCTGATCAAGATCACGTACATGTTCATGCTAAAACATCTACATTGGAAGTTAGCATTCATCATTTGTTCTATTTTGCTTATGCATTCTTCCATAAATAAAACTCTATGTATCTTTGTATCATTCATCCCTCTCCAAATATCTCCAATAGAGACAAAGGGTTAGCTAAAAAAGAGAAAAAAGAGAAAAAGAAAAGCACGCTCAAAAGCATGGCAAAAATAAAATAAAGAGAGCTAGTCCAAGTCTCGAAAAATTCTAAAGGAGAGAAAGGGATTGATATGTGCAAGAGAAAGAGTTCCACCATATAGATGGTAATAACTAGTACCTACTCCGAGGCTAGTGTCCACCTTACCATCAATCCCTCATTTCCTCATATAAAGCATGGTAATATCTTGCACCCATTTCTGGGCCTAGTATCCACCTTACCATGCTCATATCCATCACACACTTATGCACATCTTGATCAGGATGTATGTTTGTTTCTTCCACGGATCTAGTTTTTTACTTAGCAAAATATGAGAGACAAGTATGCTACATTTCTTCCCTACCTACAGCTTCACATAAGCCTATTAGGAGTAGGATGTGAAGAAAGGTGGCATTGATGCCTTGGTGAGGAACCATACACTTTTGAGCGATCCGAGAGTATCATTTGAGGAACTCTGATTTTCTTTTAAAAAAATTTGCAAAACCTCCGGATTGATAGCTGATCAAAGTATGAGTGATTATGCATTTGCTATATAACAATTCTTTCTCTCAATCGCCTAAGGCAGGTGAAGCTATATGCCCCACGTCGTCAGGTGAAAGGTAAGAACATTGCCAACTTGTTCAACTCTTGGTAGAGTACTTTACTGTATGTTTGCCATAAGTTGAGAATACAACATCGTAGCAACTCTTGATCAACCAACCTAAGTCCCTAATGTCTTGCTTCGAGACGAGCAAGAGGTTAGCTTGGGGGAGTTTGTTGACGGCTGTTAAGTGCTACTTTCAGCCCTCAATATTCTCACATAAATGGAGGCTTAGGCATTATTTACTTGCATTTTGATTTGAATAATGTAGTTCCACTTGTCCTTGAAGATTATTTGTATGTAGGTGAAATACCCATTAAAAGAGATGGAAACCCACCTTCTATGGAAGAACCATGCCAACTCAACTGAGGAGGTGGCTGCCACCAAAGAAACACATGGCAATCCACGTCACTGATCTAAGGGAAGCACTCATCGACGAATCAGAGAGCGACACATGGACTTCACATGGATCAAGTGGCCCACCTCGAATACCAAATCAAGCCATGCACTGGGAAAAGCTCAGAGGGTCCACAGGGCAGCCACTTGGAGAAAACACAGGCCAGGGGACCACCCTAGGGGCCGGTCGACCCTAGGATCGGCCAAACCGCCTTAGGGTCCCCTGATCCTAGCCCTCCACATGGTGGTTGCTCATTGGTCCATTGCCTCACTCCCAGGTGTTTTGGTGGAGTTTGAGCCCCGAAGCAAGCCTCCTCCTTGCCTATAAATAGAAGGGGAGGGTGAGAGACATGGGTACCCATGGGTCCCCACCGGCCAGGGTCCCAGGGGCCCCTGACAAGTGGACCCGACCTTCCAGAAGACCCACCAACCTGCCAAGTGGGCCCAACAACCTTATCCAAACCTCCGACGACCGCGGGCGACCTGATCAGGATCCCGGAAGACCCGCGAAGCCTTGTCATGCAAGTCAAGACACGGCGACCTGGCACGCCACCGCCTGTAGCTTCGAGTATCACGGGATACTCCTTGTAATCCGAGAGATATGCCTCCCGCAGTTGTAACCGACCCCGACACGGGTCAACCGACCTATGCATGCAAACCCTAGCCCGTCCCCCCATATAAGGCGGCCTAGGGCTTCAAGCACAGGGACAACTCATCTTCATCCTCGCATAATCCACCACAACTAGACGTAGGGTATTACTCTCCGGAGGCCCGAACCAGTATAAACCCTTGCCTTCGTGTTCCTCGCCGCAATACTCACCTAGTTCCGTGTGCATCCCGTGCATAACCACCTATGCTCTTAGGTCCCGATCCTCCATTAACCTGCAAACCACTAGGGCGCCCCCCTAGCGGATCTATCCAGGTCTCACCCCCTGACAGTTGGCGCGCCAGGTAGGGGCGATCGGGAACTCGCTGTGCAGCATAGTGGCCCAATCTGGCATCGTCTTCCCAGCGAGCATGGCGGCCTTCCTCGCTGACCCTGTGGAGATCTGCTTTGGATCCTTCACGATGACCTCCCCTGCTCCGGCAGCCTCGACTCCTCCAGCGACCTCCGAGAAGGTCGTCACGGCGTCCGCCGCCGTCTCTGTTCCCGATCTAGTATCGGAGACCCACCCACCCAGACCTTGTGATCTTGTCCAGGGGATGGAAAACGTCATCGGCTCGATGAGGGAAACCCTGGAGATCTGCGAGCGAGCTCAGCGCTCGGCGCAGACAGTGCTACGCCACGACGCGTTCCCCTTCGGCCTGAAGTCTGCGTCCGGCCTTCGCCTGAGCCAACTCTCCACGCCTCCTCAGATCCAATCTGGGTGGTGACCTTCATGCGACCCAAGGCCTGTGCCTCACGCTCGGCGTGACCCTCTCGACGTGCCCTACACTTACCACAAGGGTGCGAAGCACACCCTCCGCGGGTGCCGCCTGCGGAAGAAGATCGACAACGAGCTCCCTCGCCGAGCTAAGCGACCTTCCCAGTCTCCGGACTGCGGGGAGTTTCAGAAGGTCCGGGTTCGCATCTCCCCCAACGACCCAGAGGTCGTCTTCCATCAGGTGATGGTGATCTCCGAGAATGAGCCACCCCGCGCGGGTGTGACCAACTCCGAGGAGGCGGCCCGCATCCAAGCCAACGCTCGCCACGCTGAGCAACGTGCGGAAGAGTAGCGGCGTGTCTTGCCCTGCGCTCGAGACCTGCACCTAGAGTTCAAGGAAGCTGGGATCCCGACCTTCAACAGCCCCTAGGCCAACCTGGGCGTGGCCATTACCCGACTCCAGCAAGTCCAGACACCTGAAGCTGAGCAGGCCCTGGCGTACCTCCGGGTCGCCAACGCCCTGGTGGAAGAGAACAGCACGGCCTCCAAGTCCGCTGCGTCTTCATCAACCCGCCACTCGCATAGTCGATCTCATCGACCTGCGCGCAGCAATCTCTCCCCCATCCGGGAGGAGGTCGCTCAGCATAACCCTGAGCAACCCGCCCAGCAGCCCGCTGCTGCCCGCGACCTTCGCATCAACCTCGATGCCAATAGGCACGCTCGTGACGCCCGCGGCTACGTCGACCAGCGCCACTGAGAGCGCGAGGAGCGCGAGCTCCGCCACCACCTGGACTACGACTGCGAGTACGGTGCACCCAGGGGCGTTCACCGCATCATGGAGCGCGAGCTTCATGATCAACACGACATCGAGAACAGACGACGTGCCAAGTACGACGCCGACCACGGCGACCCCGCCATCGTCCAGTCCGACCGGGATCGGCAGCCACGTTCCCAGGTTGTCGTCCCGGAGCGCAGCGTCCACTCCGCGCCGAGGGAGGCCGCCCCGGCAAGAGGCTCCAGCGACGACCTTGCCCTCAACGCCTTCCCAGCGCTGGATGCCCGCTTCAAGAGGGTGGAGTACCCCGACAACTTCAAGCCCAACATCAAGCCGTATGATGGGCGCTCCGACCCTAACATCTGGCTGCCGACCTACTACGTCGCCGTCAAGGCGGCCGGTGGCAGTTTCAACCATTTGACGGCCTACTTCCCGCTGGTGATGGGCAAGGCCCCTTCGCTGTGGCTCAACTACCTCGAGCCTGGCAGCATCAAGACCTGGACCGATCTGTCCCAGGCCTTCACGTCGAACTTCCAGGTGACCTATGATCGCCCTAAAAACGCCTTCAGCCTGTGGCGGGTCGTGCAGAAGCCTAAGGAGTGGCTCCACGACTACAACACCTGGTTCTTCGAGAACCGGAACGAGTGCGTTGGTGTCAGGGACGACCAGATCGTCTATAGCTACAAGAAGGGCATCAAAGACCGCAAGATCTTTGAGAAGATCCATGAGTCTGGCGCCACCAACGTCAAGGAGCTCATGATCATCGTCAACAAGCTGATGGACACGGAGGATGCTCTCCAGAACCAGTTCGATGCCGATGTCGCTGGTACATCCGGCACTGCAGCAGACAAGCTCCGCAAGCGACCTTCCAAGGTCCTAGCGGTTGACGGGCGCCGCGGTTCGACCTTCAATCAGGAGGAGTTCGACCTGGCGCTCGATAGCGTTTGCGGGTTCCACGAGGGAGCTACACACACTCTCCGCGAGTGCTCCCAGTTCAAGAAGGCGTTCAGCACCCCTGCGGACCCCAAGCGACCCAGGAACGACGGCGGGTGCCGCGACAACCGCCCCTACAACAACAACTACCATCGTGATGACCGGCGAGATCGGCGCGACGACCACCGCGAAGAGCGGTATGACGATCGCCGCAAGCCACCTCGCAGCGACCCACCTCGCAGCGACCCACCTCCAGTGGCTCCCCGCGACGAGACGAACCTGCCTCCTCCACCAGCACTGGACGCGGTCCCCTCGACGAAGAAGGTCTGCCTCGGCCTTGCCAACCCAGAGAAGACGATGGTGATCGGCGATGGGCTCGACCCCAAATAGGAACTAGCGCTCACCAGTTTCCTCCGGGATAACGCCGACATATTCGCATGGAGTCCATCAGATATGTCGGGTGTCCCCAGGGAGCTGGCTGAGCACACCTTGGATGTAAGCAAGACGGCCAAGCCCATCAAGCAGAAGCTTCGCCACTTTGCAAAAGATTGCAAGGATGCCATTAGGGTAGAGTTAATAAAGCTCCTAGCTGCCGGATTTATCCGAGAGTGTAAAAACTCGGTTTGGCTCGCCAACCCGGTTCTTGTACCAAAGAAAACCGGTCAATGGAGAATGTGTATCGATTACACCAATCTCAACAGGCACTACCCTAAAGACCCCTTCCCTCTTCCGCGCATCGACCAGGTCGTGGATTCCACGGCCGGAAGCGTCCTCCTCTGCTTTCTCGACTGCTACTCAGGGTATCACCAGATAGCCCTGAAGGTCTTCGACCAAGACAAGACGGCATTCATAACGCCCCATGGCATCTACTGCTACACGGCCATGACCTTCGGCCTCAAGAATGCTGGTGCGACCTACCAGAAGGCCATCCAGAAGTGTCTGGCCAGCCAGATCAGCAAGAACGTAGAAGCCTACGTCGACGACGTGGTCGTCAAGACCACCCACGAGGACAAGCTCATAGCTGACCTCGCGGAGACCATCGCCAACCTCTGCACCTACCGCTGGAAACTTAATCTAGAGAAGTGTGTCTTCGGTGTCCCATCTGGCAAGCTCCTGGGCTTCATGGTCAGCAATCGGGGCATCAAGGCCAATCCCACCAAGGTGGATGCCATCCTCAGGATGAAGCGACCTACTGGCAAGAAGGACGTCATGAAGCTCACAGGCATGATGGCGGCCTTAGGTCGATTCATTAGCAAACTTGGAGAGAAAGGCCTACCCTTCTTCAAGTTGCTAAAAAAGGCGGACAAGTTCGTCTGGACCGAAGAGGCAGACCAAGCCCTTGAGCAACTCAAGACCTTCCTCACAACACCCCCGGTGATGGTGCCCCCGGCGCCTAAGGAGCCCTTACTGCTCTACATCTCGGTGACCACCCTGGTGGTCACCGCCGTCCTGGTGGCTGAGCGGCCTGAAGAGGGGCGACCTTACCCTATCCAGCGACCTATCTACTACGTCAGCGAAGTCCTGTCTGACAGCAAGACCAGGTACAGCCAGCCCCAGAAGATGCTCTACGCACTACTCATGACCTCCCGCAAGCTCCGGCATTACTTCCAGTCGCACAAGATCAAGGTCGTCTCAGCCTTCCCCCTTGGCGAGATCCTGCAGAGCCATGACACCACTGGGCGCATCGTCAAATGGTCCATCGAGCCGGGCGAGTTTGACCTAGAGTTCTGCCCTAGGCAGGCTATCACGTCCCAGGTCATCGCAGACTTCGTCTCGGAGTGGACAGAGATCCAGCAGCCTCCCCCATTGGAGCGACCTGAGCACTGGAAAATGTACTTCGATGGTTCCCTGAACCTCAAAGGAGCCGGCGTGGGCATCCTGTTCATCTCCCCCCAGGGTGACTACCTCAAATACGTCCTGCAGATCCACTACAAGGCGTCCAACAACGGCGCTGAGTACGAGGCCCTCATCCACGGGCTACGTATCGCCGTCTCCCTCGGGATCAAGCGCCTTATGGCCTACGGCGATTCCAAGGTCGTCATCGACCAAGTCAGCAAGGACTCCGAAGCCAGGAAGGACACGATGGATGCCTACTGTGCTGAGGTGCGCAAGCTCGAGCGTCATTTCGAGGGGCTCGAGTTCCACCACGTCTGCCGCAACAACAACGTTGTGGCCGATGTACTCTCCAAGCTCGGCTCGAAGCGTGCACTGGTTTCGGCCGGTGTGTTCGTCCAGGACCTACGCAAGCCGTCCATCAAACTCATCCCCGACCCAGAGTCGCCTGATGACGAGGTGACCTCGCCTGCAGGTCGCGAGATCCTCATGATCGACGCAGAAGAAGACTGGCGCCTTGACTTCGTCACCTTCCTCCTCGAACATCGAGTGCCTGAGGATAAGGCGGAGCGCGAAAAGATCACACGGCGTAGCGCTAACTACGTCGTCATCGGTGATGAACTCTATCGGAGGTCTGCCTCCACCGGAGTACTGATGAGGTGCATCCTACGATCTGAGGGCCTCAGGCTCCTGGACGAGATCCACGGTGGCGAATGTGGTAACCATGCCGCCTCTTCCAACCTGGTAGGCAAGGTCTTCAGGTCTGGCTTCTACTGGCCCATGGCCATGGCTGATGCCCAGGAACTTGTACGTCACTGCAAGGGGTGTCTGTTCTTTGCCAAGCAGCAGCACGTCCCGGCTCAGGCCCTGAGGACCATCCCTCTGCCTTGGCCGTTCGCAGTACGGGGTCTCAACTCTGTGGGACCTTTCAAGACCGCCCCCGGCGGCTACAAGCACATCATCATGGTAGTGGACAAATTCACCAAGTGGATCGAGGTCCGCCCCGTATCCAGCGTCACATCGAAAGAGGTGGCCAAATTCATCGAGGAGATCACCCACCGCTTTGGGGTGCCAAACAGGATCGTCACCAACCTTGGCACGGCCTTCACAGGGTCCGAAATCTGGGACTTCTGTCAAGACAGCCTGATCGACGTGTACTACTCCTCGGTGGTGCACCCGCGGTGCAACGGCCAGGTCGAGCGTGCCAACAGCATGGTCCTACAGGCCCTCAAGGATCGTATCTTCGACGGTTCAGCACCCTACGCAACCAGGTGGCTCTCAAAGCTCCCTCACGTCCTCTGGGGTCTCAGGACCCAGGTCAGCTCGGCTACAGGATACTCACCCTTCTTTCTGGTCTACGGGTCAAAGGCCATCCTCTCCACCGACGTGGCCTTCGATGCTCCTCGCATCCAGAACTTCGACGAAGGAGAAGTAGAGTAGACACGCCGGCTCGACCTCGACAGCGTCGAGGAAAATCGTGTGGCCGCGCTCATGCGCCACACCCGCCACGAACAGCAACTACGTCGCTACCACGCCCACAATGTGCGGGAACGTTCCTTCAACGTTGGCGACCTAGTCTTACGGCGGATCCAAAACACCAAGGACATGCACAAGCTCTCTGCGCCTTGGGAAGGCCCCTTCATAGTTAAGGAGGTCATTGGACCGGCGACCTATCGCCTCCAATGGGCCGATGGCCAGGGCATCCTGAACCCCTGGAACATCGAGCACTTACGTCACTTCTATCCTTAGGAGCTTTGTATCAATAAAAAGCTATGTACCCTATCCTTTGTACTTCGATATATATAAAAAGAGATTACCTTTCGACCTGTTTGTTTTCTGTTTACCCCTCCCCTTCGACACACTCGGGGGCTTGGTTTAAAACCGAACCCCTCACGCTCGGGGGCTTGGCTTTAAGCTCGGCCCTTCACGCTCGGGGGCTTGGCTTCGCCAACCTAAGGGTCGTTCGACCTGGGGTTTCTACCTTTCTTTTTTACAAGTGTTCCCTTACCACAACTTTTTGTACTCCTTATAAGTATTCCTAGGTCGTGGGGTTGCTTGACCTCAGGTCCCTGACCCCCCTCCGCACGCCGGCTGCACGTAAGCCTCCACGTCGAGCCGTGTAGTCGGTAAGCCGTTCCTCCACTGAGTTGGGTTAGCAGGGGGAAAGGGTTTTTGCAACTTCGTTACCTTTGCATTCTTATAAGGAGTATACGAGTCAAATAAGGGATCACATAAACTTAAATATGTCTTCCTCATTCATGCAAGGTTTATATTACATCAAAAGGGTCTACGACCCATTGTCACTAACTGTTTGCTACGACCTAAGTTACATCTCTAGGTCTATCTTCTTCATAATTTCATCTGCAGCGGCCTGGTTATCTTCGCTGCCCACCAGCTGCGACAAGTCAAGCTCCTCCTTGACCTTCTCAAGGTCGAACGATGGCACATGGTGCTTCACCGTGGCCAGCGCGGTAGCAGCGGCAAGCTTCCCGCTATCCACCAGCAAGGTCTTCACGTGACCTTCCGCCTCCTCCAGCCGTGCGACGAGCTCCTACGGCCCGCCTTCGACCTTGGGGATGTAGACATCCGCCAGGTACTCGGCGGCCTCCTTGAGGTCGTCCAGCTCCTTCTGAAGATCTGCAGTCATCTCTTGATGGTCAATGAGGGTTTGCATCGCCCGGCCAAGGTCGATCTCTAGATCCCTGCGCACGCCAAATTCATATGCAGCTTTTCGGGTGAAGTAAGACTCACTGGCGACGACCTCCTTGTGCTTCTCCTTGAGGACCTTCACCTGATCCTTCGACTCCTTGAGGTCCTTCTTCAAGGTAGTCTCCCTCTTCTTGGCGTCTGCAAAAGCCAAGGTCAAGATGGGTTCACCACGGCGTAAAAACATAAAGACCAAGCGCGTCCTACGACGTACCTGTGGCAGCGACCTTCAGATCGTCCTCCGCCTCCTTCGCCTTCAGTTTGGTAGCTTCAAGCTCCCGCTTCAAGGCCTCCATCGCCTCGTCCTTCAAGGCTGCCTTGTCCTTGAGGCGCTTCACTTCCTTCGCGGCCTCAATCTTGGCCTGGAGCATGGCCTCCCATGTCGTGGCCAGCTCTGCGTGAAGCTTGGCGCCCTCCATCAGCAGGGCCGCCCTACCCTGCGACCGCTCAGCAAGAGTCTGCACCGATACATTATGAAAGATCGTCAAATAAAAGCACCAGAGTGAATTCAAGACTTAGCCCCAAAGGTAATGTTAGCTCACCATGAGCGTCCTGCCGATCATCTCCGCCGCCTCCATGATGGTCGCCTGCGCCGCCTTGAAGTCGGCAATGTCTTTGGCGTCAGCGATGACGTCATCCTCCCACGGAGTGCCGGTGTAGAGGCGCCGATGCCGCTCGTCCTCCTCGCCCCCACCTCCGGTCTCCGCCAACCGCGTCTCCAGCAGACTTGATTTGGGTGGATCTTGCTGGCGCAGGTCTTCCTCATGCTGAGCGCTGTCAGCAGTGACCTTGGCCGTCTCCAATGATGCTCCCCCCACAGTCTCTGGGGCCCCGCTAGTAACATCCCCGCCTGAGGTCGCCGGCGACTGCCCCATCGGCAACTTCTCGAGCTTCCGCCCCAAGGCCTCTTGGCCTGAGGCACTCTTGCCTGTACCCGATGCAGCGGGAGTCCCCCTGCCCAAGATGCACAAAATCGTCAGAACGGCGTACCTAACAATTTGCTAAGGTTGAGTAAAGCAGGAAAAACAAGCTCCACGACGTACCCGCTACTGGATTTCAGCCGAATCTGAAATGGTCTGGGCGGCGCCCGCCTTGGCTTCTTCTGCGACCCTTGGTCGCTCATGCCTTCCGCGCTCGGCTTCGGCTGCTGCTCGCCTACAATACCGAGCGCGGTGTCATCTTCTCCCGCGGCCGCTACGTCGCCCGACCCTGTGGCGACGTCGTGCGACCGCGCATCGTCCTGCTCCTCGAAGACGACCTCGGTGCTAGTCGTTGCCGTCTCCGACAATGCAGTGGTGTCCTTCCTCTTCCTCTTCTTCCTCTTCTCCGCCTCGATGGTGGCGGAGACGATCTTGACGCCCTTGTGCGTCGGGATCTTGCCAGTGGCGTGCCGCATACGACGAGTCGTTGGCACAGAGCTCGCCACGGGCGGATCATCATCATCATCACTACCTCCCACCGATGAGTCGGAGAGGTAGTTGTCGAAGTACTATTGCGGCGAAGTCCGGATGTCCTCCGCCGCCCGGACCTTGAAGCTGCGCTCGCCCTCGTCTGCGAGGGGAGCCGGGCTCCAGAACAAGCCCTCACGACCCTACAACAGGTGACCTTCATCTTAAAAATAGGGGAATGCAAACTCAACAAAAACAAAGGAATCAAGGTCGATCAGCGACTTACCACCTCGGTGAGCCGCTTGAGGGAGAACGCCTTCGGGCACGTCCGGTTCCAGATCACCCCATTGTAGAGTTCCCTCACCCGTGCCACCATCTCCTGCTTGGAGACCTTGCGATGCGCCACGCGGGTCGGGTCGGCCTGGCCCTAGTACTCGTAGGCCGGATGCAGCCGATCTTGGATCGGTTGCAACAGCCTCTAGCTGAAGCTGATGGCCATCGTGCCGCCCATCAGCCCCTCCGCCTTCAGCGCCACGAGGTCTTCCAGCAGTGTCTTGATGCTGTCCATCTCCCTCGACATCAGCTGGTTGCTCCACTCCGGCACCGGGACCGACGCGAGCCCCGACCTTGTCACCAACGCTGGCTTGGGGTTGTCGAGGTCGAACCACCCCCCGCCTCCAACCCTGGGTGTTGTCCGGCAGCTCCATGTCGATGTACACCGTCTTCATGTTGCGGCGCAGCATGAAGCCGACGGACCCAACGACACCATTCTTCCACGTCTTCTTCACCTCGAAGAAGTACCACCACAGGTCGAAGTGTGGCGGTATCCCCAAGTAGGCCTCGCACAAGTGGATGAAAGAGGACATTGTGGTGACGACGTTGGGGATGAGGTGGGCCAGGTCGACGCGGTAGAAGTGGAGCAGCCCGCGGAAGAAGTCGCCCGCCGGGACTCCAAATCCGCGCTCGACGTACGCGACGAAGGCGACGGTCTCCCCGGTCCCCTCGGAGCGGAAGGCCTCGCCAGCGGCTGGCCTCCAGCCTACCTGCTCCCAGGGCTTCAGCAGCCTGCGCTCCACCAGACCCTTGAGCTGTGCCTCCGTCACCGTCGAGTGCTCCCAAACGCGCTCCGGCGGCAGCGCAAGCTCTGGGGCCATTTCTTCTTCCTCGAACCTGGTGGATTTAGTTCTAAACACTACCAGGGACTGGTAGCGCATACAGCGGCGCTGGGTGCGGTGGATCTAAGCACGGCGGCGCCAGCGAATCTATGCGCTAAAGCTCCTGGTGGCAGATTGAAAACCCTAGCTATTGCGGGGAATGGAAGTGAGTAGGGTCCTCGACCCTTCACTTGGCCTTTTATAACTGGGCCGCATCAGTGCGGTGGGCCGCGATGCCCCAAACGTCCCCTCGGATTCGGCGGTATTCCCGACGACCCAACGGATACATCGCCCAACGGCTCTTTCGGCCTAACGGTCACAGGCAGTAACGGCTCGCGTCGTGCGGGAATCCATGCCCGTTGGCCCCATAGCCAACGGCTCGGTGTCCATGGACTCATTATGCCCTACTTCAAGCCCCTTCCCCATCATTTTCTTCAAGGTCCTCTGGCCTCTGACGACCTCCGGGTCTATGACGTTACCTTTAAAGGTCGACAGGCACTACCGCTTGGTAGGGTGCCTCAGCTTTCTATCATGGGTTCACACCCTCGTTTACTCATTGACGACCTCCGGGTCAAGTAGCACCTCTCTGAGGTCGCTAAGGTCCGGCTACCTACTAAATTGCCTTAACGGCCATACCAACGGCCTTGTGCTTAATGGCTCCACTGCCCGTTGGCGACCTCCGGGTCAAGTAGCACCTCCCTAAGGTCGCTAAGGTCCTGCTACCTACAAACATTGCCTTAAATGGCTATACCAATGGCCCTACGCTTAATGGCTCCACTGCCCGTTGGCGACCTCTTGGTCAAGTAGCACCTCCCCGAGGTCGCTAAGGCCCTGCTGCCTTCTAGGTCGTATAGACCTAGAGTTTCCAGGCTGACTACCTGCGTTGTGTCACTGCACAACAGCCATGCCGACCCAGGTCGACACGGGCTCCTTGTCTCTACGAAAGGCCTCCTGAAGGTCGGTGTGCTATTACAGCCCTGCCGGGACCTTGGTATCCGTACCATTGCAGCCTGGGCGCTCTTACAACCGCTGAAATCATGACATCCTTCATGTAAACTATATTTACAGCTTCACACGCTACAAGGAGTTTGGCCCTTGGCCAAATTACAAGATACAAAGATCTTAAAGGTCCTGAATTACCTTCCAAAGTGCTTACGACTCAGTCTACACTAATAAGGCTTGTCGCAAGCTTTCTTCTAGCTTCAGGACCTACTCGACGACCTCTACAGCCACTGTGGAGGCAGCTGCCACACAGCCACCTCTACTCACGCACCAACCGGCCTCCTGCGGCGCCCAGCATCAAGTCTGAGCTTCCCCGCAAGATTGCAGAAGGTTCGAGCTTTAACAGCAACCTCACTGGGTGGAGCGCAACGCTCACCAGCATCACCTCAGGCCTAAAAATGTCAGGGCTGACGATGTAGCTGCTGCTTCATTCTCTTCCTGGGTTCCTCGGCGGGACTGGGAGAAGAGGCCAATCGAGTTCTTCGAGCCTCGCAAGCATTCTTCTAGCTCCAAGCATGAACTGTTTTATCCGCAAGTTATTTATACCATCAAGTGCCTGCCACTCCGTTTTATCCGCAAGCCAGCTTGCGTGGCGTCCTTATCCTCAAGATCATTGTATCCTCGCAGAGCACGAGGTCACTGTTCGCCCGTGGAAGGTACTGGTGCGCCTGTCCCCTACCTGACCAGATCCTGGAGCACCTTTGTCTTTTGCGGGTGATAGCGACCTGTGCTACGTCTGCAAGCCGGCCTGTGACCGTACAGTACACGCGTGACTCTGGTTGCACCAGACCTGTCGCCTACTGCCCTCTGCAAGATTCAGGAGCTCTTGTCCTCTAGCGTCAACACTACAAGAGCATTTGTTTCCTAAGCAGAAGGTCGTAGGTTCAGATTATTTTTCTCTTCTTCTTCTTTGGAGCATCAAACCGGCCATGTTGGTCGCTTTACTACTCGAGGGCTACTACACTAGTGCGTCTTCGACACCCTATTTTCTTCAGGTCGCCTCGACTTAATGGAAGCCTGCTTCCATCACATCTCTACTCGACCTACCCCTGGTAGGCTTCTTGACCTTTCTAAAGGTCGTGGCTGCTGCTATAGCATGCCTGACTCAGGTCAGGTCGGTGGTTCTGCAAGATCTATGCCTCGTCTTCACTTCGACCTCATGGTCCTTCGACCCAGAAGCTCGACGCTCAACTTCGTGCGCGCATCGGAGGGGTTTCTTTCCTTTTTTTGATCCCCGTGCACCCTTCACGACCTCGACGGTGCTGCGCCTTGCTACTTTTTGACACAACCCCGCCTCGGCGACTACACCTACACGTCGATCGGGGGCTTGAGAGACATGGGTACCCATGGGTCCCCACCGGCCACGGTCCCAGGGGCCCCTGACAAGTGGACCCGACCTTCCAGAAGACCTGCCGACCTGCCAAGTGGGCCCAGCGACCTTATCCAAACCTCCGGCGACCGCGTGCGACCTGATCAAGACACGGCGACCTGGCGCGCCGCCGCCTGTAGCTCTGAGTATCACGGGATACTCCTTGTAATCCGGGAGATATGCCTCCCGCAGTTGTAACCGACCCCGACACGGGTCAACCGACCTATGCATGCAAACCCTAGCCCGTCCCCCATATAAGGCGGCCTAGGGCTTCATGCACAGGGACAACTCATCTTCATCCTCGCATAATCCACCACAACTGGACGTAGGGTATTACTCGCCGGAGGCCCGAACCAGTATAAACCCTTGCCTTCGTGTTCCTCGCCACCATACTCACCTAGTTCCGTGTGCATCCCATGCATAACCACCTACGCTCTTAGGTCCCGATCCTCCATTAACCTGCAAACCACTAGGGCGACCCCCTAGCGGATCTGTCCAGGTCTCACCCCCTGACAGAGGGGCTCCAATTTCTCACACACCACTCTCTCATTCTCCTCTCACTTTTAGTTTCCAAGGCTAGGGGGTAGGCTAGAGTAGCTCTTCTCCAGGTTCCAAGTCTTCTTTGGAGTCTAGGTATGAGTTCTCTTTTATCTTTGTCTCATTGTATGACTTTGATCTACTTCAGTTATTCAGCTATTTCATATAAAGTTATGGTAGATCATATGCTTGATATGTTCTTGAGTTCATCCTTTGTTCATCATTTAGAGGCTTGTGTTCTTCATGAACACTACCTTTTGATCCACTTGAAGGATGATAAACTGATTCCTTATGTGTTTGTTCATAAGTTAGAGGCTCGTGTTCTTCACGAACACGACCCTTTGATCTTATTGACTAGACATAAGAGAGTTCATATCCGTTCGCATGTCTAGCATTAGTTGATCTTGTTAGATGGCATGATAGTGTTGCATGAGATTTGTGTTCAAGCTACGGTACTCGGTCTAAGTTGACCAGTCTTCTGGTGGCTCTCACCCTAGGTCACAATAGCCCGGGCCGGGTGAAGTCTAGCAGCAACGCAAGCATGGTGCCTGGGTTGTGTGGCTACGTTAGTTATGAGCATACCCCGCGTAATGATTGAGGTAGGCCGCAGTGGTGACAGCTGGTGGACCCTTTGGAACCCTCCGCGCTGGGGTATTTGCTGTAGGAGTCTAAAGTCCAGTTTCGCAGAGTGCTGGTCGTCGCGGGCTAGCTCCCCGTTTGTACCTGCGTGCTGAACCTTACCCTCTCATGCAGTGCTCAAGCCTATCTCTTGTATCTTCTAGCTTTGTATGTTTAGTACATTAGAACCTGGAGCTAACTCGTATGTTCCCCCTATGCCGTAGTGTGCTAGAGTAGAGGTAGATCTGAGTGTGTGTCACACTACCCTTTCATATCTTTATCTTACCCCTGTCTTTGAGTTTGTTGTTTCCTATATCTATCTCTTAGTTCACATTCAGTGCAAAAGCATAAGTCTATGATATCCGATATTGCCTTCCACGGATACGATACCCTTGGAATATTCTCCTTCCTTGGGGAAATGCTACAATGCTTTATCTGTGTGCTTGCGGATTCGTTCATGATCGTTTAGATTTACCTTTGGCAAGTCTTGATGTTCACACTAACTCGGCGTCGTTAGTGGTGACGTTAAGAAATGCCAATAAGCATTTCTGACAAGGTCGCTAAGAATGGATTCTAAATCTGTTCTTAAAGTGATCGCGTTAAGAAATGTCAACATTGGTGATATTCAATTGAAAGAGTACTAAAGGTTGTTCGGACGACATGTAGAAACAAAAACAAAATTGAAGCTTCCATTGCTGAGGCATACTGTACCGAGGAGGTGACAAACTTCACAACTAAATACTATGCTGACACCCTTTCAAGCGTGCATAATCCAACCCCTCGTTACAATGCTAATGAAAATGAATCGAAACTCAGCCTCTTCAGAGGGCAACTCAGAAGAGCAAGTGTTGCGAATTATAAGAACTTGCAACATGATGAGTGGCGCACGGCAAAGTGACCATAACCACAGCCTGCAACAAGGGCTTTGCCGTGCGTTTGAACCGGCGCACGGCAGTGGAACCATTATTTGCCATGCATTTTTGTCAAGGCGCACGACAATGGAACCATTCTTTGTCGTGCGTTTTGTCCTCGGCGCACGGCTGCCGTGAATTTTTTCCCTAGCGCACGGCAAAGGGCAGCTCTTTGCCGTGCGTTTTTCCCCTGACGCACGGCAATGGGCAGCTCTTTGCCGTGCATTTTTTCCTGACGCACGGCAAAGGTCGTTCCACACCATTTGAACCAGGGGCACCGTCAGTTACTTTATTTTGTCGGGCGCTTCCCGTGACACACGACAATAATTCTTTGTCGTGCGTTCTCGAGGAGGGCGCACGGCAAAAGGCCTTTACTGTGCTAAATGCTGTCGTGTGCCCTTTGCCGTGCGCCTCGATAGAAAACGCACGGCAAAGGCTTTGCTGTGCTTTTTCTAGCCTTTAACGTGCGTTCGAGACGCACGGCAAAGGCCTTGTTTCCCGTTGTGTGTGTACTACCTCCGTCCTTTAATATATGATGTTTATGAGAAGAAAATTAGTTCAAAATGAACTAACTTTCTTGTCCTAAACGTCATATATTTAAGAACGGAGGGAGTACATGCTAATTAAGGACAACTAGTACATCCATCGACCCGTGCTACTTCACGGGCTAATATTTTTGAAGCTATTGTACTTAAAAAAGGTTTTTTACGGTACACAATACCTGAGGACCAGGTGTGTCCGAAGACCAGTGGAGGGTCGCTCCTTAGTGATGAGTGATTGACAACGTTGTGTGGACTGATGCTTGGCTAAGTGTGCAAGTACAGGTTGCGGTTTGAATCGTGTCGGTGTAGGTGAAGAACAAGCGCGAAAGGCCTTAGCCGTGGCGGCCTCCGGGTGATGGAGTGGCAAGTAGGCTTGGTTCGATGGACCCGGTGGCCGATGGGGTCAAGTGCGAGCCGTGCGGTGTAAGACTGGCGGGCTGAAGTCGTGAACATGGGCCGGTGCAAGGTAGCGGATAGAGGCCGAAGCTTGCACGCGGGGTTTGGTGGTTTGCCCACAAAACCATCGATGGACGGTTTTTTGGTTTGGGCCTCAAAACCAAGCCCGGAGGTCCGAGGTGACGGAGACGGTGATCCAGGAGCTTTGGGAAGCTTCAAGGCGGAGGGCACGTGGCGTGATCGCGGGGTTTGCGTCGATGTGAAGTGAAGCTGCGGTGGAAGCGTGTCCGTCCGATGAAGACTTGACCAAAATGCCCCTGAGGGGTTGTATCTTCATTTCAAGCAGTAGGGGTAGCGTGGTCATTTACCTCCCTCTGATGGACTTCGTATAAATAGCTGAGAGGTGGATGGCGTCTCTCTCTCTTGGACTCTAGGGCTTTCTCCCCCAGTAGATTTCTCTGAACTGCTTCGTTTTCCTATGGATTCCTTAGGCTAGACTCTTGTACAGACTCTGACCTCTGGATGTATGGAAGCATTCGATGTCCCGGTGATCTCCTAGTCCCTTGTGATTTTCGTGTCATTTTCGGGTCTATTTTTGGGAGTTTTCGTTCTTCGCTCGATTCGTGATTTTGGAGGCGTTTCTTGACGGATTTCTTTGAGGGGATCAAGGGTGGATGCCTTGCGCATCTTTGTGTGTGATCTTGACCCCTCAAACGCCGTGGAGACCCTTCGTTTCGTGCGTTTTTGGTTGGTGCCCGAGTTCATGGTGGTGGTTCGGTTGATCCACAATTCCTGGTGATTTAGTGGCTTAGGAGTCGAGATTTTTGGGGCATAGCATCCTTGTGTGACGCTTTTCAACTCCCCCAAATCTTGTCTCAAGAGCTTTAGCCGTTTGGGAGATCCGGTGATGGAAAGGTGGAGTTGACTCCCGAGGTCGGGCGTTTTTGGTTCTGTTCGTGGCTCGCGGACAGTCCGCACGATAGCCGCGGACAGTCCGTGTGTGCTGGAGTTCGTCATGTGTTCTTCGTGTTCTTGCGCATCTTCGTTTCGATCCAGTTTGCACATAGGGTTTTATTGCAAGAGGTTTGGCGGACAGTCCGCGGGGGTGTCACGGACAGTCCGCGTGGCCGAGTTCCTGGCGGACGGTCCGCGGGTCCTCCACGGACAATCTGTATTTTTGGGGTGCAGCTCTGGTAGCTCTGGTGTTTATTTTGGACAATCGGCGCTGTACCTGCGGACAGTCCGCCGTACCCTAGCGGACGGTCCGCCCGTACTACACGGACAGTCCGCGCCTGGCGTTTCCAGATTGTGCCAAGTGCTTTGATTCTTGGTTTGGTGCTTCCGCTCTTTGCTCCTAGGCTTCTTGGTTGATCTTCTAGGCTTCTGTGCGCCTTGTTTGGAGCTTCCTTTGTGTGCACGGATTCGTGGAGTGGCAATCGGGGTATAGGCCGAGTTCGACCATAGGGAAGAATTTTTATCGGCTCCCATTCACTCCCCCCCTCTCTGGTCGCCCAATTCGGTCCTTCAATTGGTATCAGAGCCGGTTACGGATCTTTGTGATTCTAACCAGTCTAAGATTCAAAGATGGGCGATTACGGCAAGGGGTCGGGTCCTCCGCACTTTGATGGCAAGAATTACCCGATGTGGGAGAGGCGCATGGGCGCGTTTCTGCGAGGGAAGGGAACTCTTATTTGGGAGGTCACTCAAAACGATCAATATGTCATCCCAGATAGTTTTCTGCTTCTAGGATCGCGGGACATGTTTGAGGCCAACAGCAAGGCCGTTGATTACTTGTTCCGTGCTCTCTGTGCCTCGGAGTTCGAGCGAGTGTACGGAGAGAATGTGGCCGAAAAGATATGGCTCAAGTTGAGAAATGCTCATGTTGGCAATGCCCAAGTGCGCCCGTTTGTTTTCCACTTACTGGAGAGAGTATGAGAACTTCACTCATCTCCCCGGTGAGTCGACCGATGCTATGTTTCAGCACTTCACTTGCATAGTCAACAACATGAGGGCCAATGTGACAGTGCTCCCATACACGGATCATGATCAAGCTATCAAGCTTTTGCATGCCCGGGATAGGTCTGTGTGGGAAGCCAAGGTCGAGGCCATTGAGGAGTCGAGCGTGTATGATACGCTGACACTGGATGAGCTGTTTTCCAAGCTCAGGTCTTCAGAGGTTGACCGTGGCTTGAGAGCCAAGAGCGAGAGCCCCACTGATCCTCATAGTTTGGCTCTTGTCTCGGGATCACGGTCTAACGCTACCCTGGTGGTTTCTCTTTGTCTTGTCATGTGTCTTTGACAGATGAGGACTTTGAGGTGCTGAGCGAGGATGATCTCGCATTGTTGAGCAAGAGGTTTGGGCGGATGTACGAGAACCGCAAGAATGCAAGGCGGAGCTCGGGGATGTGCTATCGGTGCGGGAAGCACGGGCACTTCATCGCCGAATGCCCTGAAGCCATGGAGATCAAGAACGACTACAAGGGCAAGCCCAAGCACGACTACAATAAGCACCACTCCCGGAACGACTCTAAGGACAAGCACAAGGACAAGGGCGAGAGAAGGCACAAGAAGGGTGGCGGCCACAAGAGGAAGACCGCTCGAGCGATGGTGGCTGGAGCGAGCGACATTGACTCGACATCAAGCGATGCTTCTTCCGACTCGAGCAGCGAGGATGAGCAAGAGAAGCGCAAGGACAAGCGGCACACGGGCAAGAACTTCACCGGCCTAAGTTTCGTCGCACAAGGAGGCTTTTGCGGCATGGCGCACTCCAAGAAGGGTGGGAAGCACAGCTCGGATTCGAACTCCAACTCCGATGATGAGGTACAACAAGATCCCAACTTCTTGCTAGAGGAGAATGCTAGGCTCAATGAGTTGCTTGATAACCGTGATGATGTGCTTAGAAAGACCAACAAGGAGAAGAAGGAATTTAGGTCTTTGTTGGGTGATGCTAAGGACAAGGTAGCCGAGCTTGAATCCTTGCTTGTGAATGCTAGGAATGAAATAGCCGCTTTGAAGTCTGCTCTTGTGGTGTCGGATGAAATTGATTGTGGTGATTGCTTAGTTTTTCTTGCTGACTTGACTACCCTCAAGGAGAAACATGCCTCTGTTCTTGAGGAACTAGATGTGGTTAGGGTGGAGTGTGATGAATTGAAGTCTAGGCCAGCCTTACTAGGTGCTTGTACCTCATGTCCTGTCTTGCATGCTAGGCTAGATGAATCTCACACTAGAATTGTTTCTCTTGAGGCGGCATTGAAAGCTCCTCTTCCTACATCATGTTAAACCTATGAAATGCATGCTTTGAAGAATATGGAACTTGCACACTATGTTGATCGTCTGCTGGATGAAAATGATGAATTGAGGAAAATGATGGGGTGACTGTCTGGTCATGAGCCACAATTGAGTTTGATGTTGGCTCAGTTCAAGAGGTTTGATGGTCAGGCGTTGGGGGCTGACAAGTGTGGTGAGAAGAGTGGTGAGGGAGAAGAGAAAGCCGGAGAGATCCCTATTCCACCACATACCACACCAATGAACAAATTTGCACCCAAGCCAAACCATCTCAGAAACAAGCTTGACACAACCCCAGATCCTCCAGTGTTTCCCCACAAATCTGAGAACTACCAGAAACCCATCAAGTTTGTGAGCGCCCAGGGGAGTGTCTTTGATGGGAAGATAGGAGAGAAAGCTGGAGAGAAGCTTGTAGAGAAGCCACAGCCTAAGCCAGTGCCGATCTGCTTCCATTGTGAGTATTGTGGGAGGGATGGGCATAAGGATGAGTTCTGTTTCTGGAGGAAGAGGGATGAGAGGTTTGCTAGGGAGATGGCAAACAAGGACAGGTACCACCTTGCTCATGGTGTGCCTGAACCTCGTAGAGGGCCTCTACCTAGGCGTGATGTGTTTGTTAGGACAGTTCCAACTCGTGGAGGTGGAGGTGGAGGTGTGTTCCCTCAGAGAGATAGGCGTGTTGGGTTTGAGCGTGGTGAGTTGGCTCGACGTGCTCCTTCTCGTGACCGTTACGAGTTTGGGAGGCACGATCGAAGCTTTGGGTCTCAGATGGACTACGGGCCACATATCCCCCCTCGTGGTGCGCGTACTCCTCCTGTGAGACGTGACAGGTCCTTTGGTGATAGGCGTGAGAGGGCTCCGCCTAGAGGTTTTGGGAGGATGGATTTTGCTAACCCTTCTTTTGAGCAAATGGCTCAGCACTGGTTTGACTCTTTTGGTACTAACCCCAGTGTTGAGTCGCTTGCTCATTCTCGTCCTCGTTTTTGATTGCAGGTGGGAGGCTTGGAGAACTTTTGGTTGATCGACTCCGGTTGCTCAAGACACATGACCGGAGATCGTGGGTGGTTCTCCAGCCTCACCCCGGTGAGTACGAGGGAGTACATCACTTTCGGGGACAATGGGAGAGGACAAGTGCTTGCTGAAGGTATGGTGAAGTGATCTTGGTCTCGATCATCAGTACTCTTCTCCATACATCGCTTGCCAGAATGGTGTTGTGGAGAGGAAGAACCGGACCCTTTGTAAGATGGCCAGGACGATGCTTGATGAGCATAGGAATCCTAGGCGTTTCTGGGCCGAGGCGGTCAATACCACTTGCTATGTCTCAAATCGCATCTTCCTTCGTGCTTTTAAGAAGAAGACCTCTTATGAGCTGATGCATGGTCGACAACCCAAGGTGAGTCACTTTAGAGCTTTTGGTAGCAAGTGTTTCATTCTGAAGAAGGGTAAGCTGGATAAGTTTGAGTCTAGATGTTCGGATGGGATTTTCCTTGGTTATGCGATTCACTCTAGAGCATATCGTGTGCTCAACCTTGAGACTAACCGAATCATGGAGACTTGCGAGGTAACCTTCGACGAGACACAGCCATGTAGCTCTTCTGCTTTTGAGTGTGCAGGTGACGATGAGATTGGAGCGAGGATCTTTGAGGATGAGAAGGATGGAGATGGAGACGACGACGATGATGATGGTGGTGCTCCCATGGCTGATCGTGTACACGCTACTTCCACTACTACGACGATGATCGAGGACGGACCATCCCCTAGACCCACTACGACTGAGGCTATTCGAGTGGAGGCTGCAGCTGAGGGGGAGGTTGTGTCCAGGCGTGAGGCTCCACGGCGAGTACAAGTTGATCATCCACCGTCGACCATCATTGGTGACCTTCATGAACGCACTACACGGTCGAGGTCAAGGAACACTTCTCATTTCGCTCATTCTGCCTTTGTTGCGTCGTTTGAGCCCAAAGATATTCGACACACTTTGTCTGACGAGAATTGGGTGAATTCCATGCATGAGGAGTTGGAAAACTTTGAGAGAAACCAAGTCTGGGTGTTAGTCGATCCACCGCCAAATTGCCGTCCCATAGGTACCAAGTGGGTGTGGAAGAACAAAGAGGGTGAGAATGGGATGGTTGTGAGAAACAAGTCGAGGTTGGTGGCGCAGGGGTTCAACCAGAAGGAGGGGATAGACTATGAGGAGACATTTGCTCCTGTGGCCCGTTTGGAGGCAATTAGGATCCTTCTAGCCTTTGCCGTGGCTAAAGGGTTCAAATTGTACCAAATGGATGTCAAGAGTGCTTTCTTGAATGGGGTGATAGAGGAAGAAGTGTATGTGAGGCAACCCCCGGGGTTTGAGAGTGAAAAATAACCACACCGTGTATACAAACTCCAGAGAGCGCTCTATGGGTTGAAACAGGCACCTAGAGCTTGGTATGGCAGGTTGAGAGGCTTTTTGCTGAGTAAGGGGTTTGTGATGGGCACAGTTGATAAGACCATGTTCCTCCTTAAGCATGGGAATGACCTTTTGATTGTTCAGATATACATGGATGACATAATCTTTGGTGGCTCTTCTCATGATCTTATTGCTAGATTTGCAGATGACATGAGCAGGGAATTTGAGATGTCCATGATGGGCGAGCTGCAGTTTTTCTTGGGTCTCCAGATCAAGCAGTGCAAGGACGGGACCTTTGTACATCAGGCGAAGTACACCAGGGACATGGTGAAGAAGTTTGGCATGAACGACTCCAAGCCGCTGACTACACCGATGAGTATGACTACGGCTTTGGACGTGGACGAGGATGGCGAACCCGTGGACCAGAACGAGCACCGGAGCATGATCGGCTCCCTCCTCTACTTGACGGCGACGAGGCCGGACATACAGTTCAGTGTGTGTCTGTGCGCTGATTTTCAGGCTTTACCGAGGACTTCACATCGGCAGGCCGTCAAGCGGATTTTCAGGTACTTGAACTACACTCCTGAGTTTGGTCTGTGGTACTCTGCCTCCTCGACACTCAGGCTTCATGGGTTTTCTGATGCGGATTTTGCTGGGTGTCGATTGGATCGCAAGTCCACTTCTGGGTGTTGTCAGTTTCTTGGTTCTTCTTTGGTCTCTTGGTCATCTCGCAAGCAATCGAGTGTAGCCCAATCCACCACCGAGGCTGAGTATGTAGCTGCTGCTAGTTGTCGTTCCCAGCTGCTTTGGATGACATATACCATGAGTGATTTTGGAGAGGAGTGCTCCCAGGTTCCACTTTTCTGTGACAGCACCAGTGCCATAAGCGTAGCCAAAAATCCTGTCCTCCACTCCAAAACAAAACACATAGAAGTGAGGTACCACTTCCTGAGGGACAATGTCGAGAAGGGAAACATATCTTTATCCTATGTCCCTACCCAAGACCAGCTAGCTGATATTTTCACCAAATCACTTGACCAAGCCACTTTCACTCGCTTGCGAGGTGAGCTTGGGGTGTGCTTTCCTTTCTAGCTGGGTCTTGGAGCTTCTCATGTATATATGTGTCATATGTTCATTTTTGTTGCATTTCATTCATGCATTTTACTTTCTGTACAAAACATGGTAGGATAGCCATCTTTGGATCACTTGAGCTAGCAATGAGCTTCTCTTATATACATTGAGCTAGCAATGAGCTTCTCTTATATACATTGATCACCGATGTGCTATTTGTGAGATATGTGCATGTTTGGTAAATTGTGGATGTGAATGCTATGCTCTGGATGGTTTTGCCATATATTTGTGTTGAGATAGCTTTCTTTTGATAAAAATGCTAAAATCATGTCTCTCATGAGTAGATGAATGTCTATGCTCAATTTGTGCTTAAATGCCTATATCATGTTTAGTTTGTGCTTGAGAATCATGTTCTCTTTGCTTGGGGTCAAAGACCTTTCTGTCATTGTAAATGTTTAGCCCTTTTGCTTGCTTGGGGAGGAGCATAAGCTTCTTTTTGCTGCAAAGACACTTCATGTACCATGTTTAAACTTGAAAATGAAATTGGTGTATGAATTGCCTTATGCTTGAAAAATGAGCTCCTAATCATGTTTTTATGGTTTGATATTCATATCTTGGGTGCTAAATCGTAGCATGCTTGTCTACCATGAGAAGTCTCATTTTAAGAAGTAGACACATGGCTTGGTGGCTTTAACATGACTTGAGTAGCTTGTGGGCGTTTATGATGATCTTGTGATGAGAATTTGTGATCTTGTATAAACTTTGGATGATCTAGTGTATTTATGTTCAAATTGGTATAGAGAGAGTCTTGCTCATGAGATGACTATTTCTTTGTGAAAATTGCTTAAAATTGCTTTTGGCCATGTCACATGCTTATATGTCTCTACCTTCTTGATGGCAATATGCTAGATACACCATGTCTACTTTGCTTGCTCTATGTCTCATTTGTAGCATTTTGTTGTGCTCTTTGTATATTTGAGAAGCTTGGTAGATTGTATATGTGCTTTGACATGCATTTCTCATGAAAACAAGGGGAAGAGTTTCATATACCTTGATTCATACATTGTCAACAAGGGGGAGAGTTTTGTATGATATGGGGAGAATTTTCATGCATTGGAAGTTTTTGTGGAAAATTGGTATGCATTTGTGAGATGTGGCATGTGAGGAGAAAAAATTGAGAAGAAGAGGTTGCATTTGCTCAGGGGGAGTTTGCATATGTGCATGGGGAGCTCCTTTGATTTTCCTGAGTTTTGTGCTTTGTGATGTGCTCTTTAAGAGCTTTGTTTTGTCTCGGCTGTGTCGAGCCGTTGCCCTTGTCTTAGGGGGCCGAGACTTGGATTGGCGAGTGATCGAGTTTTCGCTTGTTCTTTGGCTTTGGATCACTTGCTTGGGAGGTTTGTGTTCGTGGTTGTTTTCTTTTCTTTTTCTCTATGTGATTTCTATGGGTGTTGTCAATGCACTCATCAAGGGGGAGATTGAGGACCAGGTGTGTTCGAAGACTAGTGGAGGGTCGCTCCTTAGTGATGAATGATTGACAACGTTGTGTGGACTGATGCTTGGCTAAGTGTGCAGGTACAAGTTGCGGTTTGACTCGTGTCGGTGCAGGTGAAGAACAAGCGCGAAAGGCCTTAGCCGTGGCGGCCTCCGGGTGATGGAGTGGCAAGTAGGCTTGGTTCGATGGACCCGGTGGCCGATGGGGTCAAGTGCGAGCCGTGCGGTGCAAGACTGGCGGGCTGAAGTCGTGAACATGGGTCGGTGCAAGGTAGCGGATCGAGGCCGAAGCTTGCACGCGGGGTTTCGTGGTTTGCCCACAAAACCATCGGTGGACGGATTCTTGGTTTGGGCCTCAAAACCAAGCCCGGAGGCCCGAGGCGACGGAGATGGTGATCCGGGAAGCTTCAAGGCAGAGGACACGCGGCGTGATCGCGGGGTTTGCGTTGATGTGAAGCGAAGCCGCGGTGGAAGCGTGTCCGTCCGATGAAGACTTGACCAAAATGCCACTGAGGGGTTGTATCTTCATTTCAAGCAGTAGGGGTAGCGTGGTCATTTACCTCCCTCCGATGCACTTCGTATAAATAGCGGAGAGGTGGATGGCATCTCTCTCTTGGACTCTAGGGCTTTCTTGTGACAACCCGCCCAGGAAAATACCGTACTATCACCTAAACCAATCCACTTTGGTCATTAAGCAATAATAATGTATCATCCTGTCGTTAGTTGCTGGGTTAACGCCCGGTGAAATCACTTACATAGCAACAAGGATCGACATATATGCATTAAAACTCACGCGAAGGCGAGTCCAGAGTACGACACATGATTAACATCCCACACTACCCCGAAGGGTTTAATTATTACAAACCGAAGTCATTGACCTGATAACGAAGTTAAGAGTTTCGAAAACAGCGGAATTAAACTAAACGGCATGAGGAGCATCACAAGAGGCCTGCCATGATGCCTTCATTCATCGTCTTCCACCCACTCCAGCTCCCAGCCAGGCGGGATCTCTCCAGGCCACACATCAGCAAAAGCATTACCTGGAACAACATATTATAGCAAGGCTGAGTATACTAATACTCAGCAAGACTTACCCGTCGGTGACAGCTACATCACCAACTCTAGACCTGAAAGGCTTTTTGGCCACTGGGGATTCTTTTGCTAAAAAGCAACAAAGAGTATGTCCTTACTTTCAAGATTTTAGCACAGATTCTAGTTGATTACTCTTTTCTAAATGAGCAAGCTATTGCAAGCACAAGTTGTGCAATACAATTAATCAAGCATAAATATTCACAAAGTTCCATCATTAGGGATACCATGGCCAGTCAGATAAGTAGTCTCAGATAACGGTGAGAGGCCGACAATCGATTGATTTAAACCTTGCAAGGTAGACCCAAACAAATGGGAGGCGCCCTCACTACGAGTTCACCAACCAGGCGGTTCCCGTCATTCCTCGGATTGGGATCAGATGTTACAGTCTTAAGTACAGGGTTTACTGGGCTACGCCACCAAGGTCGCCCAGTCTCACGCATGTACTCAGGTGGCGAGCCCGGGGCCGCAACCCTAAGATTAGTAGCGCAAAGTTCCCGCACCGCCTCATTTAGGTACTAGGCTTATCGTGCCCATTTCCGACAAGTGTTTAGTACGTTCAAACACTTAACCCACGAAAGCCATTGGACCGGAGCCCACATCCCATACTCTTACCACATGAGCAATCCATTTATAAAGATCTTATGATTCCAACATAAGAACCTATTCTCGCGAGTGACAAGTATCACTCGACTTGTAACGGTCCTATAGCATAGCAGCTATCGACCTAGCATAGTAGTAAAAGACATAGGTACCTAGGGATAAATGCATCTAGGGTTTCATCTCAACTCCTGAACGTAAATGCACAAACATCCATAGATAGTTGCATAAATTTCCAAAAACACTTAGGTTAATGCACCGGGGCTTGCCTTCGTCAGCAAAGTTAGCCTGGGGGTCCTCGGTGTCCTCGCTCACTTCCACGTACTGCAGCTCCGCGTCAGCTCCCCCTTCCTCGGCTTCCGGCACGAGTGCGTAGTTACCGTCAGGGAGTTCTACACGGAATGCAATACCGGGTTCAGGTGGAGTGAGAGATTAATTATTATATCCAACTCTTGTTGGCCATATTCACCTTGACAAACATTTAATTAGTAATTCTTTTCATTAAAGTCATTATATGTGAGGTTTATTCTTTTAATCTTTTCAATAGTGACTGTGCACATATTTAAGCAAATGACACTATTAAATCACACAAAACGGCAAGGGTGTATTGTGTAGCCCCTAATTAAACTAACCATCATGTTAATAAAGTTATTAAGGAAGTAAAGGTGATTTTTCCAATTAAACTTAATAGAAGGCTTAAATGGATTTCAAACTTTCAACTATGAAATAAATTATAAAAACAGAGCCAAAGGTATATTGCTGGTCCTAGGGACCCAAACATACCACTGGTCCAAGGTTTGAATTTAAAAGAGCTATAAAACCTATATATCCAAAAATAGCATTTCCTAGCTATATATATTATGAGAAATGCATAAATGAATAAACAAAGCACTTCTGCACCCCAACTCAATCCTACAACATCTCTGTCCTAAAACAAGCCTAGGAAACCAGCATGCACATCAACATCACATTTGAAATTTGAACTATGCATTTAAATGTAAATCTAAGCATAAATCAAGATTAAATACTTCTAAAAGAGATAAAATCATGATAAATACAGGAAAGTTGAATCTAGGCATAACATGAACATAGCCACAAGTTGAGCACAAAAATCTATTTCCATTTTGCTACAAAAAATCATTAAGGCAGAAATAGCATAAAGGCAAAATAAATCATATAAAAAGATCTGTTCAGCAACTTTGTGCAAATTTTTGCCCAGAGCCTAAAAATGATATAACTAGCAACATATCCAAAATTTAGCTCCATAACCTTTCTAGATTTTGAAATACAGCAAATAGGTGTCAAACTAAATTTGAATTTTCATTCAAAATCTATAAGTCAAAACTATGGTCATACTTTGTAGAAGTTGTAGGTCTAGTCTCACTGAACCCAACAAAATTGGTTTTGCATTTTTCTGATTTTTCTACGAATTTCTAGGATTTTTCCAAGGTACTGGACTAAGTTGCTAGGAAACTAAGTTAAAGAGTCTTACAACTAGGTCCCTAGTTCACAAATAGGTCCCCGAACCTTCACAACCGTACCCTCCGGCGGCGGGGTGAGCTCGCCAGCGGCGAACTACGGCCGGAGGAGATGAACAAGCGGCACAGGGCTTCGATTGAACTCACCACGGACCGATTGGTGGTGGTGGCGCGGCCTGCGGTGGCTCCGGCGAGCGGCGGCGGCGAGACCGCGGCAGCGCGGCCGCCTCGGCTCGAACTCCGGCGAGCGCAGGCGTAATGCGGGGCAACAAGCGGTCATGCGAGCTTCGCTAGGTCCTAGGGGAGGTGTTGAGGAGCTTGGCCGGTGGCGGGATAGGGCGGAGGTGCTCGTTCACCGCGGCGGCAGCAATGGCGGGCGGCGGAGGGCGTGTGTGCGCGCGGAAGGAGAAGGGCTGCCTTTTATAGGCGGCCAGCGCGTGCGGGAGGTGTGTGAGCTCCGCCTCGATGCGAGGGGAGGCGAATCAAGTGGAGGCGCGTGACGTGCGAGGCGCACAGTCGTCGCCGGCGGCAATGGCGGGTGGGGGCCCGGCCGGGGCGTCAGCGGACGGCCACGCACGGGGAGGAGCGCGCCCCGAGGGGGATTTTGCTCGGGCGGCGCGCGGGCATGATGATGGTGCCGGCCTCGGGCACGCGACCGACCGGCAGGGCGAGGGGGACCCGGACGCCAAGGGGGGGCGGCGGTACGCCGGCTACCGCGTGGCGCGACGCGCCGGCGCGCGCACAAGCCAGAGCGCCCGGTGCTCCCTTTTTATTTCAACAGCCCATGTTCACAAGTGATTTTCTCCAAATTTTGAATTGAAACTTCAAAAAGTGTAGATACCAAAGTTGTAGAGGGGCTAACCATCTACAATTCTTGCAAAGGGTGGTAGGGGTTTTAAGGCTCGGTTTGACTGGGAACGCCATGCCAATATGAAGATTTTCCCAGCGCGGTCAATGAACATTTCTCTGCGTTGACCGAGTTTTTGGAGGTTTTCCCCTCAAAATTTGAAATGCCAACCTGAAGATGAAATGTTTCCCTCTAAATTCTACACAACTTTTACATTGGTAGAATTTTGAGTGTTTAGACAAAAAATGGGAGAACGTGGCCAAAGTTCTAGGGTAGGGTATTGACACTAAGGGGTTTTGACCACTTTAGCTAGGGTTTTGACCAAGGTAGCTAGTGTTGACTTGCCTAAGGTGTTCATGGGGGAGTGTTAGTGAGGTTTTCGAGGTGATGACCCAGGTTGACCATGATTTGACCATAGTCAATAGGTTTGACCAGCACTTAGGGTTAATTAAAAACCTGGGACGTCACATTTCTCCCCCGGTAGATTTCTCTGAACTGCTTCGTTTTCCTCTGGATTCCTTAGGCTAGACTCTTGTACAGACTCTGACCTCTGGATGTATGGAAGCATTCAGCGCACCGGTGATCTCCTAGTCCCTTGTGATTTTCGTGTCATTTTCAGGTCTATTTTTGGGAGTTTTCGTTCTTCGCTCGATTCGTGATTTTGGAGGCGTTTCTTGACGGATTTCTTTGAGGGGATCAAGGGTGGATGCCTTACGCATCTTTGTGTGTGATCTTGACCCCTCAAACGCCGTGGAGACCCTTCGATTCGTGCGTTTTTTGTTGGTGCCCGAGTTCATGGTGGTGGTTCGGTTGATCCGCGATTCTCGGTGATTTAGTGGCTTAGGAGTCGAGATTTTTGGGGCATAGCATCCTTGTGTGACGCTTTTCAACTCCCCCAAATCTTGTCTCAAGAGCTTTAGCCGTTTGGGAGGTCCGGTGATGGAAAGGTGGAGTTGACTCCCGAGGTCGGGCATTTTTGGTTCTGTTCGTGGCTCGCGGACAGTCCGCACGATAGCCGCGGACAGTCCGCGTGTGCTGGAGTTCGTCACGTGTTCTTCATGTTCTTGCGCGTCTTTGTTTCAATCCGGTTTGCCCCTAGGGTTTTGTTGCAAGAGGTTTGGCGGACAGTCCGCGGAGGTGTCACGGACAGTCCGCGTGGCCGAGTTCCTGGCGGACGGTCCGCGGGTCCTCCACGGACAGTCCGTATTTTCGGGGTGCGGCTCTGGTAGCTCTGGTGTTTATTTCGGACAGTCCGCGCCGTACCTGCGGACAGTCCGCCGTACCCTAGCGGACGGTCCGCCCGTACTGCACGGACAGTCCGCGCCTGGCGTTTCCAGATTGTGCCAAGTGCTTTGATTCTTGCTTTGGTGCTTCCACTCTTTGCTCCTAGGCTTCTTGGTTGATCTTCTAGGCATGTGTGTGCCTTGTTTGAAGCTTCCTTTGTGTGCACGGATTCGTGGAGTGGCAATCGGGGTATAGGCCGAGTTCGACCTTAGGGAATAATTTTTATCAGCTCCCATTCACTCTCCCCTCTCTGGTCACCCAATTCGGTCCTTCAATACCACTCAGTGGTAGTACGGTGGTATTATGTTTTTTCGGTTTTTTCTATGGGTAAAATGGTAATTTGCTCGTTGTATATTATTTAGAAAAATTTTCCTCCTCCCTCCATTCATCCCGTCACCTGTGACGCACATTTCATTTCATATATTACAACAATATCACTTTGCATTTCTGATAATACCCGTATATTACTCGTACCACCTATTAATACCACCCATACCACACAAAAAACCGGTGGTACATAATTAATCTCAACCGTCAGATCCTTACACATAGATCATTTTGTATTACATACGAGTCATTTTCAAGCGGTGTACAGGGTGGTATTGTGTACCGTAAAAAACCTCATTTAAAAACTATTTGAAATTAGACTCCTAGATAATAATAAAATTATTTACCTTACTACTCTCTCATTTATTTAACTCTAACACAATACTCACATAGACGTGTACTTGCTCAATCTAGTTTTGATTGATTTTAAGTTAGTACCTACTCTATAAACTTTTTCATCCAATAAATTAACATTTTTAATTTTTGTGTATATCATAAAAATACCCATATTTTTCTATAAACTTGATCAATTTAGAAAAAATTGACTTATTAGGACAAACCTAACGTGACATGTAAAACAGATCCGAGGGAGGAATAGTGTAAGAAATCGACAATTTAGTATAAAATGTACATTTGTGTATATTTTCAATGAACGTGATTTCGATTCAAGTTTAGAGTTAGAGTTACCTTAATTACGTTATTTTAAATAATGGAATTTGTGGGTAATATAATTGCAACTTTAAGGGGTTATTTAAGTTATTTTTTAAATATTAATGGGATAATGTAGTCGAAAATTTATAGGGTTATTTTACACTTTTTTTACAATGGCATAAATGGGTAATGTAAGATGAATTTTAGGAGGTTACTTTAGTTTATTTTATAGAATGGCCGCAGAGGTGGGTAAGATGAAAATTGAGAGGTTACTTTAACTTAGTTTCTTTTATATATATAAGATGGAGGTGTATAATTTAGATATATATAGATTTAGGGGTTGCTTTAGGCTACTTTCATAATGAAATAGGTGGGTAATTTGAGTCTATTGATTGATGGTTAGAAGTTTTGCTTTTTTTCAAAGAATTTCTAAGATTTCTCTTTTTTATACGTTCATCTAGAATCGTGGGTGGCTTTATTACCTGGAGGTTTAGCAAGATGTTTGGTATACGTGGCGGAGATCAACTATATTCTATACATGTGAGACAGTAGGTGACGTGCCAAGTTGATGAGCGTGGACCCCTGGATTAACAGAAAATCAGCATGCTCATCATCTCGCCCGATTCCATCAGATTACGTTTTTGTTTGGTGCCGGCCCGTGACTTGAAAGCGCATGCCCCACACCAGAATGTCCGGCCGGAGTCGGGTTTAATATTTTTATTGCCGCGTCGTACTCGTACATGCATGCAGCAAATGATGAAACATGGATCATAAATTAAACCGTGTGTGTACGTACGTGTCACGTACACTCATGCAGCAAATGAAGCATGGATGGATGGAACTTTAAGTCAAATTTGACAACGTTCAAAATTAGCAGTCGGTTGATGTTACGTAACGTGTGTTCTTCCACTGCTGGTTCCAAACTAGGCACTATGTTTATTTTAGTACCGCGGCACTAAACCATCAGTAGTGACACACTACCGTCGGGGGCGAAGCTAGAGCAAGTCAAAGAGAGGTGCCTTTCTCTTAGAGATGTGAAGATTTAATCTGCAAAAATAATGAAAATTTGTTTGTACTCCCTCCTTTCACTTTTATAAGGCACGCATGCATGTCAAGGTTCAAACTTTGTAATCTTTGATCACTAATTTGACTATTAATTTTTTATTTTTATGATGTAAATTTTATATGGTTAGGTTTGTGATCAAATATACTTTATCATGATTATAAGTTTATAACCATAAGAAATATAATATATGATAAATGAATGATCAAAATGTTATATGGAAGACCGTGTTGTGTTCTACTATTGCTTTATAAAAGTAGAAGGAGGGAGTAATAGTGATTTTTCAAGTTTTCTTGGGGGCATGCATATGGACACCCACAAGCTACTAAGTAGCTTCGCCCGTCAGCGCGCAGTGAGACGGCTAGCTAGTTTAGATCTTGGTTTGAACTCGTCGTGGCTATATGTCGCTTCTGCGACAGATAAGCCACCCGTCGCGCTGCGGGGCGCGGGTCGCAGAGGCGCAGGGGTGGCCGCGTGGGGGAGCGCGGGGTGGGCCGGTATGGTTTTTTTCATTTTTTTTTCTTTCTCTTTTCTACTTTTTAAATATTTTTTCTTTTCTTTTTTCTTTTTTATTTCTCATTTCTTATTTCTTATTTATTTTTCTTGTTTCATTTTTATTTCTTTCTTTTTATTATTCTTTTCTTTTTCTTTCTTTTAATTATTTTTTCTTTTGTTTTCTATTTCTTTTTCCTTTTTTATTTTTCTTGTTTCTTTTTTATTTCTTCTTTCTTTTTTATTTATTTATTTTTACTTTCTATTTTTATTCTTTTCTATTTCCATCTTTTTTTATTTTTTTTTATTTTCCTTTTTTATATTTCCTTTCCAAATTTTTTCTATTTCATTTTTTATTTCATTTTTTATTTCATTCTTTTTATTCTTCATTCTTTTTATTCTACTTATTTTATTTTTTTCTTATTTCTCTTTTATCTCTTTTTATTTATTTATTTATTTTCTATTTTATTTTTTTCTATTTCCATCTTCTTTATATATTTTTACTTTTTAATATTTTTTAATATTTGTTTGTTCGAGATGGGATGTAAATTTGTTTTGACTATAATAATAAGTTGTTCTGGTTATAATAATATCTTGTTCGGGTTATAATAATAACTTCTTCTGTCTATAATAATAATTTATTCTGACCATTTGTTCTGATTTGTTCTGACACTACATTTTATTTTTGTTCGAGATAACAAACAAACTTGTTCTGGCTATAATAATAAATTGTTCCGGCTATATAATATCTTGTTCTAACTATAATAATTTATTCCGTCTGTAATAATAATTTGGTCTGACACTTGTTCTGATTTGTTCTGACACTTTATTTATTTTGTTCGGAATGACATACAAACTTGTTCTACTTATAATAATATCTTGTTCTGACAGTTGTTCTGACACTTCATTTGTTTTGTTCTAGCTATAATAAAATATATAACCTTAATTAAAAAAATACGAATAAAAAAAGTTTGTCAAAACATAGTCAAGTGAGATCTTATTTTGAAGATCTCCGTACAAGAAATCATACATCAATCCTGCGGCCCCCACCCCCGCGCGCTGGCGTGACGGGTGGTTTTTTTTGTCGCCGAAGCGATTACTAGATGTGCCCGTTTGAACTAGCGGTAGTATACATAAATCCTCTATCTCTCACGTATGCGTGCCACAATTCTATTTCTAATGTATGTCCCCTATTAAAATTGAAATCAAGAGCATATCCAGCGTATGTGCGCCCCACATCGTTCAGACAAGCACGCGCGCTTGCACACCACCACCACCTATAGGTATCAATGGCCAAACAAGCCGCCCGGCTCGGCACTAGCACGGGCACGACAGAGCACAACACGATGACCGTGATGTGTCGTGCCGTGTGTGATAGTGCTGTCGTGCTCAATCATGAGCACGGGCACGACACTAAACGCGTTTGAGCGTGCCGGCCCGGCACGGTGGCACAGCAGGCACTGAAATCACAGATCAAACAATCGAAGAGAAATCATCATAAAATTCATCAAAAAATCATCGATCTATCACACACAAATCCATCCAAAATGAATCTATTAAGACCTACACACACAAATCCATCAGCGCGGCCGACGTGGCTCCTAGAGGGCGGAGGAGATGCCGGCGCGGTGGCCGGCCCTGCTCCCACGGCGGTGCGGTTGCCAGCCCTTCAACTACGGGTGGAGGAGGCTGACGCGGCCGCCAGCTAAGCTCCCGGCTCTCGCAGGCGGTGGAGGTGGCGTGCAGGGAAGAGAGCGAGTGGGTGCAGGCCAGGCGCTAGAGTAGAAGAGTGAAGGGCGGCAGCGGGACTAGTCGGTGTGAGGGAGGAGGGAGGTTGAGGGAGTTGCTGATATTTATATATGGTGTAACACCCTAAATTTGCTCTTTTGCATTTTACTAAAATTTATTAGAAATTATAGAATTTATTTTGAGCTTGTTAAGGATTTAAGGATTTGCTAAAGTTTAATGTGATTTATAGGCATTTAAATGTTTTCCAAAATTTAATTAATGAATTATAGGAGTTTATTGTGGCATTCATGCTGATGCATCATTTTTTATTGTTGGAATTCAAATTTGAATTTGACTTCAAGTGTTTGATTTCTTTTCAAAATAGCAAAAGTCTTTTCTTTCTCTCTCCCTTCTCCTTTTCTCTTTTGGCCTTTCCTGCTTTTAGCCCAACAAGCAAAGTCTGGCGCCGCCCCTTGATTTCTCCCTTGCCGCTCGCGTTTTTGCGCCGTAGTGGCCCAGCACCGGCCCAACAAGCCAGCCCAGTAGCCTGCTTCGCTCTGTCTCGCCGACAGGTGGACCCCAGCGGTCATCCCCCTCCTCTGGTCGCGTCCGTGCCCGAGTTCGAGCTCGAGTCGACCCCGACCGCGCCCGTCTCCGCCTTGCGCCGCATCCCGCGCCCCTCCTGGCCTTGAGCCGCACGTCATGGCCGCCTCCCACGCCTATTTAAGTTGCGCTGCACCCCCCCTATCCTCTTTTCTGCCCTAGTTCAGCAAGCACCAAACCCGCCGGTGCTCAAACCCTAGGTTACGGCCGCCGCCGTCGATCCGCTCGGCCGTCGACTTCCCGTTGGCCCAAGCACCCTCTGGAGGTTCACAAGGAGGTAAGGAGGCCTCATGTGCCGCTTGTGGACGTTCTCGTGCACTACAGCGCCCAGACGAGCACGACGGAGTACGTGCGCTGCCGCCATCCGCCTCTCTCAGCCGCGTGCCGCCGTCGCCGCGTCTTCCGCCGCACGGACCCCGTGGTTGAGTTCGCCGCACCGCCAGCTCACCCTAGGAGCAAACAGCGTCGCGAATGTTGCCCCCTAGCTCGAGATCGATTCTCGCCGGTAAAGCTCCGCCGTGCGCCGCCGCCTGCGCCGCCGTGTGTTGTCGCCGTCGCCGCCAGCCGTAGATCCGACGACGAACGGCTCAGATGAGTCAAACCCCGCCGGCGTACCGGTCAACAGGGTCGAACCCGCTGTGCCCCGTCTCTTTTGCTAAAGAGTCCTCCGAGTTTTCCTGTTTTATGATTAGGTCCTTCCACCATTTTAAAACCCTTACAACTAGGTCCTGTTTTTCTTTGTTTTAGCCCCGAGTTTTCTAGATTTCACGCCCGAGGTCCGGCCCTGTAGTTTTACACCTTAGACCCTAGGTTTTTACGCGTAATTATGTTTTAGGCCCTAGTTTCTTGCAGATAAACCCCTAGAAGTTTAGTTTTCCTGCAGAAAAGCCCCTGAACCTTGTATAGCTCATATCTTTTGCGTTTTAGCTCCGTTTTCAGCATTCTTTATGTCCACGGGTTCGTATCGACGAGTAGAATAGTTCAGTGCAGCTTTTGTTCCTGTTTGCAATGATTGGTGAATTGTTTCTTATTTTATTGTATTGCTCATTTGCATGTGAATGTGTGATGCGTAGAGAACGAGCTATTCGTGGCATTTTCAGAAGGAGAAAACTTTGAAGACTCTGAGCAGTTTCCGGATCTTGTGGAAGGCAAGTGTCCTTGATCATTCCCGCTTTGTCCTATTTAAACATGCATTTAATCACTGTATTTATTTTAATGCTTTGCATTAATTTTGATAGGTTCCTATTAAGGACGATGAGTAGAATCTTTTGACCTTTGCCTTGTAACCGGGTTGCTTAATTAATCTTGATGGTAGATTTTGCTTAGTTTGCTCAACTGGGTTGGTAATGCACAACATGGATACTACTTTTATACTCTATGTTCCTTTATGATGATTTAATTGAAAGACCATATTTATTAATTGGAATATGGAGCGACCACCCATGACAATAGCGCAACCACAAGGCTATATGGCTCTGGCTTGGCTAAATAATTAGAAACCTTGATGTTGGGGTGACCTTACCTGATAAGGGCAAGGGGGGTGCCAGTGGGGTATAGACTCGCTCTAGTAGGGAGTTGGGCTTTGCTAAGACACAGTACCTACTAGGGGACTTTATACTCTGCAACGACTCGGAACCTTCACAGGTTGCTTCGCATTGGGGAATCTTTGTAAAGGTCTCGTAGCGTCCCTATGCAATCACACCTCGGCAGTGTGGTATGATGCCTGATCAGCATCGCGTGGTTGGGTTTAAAGTATATGAACTTTTACGCGACTTGTGGGTAAAGATGTACAACCTCTACAGAGTGTAAAACTAACCGGTTAGCCGTGCTCACGGTCAAGAGTGGCCTGGACCCTCACATGAGTAATTTATGGAAGTTGAAATTAATTTGTTGAATATACTTTATGTTGTTGATGCTCTACATTAATTGTGGGATGGTATATACTTATACATTATTAGTAATCAGGTAATAATAAAATTTGACCAACTAAAATGCTGAAGTGCTTAAACCCTTTGGCCATCCACATATACAGCCTTGCATGTTTATTATGATATTCTCCCCTTGCTGAGTACGGCATGTGCTCACACTTGTTTTATTATTGCAACTACACAACCCGGATTGCTGCTCGGACTTGAAGATTTTTTAGAAGTACTAGGCGTATGTGCCACCAGTCAGCTGCCTGTGGAGTTACCGTCTGAAGATCTGCTGCTAGTTGTTCGCTCTGATGATATGTTTATGAGACATTCGTTCATGTAATGGTTATAATATTCTCCTTTGCACTTTGGCACTGTATTTGGTATTCACTGAGTCATTACGTGTGTGTAACTTGATCCTGGTGCACATGTAATTTAAGCATCTGGTTTTGGCTTTAAAACTGGGTGTGACAAAGTGGTATCAGAGCCGTGTTGACTGTAGGACGTTAGCCTAGTTAGAAAATGGTCGGATTTAAGGACTATAATATCTTAGACGCCAATCTCACTCCATGTTATGCTTTAATTCTTCTTTGAGTAATATTCTTATCCTTGTTTTTACCCCATCCTTGATAATCTACTTTTTCTCCATCTTTCCTTGGCTAATCTATTCACTCTATGTTTTCTTGTTCTTGCTATAAGGAATCTTTAGCGTTGCTCTACTCCCTCTAATCTTTCTCTATCTTCACTCTACCCCCGTTTATAATTGTACTCCGTTCTCAGTAATCCAGTGACTCCATCATGTTCAATCCAAAGATCTTCCTTAATAGGACATAGGAGCTTTAAGTTCATTCTTAGTATAATCGATAGATGCGAACGTCTTAGCATGTGCTTAGTTTAGAAGTGTGCTTGAATGCTTGATCTTGTGATAAATACTTGATTTGGATCTTTATTTTGAGTGCGGTGTGTTGTGGACTAACGACCACAACGACATCGGTTTTAGTAGCTAGGTTGTTTAGTTGGGGCTTAAGTCTTTCTCAACAACTCTAATCTTATATAATCTCAGTCCTTTATCTATCTTCCTTTAACTATCAAACAAATCTTGTTGGTACAAAATCTGTTCACGCAGCTCTCTGATACAACAGCAATGTTTTAATTTTATCTTGAGTTGCAGAACTCCGATTGACATGAAACCAGTTGGGTTAGTTTCAGAATTTTATGGGTTAATTTCTGTCAAAAACTCAGCAATATTAGATATGTATTCTGGGAGACACATACAAATTAGTGAAGCATCCAGAATCTGTCAACACTACCTTACACAGTTGTCTTGTTTATTTTATATCTCGAGTTGTAGAACCCCGATTGAGGTCATTCCAGTTGGATTCATTTCATAATTTCAAACTCCCTGTTTTGGTAAAGTTTCATAATTTATGGATATAAGCACAAAGAGTTACACCTGATTTGTTGGGACCAACATAATCGGTCTTAATCTGGAAGTTTATGTTGTTACATCTCTCGGAGTTATCTCTTGTTCTAGTATCTAAATCCCATGATCCTAACACTTGCATGGTGAACACTAGGTCTGGACCAGGAGTTAATCAGCTCTAGTGACCCATCAAAGGAGGAGTGGTAGTCCCGACAACACTCAACAACAGGGTCAGATGGATCCAGCGATGCAGCAGTTCCTGGCAGCACAGATGCAGCTTCTCCAGAATATGTCCACCAGCATGGCAAACATGCAGGTCCAGATAAACTAGAACTTGAACCAGAATCAAACGCCTCGGGACAAGCATCGAGAGTTTATGAGCCATGATCCCCCGGTATTCTCTCATGCAGCTGATCCTTTGGAGGCAGAGGATTGGCTGAAGACAGTGGAGAAGATGCTCACCATTACGCAGTGCACTGATAGGGAGAAGGTCTTGTATGCTTCAGGTCGACTTCGTGGAACAGTGTCAGCTTGGTGGGATACCTACATTGCTACTCATGCCACCCCTGATGCTATCACTTAGTAGGAGTTCACCACCAGCTTTAAGAGCCACCATATACCTGCCAGCCTTATGAAGTTAAAGAAGAAGGAGTTCCTGGCTCTCAAGCAGGAAGAGATGTCAGTGATAGAGTACATGGACAAGTTCGTTGAGTTGTCTCACTATGCTCTTGAGGATGTTGCTGATGATGAGAAGAAGCAGGAGCTATTTTTGGATGGGTTAGCTGGACCACTCCAGTACCAGCTTATGTCTCACACCTTTCCATCCTTCCAGGATCTGATAGACAAAGCCATTGGCTTGGAGCATAAGCGCAGAGAGTTGGTAGAGCTGAAAAGGAAAGCCGCCACCCTTATGCAATCTGGGAGTAACACTCGCCCCCGTTTTAGTCCACCACAAGAGACACCACTTCATTCTGAAGGTCTGAGTGAGAACTTTGGGCAGCAACAACAGTTTCAGCAGCCAGTGCAGCAGACTCCACGTCGTGGTTTTCACCAGGACTGTCAAATAGTACCAGTTGGCACCCCAATGAGGAGTAACGCTCCAGGAGGTACCACTTGCTTCAAGTGTGGAGAAGTTGGGCATTATGCAAATGCGTGTCCCAAGAGGAATGCTCCCAACACTCCGGTGCAGAGTTAGCAGATGCAGCAGGTAAGGAATGGGAGCTAGACCCCACAGGGAAACAAGAGACAACACAGCTAGGCACGTGGCAAGGTGAATCACATGAGTGTTGAGACCGCTCAGGAGAACCCACGAGTGGTGCTCGGCATGTGTCTTGTCAATTCCACCCCCGCCTCAGTTTTATTCAATTCAGGAGCATCTCATTCTTTCGTTACTTCTCAGTATGTAGCTAAACATAACATCTCCATGAGCACCATGCCACGACCTATGATAGTTAGTTTAGCAAAAGGGAATATGAAGGCACTATATATGTGTAATAATGTCAACCTTCAGATTTTGGAGAAGGATTTCTGGGCTAATCTCATAGTGTTGGATTCTAATGGCATTGATGTGATACTCAGAAGGGGATGGTTAAGCAAGTTTGATGGAGTAATTCAGTGTGCCAAGAAGTCAGTTCTTCTCACGAGTTCAGATGGGGAAAAGATTGAATTTCCGGGTGATCTACCTTCAAAGACAGATGTTACAAACCAATTGAGTGGTAAATCTTTGGAGGATATCAAGGTGGTGTGTGAATATCCAGATGTATTCCCAGATGATCTACTGGGTATGCCACCTGACCGAGATGTTGAGTTTGTTATTGATTTGTTACCTGGCACTGCCCCTATTTCTAAGCGTCCATATAGAATGTCTAGCGATCAATTACTTGAGCTTAAGAAGCAGATTAAGGAGTTATTGGAAAAGGGATTCATTCGTCCTAGTTCATCACCTTGGGGGCACCGGTTATCTTTGTGGAGAAGAAAGATGGTACTCAGAGGATGTGTGTGGATTACAGATCGCTTAATGATGTCACCATCAAGAATAAGTATCCATTGCCCCGTATTGAGGATTTGTTTGATCAGATGAGAGGTGCTAAGGTATTCTCAAAGATTGATTTGTGTTCTGGTTATCATCAGATGAAGATCAGATTATCAGATATTCCTAAGACTGCATTCACCACTAGGTATGGAATCTATGAGTATACAGTCATGTCTTTTGGATTGACTAATACACCTGCCTACTTTATGTATCTGATGAATAAGGTGTTTATGGAGTATCTAGGTAAGTTCGTTGTGGTGTTCATTGATGATATTTTGATATACTCTAAGAATGAGGAGGAACATGAGGAGCACCTAAGGCTTGTGTTGCAGAAGCTTAGAGAACATCAGTTGTATGCTAAATTCAGCAAGTGTGATTTCTGGTTGAAGGAAGTCTCTTTTCTTGGTCACATCATCACCGATGGAGGCATTCCAGTCGATCCTAGCAAAGTTAGTGATGTGTTGAAGTGGGAACCGCCTCGAACAGTCAAGGAGATCAGGAGTTTTCTTGGCCTTGCAGGGTATTATCATCGATTCATTGAAGGATTTTCTAAGCTAGAGAAGCCTCTCACATCATTATTAGAGAATGATAGAGAATTCAAATGGACTGATGCATGTCAAGCAAGTTTTGAGGAGTTGAAGAAGAGGTTGACCACAGCTCCAGTGCTAGTGATGCCAGATCTGCAGAAGAGTTTTGATATCTATTGTGATGCATCTCGACATGGTCTTGGTTGTGTTCTTATGCAGGAGGGACATGTTATAGCCTATGCATCTAGGTAGTTGAGGAAGCATGAGTTGAATTATCCTACACATGATCTAGAGTTGGCAGCTGTGGTACATGCTTTAAAGATTTGGAGGCATTGCGTTATGGGAACCAAGTGCCAAATTTATACTGATCATAAGAGTCTGAAGTACATTTTCACTCAGAAGGATTTGAATCTGAGGCAAAGTCGCTGGTTAGAGCTGATCAAGGATTATGATTTGGAGATACACTATCATCCTGAGAAGGTAAACTTGGTTGCAGATGCATTGAGTCAGAAGGGACAAGCCAACATGGCATTAGCATTCCAGTTGCCTGATGAGTTAATGAAGGAGTTTGAGAAGCTCAATTTGGGGATGGTTTCTCATACTCAGGGAGTTACCTTAGAAATAGAATCTACCTTGGAGCAGGAGATACGTAAAGGACAATTGGAGGATACAGAGATTAAGGAAATCAAGGAAACTATGGAGAAAGGTAAAGCTCCAGATTTCACAGAGGATGATCAGGGAACTATATGGTTTAGAAACCGGATTTGTGTGCCAGATGTGGGAGATCTTAGGGAGACTATCCTAAGAGAGGCTCATGATTCAGCTCATTCCATTCACCCAGGTAGTACTAAGATGTACCAGGATCTCAAGCAGAGGTATTGGTGGTATGGGATGAAGAGAGATGTTGCCGCTCATGTAGCTTTGTGTGACACCTGTCATCGAGTTAAAGCTGAGCATCAGAGGCCAGCTGGATTACTTCAACCATTGAAGGTGCCTGAATGGAAGTGGGAAGAGATTAGTATGGATTTCATAGTGGGATTGCCACGAACACCAGCTGGGTATGATTCTATATGGGTAATAGTGGACCGATTGACGAAAGTAGCTCACTTCATTCCAGTGAAGACTACTCACTTAGGTGCTAGACTGGCAGAACTATATATGTCCAAGATCGTGTGTTTGCATGGTGTACCTAAGAAGATAGTGTCTGATAGAGGTACACAGTTCACATCTCGTTTTTGGGAAAAACTTCATGAGTCCATGAATACGAAGTTGAATTTCAGCTCAGCTTATCACCCACAGACGGATGGACAGACTGAGAGGACTAATCAGATTCTAGAGGATATGTTGAGAGCCTGTGCTCTGAAGCATGGAGGAAGTTGGGATAAGAGTCTGCCATATGCTGAGTTCTCCAATAACAATAGTTATCAGGCAAGTCTAAAGATGGCACCTTTCGAGGCACTGTATGGGAGAAAGTGTAGAACTCCATTGTATTGGAGTGGGACAGGAGAGAGTCGGTTGTTTGGAACTGACATCATTAAGGAGGCAGAAAGGCAAGTTTAGATCATCAGGGATAACTTGAGAGCCGCTTAGTCTAGGCAGAAGAAGTATGCTGACACGAAGAGGAGAGACGTGGTTTTTCATGAGGGCGATTATGTGTATCTCAAAGTATCACTGATCAGAGGTTTACGCAGATTCAAGGCTAAAGGGAAGTTGTCACCTTGATTTATCGGACCCTTTAGAATCTCTGAGAGAGTGGGAGAGGTAGCTTATAGATTGGAGTTGCCAAATCAGCTCTCGGATGTGCATGATGTGTTCCATATCTCTCAGTTAAAAAAGGGCTTTCAACCGCATGATAAAGAGCCATTACTTATTGGACGGATTGGAAATTAAGGAAGAACTCACCTATACTGAACATCCTATCAAGATCTTGGATACTTTAACACGGGTTACAAGGAATCGGGTGATTAAGATGTGCAAGGTGCAGTGGAGTAATCATGCAGAGGATGAGACAACATGGGAAAGAGAGGATGAATTGAAGGAAGATTATCCCCATCTCTTCGATGATTCATCCGAATCTCAAGGATGAGATTCTTCTTAAGGGGGTAGGATTTGTAACACCCTAAATTTGCTCTTTTGCATTTTACTAAAATTTATTAGAATTTATAGAATTTATTTTGAGCTTGTTAAGGATTTAAGGATTTGCTAAAGTTTAATGTGATTTATAGGCATTTAAATGTTTTCCAAAATTTAATTAATGAATTTATAGGAGTTTATTGTGGCATTCATGCTGATGCATCATTTTTTATTGTTGGAATTCAAATTTGAATTCAAGTGTTTGATTTCTTTTCAAAATAGCAAAAGTCTTTTCTTTCTCTCTCCCTTCTCCTTTTCTCTTTTGGCCTTTCCTGCTTTTAGCCCAACAAGCAAAGTCTGGCGCCGCCCCTTGATTTCTCCCTTGCCGCTCGCGTTTTTGCGCCGCAGTGGCCCAGCACCGGCCCAACAAGCCAGCCCAGTAGCCTGCTTCGCTCTGTCTCGCCGACAAGTGGACCCCAGCGGTCATCCCCCTCCTCCGGTCGCCGTCAAGGCCGCCTCCCGCGCCTATTTAAGTTGCGCCGCACCCCCTATCCTCTTTTCTGCCCTAGTTCAGCAAGCACCAAACCCGACGGTGCTCAAACCCTAGGTTACGGCCGTCGCCTTCCCGTTGGCCCAAGCACCCTCTGGAGGTTCGCAAGGAGGTAAGGAGGCCTCATGTGCCACTTGTGGACGTTCTCGTGCACTGCAGCGCCCAGACGAGCTCGATGGAGTACATGCTCCGCCGCTGTCCGCCTCTCGCAGCCGCGTGCTGCCGTCGCCGCGTCTTCCACTGCACAGACCCCCTGGTTGAGTTCGCCGCACCGCCAGCTCGCCCTAGGAGCAAACCGCGTCGCGAATGTTGCCCCCTAGCTCGAGATCGATTCTCGCCGGTGAAGCTCCGCTGTGCGCCGCCGCCTGCGCCGCCGTGTGTTGTCGCCGTCGCCGCCAGCCGTAGATCCGACGACGAATGGCTCAGATCAGTCAAACCCCGCCGGCGTACCGGTCAATAGGGTCAAACCTGCCGTGCCTTGTCTCTTTTGCTAAAGAGTCCTCCGAGTTTTCCTGTTTTATGATTAGGTCCTTCCACCGTTTTAAAACCCTTACAACTAGGTCCTGTTTTTCTTTGTTTTAGCCCCGAGTTTTCTAGATTTCACGCCCGAGGTCCGGCCCTGTAGTTTTACACCTTAGACCCTAGGTTTTTATGCGTAATTATGTTTTAGGCCCTAGTTTCTTGCAGATAAACCCCTAGAAGTTTAGTTTTCCTGCAGAAAAGCCCCTAAACCTTGTATAGCTCATATCTTTTGCGTTTTAGCTCTGTTTTCAACGTTCTTTATGTCCACGGGTTCGTATCGACGAGTAGAATAGTTTAGTGCAGCTTTTGTTCCTGTTTGCAATGATTGGTGAATTGTTTCTTATTTTATTGTATTGCTCCTTTGCATGTGAATGTGTGATGCGTAGAGAACGAGCTATTCGTGGAATTTTCTGAAGGAGAAGACTTTGAAGACTCTGAGCAGTTTCCGGATCTTGTGGAAGGCAAGTGTCCTTGATCATTCCCGCTTTGTCCTATTTAAACATGCATTTAATCACTGTATTTGTTTTATTTCTTTGCATTAATTTTGATGGTTTCCTATTAAGGACGATGACTAGAATCTTTTGACCATTGCCTTGTAACCGGGTTGCTTAATTAATCTTGATGGTAGATTTTGCTTAGTTTACTCAACTGGGTTGGTAATGAACAACATGGATACTACTTTTATACTCTATGTTCCTTTATGATGATTTAATTGAAAGATCATATTTATTAATTGGAACATGGAGCGACCACCCAGGACAACAGTGCAACCACAAGGCTATATGGCTCTGGCTTGGCTGAATAATTAGAAACCTTGATGTTGGGGTGACCTTACCTGATAAGGGCAAGGGGGAGCGCCAGTGGGATATAGACTCGCTCTAGTAGGGAGTTGGGCTTTGCTAAGACACGGTACCTACTAGGGGACTTTATACTCTGCAACGACTTGGAACCTTCGCGGGTTGCTTCGCATTGGGGAATCTTTGTAAAGGCCTCGTAGCGTCCCTATGCAATCACACCTCGGCAGTGTGTATGATGTCTGATCAGCATCGTGTGGTTGGGTTTAAAGTTCTATGAACTTTTACGCGACTTGTGGGTAAAGATGTACAACCTCTGCAGAGTGTAAAACTAACCGGTTAGCTGTGCTCACGGTCAAGAGCGGCCTGGACCCTCACATGAGTAATTTATGGAAGTTGAAATTAATTTGTTGAATATACTTTATGTTGTTGATGCTCTACATTAATTGTGGGATGTTATATACTTATACTTTATTAGTAATCAGGTGCTAATAAAATTTGACCAACTAAAATGCTAAAGTGCTTAAACCCTTTGGCCATCCATATATACTGCCTTGCATGTTTATTATGATATTCTCCCCTTGTTGAGTACGGCATGAGCTCACGCTTGTTTTATTATTGCAACTACACAACCCGGATTGCTGCTCAGACTTGAAGATTTTTTAGAAGTACTAGGCGTACGTGCCACCAGTCAGCTGCCTGTGGAGTTACCGTCTGAAGATCCGCTGCTAGTTGTTCGCTCTGATGATATGTTTATGAGACATTCGGTCATGTAATGGTTATAATACTCTCCTTTACGCTTTGGCACTGTATTTGGTATTCACTGAGACATTACGTGTGTATAACTTGATCCTGACACACATGTAATTTAAGCATCTGGTTTTGACTTTAAAACTGGGTGTCACATATGGTTGGTTGTGGGCTTAAATAAATGGGCCATAATCGGACCAGCCCATTTAACCGTGTTGTGCCCATACCGGCACTACGGGCCGAATTGGCGGCCCAGGCACTGACACTATGGCGGACCGTGCCAGGGAGGCAGGCACTGGCACTATCGACTTCGTGCCGTGCCCAGGATAGTACTAGTGCCGGCCCATCATGTTAGCGTCAAATAGCCATCGTATAGGCTGTTTTTTTTTAAGAAAAGCTTCCCGGCTAGTAAGTAGAGGAGAGAGAGAGGGGCGTCGTATATGTTTTTTTAGGGGTGCACCACACTACTTAGAGAGGCGTCGTATATGTGTACACATTTGAAACATATGGGCCAGGATTTCGTCCTATGGCCCTAACGAGGTGCGTCATGCACATGGGCCTGAATCAGCAAAGGCCTGATTACTGTCAGCATTGTTATCGGAACAGAATGTACAGGACCACACAGATGATAGAGCTGATAGTCTGATTATCTCATTTAGATAATGTTGCTCGAGATTATGCTAATAAAGTTTTAATTCAAAATTTCAAACTCTAAATATAGATGTTGAAGATCCATGTACGGATGCATATAAATGGCAACGTAGTGGAAAGGCTTTTCATATAAATTGCTACTAGAGGCCGATATTTAGGGACATGCTGTAGTTTTTGTGCTTCTTAGATTCAAATGGCCTGTTTTTTTTTTCTGAGCAGAAATGGGCTGAATTTTTATCACCTTCGCAATTTACCGAGCCGCACAGATACACCGTTATATTAGGGATATATTTAACCCTGGCCACTCGGCACTCGATCGTTTATATGTCTTCAATGATGGAGAGAGTTCTCTGGTGATGTGCTCCGAGATGAATTGTTCAAATGATTAACAAAATCGTCAGGTTCCTTTATTAATCAAGGGAAATTTTAGGGTGTTTGTAATTAATGTGAGTCATCCATCTGGTGAAATCTAACGGTGGTAGTACCAGGTAGTACTAGGTAGTACCAATGGGGTAGCACCTGGTAGTACAATTTTGGTGGACCCGGTACTAGGTACTATATGGTACTACCTAATTAAATTAGCTGGTGAAAAAATATTAGTACAAGGTATTACCTGGTACTACCCGGTACTACCCAAGTACCGGAACAAAGCTCATCAATCAAAGGAGGAAAGAGAGAAATGCACCGATAATTATGTGGGGCTAAATTATTATGACGGTGCAGATTAATATAATGGGATGTCGTTGTGGTTGTAACCATTGGCTTAGAATGGGGGGGGGGGGGGCATCCATTTTAATCATGGCCACTAGATTTATATAGTGATATATATTCAAATAACCATAATTCAACTTTGCTGCATATTCTTCAGCTCTCCTAGATAATAAAAAAGGAACAAAACAATTACAATGTACACAAGTACAATGTTATTCTGGCATATGATCTGATATATCCCTACTAACCCCAAAGCTTGGCATAACTTGTAAGCTCGTCACTTTCCGCCAAAATTCCGCCCTCTTTGAAACAGTTCTTTTTTTAGAGGGTCCCTCTTTGAAACAAATTAAAACCTAACATTAGCAAGTTGAGGCCTTCAGCCACCTTTCAGAAAAGCATGAAAGCTGCACTTTTTCTTTGGTCCCCTCAATCTCTAGGCTTGTCTTGGGATTGCCACCTTCTTTGTCATGCATGCATGCATAAAGCTACGTGCTCAGCTCGATCTGCCCTCCCAGTCCCAGCCTCCCAGCCAGAAGGCCTGAGCACCAACGTCCCACATGAAACAAAAAGCTCACACATTACATTCTCCCACTCTCTCCTATAGCTCCCTAGCTATAATGTTATCCTATCCTCATTCCATCAAAACAAAGGCTATCATATCTCCACTCTTCAGCTCCTGCAGTCCCTGCTAGTTGTTACCATGCATCTCCCTCTCATTCTTTTTGACCGGTCCAAGAAGCCACAGATTATTAACTGCGTGATCAAATGAGCCCTTTTCTCCCTTTGTTCCTTTTTGTGGTAGCAAAATAGCACACCATAAAAAGAGGAAAAGGGAAGTGATAAAAGACCGAAAAGGAGTAGAGAGCACATGGAAGAAGTATCATATGGGTTTGCTGCTTCTAGGCCTTTACTGGCAACTATACACATATTTGTAAATATATATTTACATAGCAGCTGCAAGGTCATGATGCTTCATGCAAAGGAGATGGAAATCACAACCAATTCCTTGGATCCCAAAACCATGCATGCATGCATGATTAACCACTCTGCTATCTCCAGCTACCACTCTATACATTTGCTGACATATAAAAAATATATACTATACACCTGATGGAGATGTAGCATGTAGTAGCTGCCTAGATACCTGGCTAGTTTGCATTGCCATGATCGTCGGTACCTAGCTAGCGAGAGATCCAAGAAGTGCTGTATGCCCTCACTTCGACGCAGCAGCTAGCAGAAGAAGCTATCATGCGTTCATCTGCTTTCGTCTTTCTTTCATATGATCGCATGAAAAGAGGCGCTGATCAAAAGAAGAAAAGGATATGGAGAGAGAGAGAGAGAGACGTAGAGGGGGCCGGTAGTCGCGCTCCTTTCTTCTCAAAAGTCTCTAGCAAAAGCCCTCTGCGACGTAGAAACTTTGTCTCTCCATGACTCGACTCGCTTCTTTTAGATATGCATACAGCTTTTGTTCAAACAAAATCCTCAACTGTTGAATCATGCATGGACATGATGACCCGGCTGATCTCTATCTATTATCGCAAATGTATATATAGCAACATTAGTCATTAGCTAATTAAATACTAGTTAATAAAAAAGTAGTTTGTAATTAACTTCATGTGCATAAATAATGCACGTAAAATATGTATAATAGCTCACCGTACCGTATATGCATGTGTAATAAGAAGGTTACCAAATTCATGGAGAGTACGTACGTCTTGAGACCATCTCCAGTAATGAAGCGGTTCTGCATCCTCAAACAACTCGAATGAAGAAAAGAGAGAGAAGAAATCCTTCACGCAGAAAAGAGAGGTTTCCAGCAGTGAGGGCATCCCGGTGCGCATCCGGTTGTGGCCGTTGGCTCCCACACCGCCTTGGATCTCTCCTCCAGCGCACCGGCGAGCTGCTCCGCGCCGACGAGTTGTGCTCGTGGAGTGCGCGGTCGCCGACCGGCTTCCCCCACCCCTCGCTTGCTCCCCTGCGCCACCACCAGCGGGCAGCGGCGGCGGGTTCTAGAAGCTTCCAGAACCCATGGCGGGCCCGTGCTGAAGCGCGATGCGCGCGGCGGTGTGCGGGGATCCGGGGAATGGCAGTCGCCTAGCGCCGGGGATCTGCGGTGGAGGGGCATTGACCCGCCGACGCCGGCGATCTGCGGAGGAGGGGCGGGGAGATCGAGGACGAGGGGCCGGTGCGGGCAGGGATGAGGGCTCCGGCGTGCCGTGGTGGGAAGATCGAAGCCGCGCCGCTCCTGCTCCATGGACGCCGACCGGAGAAGCTCAAGGCCGCCCTGCTCTGCTCCATGGATGCCGGCCGCGGGGCCCCTGCTCCGGAGAAGAGGGAGGACCGGAAGAGAGAGACGGTGGAGGGAGAGGACGCCGGAGACCGAATCAAGCGCCGCCGCGCCGCTGAATCGAGGGAGGAGCACTACTACAGAAAACATTTGTAAGAGTGCCTCCAATTTTTTTTAAGAGCGGGTCGAATTGCCGCCCGCTCCAACAAATGGTCGTGACACTGTAGCAACCGAACCCGCACCTATTAACACGTTTTCAGGTGCGGGCCACGGCGTCACCCGCACCTGAAAATGGTGAACCATTTTCAGGTGCGGGTGACGGCGTGGCCCGCACCTGAAAACGGGCATTTTTAGGTGCGGGTGACGCGGTCGTCCGCACCTGAAAATGTCACCAATTTTCAGGTGCGGACGACGGAGTCACCCGCACCCAAAAAAATCGACAAAAGGAATCTCGAGCCTGTCTTCTTCCTCCCGACAGCAACAGCGCCCGAACAGTATACCTCGGGCTGCTGTCCGAAAATCGCCAAAATACAAAAAGGAGGGGGGGGGGAGAGTTTCAAAATTTTTTCCTTGGACTTGGAGTCTAAAGGAGATTAGTTATTCTCATTTCTTTGTCTCTTTGAAGCTTTATTCATTGTTTTTTGGCTCAATAGAGATGCATTTAGGTCTAGAAAACTCCATAGGTGTGGATTAGAGCTTTTGAATCTCATTTAGCTCAAACTCTTGGGTCAAATTGTGCTATTTAGGTAGGAGAGCAAGATTATCTAGTCAATTTGAGTTTAACTTTTTGTTTAGCCATCATACATGAAGGATTAAATTTCCTAGTTTCATATGAGGAGAGAGAAGACAATTTGATTTTTTTTCTATAATGCCACAAGAATGGTATGTTTCATGAATTTGCAAAAATCTATATTTTGTATGTTTTTATTAAATACAACAAGTGTGATTATATATTGACTTAGATATTTATTATTAGGTACGGGGATAATAAGATTATTATTATCAAATGAACTTTTATGTTTACGAAATCTGGATTTAATTTTCTCGTGTCCTCTGATTCTTTCCAGAGACATGGACAGGACATGGATGTACGAAGCCCGAAGAACAAGCGAACATTTTCGTGAAGAACTTAACAAGTTTATTAAGGCCGCGGAGATTAATGTTGCGGTTGAGAAGAAAAAGGTGGTGGTTTGTCCATGCAAAAAATGCAAAAACATAAGGGTATTCAATATCAATGAAACAATTTCGATAAGGTCGCATGTGCTGATGAATGGTTTCGTTGAAAACTATATGATATGGACATCTCATGGTGAGAAAAGGAATAATAATGCACCACCTCCTCTGAATCCGCTCGAAGAAATCATGCATAATAGTGACTTTGGGGCCATGTTTGATGATATTTCTGGTGAGGGTAGCGGCGATGATGATGGTGATCATGGTCAATGCTCTGATGGTGTTAATGATATTGGTTTTGATGATGATGGTGATGGTGGCAATGATGATGACGGTTATGATAGTACCGAGGATGACGAATTGGATGACAGTGACTACCTGACCTAGTTGTTGCGTAACACCAAGGAAGAAATATTGGTTGGCAGTGCAAAGGGGTTAGAAAAGTTCGAGATAGTGAAGAAAGCAGCTGGGGAGAATGTGTACCCGCGTTCAAAGGGATGCCCAAAACATTGGACCGTACTTCGTTTCGTACTTGAGATGTTGATTTTGAAGGCCAAGCACGGCTGGTCCGATGTGAGTTTCAATGATCTGCTACGTGTGTTGGGTTGGTTGCTTCCAAAGCCGAATAAAGTGCCCACCGACACATATCGAGCAAAGAAGCTTGTGAGTCCTTTCACGATGGGCGTCGAAAGAATTCATGTATGTCCAAACCATTGTATCTTGTACCGCGGGGATACTTTCAAAGATTTGGACAAATGTCCTGTTTGTTCAGCTAGTCGATACAAAAAGAATACCAGGTCATGTGCTGAAGATGGCATAACTGTCGGGAGTAAACGGAGTAGGAAGGGTGCATCAATTAATGATGCTGCTGAGCAAGAAGACACGACTATAGGCGGTTCTGAAAAAACCGGCAAAATTCCTGCCTTGGTCATGTGGTACCTCCCTGTTGCGGATCGCCTTAGGCGTTTGTTCTCAAACCCGAAGGATGCTGAACTGATGACATGGTGGGCTTCAGATAAGCGCAAGAAGGGTGACGGGAAGCTTCGACATCCATCTGATGCTAAGCAGTGGAAGAAGCTCGATCAGAAGTATCCAGAATTAGGAGAGGAACCAAGAAACGTTCGATTTGGGCTAAGTACTGACGGAATGAATCCGTTCGGTGAAAGGACCAGCATTCATAGCACATGGCCAGTGATTTTGACAATGTACAACTTGCCAACATGGTTGTGCCAAAAGAGAAAGTACCTTTTGCTATCCACCATGATCCAAGGACCAAAGGCTCCTAGTATTGATATCAATGTTTTCCTTGAGCCTTTGATGCAAGAGATGGAAACTTTATGGAAGCAGGGTATCAAAATCATAGACGGTTTCGTAAGGAAGGAATTTACTCTAAGAGCATTATCTTTGTCACCATCAACGATTATCAAGCGTTGTTTGTGTTGTCGGGACAGGTGAAAGGTAAGACGGGATGCGCGGTTTGCATTGGTGACACCGTATGGACTTTCCTAGATGGTTCTAGAAAGGTAGGTTACCTTGGGTATAGGCGCTTCTTGGTGGAAGGGCACAGATTTCGAAGTAAAAAGTTCTATAACTATTTTAGTGACAAGGCCAACATAGGATCTGTGGCTGCAAAAAAAGATGGACACCAAATTTTGAACATGGTCAGGGCCTTCCAAGTGCCTTATGGGAAGATGACAAAACAAGGGAAGAAGAGGAACAGAGATAAGGCACCTATTGAAGGTGTGCCATTCAAGAAGATGTTGGTCTTCTACAAGTACTTGCCGTACTGGCCGGACCTCGAGGTCCGTCATGCCATCGATGGTATGCACCTGAAGAAGAATGTGTTTGGTAACACAATTGGTCTCCTGCTCGAAACATCAGCCAACACAAAGGATACCTTAAAGTCACGACAAGATTTTGTAGCAATGGATATCAGAGAAGATCTTCACCCTATCGATAAGGGTAATGGAAGATACGAACTACCACCTGCGAGCTACAATTTGACACTAGCTGAGAAGAAGGCAGTTTGTGAATCGTTACGGGGGATTAAGGTACCAAGCCGATTCTCATCGAACATTAGAAAACTAGTCTCAATGAAAGATCTCTCGCTATCAGGTTGGAACTGTCATGATGCTCATGTGATGCTTACTATCTTCCTGGCAATTGCAATTAGAGCGATTAAACCGGTATATGTGAAGATGTTAATCACTCGGTTATGTTACTTCTTCACCAAAATTTCTCAAAAGGTTATCGATGAAGATGAGTTGAACTATATCCAAGAATTTATTGCAGAGACTATGGTGCAGATGGAGATGTGCTTCCCTCTAGGATTTTTCGATATTACAAAACATCTCATGATTCACATGGTCGATCAGATATGCGCTTTGAGTCCACTTTACCAACACGAAATGTGGACCTATGAGCGTTTCATGTCAATTCTCAACCGGTTTGTTCACCCGGCTTGCCGCACTGGAAGCACGTCCGTGCTGTCCTCCTCGTGTTCACCCGGTTCTCGTGCAGCCTCTCGAACCGCCTGGTCAGCAACGCCAGCTCGTCCTCTCCAAGTACGTCGAACTCCTCGTCTGGCAAAGACATCAAAGAAGACAGAGAGTACATCCTGGAGTATGCGTTAGCGTTAGACTTAGCTCCTTTGCCACCAACGAGAGCGAGACTATGAGAATCAGTCGGGCTCTCGATCTTGGATGTCATACCACGGTCCAACTCAGCCGACTTGAGCTTCGAAACAGCTCGTTCACGGTCAAGGTGTCATACTTCTCGGACTCAAGGATAGCCTCAAACTTTCCGTCCCATACGGTACGATCCAACGAGTGCAAGAGCTTCAGGGCTCTATCATGATCATCGTATGGGAGCACGACCACATTGGCTCTCATGTTGTTCACAACGACCGTAAACCGCTGGAAAAGGGCATCGACGGACTCGCCGGGGAGATGAGTGAAGTTCTCGTACTCTCTCCGGTAAGTCGCGTACATCCGAGCCTGAACCTGAGCATTCCCAGCATGTGCATCCTTCAACTGCTCCCAAATCCTACAGGCTAAGTCCTCTGTCTGAACCCGATCGAATTCAGGCTGACACAGAGCACGAAACAAGTAGTCGACCGTCTTGTTGTTGGCTTCGAACATATCCCTCGATCCTGGAGCAAGGAAGTTAATCGGATGAACATAAGTTGTGTTCACCGTAACGTCCCAAAGGATCTGACCCTTTCCGCGGAGGAACGCTGCCATCCGCCTCTGCCACATCTGGTAGTTCTTCCCATCGAAGTGCGGAGGACCCGAACCCCATTCCTGGTACGCCATCTTTGGATCTTAGACTGGTAAGAGTCAATGAAGACCCGAACCGGCTCTGATACCAATTGAAGGACCGATTAGGCGAACCAGAGAGGGGGGGGGGAGTGAATGGGAGCCGATAAAAATTCTTCTCGAAGGAGATAGAGGCTCCAACAAGATGAACACGGCTTCCAACACACGTTTCCGACTCAACTACCCAAGTTGGCCAAGACCACGTAACCACTGGAGTGCTACTGGTCCTAGGAACCAACAACTCAACCAACCGAACCAAACACCCCAAACGCACAGCGAAAAACTGAGCAGCCTGCTGTCTGTGCCACACCGGTCAGACCGATGGCTCCTGCCGGTCAGACTGATGGCACCGATCAGACCGGTGAACTCGGCCGGTCAGGCCGGTGGTGAAGAGCAGATGCACAGCGAAGTTCCAGGAAGCCTCAGTGACTCTTCTAGGCCCTGGAACAAAAACCACCACCAAAGAACAACCTGCCAAGAAGGAAGACCCCTCACAAAACCTAGCAAGACAACTCCAAACGGGCCAAGAACTGGACAGCAGGATAACAGGACAAAACCACACGAGCACAGCAGTTCCCCGAGACAAAACCCACCAAGGGCTAGCACCAGTCAGACCGGTCGCGCCTGGGCAGCTCGGGATGAACAGCGCCCGCGAGTCAACTCCTCCAAATCCAACTCCCGATCTCCCGATTCGCTCCACGGATTCGCACAAGACTTTGGGAATAGTAGGAACACCTCATGGGCACTCCATAGCCAAGATTTGGTCCACCAAAACTCGTTGAATCAAGAGGAATCGAAGGATTTCCGCCAAGAACACTACGAACCCTAGAACCACGAAAACCCCAAAATCGAGCCCCTTTACTCACGGATTTGGAAGGAGAATCAAAGGGAAAAGAACCACGAGGGGTTCATGCATACATCCCCCACCAAATCCCAAAGAGAAAGGTCTCAAAACCGCCACAAGAAATTCGCCAAGAAAAGCCTCCGAAAATCACCAAAAAAGAGAAACGGGAAAGACACAACCAAGCTTTGAGGAACCACGCCGAATCATCTATACATACCAAATAGGTTCATACAAGGTCTAGCTTGCCGCCCGATCATCCTTCCCTCTCACAAGATCTCACCATGAAGCTCTCAAGCTAGTCCTACGAAAATCCTAAGGAAAAATAGAAAACCAAATGAGCTAGGGTTCCAAGAGATGGCTGCCATCCTCTCACCACTTGGGTTATATGGAGGCAACTGAAAGACGAAAATACCCTTACTAGCTAACTAGGGATACATGCCCCTCAAGGGCGAATTCGGAAATCTTTGTCTTCGCTCCATCGGACGGATGCCCAGCGACCGCAAACTTGCTTAGCCTCGACGCAAGCCTTGCGATCCCGACGTGTGTCCTCCGCTTCGAAGATTCTGAACTGCGTCGTCGCACACCGGTCAGACCGGTGCTCCTCACCGGTCAGACCGGTACCCACCGGTCAGACCGGTGCTCCTCACCGGTCAGACCGGTACCCACCGGTCAGACCGGTCAGACCCATCGGTCAGACCGGTCTAGAGCTGCTGCACCTCCGTCTTCGGTTCTTCGGTCTTGGTTTTGTGGATCAACCAAGGAACCCAGTGGTTTTCTGGTGAACCACCGGAAACCTCGCGAACTCGGTGTAGCCTCCGCCAATCACCACTCATGACTCGGCTCCCACGTAGTCCCAGCTCGACCTTGGTTTTGAGGCTCAACCAAGAAACCGTCCATGACTTCATCTTGCCGTTCTTGCCACCATGCGGCCCACACTTGACCCCGCTAGCCACCGGGTCCCTCGAACCAAGCCTACTTGTCTTCTCCACACCTGGAGGCCTCACCGGCAACGACCTTTCGCGCTTGTTCTTCACCTGCACCAACACCAGTCAAGCCGCAACCTACACCTGCAATACTTAGCCAAGAATCAGTCCACACCACGTTGTCAATCACTCATCACACCAGGAAGCGACCATCCACCGGTCCTCGAACCACACATGGCTCTCAATCTCCCCCTTGATGAGTGTATTGCCAACACACACGTTTTGGTAACCAAGAGAAAAGAAAAAGAAAAGAAACGACTAAAAGAAACTTCAACAAGCGATCGCAAGCCAAAAGAAAGGCAAAGAGCAAGATCACTTGAAGAAGACAAGTCTCGAACCCCTTAGGCAAGGGCAACGGCTCGACACATCCGAGACAAAAATCATGCTCAAACAAAGAGCACAAACCACCAATCCAAAGCTCGAAAACCACAAAGAGCTCCCCCTGCACACATGCAAGCTCTCCCTGAACCAATGCAACTCCCCCTGGACAAATGCATGCGAACCACTTCACAAAACAGAGCAGCTGCAACAGCTCAGCTCTGACCGGTCAGACCGGCCAGCACCACCGGTCAGACCGGTGCCCAACAAATGAACAGAACCAGCACTCTGACCGGTCAGACCGGTGACCTCAACTGGTCAGACCGGTGACAAACAGAGCCCAGAAATGGCTCGAAACCACCTGAAAACCTTCCAAATGCATTCAGTAGGCCAAAACATGCTCAAACTTCTCCCCCTTGTTGACAATGCATGAATCAAGCCAAAAATGCAACCTAGAGCTTCTCAAATAGACAAAATTCAACATAGGATGCTACACATGTTCAAATGAGCAAGTTAGATACTCTATAGCTTCGTAATGACATCAACTTCATGATCACCAAGTTTCACAACCATTGGACGAAGCTAAGATAGAATTGAGCAATTTTGCGAAAATTTACCCTCTCATGAGCAAAGTCCTAAACATGAGCAAAACATATCAAAATGGCAAAGCCACACAAACTTCATGCTAGGACAACCATTCTAAGCATAAGACCATCATAAACACCCACAAGCACCTCATGTCATGTCAAAGCCACCGAGCCATGTGCCTACTTCTATATATGAGACTTCTCATTGGTAGGCATCATGCAACGGTTTAGCACCCAAAGCAAATTAAAATTAGCACATATGTCATGGGAGCACATTTTCCAAGCAATTTACATTTCATTTTCAGATTTGAAATTGGTACATGAAATGTCTTTGCGACAAAAAGGAACTTATGCCCCTCCACAAGATCAAGCATGGGGGCTAAACATTCATGATGGCAAATGAGCCTTTGGCCCCATATGATCAAAATAAGCTATCCAACCACAAATTAAGCATAGCCAAGCCACAAAAACATGTCAAGATCATATAAAGGCATTTACTCACAAGAGAGCATACATGTGACATTTTTAAAAAACATAGCCATCAACCATGGATATAAATCAAGATTATCAAGAGCTAAGCCAAACTAACCATAGCTTACCAATCTAGCTCACAAAGACATATATATATCATTCCATGGTGAACAATGTATATAGAAGAAGCTTTTCCTAAACAATGCATATGATACAAAATGCATGCAACCTAAGATACAAAGATGCCTATACATCATGTTGCATATGCCATGCCAAATGCAAGAAATGCACAAAGGAAAGCTATACATATGCTACAAAGGAGCTCCCACACACCAACTCAAGAAATCAAACACACACCAAGCTCCCCCCGCAAACGAGTGAAAGTTGCTTGATCTAGGGGTTTGGTGAAAATATCGGCTAGCTGGTCATGTGTGGGTACATGGATCAAAGCGATTTTCCTTTCTCTACGTTGTCTCTCAGAAAATGATACCTCACTTCTATGTGCTTGGTTTTGGAATGGAGCACTGGGTTCTTTGCAACGCTTATAGCACTGGTACTATCACATTGAAGTGGGACATGGGTATACTCCTCACCAAAGTCACTCATGGTGTATGTGATCCAAAGGAGCTGAGAGCAACAACTGGCTGCGGCCACATACTCTGCCTCGGTAGTGGATTGAGCAACACTCGACTGTTTGCGGGAAGACCAAGAAACCAAAGAAGAACCCAAGAACTGGCAAGTCCCAGAAGTGGACTTCCTATCCAACCGACACCCGGTAAAATCCGCGTCCGAAAATCCATGAAGAGCCAAAGAAGAAGACGTAGAGTACCAAAGGCCGAAGTCGGGAGTGTGTCGCAAATACCTGAAAATGCGCTTGACCGCTTGCCGATGCGAAGTCCTTGGAGACGCTTGAAAACGAGCGCACAGACATACCGAGAACTGGATGTCCGGCCTCGTCGCCGTCAAGTAAAGGAGTGACCCGATCATGCTCCGGTACTCCTTCTGGTCCACGTGTTCACCTTCCTCGTCCGCATCAAGAGCTGTAGTCGTACTCATAGGCGTCGCCATGGCCTTGGAGTCCTCCATCTTGAACTTCCTCACAATGTCCTTGGTGTACTTAGCTTGGTGCACAAATGTTCCTTCCTTTGATTGCTTGATTTGTAGCCCGAGGAAGAACTGCAGCTCACCCATCATACTCATCTCAAATTCGCTGCTCATGTCTTCTGCAAACCTTGCAATAAGAGAGTTAGACGAGCCACCAAAGACAATATCATCCACGTATACCTGCACAATCAGGATATCTCTACCCTGCCTGAGGAGAAACAAAGTCTGATCGACCTTCCCCATCTCAAACCCTCTCTCAAACAGGAACCCCCTCAACCTACCATACCAAGCTCTAGGCGCCTGCTTCAACCCATACAGTGCCTTCCTCAACTTGTACACCCGGTGGGGGTACTTCTCACTCTCAAACCCTGGTGGTTGCCTCACATACACCTCTTCCTCCAACACACCGTTCAGGAAAGCACTCTTCACATCCATCTGGTACAACTTGAACCCTTTAGCCACGGAAAAGGCTAGAAGGATCCTGATCGCCTCCAAATGAGCTACAGGAGCGAAAGTCTCCTCGTAGTCGATCCCCTCTTTCTGACTGTACCCATGAGCAACAAGTCTTGACTTGTTCCTCACCACTTCTCCTTTCTCTCCCTCTTTATTTTTCCACACCCATTTTGTCCCAATCGGCTTACACCATGGGGGAGGGTCAACCAACACCCAAACTTGGTTCCTCTCAAAATTCTCCAACTCCTCATGCATCGAATTAACCCAATTATGATCAGATAGCGCGTGTCCAATGTCTTTGGGCTCAAAGGTGGCAACAAAAGCAGCATGAGCGAAATGAGAATTGTTCCGAACCCTCGACCGTGTAGTACGCTCATTCATGTCGCCGATGATTCTCGAAGCTGGGTGATCCACTTGCACTCACCGGGGAGGTTCTCGCCTCGATGCTACCTCCCCCTCAATAGCAGCTTCGCCTTGATCTGGGTTTGTCGTTGTAGGTGTGGGAGAGGGCCCGTTCTCGATCGTCGTCGAAGTAGTAGGTACATGTTCAGCCGCGGGCACCACACCGCCATCTTCATCATCTCCATGTTGATGCTCCTCCTCCTGAAAGATATCCTCGCCAAGTTCGTCGTCACCTGCACACTCAAAAACAAGCTGACTACGTGGCTATGTCTCGTTGAAGGTTACCTCGCAAGTCTCCACGATTTGGTTAGTTTCAAGATTGAGCACACGAAATGCTCTAGAATGAGATGCGTAACCAAAGAAAATGCCATCGACAGACCTAGCCTCGAACTTGTCCAACTTCTTCCCTTTCTTCAGAATGAAGCATTTACAACCAAAGACATGGAAGTGACTCACCTTGGGTGTGCGACCGTGCATCAACTCGTAACAGGTTTTCTTCTTGTGAACCCTGAGGTAGATCCTGTTCGACACATAGCACGCGGTATTGACCGCCTCAGCCCAGAACCTTCTCGGAGTCCTATGCTCGTCGAGCATCGTCCGAGCCATCTCGCACAAGGTCCTGTTTTTCCTTTCCACCACGCCATTCTGGGGAGGCGTATACGGACTCAAAAACTAGTGTTCAAGACCCAAGTCATGGCAAAAGGTTTCGAAGCGAGAGTTTTTGAATTCCGAGCCATTATCACTGCGGATCGCTCGTATGGCATCTCCGTGCCTCTCGTTTCTTAACCTCAAGACAAGATCTCGAACAAAACCAAACGTCTCCCCTTTCTCCTCAAGAAAGAACACCCACGCATACCGAGAGTAGTCGTCCACCACAACAAGGACATACCACTTCCCACCCGCAGATCGCACACGAGCTGGGCCAACAAGGTCCATATGTAGCAGCTCGCATGGACGCTCAGTCATCACATCGGTGAGAGGCGGGTGAGAAGAGGCTACCATCTTGGCATGCCTACACGGCGCACAAACCAACTCTTTCTCAAACCTCAACCATGGCAATCCTCAGACCAAATTGAGTTTACTCAAGCGAGACAAAAGGTCAAAGCTCAAGTGACCCAACTTCCTATGCCACTTCCACAACTCACTCGAAGAACCAGCCAAAAAGCAACGCTCCACACCAGAAGACTGAGAGAAATCAGCTCGGAACACTTGACCCTCAGGAACAACCATGCAAACAAGGTCCCCTCGAGAATCTAAAATCCGAGAACCACCAGGCCGAAACAACACCTCAAAGCCCTCATCCAAAAGCTGGGACACCGAAAGCAAATTGAACCCGAGCGATTGAACAAGAGCAACATGCCTGAGAGTGACCTTGTCACTTTTCTTAATCTCACCTTCTGAAAGCACACGACCTCGCCCATTGTCCCCAAAGGTGATGTATGTCTTGGACACCACCGGGACGAGACTTGAGAACCACCCCTTGTCTCCGGTCATATGCCTCGAGCAACCGGAGTCAATCAACCAAACGTTCCTCAAGTCTCCCACCTGAAATTCAAAAGCGAGCACGTGAGTGAACAAACGACTCAGCACTGGGGTTAGTACCAAAAGAGTAAAACCAGTGCCGAGCCATTTGCTCCAAAGTGGGGTTAGCACATACCAAATCATCACGCCTATCAAAGCTACCACCACGAACACCACCACGGTAACCACTACGAGGGAACCAACCCTCTCTAGCTGGAGGAGAACGAAAGCCACGAAAGGAAAACTGTGGACCGTTCCTCCTCTCCATCTCAAAGCTACGACTCCTCCCACCCTCATATTGAGCACGAGGTGGAGAACGCCTAGCAAACTGACCACCTGCAAACTTTCCAGACCAACCACCAGAACCACGACCACCAGAACCAAACTGAGCATCCTCACGAGCACGAAAACCAACTCGCTGTCTGCCCAGACCTGCACCGGTCTGACCGGTGTAGCGCACCGGTCTGACCGGTGTAGCTCGGCCAGCAGCACCACCTGCTGCCTTCCGGTCTCCCCAAGCCGGAACCGTCCTCACAATCACCTTGGCCCTGGGCATCTGCATATGAGGCTCAGGTACACCATTAGAGGGGTGGTACCTGTCCTTGTTAGCCCACTCTCTAGCCATTCTCTCCTCACGCTTCCTCTTGAAGCAAAACTCATCCTTGTGACCATCTCTCCCACAATACCCACAATGGAACTTCATGGGTTGTGGATTAGGCTTAGGCTTGGGTTGGGGCTGCTCACTCGGTTTCTCACCCTTCTACTCTCCTTCCTCACCTCCCTTTGGGCTCACAAACTTCACCGGTTTTTGGAAATCATTTGTTGGGTGAGGGAATATGGGTGGATCTGGAGTAGTGTCAAGTTTGTTTCTGAGATGGTTAGGCTTGGGCTCAAACTTGTTCTTGTGTCTGTTTGGTGGTGGGATAGGGATCTCTCCAACTCTCTCAACTCCCTCACCACTGTTCTCTCCAAGCTTGTCAGCCCCAAGTGCCTGACCATCATAGCGTTTAAAAGCCGCTATCATGATACCAAGCTGAGGCTCCTGACACGACAACCAGCTCATACATTTCCTCAGCTCATCATTCTCATCCTGCAAGCGATCAACATAATGCGCAAGCTCCAAATTCTTAACCGCATGCAATTCACAAGTAGAGCAAGAAGTGGGAATAGGCTCTTTCAACTTAGCCTCAAGCGAAACAGTGTAAGCATGTATCTCATCAATCTTTCCATGCAAAACAGGGCAAGAAGTACAAGCACCTAGCAAAGCAGGTCTAGACTTAAGCTCAGCCACTTCAACTCTAAGCACATCTAGTTCATCACAAGTAGAAGCATGCTTATCCTTAAGAGCAGTAAGATCAGCTAGGTACACAGAGAAATCACAGCAATCAATCTCATCAGAAACCACAGGAGAAGCCTTAAGCGAATCAATCTCAAGCTTAGCATCTAGGTTCTGGGTTTCTAGCTCAGCCACACGGTTCCTAGCATCTTCTAGTGAGGCCCTAAGCTCTTTCCTCATCTTCTTGGCCTCTCTAAGCATGTGATCACGATTATCAAGCAAGTCAACCAACTCCTCATTCTCCTTGCGCAAAGAGGAGAGCTCATCACATACCTCATCCTCGGAGTCGGAGTCCGAGTCGCTCTGGTGACTCTTCTTGCTGCCGAAGCTACGAGCCATGCCGCAGAAGCCATCTCCCGCAAAGCAGCTCAACCCGCTCAAGTTCTTGGACGCCTTCTTGTTCTTGCGCCAATCACCTTCATCTTCGCTGCTACTCGAGCTCGAGGAAGAGTAGGCGGAGCTGGAGTCGACGTCACTTGCTCCGACCATCGCTCGGGCCTTCCTGCCGCGGCCGTCCTTCTTCCTCGACCGTCGCTCGTCCTTGTGCTTGTTCTTGTGCTTGTGATCGCGCCTTGATCGCTACTTGCCGTCCTTGCTCGACCGGTGCCTGTAGCCGTCCTTGTTCTCCGTCTTCTCCGGGCAGTCAGCAATGAAGTGTCCTGGCTTGCCGCACTGGAAGCACGTCCGTGCTGTCCTCCTCGTGTTCACCCGGTTCTCGTACAGCCTCTCGAACTGCCTGGTCAGCAACTCCAGCTCGTCCTTTCCAAGTACGTCGAACTCCTCGTCTGGCAAAGACATCAAAGAAGACAGAGAGTACATCCTGGAGGATGCGTTTGCGTTAGACTTAGCTCCTTTGCCACCAACGAGAGCGAGACTATGAGAATCAGTCGGGCTCTCGATCTTGGCTGTCATACCACGGTCCAACTCAGCCGACTTGAGCTTCGAAACAGCTCGTTCACGGTCAAGGTGTCATACTTCTCGGACTCAAGGATAGCCTCAAACTTCCCGTCCCATACGGTACGATCCAACGAGTGCAAGAGCTTCACGGCTCTATCATGATCATCGTATGGGAGCACGGCCACATTGGCTCTCATGTTGTTCACAACGACCGTGAACCACTAGAAAAGGGCATCAACGGACTCGCCGGGGAGATGAGTGAAGTTCTCGTACTCTCTTCGGTAAGTCGCGTACATCCGAGCCTGAACCTGAGTATTCCCAGCATGTGCATCCTTCAACTGCTCCCAAATCCTACAGGCTAAGTCCTCTGTCTGAACCCGATCGAATTCGGGCTGACACAGAGCACGAAACAACTAGTCGACCGCCTTGTTGTTGGCTTCGAACATATCCCTCGATCCTGGAGCAAGGAAGTTAATCGGATGAACATAAGTTGTGTTCACCGTAACGTCCCAAAGGATCTGACCCTTTCCGCGGAGGAACGCTGCCATCCGCCTCTGCCACATCTGGTAGTTCTTCCCATCGAAGTGCGGAGGACTCGAACCCTGTTCCTAGTACGCCATCTTTGGATCTTAGACTGGTAAGAGTCAATGAAGACCCGAACCGGCTCTGATACCAATTGAAGGACCGATTAGGCGAACCAGAGAGGGGGGGAGTGAATGGGAGCCGATAAAAATTCTTCTCGAAGGAGATAGAGGCTCCAACAAGATGAACACGACTTCCAACACACATCTCCGACTCAACTACCCAAGTTGGCCAAGACCACGTAACCACTGGAGTGCTACAGGTCCTAGGAACCAACAACTCAACCAACCGAACCAAACACCCCAAACGCACAGCGGAAAACTGAGCAGCCTGCTGTCTGTGCCACACCGGTCAGACCAATGGCTCCTGCCGGTCAGACCGATGGCACCGGTCAGACCGGTGAACTCAGCCGGTCAGGCCGGTGGCGAACAGCAGATGCACAGTGAAGTTCCAGGAAGCCTCAGTGACTCCTCTAGGCCCTGGAACAAAAACCACCACCAAAGAACAACCTGCCAAGAAGGAAAACCCCTCACAAAACCTAGCAAAACAACTCCAAACGGGCCAAGAACTGGACAGCAGGATAACAGGACAAAACCACACGAGCACAGCAGTTCCCCGAGACAAAACCCACCAAGGGCTAGCACCGGTCAGACCGGTCAAGAGCACCAGTCAGACCGGTCGCGCCTGGGCAGCTCGGGATGAACAGCGCCCGTGAGTCAACTCTTCCAAATCCAACTCCCGATCTCCCGATTCGCTCCACGGATTCGTACAAGACTTTGGGGATAGTAGGAACACCTCATGGGCACTCCATAGCCAAGATTTGGTCTACCAAAACTCGTTGAATCAAGAGGAATCGAAGGATTTCCGCCAAGAACACTACGAACCCTAGAACCATGAAAACCCCAAAATCGAGCCCCTTTACTCACGGATTTGGATGGGGAATCAAAGGGAAAAGAACCACGAGGGGTTCATGCATACATCCCCCACCAAATCCCAAAGAGAAAGGTCTCAAAACCGCCACAAGAAATTCGCCAAGAAAAGCCTCCGAAAATCACCAAAAAAGAGAAACGGGAAAGACACAACCAAGCCTTGAGGAACCACGCCGAATCATCTATACATACCAAATAGGTTCATACAAGGTCTAGCTTGCCGCCCGATCATCCTTACCTCTCACAAGATCTCACCATGGAGCTCTCAAGCTAGTCCTACGAAAATCCTAAGGAAAATAGGAAAACCAAATGAGCGGGTTCTAAGAGATGGATGCCATCCTCTCACCACTTGGGTTATATGGAGGCAACTGAAAGACGAAAATACCCTTACTAGCTAACTAGGGATACATGCCCCTCAAGGGCGAATTCGGAAATCTTTGTCTTCGCTCCATCGGACGGATGCCCAGCGACCGCAAACTTGCTTAGCCTCGACGCAAGCCTTGCGATCCCGACGCGTGTCCTCCGCTTCGAAGATTCCGGACTGCGTCGTCGCACACAGGTCAGACCGGTGCTCCTCACCGGTCAAACCGGTACCCACCGGTCAGACCGGTCAGACCCACCGGTCAGACCGGTCTGGAGCTGCTGCACCTCCGTCTTCGGTTCTTCGGTCTTGGCTTTGTGGATCAACCAAGGAACCCAGTGGTTTTCTGGTGAACCACCAGAAACCCTGCGAACTCAGTGTAGCCTCCGCCAATCACCACTCATGACTCGGCTCCCACGTAGTCCCGGCTCGACCTTGGTTTTGAGGCTCAACCAAGAAACCGTCCATGACTTCATCTTGCCGTTCTTGCCACCATGCGGCCCGCACTTGACCCCGCTGGCCACCGGGTCCCTCGAACCAAGCCTACTTGTCTTCTCCACACCTGGAGGCCTCACCGGCAATGACCTTTCGCGCTTGTTCTTCACCTGCACCAACACCAGTCAAGCCGCAACCTGCACCTGCAATACTTAGCCAAGAATCAGTCCACACCACGTTGTCAATCACTCATCACACCAGGAAGCGACCATCCACCGGTCCTCGAACCACTCATGGCTCTCAGTACCGCGATTTGCGGGCAAGTTGCAAGGGATCGGCACTGCGGGGAGGAAAACCTTCATTGATTCCGACTTTGAAGCTGTGAAACAAGCCCATGGATGTGCGATGCGAAACCTAACAATAATGTCACCTTTAGTCAGTCAACACTTGAAATTGATTCGTGATCTAAGCAATGGCCGGTCGGAAGATTGGATTTTGAGGGAGCACACGCGTCATTTGACAACATGGTTGAAGGACCTAAATCTTGCAGATGGGGGCACCGTGGAAGAGCAAATGATCAGAATATTGGCATCTGGCCCTTCTTCGCGGGTCACCTCCTGGCAAGGGTATGATATTAATAGATATCTTTTCTATACTTCCGTGAAGGACAAGAAGACTGTGTCTCAGAACAGCGGTGTTTGTAACAACGGCTTTGACTCCAAAGGGGTAAGCACTACATATTATGGTGTCATAGATGATATATGGGAACTGCACTATGGATCCAATATTATACTCCCTGTTTTTCGGTGTCGTTGGGTTAAACACCCAAAAGGTGTTCAAGTGGACAGCTACGGCCTCACAATTGTCGATCTCAAAAATGTTGGTCACAAAGATGACCCATGGGTACTTGGTTCACAGGTTGGGCAAGTCATGTATGTTGTTGACCCTGCAAAAAAAACACATCATGTTGTAGTGCCTGGAAAATAAGAAGTGATAGGGGTTGATGGAGTCGAAGACATTGAAGAGTACAATAATGAGTGCAATGACATGAGCCTTTTCACAGATCTACCTCAGAAGATGTTGAGACTAGAAGCTACTATAAAGAAAGATGAAAAGCCCTGGTCACGGAAGGATGGAGAATCAAGAATTGTTACTGCATAATAATATAGCTAGTTAAATTAATTGGATTTTGTAATTTGCATTTGAACTAATGTACTTTTAATACAATTATCTCATGTCATGCAGCTACTTACTGGATTTCTTAGTGAATAAGATGCATTTAGTGGATTTCTTAATAAATCAAATATAAATTATTTAGTGGAATTATTAAAAATACAATGGATTTAGTGGAATTATTAAAAATACAATGGCTTTATTGGTTTTATTAAAAATAAAATGGCTTCAGTGGTTCTTTCAGTAAAAGCGAGACATGCGTAATGAATTGTTACTACATTTGTGGATGAACTATTTGAACACAAATTTTTGATATGCATCTCAGATGAATACAAAATATATACCAAACTTGTAGATGGTAACAAGACATAAAACTTTGTAGTTCACTAAATTTTCATTTGAGGTCATTTAATACGTTAAATATTAATTAGAACAAAAAATTCAGAAAATGAGAAAATCTTTCTAGGTGCGGGTGGCCTTGTGGCCCGCACCTGGAAAACATTTTCTAGGTGCGGGCAGCAAGGCCGCCCGCACCTAGAAAACTTTTTCAGGTGCGGGCCACAAGGCCACCCGCACCTGGAAATGATTTCTAGGTGCAGCCCACGCGCCCACGCGCACCTAGAAATGCCTGCCTATATATGCAATGGGGACGAACACTTAGCCAATTTTGCCGAGCTCGCCGCACAGGAGGGCCGTCAGGCTGCCGAAATTCGCCGCCGCCGCCCCCTCCCCGACGCGCGAGTCCCCGGCGCCGGCGCGGCCTCCTCCCCGCCGCGCGCCGCCCCCTCTCCGCCGTCCCCGGCCGCCCTCCCAGGCGTCGCCCGCGGCCACCTCCCTGGCACGGCGACCTCTGTAAGTGATTTTTTAAAAAAAAATTGTTAGCTTAGATTAGTGCATTTTAAAATTATATAGAAGGGAGTACAATTTCGAAATAGATTGTGTAGCAATTTTTTGGTAGACTTAAGTTTGTGTAGAAAATTTTAAATAAAATATCTTATATATTTTAGGGATAACAATGGATCGGTTTGCCTTTTTTAATCGTGATGGCGGCCGTGGAGGTGGTCGTCGTCCTTTTCGCAGTGGCCCTCCAGTCCCAGACCCTCCGCCACCACCCCCAGGGCAACCTGTTGGTGCTTCCTTCCCTGTCGGTCAAGAACCCATGCCCATTACCCAACGCGAGTTACGTCAAAATGTGGTATGTACTTAGATATTCAATTCTTTGAATTTGGCATTGTTTTTACAATGATAATAATGTGTATTATTTGCATTGTTAATTATGAAGTTGGTTTCACCAATGCAATGGTTGGAACGAGTTATATATTCTGTGACTGGACAAGCTCCAATGGTGAGACATGAACAAACGACTTCATCACGAGGAAAGTTTATTGTTTCTCTATCAATTAATATTGCGGGCATGCGAGAGCAAACACTTGGTGATACAGTTATTATCCATGTCAATTCTTTTGCTGCAATACAACCACATGTTGCCGCTTCTGATGCCGTGAGGAAGGCACTTATCGAAATAGAAGCTCAAACAAGACATGTATTCCCAGACTATAGTTACTTCAAGATTAAAGCCTCAGAACATAACAACATGGCCGTCACTAAAATGCCTAAACGGATATCACCATCGTATGCATCGTCTATTGTATGTAACTAAAACTTACTCTTTATTTTTGGAATTTGTTTTTTAAGAACCTTGTACTTACACGTTATGTTTTGCTTGCCAATTGAATCAGGACGCATTTTATAACAGTTTCATGCACGCTGATCAAGGTATGCATGACGTCTTACGTCAAGTATTGGATAACATTGGATGGACATTCACAACACCGCACCCATGTCCAGTATGTAGCGGTTGGCAAGCTGGCATTACCCTATCATCATCTACGAATTCGGTGCAAATATTTGGAGAGATATTCATGGCGCCCTACATGACCAGAGATAGTGCATACATATATGCGCTGGATTATGTTGATAGGTTCTTAGGAATCAACATCATCGATATTAATCATACTTTGTACCTCACGATGATTCACGGTCATGATGTGAACGATCCTAGATTTTAATTAAGTATGATATTTGTACCCTTTTAATTGTATGGATTTGAACTTTTAGTTTTTGCTAAGACTAAAGTACTGATGTATTAATCATGCGTTGTTGTTATCCTTTTAAGTATTGATGTATTAAAGTACTTTTAGTTTGTGCTTCTTTTGTAATTTGCATTTGAACTAATGTACTTTGAATACAATTATCTCATGTCATGCAGTTACTTACTAGATTTCTTAGTGAATAAGATGCATTTAGTGGATTTCTTAATAAATCAAATATAAATTATTTAGTGGAATTATTAAAAATACAATGGATTTAGTGGAATTATTAAAAATACAATGGCTTTAGTGGTTCTTTCAGTAAAAGTGAGACATGTGTAATGAATTATTACTACATTTGTGGACGCACTATTTGAACACAAATTTTTGACATGCATCTCAGATGAATACAAAATATATACCAAACTTTGTAGTTCACTAAATTTTCATTTGAGGTCATTTAATACGTTAAATATTAATTAGAACACAAAATTCAGAAAATGAGAAAATCTTTCTAGGTGCGGGCCACAAGTACGCTCGCACCTTGAAATGCTTTTCTAGGTGCGGGCCACAAGTCCACCCGCACCTGGAAATGCATTTCTAGGTGCGGGCCTCCTTGTCACCCGCACCTGGAAATGGTTTTCAGGTGCGGGTGAGACGGCCACCCGCACCTACAAATGCCTGCCTATATATGCGCGGGAGACAGAACACTTAGCCAAATTCTCCACTTCGCGCGACGACGACGCCGTCAGGCTGCCCAATTTCGCCGCCGCCGCCGGCCTCTCCGCCGTCGAGTCCACCGCCCCCTCTCCGCCGCCGCATGCCCGTCCGCCGTCCACTCCGCCGCCGCCGCACCGTCCGCCGTCCACTCCGCCGCCGCACTGCCCGCCGTCGACTCGGCCGCCCCCTCCCCGCCCCGCGCGGCCTCCTCTCCACCGCGCGGCCTCAACGACACCGGTGCGGCCTCTCCGACGCCGGCCTCCCCCGGCGCCGCCTCCTCTCCGCCGTGCGGCCTCCCCGGCGCGTCCTCCCCCGGTGCGGCCTCCCCGGCGCGCCCTCCCCGACGCCGGCCTCCCCCGGCGCCGCCTCATCTCCGCCGCGCAGCCTCCCTCAGCGCGGCCTCCCCGGTGCGGCCTCCTCCCCCGGCGCCGCCTCCCCGGTTGGAAGCTTGATGACAAGCTGACGTCAGCCATATGATGGCTGACGTCAGCTTTTTTTATTTAGATTTAAATTTCAATTTAGATTTCAATTTAGATTTAGATTTAGATTTAGATTTCAATTTAGATTTAGATTTAGTTTTCAATTTAGATTTAGATTTAGATTTGAATTTAGATTTAGATTTGAATTTAGATTTAGATTTCAATGTAGATAACACATTTCAATTTAGAGTGCAATGCAAATTGGGATATGTTAAACAATAGTAAGACAAAATAGTGAGACCATTTTTTCAATGTAGATGTACATTTGAATTAATGGAGCAACAACAAACTCAGATTTAAATTTCAATTTACATTTAGATTTGAATTTCATTTTACATTTAGATTTGAATTTCAATTTCAATTTCAATTTACATTTAGATTTGAATTTCAATTTCAATTTAGATTTAGATTTAAACTTAGCTTATGATTTGGTTAATCAGATGGATCGTCGTAGTGGTTCGCCATTTATACACGAAAGGGACGCTGTGAACGAAGACGAGTATATCTTGTCCCAACGTGAAGAAGTAAATAATATTGCAGACCAGATGGTCTTTGAAGATGAAAATGAAGATGACGCGAGTGGTGAGGACGGACCGCAGGTAGGACTCGGGGCGTTCGTAGATGGTGTTTGGCAAGATCCAATAGATCCACATCCCGTGCCTCTGAGACCACGGACGGACACTGATCCTGATTACGTTCCGGAGGTAATGCTAAACCATTTGCAGTGTCAGTGAGGTCTATTCAAATTATTTGAAATGATCTTGAATTGCTTTACCTATGGTTCATATAGATGCCTCAACCTAGCACGAGGAAGCGGCACCGCCGACCTCGTACCCCCCCAGAAGAAGAAATTGAAGATTGTGGCACCTCAGGTCCTGAAATTGCGATGACGACGACCTCTGAGAGTCAAGATAAAAGAAAGCGAGGTGAACGAGGAAGAAACAAATACCCCAAAGGCCAGTGGTCAGTCGAGGGTATTAGCCCATCCGGAGAGCCCGTGGATCCTCCTTTGGTTCGTACGAAGTTCCGGAATGCCATAGGAGCATTAATACGAATAGAGTATGTCGTGGATCCAACCATCCTTGATTGGTTCCAAGTTCCTGAGGGGCTAAAGGGCGAAATGTGGGCCAAGTTGAAGCAAACTTTTCTGCTGCCTCAGTCCAAAACAACCAGAGAAAAGATACGTCATTATGCTAGGAAGGCACTCGGCGAAAGTTTCCGCCGATGGAAGGGTGAGTTGAATAGGGACTTTGTTAAGAAGGGTGCAACATATGATGAAGTAAAAAAGAAATATGGAATGGTCACCGAAGCCCAATGGAACGAGTTTGTTAGGCAAATGACTATTCCAGAAGCTTTAGTCCTGAGCCAGAGACAGAGTGAACTTTCGCAGAGAAATGTACATAGACCTCGTCTCGAACCGGGTGGGTACCTAGGGAAGCAGGAAAAGTGGCGGCGAACTAGGGATGCATTAATAGCCGCCGGACAACCCGACCCTTTTGAAGGCTTAGATGAGTGTGGCTATCAGTGGCTCCTAGCGAGGGAGCCTGAAATTATTGATGGTAAACTTCATTTTGCAAAGAAAGCAACCAATGTGGTGTGTGAAAAGATAACGAACCTTTCCGAGGCTCAGAGGAAAGGAGACTTCGTAGCCAACAGGGATAGAGACGTCCTAAGTACAGCCCTTGGGATGAGAGAGCATGGGGGTCGCGTTAGAGCGGTTTCCTCGAAGTTGAGCATCAGGGATGGGTTTGAGAGGGATAGAGCAACCTACAGGAGCCACTGCCATTTCAAGGAGGATCTCCAAGCGGCAGCAGAGAAAGTTTTTATGGACAAATTTCATACTTATTTTAATGCGGTGGTTCATATGCAGCAAGCAAGCGGTACACCATTCGCTCTGTTGCAATTATCTCAAGGAGATAATAATTCACCATTCTCTCCAAGCAGTGTTGCCTCCACGACGGCACAACCATACCCAGTTGATTCAATATGCATCACTACTCCTTGCACATTGCACATTCCGGTTGGCAGAGCTGGCAAGACAAAGCAGGTTGCCTCGGGACTTGCGATTCCCAGTGGTGGATTGTTTGATGGTAAAGAAATCCCACATCATTATGCACGTGTACAGGTGCTTGAAGTTAATCCAAACTTTGAAGATCATGACATAGACATACCAATAGCAGAGGGTATCTGTGTTCTCGGTCAAAGCCTCAACAGTACAATATTGTGGCATAAATGAGATATCATTCTGCCTCCAACACAGCATCTGCAATCTATGGAGCAACTGTTGGCAAGTGCACCACCATCTCCTCCACAACGTGTTTCCACACCACCAGCTATACAAGGATCCCCACCTCTTATGCCCACACTACCACCTGAAAGATCTCCACAACGTGTGTCCACACCACCTCCTGAAAGATCTCCGCAGCGTGTGCCCACACCACCTCCTGAAAGATCTCCGCAGCGTGTGCCCACACCACCTTCTGAAAGATCTCCGCAGCGTTTGTCCACACCAGCTGCTCAAGATTCTCCACCTCGTATGCCCACACCACGAGCAGCTTCGGGATCTGTAGGAAAAGAGGCATCACAAGGACAAATGGTGCCTCGAATGATACGGGCTTATGCGAAGGATCTGGAAGGATCAGAAATCGCTGCAAGGTGGCATAAGAGTAATACCAAATCAAAGAACAAGCAACAGGACACGACGACCACACCGTCTGTCAATATGCCAACGATCCAACGATCAAGATATTCGGTACCCCGCACTGACACAAACTTCGAGAAGACTATTGGAGTCGATGAAATACCGGACATACCTGGTAGTTGCCCTTTAAGATATGAATGGGGTATGCCATTATTACCCGACTGGGCACTCGCAGAAGTTCCATGGGAGATGAAACGGATGCATGCTTGGTATATGAGGGCTTCTTCTCTTGGGCTCAGAGGCCTCCAGGCACGATACCCATTGGATGTGTTCGGACCTACACTTCTTCCACAAGCAAAAGAAATCAACTTAGATTTTCATGACCTCCATGATTTGTTCTGCCTACAAATGATAGATGTACAAGTCATCAGATTGTGGTGCATGTAAGTGTCTCATATCCATGCTAATATCTTGTGTGTGTGTGTAAGGTTTACGGTTTGCATAACTAATTATCTGAGCTTTGCTGTAGGATGCAAGAACAAGAAATGCATCTTTCAAAGGAGAAAATTGGATTTTTGGATCCTTTTGTTATTGTTGAAGACAGGCATATGCACCCCACCCGATGGGAGACAATCATGATGAACTAAAAGATTTGAAGACAAATACGGAAAGAAACAAGAAGCAAAGAACTGGACATATAAACGCTATGAAGTGTCTTGCATCCTACATGACACATATGTTCTTGAAGTGGCAAGATAGAGATTACATATGGGCGCCCTACCAAATCGGGTTAGTTTACATTTCTACCACTTATAAAACTATATATGTAAAATTTCTCATCAATGCCTCAAAAGATTAAAAATTCTATATAACATGTATGCAGGAATCACTAGATTTTATTTCTTATAGACCCCAAGTTGGGACGGGTGGTAGTATTTGACTCACTGGATTGGCGTAGAGACATGTACAAGGAATTCATAGACATCCTTCAAAAGTTAGTGTATTTCTGTTGTCACACTTATATTCTAAACATCGATTGGCAACTAATAACTTCTATGTTTTTTTTCTAAACAGGGCTTACCAACACTACATTAAGAAAGGAGGGAAGTTTAATCCTGCCTGCCCAGAAAAAATGAATATTCGCACAAACTTTCCATGCCACAAGCAACCACCTGGCAGTGTATACTGCGGGTTTTACCTGATGGAAATGATGAGGTGTCTTAGGAGATATAAGGGTGAACCTGAACGAGTAAGGACCTACTACCTTTCATGTCTCAGGATGTATATACACTATGCATATGTGTTTTGCATGATCTAACAATTGTTATATTGTTTGTGTATTGTAGATTGACATCGGACCTCGTGACGTAACACTCCATGAGAGACACCTTCTCAAAGTAACTGCGGATTTCTGCCGTTACCTTATGCATGAAGTGATAAATCCTAGGGGCCAATATTATCACCCTGAACATGTATTAGCGGAAGACAAATTTGCTAGCCTACGTGAGTGGGAGAGTCAAGAATACCGCGCGCCATGATGTGATGTCTAAACTTTGTCAGTGGAAAAACACTTATTGTCAATGGGATGTAATGATATAGATCGATATGTATATGAATTTCTTTTCATATTATTGTGCTTGTTCTTACTTTAGATCTCATGTCGCTTTCATAAAATTTGAATTTCAAACGTTCCAAATTTTGGCGGGAATTTCAAACATTCAAAATTTGAATTTCAAAGCAGCTGGAAATCAATTTCCAGGTGCGGACGACAATGTCATCCGCACCTGGAAAACACATTTTCAGGTACGGACGACAAGGTCATCCGCACCTGGAAAACACATTTCCAGGTGCGGATGACCTTGTCACCCGCACCTACAAATGTTTTTCAGGTGCGGTTCGTTTACCCGCTCCTAGAAATCGCTATTTCTAAAAACGACAGCTAGGAGCGGGTTTGGCACCCGCACCTACAAATGCCATTTGGCCCGCTGCTAAAGACGTTTTCTGTAGTAGTGGAGAGCGGGGAAGGAGCTGCGGGCCAGGACGGAGGAGGGGAGCCGGCGCGCGGACAGGGGAGAGAGAGGGTGTAGGGGATAGAGCAGTTGGCACTGTGCAGGATGAAGAAAAGAGAGAGAAGAGCCCAAAAATCTCGAGATTGCGCGTGCGGAGGACTGGGATTGCAAAATGCAGATCGTGATGCACTGACTACTGGAGGGTGAATAGTTGTGTTTTGATCTGCATTTTGAAGATGCAGACCCTTATCCAACAGCTGCTGGAGACGGTCTGAGGTGCTCAAAAGTGTTTGCACACTGTGCACTTTAAAAAGTAGAAAAAGCGGCGGCAGCAGCAGCAGGGAGTGCGTACTTCCGATCGAGAGACAAAACTCACCGATCCAAAAGATGTCGAATCCCTAGGATTGCATGAGCATGAATGATCGACCAAGCTGGGGCAGCCGATCAAAGTTAGATTCTAGGAGGGCTGTCTCTTGATCGATCACAAATTATTAATTGGAGAAGGAAGGAAACAAGCTAGCTGGGACATTTATATTATATATATCCGCAATGCATATGCATGATCAAAAGAGATACGTAGTTAGCCCATTTTATAGCTATCATGCGCTAGCATGTATGGTTTCATACAAAGCAACTAGCTGGTATAATAAGTAAGTTCCAAGCTTATATTAATTCATTTTCCTAGATTCAGCACGAGTATTTATTTTTGTTGGATTTATTCCATGAATAAACAACGTAGCTATTCTTTCAATGGTATATAGGTGATTCAGCTCTAAACAATCGTGGCATCTGACTACTCCCTCCGTCCCGTAAAAAGTGCGATCCTAGCATTTGAAAAAAAATCTCCACAAGGAGTGCACAATCCTAGAAAATAAATCTAATTACCTACTTAATTAAGTAATTAGATCTGATTTGCATGCCAAAACTTACTGATAAGGGTATTAGGGTCTTTTCGCGCCACCACTAATCTGTTTTAGAAAAATTAAAATTGCACTTTTCATGAGACGGATGGAGTATGTCTTTATTGTTAGTTGGATCCCTTCCAACTAAAGTTTAGTTTGCTAAAGTTTAGAATTTTGATTTAGCAAACTAAAACATATGTTGCTAAACTTTAGCAAGAGTTGTTTGGACCCCCTTGCTAAACTTTTCTAAATGACCAGACTACCCTTCATTTAGTACTGTCAATCCCTAGATAGAAGGAGGATAATAAGTTAATGTTATGTGGTAGTGGGTAGTTTGAGAGAACTTATATAGGTATCTTGGACTTTACTCAGTTTTAGCAAGTTTTAGCAACTCTTGATGGCTAATGACTAAAGCACTTTTTAGGCTCCAACTAAAGTTTAGTAACATTTTAGTTGGACCCGTTTGGATCCAAAGTTGCTAATCTTTAGCAACTAAACTTTAGCAAAGGGATCTGAACAAGGCCTTAGTTGTCTAATGGTATGTATGCTGTATGGAAACCAGAATTAGATTCATATATTTAAAAACGATTTCACTCAATTTTTTAGCTTGCTTTGATGATATACTTTGAGAGAAAATAATGGTTACCTCAAAATTAAACTTCTTGTGTCCTTGAAGGGACAGAGTAAGATGAACCTTTTACTACAAGAGATAAACCAAACAACTTTTAATGTGCTTGGCCTATCGTTTCAGTGCTTATTGCTATTTTTTGTCAAGTGGTTCCTAGTTTTTCTTTTATAATTATGCATCTTTCTGAACAGCTAGTGTTATCGATCAGATCACCACAATGTAGTTCCTGACAAACACATTTCTCATAGTTATGGTAGCAGGTTGTTACCTGAATGTATAGAAACCGCTTGCCATTTATAAATAAACTGTTTTGAAAAAAAATAGTATTATTTTTTTCGGCATGAGAAAATTTGTATTCTTCTAGCATTGCAACCTAAGGACCTAGCTAGTTATCTTATCTGCAAAAGGGGGTACGGTATTGGCAGCTAAATTCTAGAACTTACATATTTGAATTAAATCTTTGGATTAAAATTCCTAGAGCTGTCCTTCCAAAGAAGCCGTTGGTTAGTAACATTACAAAATGGCGCTTGAATAGATGAGGAAGGAATGAATGAAGTCATCAAGATAAAGATAGGTATTTTATGCATGTATGATGTATCCCAATAAAGTTTTGAGTAGTGTAGATATAGTACTGGTAGATAGAAGGTCTACTTTTTGTGTGTTGGGAGTACCGAACACAAATTTTGATGCATGACTCTCTACTTTGACAAAAATACCACTCATTCCGTTTGCTAACAAAGAGATGCTGGAGAGAGCATCCTACAGTGCGTGCAGTACTACGATGTAACGTGCTACAAATACTATACTAACTGGAGAAATTTTAGAGTGCTTTTTTTATGAGCCGTCTATCCGACGAAATCCAACAGTGGAAATAAAGGAAAGTACCAACTTGGTGGGATCACAACCAATTTTAATTAATATTTTTAATTCATAAATGGTATATGAGTAATTTTGCATTGTTAATCTGACCGGCTTCCGATCATGCATGTTTTACGGCTCAATTCCTACGTGAGGGTACGGTGACTTGAGAGAGAGAGAGGGAGGAGAGAAAATAGATTACCATAATGCTCTTTCCTTAATTAGTTTAATTTTTAATTAATCATGTGGTGGGAAAATCAAAATACCTAGTACTTCCAGGTACTACACAAGTACCATAAAAAAGCTCAACTAACTGAACCGGAGTATGGTTACAAATAATCTGAGAATCTCTCTCTCGTGTACACATACATGTACACTCAACAACAATAAAATGTAAAAACACATTCTAATTTAGGTATGTTTTTCCTTACTTCTTTCAGTTGGTATACAAGAAAGGCAAAAGATGAAAAAAAAACTACCCGTACAATTCTGCAAAAAGGCTAATTTGAACGACAAGCTAGCACTTTACAGTCTGCGTTCTTGTGTACGTGGATATATAATTCAATGCTCACAAATTGAAGGGTGAACGAATGATGGAAGATCTTTCTAATTTCCAGAGGATCCTAAAGCATAAAACTTTAATTCAGTGTCTACCAAGAGGATGCTTATTTTTTTCTTCTTTTGTTCGCGTCCCTGTGTTAGCTTTCACACACCCCAGTGGTACTTTACAAAGACGAGAATGTTGGGCATTGTGAGAACCTAAAGCAAAGGCAAGAGAGGATTAAAAAGGAAAAACAGAAAAAGAGAAAAGAGGCAGGGGTCCTTTTGCAAAATCACATTCGACTAGCATCGAAAGTAGTGTCCTTTTGCTGCATTTCGTATGAGAAGATTGTTCCTTTGCCTTCTAAAGTGGCTACCACTTTGCACAAGCTCGAAGTTTTGAATCCTGATGCGGTTGCAATTGCACTGTCAGTACCACGTCATGCACCCTATTAGCTCCTGCTGAACCACAAATTAAACTACCAGAACCACCAACTAACAGCTGGTTTTATAGTTATCTACCTGACATTTAGTTGATCACCCTGCTTTGCGAGAGGAACTTTATGTCTGTACTTTAATATGTCAAAAAGGCTTAGCGTGTCTGTTAGCACGCAACCTTAAAAAATCAAATGAAATTTATCGATAATGTGGCAAGACAAGTGCAACAATCCATTAGTACCCTTTCTTATCCATTCACTTCGCTATTGAGACCTGCTACATTACGTACGTGCTTTTACAATGCATATATGCGTACCAGTTTGTTGTACTGGCTACTATAGTTAACATTTACTTTCAGTTTCCTTATCATGGTACTCCCTCCATATTGTAAAGGAAGTTGTTTAGGACATTGACACCGTATCCAAAACATAACTTTGACTGATACTTTTTGCTATAAAATATTTAAAAATATATATGTAAATAGTACTTTTATTAAATAATATTTAAATACGAATATACTCATACCATTTTCATATTTTTAAACTTAACACATAAAAAATATTTTCAAAGTTTAAAATTTTTGATTTAGGACAACCTCAAAACGACTTCCTTTACAATATGGAGGGAGTATATATATGCATCGAATGCAGGAGCGATTTAAACATAACTTTGATCAAATACCACGTACTTATGTTTTGTAATTCATAAATAAACCAACAAATTGGTTATTAATTAGACTAGCGAGATGATTGTTGATAATAAAGGGGGGGTCATTGGTAGCATATTAACGTAAGATTAGTTCAGTATGACTTATAATAAATGTCCATTGCATATCTTACATATACTTCCACTATTATTAAACACTAGTAACGTGCACGTTCGACACGCAAGTGTTCACAAAGCAACTTACTGAAATGTGATGGAATGGAAATAGAACAAACCAAACTTATATTCATAGTCATAAATGAAGGGGAAAACTTATATACAAAGGCATTGACACATGCTTTAAAAGTGCATAAAAGAAACCTGGGTCTTTACATCCATTAAAAGTGCATAAAAGAAACTAGTCTGCCTCGTCAAGTAGAGCAAGCTAAGCATGTCTCTAGTAGTTACAACTTTCAAAGTGCATAAAAGAAACCTGGGTCTTTACATCCATTAATTATATTTGATAATCCTATAAGGCTAGTCTCAGTGAAGATGGTCATTGCACAGTTTTCAAGACCGTAATCTTAAGAACTATGCCAGCGAAGGATCATGGTGAGGACCCTTCTCTCTCATTCCATGACACTCCCCCGCCTCTATCTTCATAAATTTGAAGATGTGGTATGATATTTAATGCTCATGACCGTCCTATGACACTTCTCACTGAGACTGACCTAAATCCAAGCTTTAGTAGGAACTCTTATACCCAACCATCTGAAATGTCAATAGTTCCACTTCTGGTTGGTGCCTCTTCTTGGTATAAGAATAATTTATTTTGTCCAATTTCCGTCGCTTCTTCTCTCTAGGTTTGAATAGTCATTAATTAATCTGGATAAGAAGAATAAACCATAGTGATTGAAGGGGCATAGACCGCGAGAGTTGATCCGGTTGGGTTGCTCAGTTAGAGTGGAGCTTGACAACCTGATTTCGATTTTCGTCGGGTGCATCTTCGCTAGAGTAGAAGATGGTTCGATCGGAGCTTGAACGTCCGACCTGATTAAACCTGATTAAATTCAATTAAATTTAGGTGACGCGAAGGACTACTCCAGTCTACAACCTCATTCTAAAAAACTCTAAGCAATCAAGTCTCTAGCCCCTTTCTAAAAAATCTAAGCAATGCATGCATGGGACCTTGGCATGACGAGGATCAAAATCAGATGTGTGTTCCTAGCAAGAATATTGAAAAGTTGCTGCCCCTCCGATCCAGTCATGACTTGCGTTGAGAAAATCATTTTTTTAAAAAAACTCTTATGTTGATGCATAGCCATGCTTAATACCAGGAAGTTCGGTTGGGAGCTCAAGCTTAGCTCAGCAACAGAAAGCTCGATTTGGGTGAGGCGTGGGACTTTGGGAGCTCCATTCCGTGGCAAGGACCTCGATGGCAGGGGGAAGCGGCAGCTGTTCTGACTGCTCACGTGCGTGGGAGGGCCATGAGCATGCTTGTCTACGGCGGCCTCGCCACGAGCGAGCTGGCTGGTGGACTGCGACCCTGTAAGCTAGCTTGCGGGAAGCAGCACCGGCAATCTAGCCACCGGCGGCAGGGGCCAGCAGACGACACACGTTCACATTCACCAATGAGATAAGGCGATTGGAGCTCGACGGCGTCGATGTGTAGCTGCTAGCTCTCTCTCTAGCTCCTCCGTTGTTTTTGTTTCCGTGTCGATCGTCAACGCTGGATCGGATGGGAGGGAGCGGTGCGCGGAAGCCGCGGATGTGTCATGGTAAGGTTGGGATCGTGGGAGGTACGGACTCTTGCGGCAAGCGTACGCTCACGGCAAATGTACGGACTCTCAGGAGGAAGGGGTGGAGGGCATAGCACGTGGGTAAGGGAGCACCACAGTGAGAAAAAAATTAAGGTTTTGGCAGAAACGCTCTCCAAATTACAATTTTTTTGTCCTTCCATAGTTCTTCCACCCTATCCACTCCTAAAAACATATTACGGGTGGGTGCGACGTGAGGGGTACAGTGAACCCGATTTGGGTGAGAAAAGTTTTCAATTATTTTCGCTCCTTATAGTATAGATATGACATTTAAGACAAGCTAAATAGTTCGATTGTGTCCTAAATGTCATGTGCTCCGTATTTTAACAAACATGCTTCCTCATTATTCAAGGCTTATTAACATCATTTTATATATTCCTTATGTTTGTCTGGATTGAAATTCCAAGTAAACAGTGACATAAAAACTAGGATCTTCATATATGGAATGAGATAATAAATTGGGTGTTGTACCTAAATTTTGATGCAAGCAGTTACTGAGATAAAAGATCAGCTAAAATTTCATTTCTTTGGATACATGGAAAAATGAAGTTAAACTTTTTTTTTCTCACATCACTCCTATAGTATAATATCAGAAACAATTAAATCGAGAGAAAAAGGTATTCTGTTGATTTTAGTTTGTTTCCGGTTTTCGAGAATTGACAATTCAAAAAGGCCAAGATAACTAGTTTGGTTATGTTGGCGTGTCAGGAATATATGTTCTACCTTTCACATTAGTGTGTACTGTAAATGAAGCTGACATGAAACCAAACTACAGAATTCATGAAGTTGTTTGGTCATCTATAAGGTCCTTTTTTGAAAAACAAAAACATATATATATACATGACGAATCTACTGAGCTAAGAGACATGGATCCGAATGACAATATTTAAAAGATAACCCTGAACTCTGATTCTTCGATGTCATATATGTCCTGTTTAGTAACTTAGGTTAAAGAAGGAATGGTGACCACGAAGTTTTACATGCGTTTAATTAATTATAATCCCCAGCATATTCAATCCAAGGATGATTCATGCAAACTCCATTCTTTCCAGCACAATGATTTTTCTCTTTCCCAAACAAAAAAAAAGAAAGGTTAACTAACCAACATTACAAATAAGTGTAGCGAACATGACCTCATATGTCATTTGTTCAAGTTTGATTTTGGTGATTAATGACAACATGGTCAATGGGACTAACTATATTGTCTAGCATGTCTTTGTAGACACTTCTAGGTCTCAAGGATGCAAAAATACCATATGCCAAAATGAGAAGATAATATATTTTTCAAGGGTAAAAATCGAGGAAGAAAAAGAAAAGAAATGCCACCGTCGGATGAACCGACGGTACCCTTAGAAGAGGCGTCGGTGCAATCACCGGATGAAGTGGTACACTGCGGGAAGACTCAAGTCAACATGATGGTCACCGGATCAACCGACGCCCCCATTTCTAGTTGCACCGGATGAATCAAGAGACCAAGCCTGCAGAAATCAGTAGCACCGGATGTCGACCGGGCATCCCAGAGCCCACCAACACGTTGTGGGCCATACCCGGAAGATGAGTTCCTGTACACCTGGACTACTCGACTAGTGGGCCACTGTGCTGGTACCGTGGACCACAAGGCAAGACAAGACGGGCAAGGACTTGTACTAAGACTAGGATAGCTTTCCATACCTTGTATAGGCTACTCCGGGTCCTACTCGAATAGTACCCTTGTACCAATCCGACTTGTAACCCTGCCTCCCGTGGCATATAAGGCGAGGCTGGGACCCCTCTCAAGATATACGCAATCAATACAGAGCCACGCAGCATACATGACGTAGGGTATTACGCACATTGCGGTCCGAACCTGTCTAATTGTGTGCCCTGTGTCTCACCATCGTGTTCCTGATCTCGGCGAGCCCCACCGCACAATCTACTACTTCGGGTACCCCGTCGTAGGCTCGGTGTCTAAAACACTGACAGCTAGCGCGCCAAGTAGGAGATCTCGTCATTGATCCACTGGCGAACTCGATGGCTCTCGTCACCATCAAGCCGATCGTCGCTTTCCAGGAAGGCGACACCTTCGTTTTTGGCTCTTGGGTTTGCGTTGCTGATGGCGTCGGATCGTTCCTGCGTTTCTTAGCGCCAACTCCGGAGTCAAAGCTCAAGTCCTCGACGCTTACGCAAGCTTCGGTGGAGAATTTCGGCGTAAATATCGGCGAAATTTCGATCTCTGACCCGCTCAGAGAACTTGAGTCGGAGTCCGAGTACAACTCGACTTCTCCTCTTATCCAGCCTGGGTTGCCATCTTCAGCTTCACAGCTTGCGCTCTTGTTCCTGCATTGCTACTCTGGCTATCATCAAATTGCAATCAAGGAATCTGATCAAGAGAAGACCGCATTCATCACTCCGTTTGGTGCTTATTGTTACACAACAATGTCCTTCGGGTTGAAAAATGCTGGTGCTACATATCAAAGGGCTATCCAAGCGTGCTTCAAGAAGCAGCTTCACAAGAATGTGGAAGCATACGTGGATGACGTCATTGTCAAGACTAGGGATCCAGACATGCTCATCACGGATCTTGAGGAAACTTTCGCTTCACTGCGCGAGTACCAATGGAAGCTCAACCCCAATAAGTGCGTCTTTGGCGTATCTTCAGGAAAACTACTCGGGTTCATCATCAGCCATCGTGGCATCGAAGCAAACCCTGAGAAGATTATTGCCATCTCCAACATGCAAGCTCCGACTACTATCAAAGATGTCCATAAGCTTACTGGTTGCATGGCATCACTCAATCGCTTTATCTCACGACTTGGAGAACGGGGTCTTCCTTTCTTCAAGTTACTCAAGCGGCAGGAGAAGTTTACATGGACAACTGAAGCTGATCAAGCTCTTTCTCAGCTCAAGGAGTTCTTATCCAAGCCTCCAGTCCTCACAGCTCCTCTGCCCAATGAAGAGCTCTTGCTCTACATTGCTGCGACTACTAATGTCGTCAGCACTGCTATTGTCGTTGAGTGGCAGGAAGAAGGTCATGGCTACCCTGTCCAGAGGCCTATCTATTTCGTTAGTGAAGTTCTTTCAGAGTCCAAGGCTCGCTACCCTCTGGTGCAGAAGCTACTCTATGCAGTTCTGATTACTTCACGGAAGCTCCGCCACTACTTTGACGAGTACAAAATTTCTGTGATCACTAGCTACCCGCTTGGCGAGATATTGCACAACCGGGATTCCACAGGAAGGATTTCTAAATGGGTTGTAGAACTTGGCACTCTATCGCTCGAGTTCAAGTCTCGCACTGCTATCAAGTCTCAAGCCTTGGTTGATTTCATGGCTTAGTGGCGAGAAAATCAAGTCCCAACTCCAATTGAGCGTCCAGAACATTGGGTCATGTACTTTGACGGTTCCCTCAAATTGGAAGGCGCTGGTGCCGGGGTACTTCTAATTTCTCCCAAGGGCGAGCAACTCAAATATGTTTTGCAGATCTTTTGGAAGGTCTCAAACAATGAAGCTGAATATGAAGCTCTACTGCATGGTCTTCGCCTTGCAGTCTCTCTTGGCATCACACGACTACTTGTTTATGGTGATTCTTTGGTGATCATCAATCAAGTCAATGATTCATGGGATCGTAATGCTGAGAATATGGATGCGTACTGTCAGGAGGTACGCAAACTTGAGAACAAATTTCATGGTCTCGAGTTCCATCATGTGGTCCGCGACAACAATGTTGTTGTGGATGTCTTGTCGAAGCTGGGATCTACACGAGCTCAAGTGCCAGCTGGGATCTTTGTCCATGAACTCCACAAACCATCAATTCCGGAGTAATCATCTGCACCCACGACTACTTCAGTTCAACCTGATCGAGAAGTGCTTATGATTGATGAGGACTGGAGAATTCCTTTTATCGACTACATTAAACATCAGTTGATTCCAGAAGACAAGTCAGAAGCTAAGCGCATCTCATGCCGCGTCAAAGCTTATGCTTTAGTCAGAGATCAAAGCTAATAGGATGATACTGGATGCTCTCAAGAAGCGACTGTATGATGCAGCAAATACCAAGGGCGGCAAGTGGATCAAGGAACTACCCAATGCACTCTGGGGGCTACGCACTCAGCCTACTACCCCCACAGGGCAGTCACCTTACTTCCTGGTCTACGGCTCTGAAGCCGTTTTGCCTGCTGATGTCATGTGGCGTTCTCCGACGGTTGATCAGTACGAAGAAGGTGTAGCTAAAGAAACAAGACAAACAGATGTCGACAGTCTCGAGGAAGCTCACTGCAACGCACTTGTTCAATCCGCTCAATACCTTGAGAGGATTCGCCGCTATCATGACCGCAATGTTAAGGAACGCTCCTTCAACATTGGTGATTTAGTCCTTCGTCGCATCCAGAATACGGCAGGACTACACAAGCTCAACTCGCCATGGGAAGGTCCTTTCTCTATTGCAAAGGTTACTGGCCCAGGCTCATATCGTCTTCAAACTCTAGAAGGCGAGGAAGTCGACAACTGTGTCTCACCATCGTGTTCCTGATTTCGGCGAGCCCCACCGCACAATCTACTACTTCGGGTACCCCGTCGTAGGCTCGGTGTCTAAAACACTGACAGCTGGCGCGCCAGGTAGGGGATCGAGATAATCCTCTCCAGATAGTTTCGACTGTATCTTCTCGTAGTTTTCAGCTGCGAGCACCCACAGGGGGCTTCATCAACCCTCTCCAGGCAGTCTCATTCTGCGACCTCGTAGGGAGTCATGATAACTCTCTCCAGACGATCCTGTATCGTGTAGGGCAATAAGTGGCACATGCTGTCTATGTTCCTATTTTTCAATAAGAGGCTGCGGCCTAGAGTAACACCCTGCTGGTAGGGTCTCAGTGGAACTCTCATACAAGTTGCTGCTACAGCAAGGATGAGTTCATCACACTGTCCCCTACGGTCTTACTCGTTCTTCGGAACATTCTTGCGAGTACTCTCTCACTAGGCTCATAGCCTCAGAGATACTTAAGACATTGTAAATACTGTACAATGTATTCAGTAATAAAGTTGCTACTCTATACCAACTTGTTACTGTCCTCTACTTGTTCATAACAAAGCCTTCTTTACGCTGCTACAGCTAAGGTGTTCAACTCGTTATGAATAAGTTCTTTTCGAGTACTCTCTCACTAGGCTTGTTAGCCTCAGAGGTACTTAAGACATTGTAAACTCTGTACAATGTGTTTAGTACAAGCCGCTACTCTATATCGACTTGTTACTACTCTTAGCTTAATTCATGACAAAGCCTTCTTTTACGCTGCTACAGCTAAGGTGTTCAACTCGTCATGATTTAGCTAACGTTCTTTGGAACATGTTTACACTTGAGTATTTCTACTCGTGTATCGTATCTCTTTTTGCAGCCACACACTCAATACCAACTCGAGTACTTGGCCAACACATAAGCATACAAAGGGATCCAGATAATTGATTTCTTCAAAGTTTTCAATTATATTACATAAACACTTGTTCGGGATTACACTTGTTTTTTCCCTAGTGTTTCTACCTACAGGTACATCTAACGGAGATCGATGAACTTGGAGACTGCTTCCGCGATTGGAGAAGTCCGTTGCATCAGCTCATTGAGACGATCGTCGGTGCAATCTCCAGATCTGCCGTTCATGATGACCGTGAGGTCCACCTTGGCATAGAAAGACTTGATGAAGCTCAGGACTTGATTTGGGATCGTGCAGGCCAGCCTTTGAGCGTACTCCAGAATCTTCTTCGGCGTGTCTTTCAGCCTCTCCACAAGTGGACGGGGCTGAATTCCAGCGACTCTGGGCTCGAACGGATTTGCTACTGGCTCGGCCGCCTCTGTCAAGGCCTTCAGCTCTGAGCGTAGGCCCTCAGCTTCTTCAATCTTTTCCTTGAGCGACTGCATGCAACGGAGCAAATCAGTCCAGCCGGCAATGCGGATGTCCATTTCGCGCTCAAGTTCGAAGCACCGCACCTTATAGTCTTCCTTCAGATCCATATGAACTGCTTCTTCATGGTTGAAGGCTAGCTGCCAGTCCAGCGCCTTGTTCTTGAACTTGTCGACTTCTTCCGTCAGCTCTGCAAAGGATTAAGGCTACTTATCAGATATGGTGCGCAAGAGCAAAAGTACTCAATGATGATTTCAGAAGGGAGATTACCTTTATTCTTCAGGCGCAGGGATTTGTTCTTACCAACAACTTCATCCTTCTTCGCCGTCAGCTTCTGGATTTCGTTGTGGTACTCGGCGGCGTTGGCATCAAGTTTCTCCTGTAGCTTCAGAGACAAGGCTTTTTGTTGCTTCAGTTCTTCTCTGAGCCGCGAGACTTCTTCAATGTCAGTCGCGTGTTGTTCAAGCAGGCAAGTCTTGCGTTTCGACTGCTTGACTACCTCCTGCAAAGGCAAAAACAACCTATGAGTCAAAGACAAGATATCTATGATTACAAGTACGCTACAAGAGACTACACAACTTACCGCAAGGAGTTTTTCTACACCACGGAACATCTCTGCATGAGCATGCAAGTTGTCCTCGTCTAGGCAGGAGTCATCATATGGCATCAAGTTCTCTGCCATGGACTGGGTACTTGTGCTAGCTGCAGAGTATCTTGCAGCACTACGCAGAGGAGCCGGATCTTCAATAAGTGGCTCATGCGGCACTATGCGGTTCTCTGGGTTCTCCTCCAGTGCCAGTTGTGCATCTATACGATGTACGGGGGCTTCAGCAGCTGGGATTTCCTCGTGGCGCAGCACAGCTTCAGGATCAACCTCCAGGGCTTCATTCACCACGGCTTCAATATCCTCGAGTTGTTGAGCCCTGGGCCTGGAAGTCGCCTCCACCGCTGCCTTGACCATGTCGCTCCAGAGAGTCCGCAATGCTTGAGCAGCTTCAGCTTCTGCGGGTACTTCTTGGCGCTCTGGAAGTACATCTTCTGGCTGCTCTTGAGGAGTCTGGTCTCCTCCAGCAGCACCACTTCCAGATGCGCCCCCACTTAATATCTGTGGATTTTCTGCATTAACAAGTTGGTCAGCAAAAGTAGAGTACATAATCATAATAAGTACTCGAGTACTCAGGTACTTACAAAGCAGCATGAGGCACCGATACTTTTGGCCCCAGCATGTCGAAGAAGGAGGGCGCCGCCGGCACCTCTGGCACACTATCCACCGGCGGCACACTTCCTGGTACCGCGGCTTCTTGTTGTACATGCGCCACCATCTCCACGGTCGACGCTGGAACCACCTCGGGTTCTGTTATTCTTGGGGGGCTACTCGAGGGTACATTGGATGCACTCTCGATAACCTGCACAAGTCAAAAAAACAAGGCATTACAGCAGAGAACAAGTACTCAATACGAAACCGACTACTTAAGAGTTCTCCAACACTTACTGTAATGCAGGGGAGGCCTGAGATTTTCTTCACAGCTCGCTTCCCCACTGTGGTCCTTTTGTTCCGCGGCGGCAGCGTCACATCATCTGCAAGAGATGATGCTGGCCTCTTCGATGACCCAGCGGCAAGGCCACTGAGGATGGATGCCCCTGAGTACCCGTAGCGGCTCTTCACTTCAAAACGCTGTTGAAGTGTTTGGCCGTCTTCATCGCTTGAGGAGGCATCCTCCAACAAGATTTCTTCTTCCCCTTGAGCAGATTGACTACTCTCGGGGGCTTGAGCCTCCACTTCGGTTGGCTCTCCCTCCGGCGCTTGTAGTGGGTCTTGAGGACGAGGAGGGGGACGAACACAAATTTTAAGACATCCTCCTACGAAACAGGGCAATTATTAGCTACACGACTACTTATAATAAGTACTCGGGGGCTAGTACTCAGAGACTCACCAGACGCGGAGGATTGTCGGCACTATATTCACGGACAGCTGCAGGAATTCCGTGAAGATTCTTGAAGATCTTCTGCAGTCTCTCCATCACAAGATCATCGCTGATCTCTTCTGAAGATAGCCTGGAGCCATCATCAGCTCCAGTGTACTCGAACCCGAGATGCTCCCGCTGCATCAAGGGTTGTACCCGTCGCTTCATGAAGCTAAAGGCTACTCGTTCAGCTGTCAAGCCCTGCGCCTTCTTCTACGCAATCTTCGCCAGCAACTCGGGGATCTGGATGCACTCCTGCATCGTAGGTTCATCCTTCCAGAGCCTGTCGTACACTGGTGCGAACATGCTCGGCTTCGGCAGCTGAGGCGGGGCGTTCTCTATGTAGAACCACTTGTTCTTCCAGTTCTGATTTGAGTCAATCAAGTCGTACTTGAAGTACAACTCCTGCGCCTTCTGGCGCATCTGCACACCGGCTCCACCAACTACAACTGGGAAGTTGGCGTTGGGCTGCGCTTCAAACGGAAGATCTTCTTGAACAAGGCCCAGTGAGGGCGGATTCCGAGGAAGGCTTCGCAGAAGTGCACGTACACTGCAATCTGGAAGATGCTGTTGGGTTTGAGGTGTACGTGCTCTAACTTGAAGAAGTCGAGGAAGCCGCGGAAGAAATCCGACGACGGCAGCGTCAACCCACGCTCGACGAAATGCCCGAACATTGGGATTTCATCCGGGCTCTTCTCCATCGGTCACGCATCACCGGCGGCAGAACTCCAACCAGCAATCGCTTTCTCGCGCAGCAACCCGCCCGCTTCGAGGGCTTGGATATATTCTTCCCTCATCTTGGATTTCTTCCTAGAAACAGCTTGGCTCGAGGGCTTCGTGATGACCACCGTCTTGTACTTTGGCTCCGGCAACTCATTTTTGCCTCGGCCAGATTTCCTCTTCTGTCCCTTGGATGGCGCAGGCTTCATCCTTCCTGTCACGAGGGTCTTCTTTCGCATTGACTGGGGGACGACGAAGGGATGGAGGTGTGCACTCTTGGCAATTTAGGCGCTCGAACTCTGCGGCGGCTATGGATGCTAAGGCGTTCTGGATCTAAGGGCGAATGGAAGCAGTGAAACCCCAAGGGATATCCCTTCGGGTATTTATAAAACCAAAACCCTAACGGTTCGACCTGGTGACCCTTCGTATTCAACATATTGGTTTCACACAGGCAAAATTTTGGCTAAGTCAGAGGACTAAAATCCAAGACCTGCTCGATTCTATATCGGGGGCTCGACTACTCGATGGAATTGGATTTCACTCAGCTACAGTTCACTAAATTCAGGCCACTATTCTACAGTCAGATTGGACCCTTCAATTCGAGAAAGAACTCGACTCAAGGCTCGGGGGCTCCGTGCCACGAGACCTTCAGTTTTTCTCAGGATTTCACGGGATTATTTGACGAAGACTACTGATTGACCCTCAACTTGAATTGTCAATTCGAACTAAGGCTCAGGGGCTACATCCATATAGGATGCGATTTTTTGCAAATCGCATTCCTATATTATTTCTTCGGATTTTCTGCGGATTTTTTGGAGTAAGATCAAAGAATAGATGATTGACCCTCAGCTTGAATCTTGGATTCGAACTAAGGCTCGGGGGCTACATTCCATATGGAATGCGATTTCAGTAATCGCCTTTCCATATGGATCTTTGATGCAAAGATTTCAAGAACGAAGCGAGTATTATTGAAGACCTTCAAGGGAAGTACTCGGGGACGCTTGGGAACAACTCGAAAAGACTTCAAAACTACTCGTGGAGTTAGCTGGAGTACCTTCCAGCCTCGTGATGATTCAAGTACTATTGAAGATTGAAGCTTGTAGAACTCGGAGACGCTTGGGAACTACTCGTGGAGACCTTCAAGACTACTTGGAGCATCGCACTCGACTACAAAGTACTCGGGGGCTTGTCGACCGGGCATCCCTGGGCCCACCAACACGTTGTGGGCCATACCCGGAAGATGAGTTCCTGTACACCTGGACTACTCGACTAGTGGGCCACTGTGCTAGTACCGTGGACCACAAGGCAAGACAAGACGGACAAGGACTTGTACTAAGACTAGGATAGCTTTCCATACCTTGTATAGGCTACTCCGGGTCCTACTCGAATAGTACCCTTGTACCAATCCGACTTGTAACCCTGCCTCCCGTGGCATATAAGGCGAGGCAGGGACCCCTCTCAAAATATACGCAATCAATACAGAGCCACGCAGCATACAGGACGTAGGGTATTACGCACATTGCGACCCGAACCTGTCTAATTGTGTGCCCCGTGTCTCACCATCGTGTTCCTGATTTCGGCGAGCCCCACCGCACAATCTACTACTTCGAGTACCCCGTCGTAGGCTCGGTGTCTAAAACACTGACACCGGATGAACCGATGGGTGAGCAGCGGTTCATCCGACGGCACCAACTCAGTTAACAGAGAGGTCCGGGAGCGAAGCTGTTCAGCACCGGATGAACCGATAGACATAAGGGATTCATCATCGGTTCATCCAGCGGCCTCGTTTTAGCTAACAGAGACGCCCGGAGAAGATTTCCTTCAGCACCGGATGAACTGACACACCGTCGGTTGAAGCGTCAGATGAATGACGTCAGCAGATTTCAACGACTAAGTGCGGTGGGAGGCAACGGTCAGTAGCACCGGATGAACCGACGTCAGGAATGAGCACAGCGTCGGATCATCCGATGGTGCTATTTTTAGAAGCTTTAGCCCAACGGCTAGTTTGATGCCTTGGTCTATTTATACTCCTTCCACCCCGTCATTTGGAGCTGCTGGAGTGTGTGGAAGTGCAGAGGAGTTCAAGACTCATAGAAGATCTTATCCAAGCCATCCAAGTGCTAAATTGCTCATCCATAGACTTGCACATGTTTTGTGTGTGTGCTTAGTGTTAGGTTTAGCTTAGAGCTAAGTGAGTGCAAGGTGTGCCTACCTTGTGAGGTGATTCTCGAGTGGATCAAGTTGTACGAAGTGCGCCGGAAGCCTTGGAGCCTAAGGTGGCTCTCCGGCAAATGTCTTCGACCCTCCGGTTTGGTGTGAAGCGGCGAGAACACTTTGTGCGGGGGACGTGGAGACCCCCCTTCCCTTGGTGGAGAAGCTCCTTAGTGGAGGCGGCATCAAGGTGACCAAGGGAGCTTGGCGAGTGCCTTAGTGGCGAGCCTTTGTGGCAAGTCAAGTGGTGCTCTTGGGAGAGACTTGGTGATCGGGAAGCAATACTCTTGTGTAGAGTGCTTCAACAACGTGGACTAGGGGTGGCTTAGTGCCTACCGATACCACGGGATAAATCGCGTGTCAAGAGTTTACTTCCTCTCATCCCTCTTTACGTTTCCGCATTACATTCTTGCAATCCTTGTTTGTCTTTACTTACCTAGAGTAGTATCTTGCTAGGATTGGCTATATGTTGCAAAACTTGTTTTGGGATGGGAGTTTCACACTAGAACAACCTAGTTGCACATCTAGATAGTATGTTCTAGTTTATGTTTGATGCAAATAGTGATAAGTCATATGTTAAGGTTTTAAGTTGCCTAATTCACCCCCTCCCCCTCTTAGGCTACGGGCATCCGATTCCTTACAATAAGAACAAATTAAGATGACAATAAGAGTTAAGCATAGGTCATTTGCCATTGATGGCTGATCACTAGTTAATAATCACTACTCTCATCAGGCCGTCTGAAAAAGAACGCCCGATCCACTGCCTTGAGCAGGCTGGCATCCGTGGAGCGACTCTCCTCCATGTCATCGTTCTCGACGCTCATGTTCAGATCAAAGCATGACGAAGACGGCGACGCAGAGGTAGCGGCGATGGCTTCCTCTCTGGGCTCCTCCTCGCTCTCAGTCTTCGCCTTCTTGGCGGCCATCGGTGGGGAGGAGGTTCTCGACCTGGCGTCGAAGCTCTCGCAGCTCAGGACGATGATGGCGTCGCCGAGGGCAGCCTCGTCGCCACCATGGATCCGGACCAACCCGCGTTCGATGGCCTCCAAGATGCCCCTCTGTCCAGCAGGCTGCTCCACGTCCTCCACCAGGAATACGCGGTGCGGGTTGTCGCGCACGGCCTCGTAAAGCCTCTCGACGCCGCCGCCATTGCTCGTCTCCGGCGACAACCGCGGCCGCTTGTGGTGCTGCCGCTCAGCGGAGTCCGACGACCGTGCCGGAAACGACGCCGTCGCCGTGTCGCGGTTGCCGATGGACACGAAGCTCTTGCACGAGCCAAAGACGAGGCGGGCCAGCTCCCTGGCCACCCTCGCCTTTCCCTCGGCGTCGCCTCCGAGGAAGAGCAGCCACGTGTCTTCCTTGGCGCCCGCTGCTCTCGAGCTCCTCGCCATGCCGGAACGGCACTGGAGGACTGTGCTCGCGATCTCGGGCACGATCTCCGCCTGCCACGGCACCTCCTTCTCCAGCGCCGAGCAGAGGACCTTGAGGTTCTCGGCGCTGAGCTCCTTGAACCGGGAGCGGCGGCGCTGCTCCACCTGCTCCACTGAGCCGTCGTTGGACGCGCTCGAGTCGTGGGACTTGACCTTTATCGCGCTGACAAGCTTGACGTCCTCGTCGTCGACGACGAGGTGGACCTGCTGGCCGCCGCCACCGCGCCGGGCGGCCTTCCAAGTGTGGTTGGACTCGTGGGCACCGGCGACAAGCCATGGCCGCTGCTGGTATGACGGCTGGTGCAGGTTGTAGTGCTGCTCGTACGATGAGACCGAGGAGGACGGGGACACCACCGTGGGGAAGTTTAGTGTCGTCCGATGGTGAGACGGCGAGTCGCCGCACGTTGAGCTCCATTTCTTGCAATGGGAGGGCTCCTGCATTATTAAGCACAACGCAACAAAATCTAAACTGTTAATTAACCTAGAACAATGCTAATCACACATCAATCTTCCGAACGATAATGCCAATAATTTTATGTGGTTGCTTACCTGATTGCGGCAATGCTGGAGCCAAGGAGGAATGCTGGACGACGCTGGAAGGACCGATCGTGCCAACTCCTTGCCGGCGTCGCACTTTGTGGCGGAGCAGTCGCCGCAGCATGCGGCGGAGACGACGGCCGTCAGCTGCCCGGCGGAGCCACCGGCATCCAAAAGTGACATGCAACGCGACGCCGACCCGTTCCCACTACTCGCTTCGCACTTGGTCCTGCTCGACAGGTGACTGACAGCCATTGAACTGCTAACACAGAGAGAACCGGTAATAAGATTCATCTGTCACGACTGCAGGGAAAACATATGCTCTTTGTTGAGTACTACGTACTATGATTTTTGCCACACATTGCTTCAATCAAATCGAGATGAATAATGGATACAGTGAAGAAATGGCATAGAGAAAATTTGATGCTGATCGATGCGAGCTATCTACATGCACGTCTAGCTTTTGTCGACAGGCCGGAAAGCATGAAAAAGATGCATGCAAGCTTTCACTCGTTCGTGACAGAAATATTTTGAATTAATGACATTGCTAGCTTGAAGCTCATGACGAAATGGCATTGTTTCTGTCAAGGTTTGATCAGTTTTTATATATGCGATGAATTTCGAGTTGATCAACGGATAGTTGGACATGATCATATATGACGATGAGGTTATTTACCTATCGTCGACGCAGTTGAGGCTCAAGGCAAGACTGCCAGCAGGGACAGCGACCGTCTGGAGCCCCCAGAGGCTCTCCAGCGAGGGCTGGCCAGCTCTACACCTCATGTATCCCTGGTACGTGCCGTAGCCAACGAGCCACACACCGTCACCGCCGCGGCACGCCAGGGCGCGCACCTCCGCGACGGCGTGCTCCACGGCGCAGTAGTAGCAGCAGCTCGACGGCCACCTCCCCCTCCCCGCCTCGCCGCGCCCGGCCCAGAACTCCGCCGCCCACCCGAGGTCCTCCAGGACCACCACCACACCGCCCGCCCTGCCGCCGGACGCGGACTTGACCGCGCACCGGAGCTCCGCGAGCCGCCGCTCCGCCTCGCTCCTCGGCAGGTCGCGGAACCCAGACACGCAGAGGCTGACCACCTGCGAGCCGCGCAGGGCCTCGCCGCGCCTGATCTTCTCCACCGCCGCCCGCGTGGCAGCCTCGGCAGCGGCCGCGCACTCGGCGACGACCACGACACGCCTCTTCCTCCGGGAGGCCAGGGAGTCTAGGATGGCCGCGACATCCTCGTTGCGCACTTGGTCGAGAGGTAGCAGCTTGCTAGGCTTGGTCTCTTCAGATGGAACTGCTGCTGCACTAGGGTTAGGGTTTTGTGACGCGGCGGCGGCCGTGGTTGAGGATGAGTTGTTGGCCTCGATGGAAGAGACGGCCTGCTCGACGTTGGCCTTGACCTGGGTGCTGGAGAAGCCGGCCTCGCGCATGACGCGGCTGACGCTGGGGTCGTCGAGGATGGAGATGACGAGCTGCTCCAGCTCGATCTTGACAGCGAGCACCGGCTGCTGCTGCGTGTCGACGGAGCCCCGGCGCTGGTGCGCCTGCGCGCGCTTGAAGGCCGCGACGAGCGCGTTGGAGAGGGACGGCGGGTAGTAGACGTGCCCGTGCCCGCCGAGGAGCGGCGACGCCGAGGCCGGGAGGCGGTTGAGCGCGACGTTGAAGCAGAGCTCCAGGGCCTTGCACTGCAGCGGGTGCGAGTGCGACCGGAGGCAGGCTGCGCGCAGGAGCCACGTCGACGGTAACGCCGCTGCTGCCGTCGTCGGCGGCTGCTGGTGCAGCATGGCGCTGGCCACGTGCAGCGGCGTCACCTGCGCGTTCCCGCGGCGCCGCGCCAGGCTCACCGCCTGCTTCACCACCACCGCCGCCTCCGGCGCCAGCGCCTGCTGCACCGTGCAGCCTCCAGCTCTCATCCTCTGATCTCTTCGCGCAGATCAAGAAAAGCTTGTAGGATCACTAGCTACTCGCACTTGCAGAGGTGCAGTGGGTGCCAAGATTATCTTGCTTGATTGAACCCAGGAGAGAAGAAATCAAAGATGAAAGGATGGGCGTGTGTGAAACTACGAGCCGATGGGTGTGGTATGAGGGATCACTCGACGAGTCGATGGTAGTGGGGTGTCTGAGCAACAACTGCTGATTCTGCTTTATATGCCGGCTGCCTGTGGTGCCCTGGTGTTGTGTTGGCTGTGTTCATCTTTTTGCAGGTGCAGTGTGTGTTCTACTCCCTACAACTGAATACTGAGGGGGGGTGAAGTCTGGATGGTCTTTTTGGTGTCTGGGTTTGTGCTTTCCTTGCTGAGGAGGGCACAGTTGTACGTGTTTGTTTTCTGTTTGGGAGATGGGGTCATGGGGAGAGAGGGTGGGGTTTTTTCTTTGGTCCAAAGTGGATTTTGTGGTGTGAAAAAGTGGGTATGGCATGTGCTGACAAAGCACATACAAAGCGACCTGATCTCAGTTTTCTTTCCCTCCATGCATCTCTCTCTCCTCTCTCCTGTCTCTGTCTACGACACTGTATTGCTGCTCATTTTCAGGTTGCAGCACCTAGGACGTCTAGGAGGGGTACAAGCTAGCTGCACAGTATCTGTAACTAGATTGTTTGTTTGTTTCTTGTGCTCAGTTGTGTCATCAACTCAGCTGCAGAGCCTGCACTGAATACGCTGCAGCCTCTAAAGAATAGAACTAATGCTGAGACCCACGCTGATTAGTGCTAATTGTAATACAGTTCATATTAGAATATTCATCAAAGTGAGGAATGTAAGCTGATTCAACTCAGATTTAGAACCTGTGGAAAGATCTTGGGTGTCTTCATGCCTTCATAAAAAAAAACCTGCTTTATTTTGCGTGCCAAATATTTGTTTGTGCATATTTACCGATCATCTCTCTTAAAAAAATTTGTGGGTCCAGTATCCTCTTATTTTTATTTTTCATTATTCTTTTTACCAAATATGGCCGACCTTGGTGCGGGAAGAGGACGAATATGCATGTGGGGATGGGATATATGCCTGCCTTATAGGCTGATTGCACCAGAGGTAGATATTCCATTTGCTTCTTGTTTGTTGGTATGGTTTCTCCTTTTCCAAGAACTTGTTTGGTAGAGCTCCGGCTACTCTAAAAATATTTTTTGGTGGAGCTGAAGTCATTTCATAAAACGTTCGCAAAACGGTTTCATCGAGTGGAGCCCTGAGTGAAGCTGCGCGGAGCTACGTTTTTGTGGCTCCACCTCTCAAGTAGAAGCCGCAAACAGCTCTAGGTGTGGCTCCAGGCCCGGAGCTACTTGATTTCGCACCGTGTGGCAGAGCTTTGACTGGAGCCGGTTTTGGAGCCGGATTTGAAGCCCTGCCAAACAGGCTCCAAGAACTTGCACCCGGTCTTCGCAACATAATTTTAGTTAGGCTATTCCTGATGAGGAGTTCCAGTCTATTGGTTCTCAAAAAAAAAAGGCCACACGCCGATGCTTGATTAGATATATATAAATAAAAGGGAAATATCCAAATTACTCACTTAAGTAGGGCTCAAGTCCAAATAACTTTCCAAACTATTTTTAGTTCTATTTACTCTACAACTATGTCAATTGGTTCAATTTACCCCTATGAGTTTCTCGATGCATAAGTGAAGTTTTAAGTTAAAATTGTTTGAGGACAGTAGTGATCATCATAATATATGATACATTGTAGATTTTTTTTTCATCATTATATTCAGTGGCGGATCTAGAACTTATGTAGAGTCTGGGCGAACATTGCAACAGATAACAAGTTTACACAAACATGCAAGCCCAGCATTATTAGCGGACATAAGTGGGGGCAAGCCTGGCCACCCGCCCAGGCTCCAATGAAATTGTTATTAGAGTAGCTAGTATTTGAATCAACCTTCTACGTAGTTGTAACATTCATACATATTGGAGATAGGAAGATGATTCTTTAGTTTTGCCCGGGCTCCATCGAATTTCTGGGTCCGCCTAAAAGGACCTTGATGTCGCCTAGAGGGGGGGTGAATAGGCGAGTCGACCAAATTAAACTTTTCCCCCGAAAACTTGAGCTCCCTGGTCCAGGCGGTCAGACCACCTTCACAGGGCGGTTAGACCGCCCTGCTGGTTTCTGCTGGGGGGAGGGCGGTTAGACCGCCTCCAACAGGCGGTTAGACCGCCTCCTCGCAGAAAGCCAGCAAAGAGTGGCTCAAGCTCCTCTTGACTTCTAGCACGAACCAAACTAGGTGAGTGGCCTTGGTAGATGGTCACAAGCAGGGTAATGATCCCTGCACACAAAGACAAGCACACCCAAGTAGATCGAAGCGGAAGCAAATATAAATATGCTAGAAAATCATAAGTAAAGCAAACCACAATGGAGACACAAAGATTTGTTTCCCGAAGTTCACTTCCACCAAGGAAGCTACGTCTCCATTGAGGAGCTTGTAAGGGATTCGAGTTCTCAACTAACTCTTCCCACAACAAGTCGGGTCTCTTTCAACCACTTTCCTCGATTCCACTAAGGCGATCTTTTCCACGAAGAGGCAAGATCACAGCCCTCACAAACTTGCCGCTACTCACCACAACTTGGGAACTAGCCGGCGACGCCTAACCGTCTAGGAGGCAAACCTCCAAGAGTAACAAATGTTTCAAGGCTTGTAGACGTGAATCACAAGTGCTCAAGCTATGGAATGGCTCTTCTCAGCTCACAAAGCTCACACAAACTAACTCTCTCAACCCAACACAATAATAGAGCTTGAATCTCACAAATCTCACAAAGAGAAGGTTGGGGAGAGGTTCTATGGCTTTGGCTTAACAAGAACAGCAGGGGAAGCACACCAGCAACCCTAAAGTCAGCAGCTCCAACAAGTGGAGCTCGTGGGGTATAAATACCCCACTCAAGGAAAACTAGCCGTTAGAAAAGCGACCGGGGTGGTCAGACCGCCTGGTCAGGGTGGTTAGACCGCCCCCCTCCAGCCAGTTTGAAAAACTAGCCGTTGGCTGCCTGGGGGCGGTCAGACCGCCCCCCATGGGCGGTTAGACCGCCCTGGGCAGAGAGCTCCCAAAACCCTTTTTCTCTTTTCGCAAACACTTCAAGACATGTTGAAGTGGCTAAGGTTGGGTTAGAGGTTTGTTGGATCACTCAGGGACTCTCTCAAGGCTATTTCTCACAAAGGTCAACTAATGAGCACTTTTGATACTTGTCATGAAGCTAATGTTGCATCCCTCTTGATAGTATGGCATTCATATACTCAAGGATAAAAGTAAACACCTAGTCAACCTCTTGAGCTTGTATATCTTTCATCTTGCCATACTTGAATGATTTGAACTTGAGGGCTTCCAACAATTGCTATCTTCATGAGCGCATCCATACTTGAGCCAGCAACTTAAGATCTTTCCATATGGCATAGGTATGCACGCTTAGATCCTTAAGTCACTCCATATTGTCAAACATAACATGTAGATGAGTTGCATTTCTTCACTCGGTTAAGGCTTGGATATGATACTTGGAGACCCCACAGATACTAGAACTTCACCTTAGCAAAACACGAAATGGCGGCTTAGCTAGGGCCCCAAAGATTGCTTAGTCCCTCACCCTAGTCATCTCGGTTGATCTCTTCATCACTTACCCAAACCATATTGAGTTCGACTTTGCTTCATCCCTATTTGATCTTTATTTGAAATACCGCTTCAAATGCTTATTCTTGATTGACAACGTTTATGCAAGCTTCCAACTTAGGATCAACAAATATACACTCGTCCTTGTATCCTTTCACAATCATCACATGAAGTCTTGCATTTATTATTTAGTAGAGAACACCATTTCTCTTTTTATGACCCATTGATTTCTAATCAAGCTACCACAATCATTGAAGACTTGGAATTGATCTTTGTAAAATATCCCCAATATTTATCTTCATTTGATTGCTTGATATTTACTATTTCTCATCAAAGGACCACACACTTGCTTGTCTTCATCATGTGAGCCATACAATTTTTATCCTCAAATATATAGCAATATTAACTCATGAATAATTAAATAAAAAACATGCTCACATTCTTAAACAAACAAGTTAGATCTTTAATCGCTTTGTCATTCAATTCACCAAAATCCACTTAGGGGCCTAGATGCACTTTCACCGCCGCTGAAGCCTAGTAGTATATCTCTAGAAAAGATCCTATGCAAACTTATGGTAGGATCGTAGGAGACAGCTACATTTTCCGAGTCTTAATATTTTGATTGCCTCTCATATTGATCATCACTTTATGAATCAAAGAAAAGATCACTAACAAGTAACGACATAGTGGCAGCAAGAAGGATCCTAGACATGTGCCCAGAGGGTTGCCCAGCGTGGTTCCACCACTGATTATATCAAATAGCCTATGACTTTTGATAATACACTAATCCATGTGATACCAAATTGTACAAAAAGTAATGATTTTTTTAATATAAGTTGTGATGTCGACTACTATCAATTCATCCTACAAGATTTGAACTTACCACTCCACTTGTGTATCAGTGTATGGAGAAACAAAAGGACAAATTTTATTATGACGTAGATTGGACTATTGACACAGTTCGTTGTGGAGTAAATTAAAGCAAAGAGAGTTTAGGGTTTAGGCGGTTATTATTCAGACTTTGGTAATACTTTGAGAGAGTATTTTGTACTTTATCTTAAATAAAACAACCCTCACCAATGCTTAATGTTATACTGTAATTTTGTTGCTTTATATGTTTCTTATACCATTTGATTTGTGATGCACATGATTGGAGGATAAAATAAAACTTTTAGCATCAAAGCCAGTGTGGAGCAGTTTTATTTCTAAGTTTTGGAGGCAGTATACACCCGATTTCATCTAGATAAAACACCACTATAATAACCTCTTTTTTATTTAACTCTCTAGTAGTGACGGAGGCAGCGAGGGGGGCTCTAGCTGTGACAGAACCGCCCAAATTAATTCTCAATTAACGTATAAACCATCCCTCTGGTCATTATGCGTTAACAAGGAGTTAGTCTGTCGAGTCTGCCGGGTCAAGCTCGGTATATCACTTAACAAGGATCGAACACTTGTACATCAAAACTCACTCGAAGGCGAGTCCAGAGATAGACAATTCACAAATTATTACACCAAGTTCCACAAGGTTCATTATTACAAACCAAGTCTTTTGCATAAGGGTAGATAATTCAGAGTTTGAAACACAGCGGAAATAAAATACTAAACGGCATAAGCAACATCACGGGAGGCCATCCATGATATCACTAAGCACTGTCATCCTCCCACTCAACTTCCCAACCGGGTGTGAGAGAATCAGGCTACGGAAACCCATCATCATTCACATCACCTGAAAACAACAACAAAAGTAAGGCTGAATATACTAATACTCAGCAAGACTTAACCGTCGGGTGATGGAAAGATCACCAACTCTCTAGACATGCAAAGCTTTTTGGCTAGTGGGTTTCTTTTGCTGAAAAGCAACAAAGAGTGGGTCCTTGCCTTCAAGTTTTAGGTCAAAATTCTAGTTGATTAACCATTACTAAGTAAGCAACTACTGCAAGCATAAGTTGTGCAAACGACTAAGCATACATCAATATTACTTTTCACTTCCATCATTAAAGGGAAATAGAGTGACTGGTTAAGCAATCTCGGATAATGGTGAGAGGCCGACGATTGATCGATTAATAACCTTGCAAGGTGGACCTAAACACACGGAAGAATGCATACCCCAAAATGATAACTGAAACCAAAAAGGGTGGGGTGTGCACCGACCAAGCGGTTCCCAGCTATCCTCAGTTCAGGATCAATGTCCGCAGTCTTAGGTACAAGGGTTGCCCAGCTTCACACATGTACCACAGTATCGCGAAATATGGGGAACCTTCCCAAGATTAGTGGATGAGAGTTCCTTTACCGAATCAAGAAAGTACTAGGCTTATCGGTCCCATTCCCGACAAGTGTTTAGTACGTTCAAACGCTTAACCACTGACATCTATTGACCGGAGTCGATCCCATGCTCTTACCACATGAGCAGGTCAGTTTAACAAATCTTATGATTCCAACATAAGAAACCTATAGCTCGCGAGTGACGAACATCACTCGACTTTTACCGTGTCCTTAGAGCATGGCAACTAGCGACCTATCATGCTAGTATTTGAGCATAGGAACCTAGGATCATGCATCTATGGTTTCAATTCAACTCCTGAAACATAAATGCACAAACATTGCATAGCATAATTGTAAAAGTTAGAAAACTGGGTTATGCTCCGGGGCTTGCCTTCACTAGCAAAGTCAGTGGTTGTTGACACATTTTATCTATGCATTTTATCCCTCACATTCATTGGAAAAAGGACTAAAATATAATTAGATCACCTTATTAGGGTTTATATTAACAATTTCCACGAGTTTTGGTGAATCTATGAATCTACAGGGACTATTCAGAAAATATGCAAGGAAACCACTCTAGAAGACTCCAGAAGGCTCCGGAACTCAACGTGGCTCAGCACCTAAAAAAGAAGCATCTAGAAGGATCAAGAGACCACCTGGCCGAAGTGGGACCCGAGGGGGGCCCACCCAGACCGATCGGCCTGGTGGTGGGGCCGGTCGGTCCCCCCGGGCCCCGAACCACCTCATCTTCTGGAATGTTCCTCCACCGCCTATGAGAATCAATCTAAACCACATGTTTAGGTCGGTTTGATCCTACGGCGCACGTCCACCCCTCTGGACTATATAAGCAGCCCCCCTGCCCCCTGGCAGAGGCATCTGAATCTGTCATACATCAGATCAAGTCATCAAGTCAGAGACTCTACGCCCTAGAAAACACCATATAGCAGAGTAGCTAGCTAGTTTAGATCTAGGAGGAGGCAAGGTGTCTACTTGGCTCCTGATCGTCTAGAGGCTGATCTAGCTTCGCTCTTGTAAGTTCTTATCTAGTTCTTTACATTTGTTATATAGACATATGTTCTTATTAATGATTATATTCGACATTATATGCTTTGGTGCTTATTATGATTACATGTTTAGCATAGTTGATTTGCCTTTATATTCATGTATGGAGTCGTATAGCCCTCACCTAGATCATTTGTTAACATGGGTGAACGGTAAAGACAGTGTAAGCGTGGTGCTTATATTGTATTTATCTGCGATTGCACCCTATATGCCGGGTCGTGTGGTAGATCGTGGTGGTGACAGCACTATTGAGTCCTTCGTAGTCCACCCCCCGTGTATAGGACTAGTGGAGCCTTATACTGTTTGGGTTGTTTCAAGTTTCGGCCTTGATCCTCCTGGATAGTCTCCCCATGCATTGATATAATAGTTCTTCTTCCGTGATTGCTAAATGTTTGCACTAATCATAGTTTGCATTGACATATAGTTTAGAATTACCTAGGAGTATCCTCTCTAGCTAGACTTTACTACGTTTCTCTTGCTATAATGACACTTTCTAGCTGCTCATGAAGTTATGACTTGAACAATGCTATCATTCTCTATATTTTATGTGACTTACCCCTGTTTATAGCAATTGATATATTTTGGCCACTCTACATTATAAAACTGAGAGATGAGCATGTATTAGCTATTATGGATTAGAAAGACTTCTTTCCCTGTGGTAGAATATAAATACGATACCTGGTTTTACTCCTGGTTAAAATGCTACAATGGTATATTCATATCTGTGCGCTTGCGGATACCCTGTTTATATATATATATCTTCTTTTCTAGAGATCCAAGGCATATGTAAGAGTACCATATCCATGCGTTTTCAGGCACACCTGTCAGGTTGACAACCCATATCGAGTTGTGCTATGAATCGTGTCGGAATTCATCTTTTAGTTTATCTGAAAGCAACATCCGATATACACTTAGCATCATGTTAAGATATACCTCTGCATTTCTGGTGCCGTCGATAGAGATGGATCTTATATCCGTTTCTAGTCGATGATGTTAGCAATGTCAACAAGCATTTTTGGCGCCGTTGCCGGGGAAAGAAAGTCTATAGCCTAGATGAAAAAAAATTCAGTAATAGCATGCATGCATCTCTCACATATAATGTATCGAGAATCCAAATAATCATTGCTTAAACAGGCTTACCCTTGTTCTTTCCACTTTTGTCTATCTTATTTCAGGGTAATGTATGAATAAGAATCTTCCAGAAAACTTCGTTTCAGATCCAGAGAAAATCTTAAGGAAGGCAAGGTCAAAGCTCAGGTCTCCTGATTCTCGGCCCACGACTTCTGCCTTGGGAGATTCAACAGCGCGAAGCTTAACACCCACGTTTGAAGTAATGGCAAACAAGTCCCTACGCGAATACTCCGCACCGACCCCGGACAACATTCGTACTGGTCCGACAGTCGCTGTAGGAGATGCTGCTTTTGAGCTCAAGCCTGCGCTGATCAACATGGTACAAGCTAGCCAATTTTGTGGAAAAACTCATGAAGATGCCAACAAACACCTTCAAAATTTCTTGGAGATATGTGGCACCTTCACGATCAAAGATGTTCCAAGTGATGCAGTCCTACTTCGTTTATTCCCATTCTCACTATTGGGGCGAGCGAAGCAATGGTTCTACTCCAACAAAGACAAATTTACAACTTGGACATTGTGTTCTACTGCCTTTCTGGCAAAGTTCTTTCCTATAGGCAAAACCAATGCCTTACGGGGGAAAATTTCGAGTTTCCAGCAGCAACACGAGGAATCTGTTCCTGAAGCATGGGAGCGCTTTCAAGACTACATTGCAGATTGCCCACATCATGGAATGGAAAACTGGTTGCTCTTGCAGACCTTCTACCACGGGCTCTCTACCAACACCCGTGAAACGATGGATGCTGCAGCTGGAAGTGCTTTCCTGTCCCTTACACTTACTCAAGCTACTAACCTTGTGGAAAAGATGGCGTCCAATCAAGCTTGGAACGAGGAACGTCAACCCCGCAAGAAAGAAAGAGGAATGCACCAGCTCAAGGAGGTAGACATGCTGTCTGCCAAAATGGATTTACTGATGAAGAGGCTTGAAGACAGAGCCCCTGAGAAGAAGGAAGTCATGCAACTCTTCGAATCCCGCATGACTTGTGAAGAATGTGGAAACACTGGACACTCAGTGAGTCAGTGCCCTTAGCTGGAGGAGGACGTGAACTACATCAACAACAACAACCAATATCGTCCCCAGCAGAATCAAGGATGGACTCAGCAGAGAACCAACTACCCAGGTAACTATTTAGGTAATTATCAAGGTAATAATTCTTCCAATAATTTCTCACCATTAAGAGACTTAGTCCAAAACCAGGGTAGAATTATGGATAATCTGTCTAAGAAGTTAGCTTCCAATGATAAAATGCTCGAAACTATTAGTAATAAAATGGAAAGTTTTTCTTCTGCCATCAAGAACCAACATAGCTTTAATAAGATGCTAGAATCTCAGATTTCTCAGCTGGCATCATCTGTTCCCACGGCTAACCCAGGTAAGATTCCGGGCCAGCCGGAAGAATTAGAATCTGCAAATCTTGTCGATATCTATTCTGCAGATCTGTGTTCGAATGAGATAGAAGAAGGCCCAAGATGGACTGACTGGGGCATGCCCGCCAAAAGAGGAGATCCAGGAAGGCCCGTCATCACCATCACTATTGGAGCCTACACCTTCAAGAATGCACTTTGTGACTTTGGGTCTAGCGTCAACATAATGCCTAAGGTAATATATAAGAAAATTAATGGTTCACCTTTATTGTATACAACCATGTGCTTGCAGCTTGCAGACCTGTCACTATGCCACCCCGAGGGTATCCTAGACGACGTATGTCTGGGGATAGGACGCTCCTACGTGGCTGCCGACTTCGTTGTTGTCGAGACTGGGGGAAGTGAGAACGCTCCAATCATTTTGGGACGTCCTTTCCTTGCCACAGCCAAAGCCATCATCTACGCCGACGCTGCTAAGATCATCTTCTCCATCAATGGGAGGAAGGAGAGATTCAATTGCAAGAACAAAATCCTAGAAGCTCCTGCGCACCCCCGATATCCTTACCCTCAAGAACACGAGCCAGTTGTCGAGAAGAAGAGAAGAGATAGAAGGAGGAACAAGAAGAATAATCAACCTCAATCGCATGTGAAGGAAGTTTGGATGATCAACACGATTCAATCAGAGAATAAGAACCTGTTCCCTTCACCATTACTGCGAAAGCTTGAAGACCCTGGAGTTCCATCAATCCACTGCTCCATCAATCAATGGAACTTCCAGCGAGTTATCTGCGACACGGGATCAGGCGTTAACCTAATGTCTAAGGTAACCTACGAATTAATATATGGTGACCTGCCTTTGTATTCCACATATATAATGTTGCAGATGGCGGATCAATCACAACGGTTCCCGGAAGGAATTGCACGAGATGTACCTGTCAAGATAAAGGATAACTATGTCCTGACTGACTTTTTAGTCATAGACATGGGAGATGAGCAAGATCCTCCCATCGTGCTTGGAAGACCGTTCCTGAACACAACAAGAGCAATCATCTACATCAGGACTGGCGAGATCCACTTCCAGTTCAGAACTGAAAAGGTACGCTGCTATTTCAATACTTACACTAATCCTGAGCAGCCCAAGAAGAACAAGACGCGGAGACGCCTTCAGAGATTACAACGCAAGCTGAACACAAAGTTGACGGATGTCAAGAACATTGAAGAAGAGATTAAGGAGAAGTCCGCTCAGCTTCTGCCAGCCTAGTATTCTGAACCTGTTACTCCAGAAAGGTCTCTACCGAAGAAACAAGTTTGGAGGAAGAAAGATAAGAGTACATCTTCGGAAGACCAATCACTACCCGCGTCATCAACTGATCAATCAATGGCCACTACATCTACGCCATGGGAGTAAGTACTCTAAGCTCTCGCCGAGAGGTAACTCGGTATTTATCTTTATATTTTACACTGCATATTTAGATTCGCATGTTTATTTCCCTATACCTGCATTGAAAAAAATCATAAAAATATTTTCTGTTTTTTCATTCACATGATTTTGCTTTTAGCATCCCTTTTGCATATAAAAATTCACAAAAATACGTGGGCACATGAAGGTCCACACATTTCAGAAAAACCCAAAAAGAAGTGGGCACATGAAGGCTCACAGCATAATCCTAGAATTTGTTCCTTCGGGTATGTGCGAGACTAATATTTACAGGGAGAATTTAATAAGGACCTGAAGGTAAACAAGTTCCAAGGATGAATCAAGAATCACTTCAAGATCCAGCTTGGGGGAGAGCACCCCCAGTTATCACGATAAGTATCGCTATCCTATGTTTTTAGCTAGTTGAGTTTTAGTTAAAAGTCTTAGTTTGAATAAAATGCTAGAGTCTGCTAGTTGGTTTTTCTCTTTAATAATGATCTTGATGATATATGCTTGGAGATGATGAATAGTTGCTCCGTCGTAATTCCTTTTAAAGTGCTTAGTTTTCAAACCTAGATTCTCCTGAAGTTTAAATGCTTAATTTGCTCTAAACCCAAAACCTATGCAAGTATATGCTTAATCTGAGTCTAGGCTTTGAAAGATGATTCATGAAAAGTTGAGTTGCTATTGATCATTTTCCTAGAGAAGCTGGATTCCTGGATTTATCTTAAATGAAAAATCTTATATGATGAGTTCCTGTGTCAATGATCCTTAAGAGCTTGTCATACACATCAAGATCATTCCATTCCACCATTTATGCTGCTTCTGATATGGAAGTACGCATTTTCCATCAAGCCATACAGCTCATGCAACTCTAGGATATATCTCTCTCAATGTTAAAAAAAGATTCTGGGGCTACATTCGAAAAAAAAGAGAAAGAGAGGAAAAAGTGAGAAGAGAGAGGGAGAGAAAAGGACAAGTGTCATACTAGGCGAGAAGGACCTACCTCCCTAAAAGAAATAAATTTTAGAGATGAATAATGGACACGTGTCCGAGGGCGAGTAGAGCCCACATCTCTAAGGAGAGAGAAAAATGGACAAAAGTCCGGGGCGAGTAGAGCCCACCTCTCCAAGAATGGAAAGCCCAGATCTTAAAAAAAATCTTAGAAAGAGAGATATAGTCCAAGAGCTAGGCTAAAAGGCTTACCACCTTTCACCCTCATCCATTCAACACTATCATCCATATCTTGTTAAGTGTGACTCCATGCTTGAGAAGGTCATACACAGGATCTCTGAGTTTTATCTGAAAAATGTGCAAAACCTCAGGATGATAGCTGATCAAAGAATTTGAGATATACTGCTTGACTTGATTGTTTTGTCTTTTATCTGCTAAAGATTTCTGAAAAGGCTATGCTTAAAGGTTGAAGGTAAGAGAGAGCAATCTTGTTGAGACAATAGGTTTATGAAGACCATAGTACTTTTGAGGTGTGAAAGCGTTGTAGCAACTCCTGATCCTGCTAAAGCATATCTTTGCTAGGGACTAGCAAAGGGTAAGCTTGGGGGAGTTTGTTGACACATTTTATCTATGCATTTTATCCCTCACATTCATTGGAAAAAGGACTAAAATATAATTAGATCACCTTATTAGGGTTTATATTAACAATTTCCACGAGTTTTGGTGAATCTATGAATCTACAGGGACTATTCAGAAAATATGCAAGGAAACCACTCTAGAAGACTCCAGAAGGCTCCGGAACTCAACGTGGCTCAGCACCTAAAAAAGAAGCATCTAGAAGGATCAAGAGACCACCTGGCCGAAGTGGGACCCGAGGGGGGCCCACCCCAGACCGATCGGCCTGGTGGTGGGGCCGGTCGGTCCCCCCCGGGCCCCGAACCGCCTCATCTTCTGGAATGTTCCTCCACCGCCTATGAGAATCAATCTAAACCACATGTTTAGGTCGGTTTGATCCTACGGCGCACATCCACCCCTCTGGACTATATAAGCAGCCCCCCTGCCCCCTGGCAGAGGCATCTGAATCTGTCATACATCAGATCAAGTCATCAAGTCAGAGACTCTACGCCCTAGAAAACACCATATAGCAGAGTAGCTAGCTAGTTTAGATCTAGGAGGAGGCAAGGTGTCTACTTGGCTCCTGATCGTCTAGAGGCTGATCTAGCTTCGCTCTTGTAAGTTCTTATCTAGTTCTTTACATTTGTTATATAGACATATGTTCTTATTAATGATTATATTCGACATTATATGCTTTGGTGTTTATTATGATTACATGTTTAGCATAGTTGATTTGCCTTTATATTCATGTATGGAGTCGTATAGCCCTCACCTAGATCATTTGTTAACATGGGTGAACGGTAAAGACAGTGTAAGCGTGGTGCTTATATTGTATTTATCTGCGATTGCACCCTATATGCCGGGTCGTGTGGTAGATCGTGGTGGTGACAGCACTATTGAGTCCTTCGTAGTCCACCCCCTGTGTATAGGACTAGTGGAGCCTTATACTGTTTGGGTTGTTTCAAGTTTCGGCCTTGATCCTCCTGGATAGTCTCCCCATGCATTGATATAATAGTTCTTCTTCCGTGATTGCTAAATGTTTGCACTAATCATAGTTTGCATTGACATATAGTTTAGAATTACCTAGGAGTATCCTCTCTAGCTAGACTTTGCTACGTTTCTCTTGCTATAATGACACTTTCTAGCTGCTCATGAAGTTATGACTTGAACAATGCTATCATTCTCTATATTTTATGTGACTTACCCCTGTTTATAGCAATTGATATATTTTGGCCACTCTACATTATAAAACTGAGAGATGAGCATGTATTAGCTATTATGGATTAGAAAGACTTCTTTCCCTGTGGTAGAATATAAATACGATACCTGGTTTTACTCCTGGTTAAAATGCTACAATGGTATATTCATATCTGTGCGCTTGCGGATACCCTGTTTATATATATATCTTCTTTTCTAGAGATCCAAGGCATATGTAAAAGTACCATATCCATGCGTTTTCAGGCACACCTGTCAGGCTGACAACCTATATCGAGTTGTGCTATGAATCATGTCGGAATTCATCTTTTAGTTTATCTGAAAGCAACATCCGATATACACTTAGCATCATGTTAAGATATACCTCTGCATTTCTGGTGCCGTCGATAGAGATGGATCTTATATCCGTTTCTAGTCGATGACGTTAGCAATGTCAACAGTGGTGAAGTCCTCCGAACTTTGGTTCGGGTCTTGCTGCACCTCCACCACGTTCACTTCTCCTTCAGCTAGCTCTCCCTCAGATTCCGGCACCAACTCGTAGTTTCCGTCCGGAAGTTCTACATGACATGCATATGCAATAACTTCATGTATTCATAATTAGGGAGTGAACACTCAGTTCAGAATTGAAGGGTAGACATGGGGTGTATGAGTGACCACATTCACCTAGACAAAGACATATTCAGCATACTCTTCCTACAAAAGCAAGGGTGTGGGTATGTTTTATCTTCCTTATTTGATAGTGATTGTGTGCACATTCAAATTAATTAATAAAATTTACTTCACCAAAGTAAGGGGTGCTGTCCATGGTTTGATTTGGTGAAGCTCAAACAAATGATGTAAATTGTAAACAAAAGTGATCTTTGTTTCCCTTTTATTTCTTGAATTGAGCTTGATTTACTTCGAAAATTTGTTCTGGAAGAAAGACGAACAATGTGACAATGAAACTTTGCAGACAGGAACATCATACTTTACACGAGCTACTGCCAAAAATTCAGATTAAACTAAGTCACAGATTTAGTATGAAAAATACAACATGATTCATCGATTAAAAACACAAATAAATCACACATCAGGATATAAACATGATGTGCAGCCAAAACTTCATATACAGCATGATATGAATACAACTAGCTCACACACCAAAAGTTAGACCCATATCTGCAGTAGAAATATAAATTCGAATTTATCTCATATTAACCACCATAAATAAAAAGACTAATCTACACATGCCAGCAATAGCTCAACTATTTATCATAGGATCCTAACAAGGCTACAGATCTACTACAAAATGATCTACTCTATTTGATGAACAAATATTTTTAAACAAATCAAACACAGAGGCAATACTAGGCATCAAAAATAATTCATAACTGAAGATTTACAAGATATCTACATGCCATTTTCCTACACAAGACCAAGCAAGGACATACAAGCATCGTATCCAAAATTCACATCATGAACTGTTCTAGATTTCAAATTATTTCAAATCTAGCCAAACTGAAGAATTCAAAATTATTCAAAAATTATTCAGTAAAACCATATACGTCCTTCCTAGAAAAGCTAGTATTAATCACAAGGATTCCAAAACAGTTGTATTTGATTTTTTTTTTCTGATTTTTCTGTGTTGATATGGATTTTACAAGTTTCTGAAATTTGAGTCAAAGGTTGAAGAATCTTTTTGCACTCAGGCCCCTGGCTTTTACACAAAGACCCTCAGAAAGATTTCAATCTTCGCAGATAGGCCCCCAGCGGTGCGGGCGAGTTTGCCGACGGCGAGGTGGGGCCGGACTTGGCCGGGCAAGTGGCGGGGGTGACCATATGCTCACCTAGGACCGATCCCTGGGCTTGGCCGGCACGGAGGAGACTCCGGCGATCGCCGGCGGTGAGGCAGGGGCAGAGCAGCCGCTGCGGGCTCTGCTCCAGCGAGCTGGGCGGCAATGGTCGGCAACAAGAGGCTTGGAGAGCTGTGGTGTGGTCGTGTGGTGGTTCTCGTGTGCTCAGGCGGGTGCGAGCTGGCGCGGGAGGTGGAGCTCAGCGGCGGCGCACCAATGGCGTGCGGCGGAGCAAGGGGACAACGACGGAGTGCGGCGGGGCATTGGCCTATTTATAAGCGGTGGCGAGCAGCGTGCTGGCGCCACGCAGCATGGCTTCCCGCGCGCGCGGTCGGGCACCCCCGGCGGGCACAAGCACCGCCGAAGCACGGCGGAAGGCGTGCGCGCGGCGCGTGGCCGCCACCTGGGCGCAGGTCAAGTAGGCCAGCTCCACCTTCGGGAGTGGTGCCTGGGTGCAGTGTGACCTGACTGGTGGCGCAGGTGGGGCCCAGCGGAAACGGCGCGGGCAGCTCGGACGCCAAAGCGGGAGACCCGGCGGCGCGGTGCGTGAAAATGCGCTCCAGAGCGCTGGTATGCCAAAACATTTCGGCCAAGGCAGGTTTGACCAAGGCAAACTCAAAATATTTGAACTACACTTTGAAAACTCCCAATACCAAAGTTGTAGACGACATACCCCTCTCAAACTTTTATAAATGTCGACCTATGGAAAACTCCACAAATTTGGAATGAATTTCGGTCAAACTTGCTGTTTTTCTCGGCGCCGGTCAACTGTGCCTCTGAGCTTTGACCAAGTTTTTGAGGCTTTTCCACTTCGAATTTCAAATGCCACCAATTGGATGAAATGTGTCCCATGAAAAACTGAACAACTTTCATATTGGCAGATTTTTGAAGTTGTTATATGAAATTTGGAGTTTATGCTGAGCCATCAAAAGAGGTCAAAAAGGATCTTTAGGAGATGATTGAGCTAGCTAGGGTTTAACTCCCTTTTACAAGCCAAATCTCAAACAGTGCCAATAGACAAAGTTGTGTCCCATGAAATTCTTGACAACTTTTATTTTGGCATAATTTGAAGTGTTTAGGGAAATTTTGGAGAACGAGCTAGAACATCAAAGAAGGGTATTGAGTTCTAGGTATTTGACTTGGGTTTTGATAGATTTGACTTATGGGTGGGGTTTTGACCAAGTCAACCATGCTAACTATTATGTTTAGCCTTACTAATGATGGTGATCACTGTTACACAAACATCAGGGATGTTACACCAGCCCCCCTACTGGTGCCAAACTCCAGGGAACCCTGCAGCTTCCCTAATTTATTTTTGCCATAGATACGGTGGAAGGACTACATACTGAGGTAGAAGAAGGTAATTTTGTGATTATTTACTAGAAAAGATCATTGGGCCCATATTAATTGTATTGTGCTTTTCTATTATGTATAGTTCAGCCCCCCCCCCTCAAACTTTATGTTGGATCCGTCACTGCTCTCTAGTGCCATGCATGTAATCAAATTGCATATTACACGGCACCTCCTTGAATAAGAATGAAAACCCCATTGGAACTGGCCAAATATATTTCTGAAAACCCCTAGAAATACCTGGTTCTAAGACAGGTAATGCTAGTAGCTTTGCAATCAAGAAGGCAAAAAAGTAAAGCGTGGTCAAAAGGCAGCACTAAAAGATGGCTAAAACAACTTATATTTGAGAGCAGATGGGGTGCTTCAGAGTTTAACTCATCTTTTACGTGTTCATGTATAACCTGGTGAAGACTAATCATGATGTTGGCCTTTGTTTTTTTTTAATCAGGAAGCTATAATAAAGTGGAAGCTGTGCGAAGCAAGGCCTTTTCTTCTCCTTTCTGCTTCAATTTATAAACCAGCATGTCCAACTATATGTAATAATGTAGTATAAAAGATCATGCAACAATTTTCGGAATCTTGAAACTATATATGTCATATATGAAAAGATATAGAGAAGTTGAAATAGATGGGTAAATTTGTGCGTACGAATAGTGTTGAAATAGTGCTTTTTGGGAAAGAAGATGTGATGGAACGTGCTGAGTTAATAGTGCCAATTTAGCCTCTCTTTGCCCATCTAAACCTGGCATACACCACCTAGTACGTACCACGAGGACACTTTTTGCATGCACCTGTTGTACGTAAGATTATACTCTCTTTTTTTTCGAAAGGTACGTAAGATTATACGGGCATTGTTCATGCTGGATTCAACAATGAAATAATCCCCTGCATGCATGCATGCAGTAGGCAATGATGGTGATGCAACGTCTGATGCTTTATGTGCGATCGATCGGGTCGATTTGATCCATCCGATCGGAATGGATAGATGTGGCCTCTCATCTTTTGAGACAGCAGGCCCTGATCATCAACCGATTGGTAACAAGATGAGCAATCTGGCTGCAGCGCGCCCTGCAGAGCCTGGAGTAAGTGTGTGTGTGCATGGTGACACAGTCGATCTGGAAGCGTGTACGGCTAGGATCTTCTCCCTGTCTCTCTGGACTCAAAGTATGAGGAATAAAGTGTCACTCAAACAGATGCCCCATGCTTTCTGCTCCTTTTCATTTTTGCGGTGTGCAGCGCAGAGATAGATCAATTAACGTCAGTCACAAGTCACAGTGATATCTTGTTTATAAACTTGCTCAAACGGTACTATATATATGTATAGAGTTAGTAGTAGCTGATGTGAAACATATTTTCATAATTTACTTATTTTATATGGTAGGTGTCAATACTCTCCTCTATATAAATTCATAATTCCTTATATATTTGTGTATAAAATTCCTTATACAGTGCTGGATGGCAGTTATTGAAGAGAACAGAAGATTCTATCAAGTAGCTAGCAGTTCCAAATACAGTTACGAAGCCAGAACGTGTCTAAAGCAAGTATATAATCTCCCTGTGCGGTCAATGAGTCAAAGAGGCCATGAACAATAATCTTTGAGATTGTGTTATTAGCGATACCGAGGCTGTTGTTAGTTGTTCTAGGGATGTGAACAGTAATCATCAGCGTCGAGAGTTAAAAGCCAAAGCCTGTGCATCAAAGTGTGGTTAAGCTAAGAGCGCGCCTTGACCGGGTCATAATCGGGTACATTCACACGCCTCGTAAGTCGTGCTGGGACGTTGTTCTTTATTGGGATGTGAACAGTTGGCCTTGGGAGGAAAAGAAGCAGAGGTTGATCATAAGTTGCTCATACTCTTATCATGCACAGCTAGCTGCCCATGGCCACCTCCAAGGATACCACCACCAACTTCATTCCTCAATCATCAGTCCCCTCATTCTACCATGCGAAAATACACACAGATCGGAAATGTTCATCACATCCGTGACCTATATATATATCACCATCAAACGAACAGTATAGTGGTGCAAATTAAAAGAAAATATGCATATATTATTGGGAAATTTGCAAATGATTTGAGCTTCATTTCTTGTGTGCGTGTGTGTGTGTGTGTGTATGTATGTATGTATGTATGTATGTATGTATGTATGTATGTATGTATGTATGTATGTATGTATGTATGTATGTATGTATGTATGTATGTATGTATGTATGTATGTATGTATGTATGTATGTATGTATGTATGTATGTATGTATGTATGTATGTATGTATGTATGTATGTATGTATGTATGTATGTATGTATGTATGTATGTATGTATGTATGTATGTATGTATGTATGTATGTATGTATGTGATCTTGTAGTGAAAACTAATCAGGAAGTCACAGTCAAGAAAAAGCTCTGTGGCCACCATAAGGCCAGGCCGGACCCAGAGGACGGCAAGAGGACAAGCCCTAATGATAGCAAAGTGAAGCGGGCTACTATGCAAAGGTGAAAAAAAGCCAGAAAAGGAGAGCTCCTTGGAAAAGTAACGCTAGTATAGTTACACATCAAAGCAAAAATAAAGAAAAAATTAAAAAGATTGCTCCAAACTATAAAAGAGAGAGTGAGAGAAAGAAACGAGAAATATTAACATTTGGAGAAAAGAATTAAAGGGGCAGGGGAGAAAGAGTGTGCGCAGAATCATATGGAGAGCAAAGCAAAGGGAAAGAGAGATGCTGATCTGAGACCTTGTGTATGCAGTCTTTGCTTAATTAATTAACGGGCCTAAGCACAAAGCAGAGAGAGGAGAAGGAGGGAGAACAGGGCGGTGCAGAGCAGCAGGTGCAGGTTATCCTGTCGATCGATAGGCTGGGCTAATAATGAATGGAGGATCAGAGGATCGATTAGGATCGATTAGGCCCGTCGCCGGCCCTTCGCTGTTCCAGGCTTCCAGCCATGGGGCGGCAAGCTATAGCCCGTCCGGTCCCCTTAACCTGCTAAGCGTAAAGGAAAGAGGTCACTAAAAAGCACTTATGTGGCATTATCTGGCTAAAAGCGGCCACGATTTCAATACTCCAACTGACCTCTCCCAGCAGCGCCACTGATGACCTGACCTGACCTGACCGGAACCTGACTCCGATAAGAATTGAAAGAGGAGAAGCACTAGCACTACAAGGAAACAGTCCATACCAGCAGGTGGCAGCTGATTGCCTGAATGCGCTGAGCAAAAGCGCATGGACGTCAGGTCATTCCTTCCTGCATGCATGGCTTGCCCTGAATGTGCTGCATGCAGAGATGGCACTACAGTAGCCGATTGCCAGCAGTCACTAGTCATTACACACAGACGGAACATATATCAACAAGCATAAACACATGCATGGCAGCAGTCCTATCACTTCGGTTTGGTCTAGTGGCCGGCGCGCGGTGGCCGGCCGGGCCGTCGAGTTCGGTCATGAACAGGGGCGCATGCACACATGGAAAGAATGGCGTTCCGCCATTCCGTTCGCTTTTGCGTGTGCGATTCCTTTTGCAGCCATGGCTACCGCCTACCGGGAGATGCGTCCAACTCGAGGTATACGTGCTGGTTCAAACTGCAAGCTTGCATCTTGCAGCGAATAGAAGAGGGCCGGGGCGAAACGGTGAGTAATAGCACAAATAGATCATTTCATTATCACTAGTAGTCCTAAACATTTGAAAACTTTTATTTACTAGTATAAATGAGTGCTGAATTTAGGGGCCGACGGTTCACTAGGGGTGACTGATGAAGAGCGGAGGATGTACAATGCCATGGTGACACCTCCTATTAACCCTCACCTTTTTTTCTCTGATGAGTTTGAACAGGACCCTGGGAAATCTTGTGCCCTTGCTTCAGTGGGAGGAACCCCGCTCTTCTGCTACCCGGAGGCGCACCCCGTTCAGGAGGAGGGGGGTATTGCGCCTACACCCCCTCTTTCTTCGGCACAGGATGCAGGGGCTCTGGTGGGGGCCACTCCGCTGTTTACTGCTGGGGACCCTGCTGTGGTTTCTGTTCCCCTCCACGCTGGAGAGGGGGAGACAGACGCCGCGGGAGAGACGACCGCAGCAGCTTCGGAGGAGGCGCCGGCACTCGATGCAGTAGCAGGAGGGGATGATTCCCTCCCCACTGCACGCATAGAGGAGGTGGCCGCGGATGATGTTGCTGCCACCATTGAGGGGGCCGCCCCACTTGTTGTGGGGGAGCCACCGAGTGAGGTGGACAACCTCACTGCGCCCGTGCTGGCGGTACCACTGCTGGTGGCGCCTACTCCTACTCCTCCTGAGGTGGGCGCACCTAAGACACTACGCCGAAGCAGCAGGAATGCGGGAAAGGCGGATGAACATATCCTACTCAAGACGGAACGTCTGGCAAAGAAAAAGAACCTCGAAGGTAATTCCTTTTCTAGCTTTTCAGATTCCCACATTATTTCAAACCTTGGTAGGGTAGGCATCAACCTAGCTACCTCAGATGTTGTTCGTATTAAAAACCTAGAGGTAGATAGATTAGTTCTGAGCGCTAATAAAAATATTAAAGTAAACACTACTAATCTTATAAGTGATGACGAAAGGGAAGAAAGACTGGAGGAAGTTCTCAACCACGCTTGTGGAAATTTAAATGAGAACTTGTTTGATACAGAGGATGATCATATTATAGATCTCTCTCCTATCAGTCGAAAGAAAAAATATAATAATGCCAAGAATCCAAGAAAAGGCAAACTTCCCAAAAAGCCGAAAACCCCTTCAAAGATTATTATAAAATGAAAGGGGTATTCTGGAATAGCAGAGGTCTTGCAGACTTGGCTAAACACAGATTTTTGGCTGAACTGGTTAAAGAGGAGCAGATTAATTTTATTGCTCTCTCTGAAACTGGGCGTGAATCCTTTCCCGATCATGTCCTCAAAAATTTATGTGCTGGACGTGATTTTCTCTGGCACGCTATGGCACCCCATGGTAGATCAGGTGGGATTTTGCTAGGGGTTGATCTTAGTGTTTTTGATATTGGTGCCATTGATGAGGGGGATTTCTATGTGAAATTCACCCTTAGACACAAGTCAAATGGCAAGTTGTCCTTTATTCTATTTATGGACCGGCCCAATTACAAAACAAAGGCGCTTTTCTCGCCGAGCTAGCTAATACCTGCTCAAAGGAGAACCTTCCGTATCTCATAGGTGGGGATTTTAATATTATGCGAAAGCCCGAGGACAAAAGCAGTGGAGACTTTGACCACAAATGGCCATCCCTTTTTAATGCCGTCATTGAATCCCCTGATCTTAGGGAAATTGTCATGACAGGCCGCCAATATACTTGGGCGGGTTCGGGGGATAATCCGACTTACGAAAAACTTGATAGAGTTTTAGTTAGTACGGAATGGGAAAATAATTTCCCTCTGACCATGGTTGAAGCGAGAGATCGGAACATTTCAGATCATACTCCGCTAGTTGTGTCCACAGGTGCTTCCACTCACCAGTCCGGAACCAGACCTTTCAGATTTGAAAGGGGATGGTTCCTAAGGGAGGGGTTTTATGATATGGTTGCAAATATATGGCAATCAGAAAACTCTGGATCTTGTCCACTGGAACGGTGGCAATCCAAGATCCGTAGGCTCAAACAACATCTTAGAGGATGGGCGTCAAATATCGCAGGGTCTTATAAAAAAGACAAAAAAAGCTCTTTTAGATCTTCTACATAACCTCGATAAAAAGGCAGAAAATGATATGCTAACTGATCAGGAGATCAATTTAAAGCATTATCTTAAAGAGCGTTTAGTCTCGCTCTTGAGGGAGGAAGAGCTTAAGTGGTATGAGAGGGCTAAAGTCAAAACACTTTTGGAAGGTGATGCTAATACAAGGTTTTTTCACCTTGTGGCCAACGGCAAACACCGTAAGCAACATATCTATAGGCTTGAAGATGACCAAGGTGTCGTTGTTAGTGTTGACCGTCTCAAAAGCCACATTACTAATTATTATAAAAATCTTTTTGGGATCCCAGAACAGACGGAAGTCGCCTTGATGGAGGATCAAATTCTTGATATTCCACAAGTAACGCCTGAGGAAAATGATATCCTCATTGCCGACTTCACTGAACATGAGGTGAGAGAGGCAATTTTCCAAATGGAGCATAATAAGGCTCCTGGACCAGATGGATTCCCAGCGGAATTCTATCAGGTTTTTTGGGGGGTGATCAAAGAGGACCTTTTGGCTCTGTTTCAGGAGTTCCACAAAGAGACCCTTGATCTCTTTAGCCTCAATTTTGGGATAATTACCTTAATTCCAAAAACGGAGAACGCCACTAAGATTCAGCAATATCGACCCATTTGTGTCCTTAACGTTAGTTTCAAGATTTTTACAAAAGTTGGAACTAACAGGCTGAATAAAGTGGCAAAGACGGTGGTAAGCCCAACACAAACTACCTTCATGCCTGGTAGAAATATTATGGAGGGTGTTGTTATTCTACACGAGACCATCCATGAACTTCATACCAAAAAGGCCAATGGAGTTATTTTTAAGATTGACTTTGAAAAGGCCTACGATAAAGTTAAGTGGTCCTTCCTCCAACAAACTTTACGCATGAAAGGTTTCTCACCTAAGTGGTGCCGCTGGATTCAAAACATGGTTACGGGAGGGAGTGTGGGAATCAAAGTTAATGATGACATTGGCCCATACTTCCAAACGAAACGTGGGCTCAGGCAAGGTGACCCTATGTCACCCATCTTATTTAACATTGTCGCTGATATGCTAGCTCTACTTATTAATAGAGCGAAAGCGGATGGACAAATAAGAGGGGTTATACCCCATCTAGTAGATGATGGTCTGTCTATTTTACAATATGCAGACGACACCATTATCTTTCTAGACCATGACCTCGAGCACGCAAAAAAATCTTAAGCTCCTTTTATGTGCTTTTGAGCAGTTGTCGGGGCTGAAGATTAATTTCCACAAGAGTGAAATCTTCTGCTATGGTGCAGCCAAAGAAATGGAGCCATTCTATACTTCTCTCTTTGGTTGTAACTCGGGGGCTTACCCTTTTAGGTATTTAGGTATACCGATGCACCATAGACAACTCCTAAATTCTGAATGGAGTAAAGTTGAAGAACGTTTTCAGCAAAAGCTCTCATGTTGGAAAGCAAAATACCTATCCTACGGGGGGAGACTGGTTCTGCTTAACTCTGTGCTAAGTAGTCTTCCAATGTTCATGATGTCCTTCTTTGAGATTCCTAAGGGAGTTCTTAAAAACCTCGATCACTTCAGATCGAGATTTTTCTGGCAAGGCTCTACTAAAAAACACAAATACAGGCTTGCTAGATGGAATATCTTGTGTCGCCCAAAGGATCAGGGTGGTCTTGGGATCTTGAATTTACAACTTCAAAACAAGTGTCTTTTGGCTAAGTGGTTAGTTAACCTTTTAAACACCGATGGAACCTGGCAATCTTTGCTAAGGAATAAATATTTGAGAACCAAGACCCTCACGCAAGTATCTCCCAAACCAAGTGACTCTCACTTTTGGAGAGGCCTCATGCATATTAAGGATGAGGTTCTTTCTAAAGGGTCTTTTATTATTAAAGATGGGACCAACACAAGATTTTGGGATGATACATGGATAGGTGATAAGCCACTCAAAGATACTTACCCGACCTTGTATAATATAGTATGGGATCGACAGGCAACAGTTTCTAAGGTCATGTCTTCTAGACCCCTCTTTATATCTTTCAGACGGTCTCTGGTGGACAATAACCTCAGACAGTGGCTTCACCTAGTAGCCCGGGTCTCTAATGTTGTTTTGGTGGATGGTAATGATCATTTTAAATGGCTGTTGACAAAAAGTGGACTTTTTACTGTCCGGTCGATGTATCTTCATACTATAGATACACATCCACCTTTTCAGCATAAGAAGATCTGGAAATGGAGATTACCTCTAAAAATCAAAATTTTTCTTTGGTTTCTTCAGAAGGGTGTCGTTTTGACAAAAGACAACCTTGCGAAGAAAAACTGGAAAGGGAGTCAGAAGTGTGTTTGCTGTAATATGAATGAAACAATACAGCACCTCTTTATACAATGCCCTTTAGCAAAGATGATTTGGAGGTTTATTTTCTATGCTACTAATTTGAACCAACCTAGATCTATTAACCATATGTTTGGTAATTGGCTTAATAATCAACATAAGGAGATTAAGCAGCTAATTTGGGTTGGTGTCGCTGCCATTTGCTGGGCTATTTGGAAATGCAGAAATGATATAGTTTTCAAAAAGACAAAGTTTAATTCTATTTTGCAGGTCATTTTCAGGGGAGCTTACTGGTTACGCTTCTGGGCCCAGTTGCAGCGTGAGGAGCAGGCTAAGGACATCCTCATCGCTATGAGCAGGAAATTAGAAGTCATTGCTCTACAAATCGCCAATGGAGGATGGAATCTTTTTTATCGTTTACCTTAGTTGGGTGCTTTGTTGCCTGTTGCTACCTATCTGCTCCTTTTGACGTTTGTTTAAACTCTGTAATAATTGGCTGTGTACATCTACGGATGTAGAGGCCGGATATAATTATCCACTATCTAAAAAAAATCTAAGTGGTTGATTTGTAGGCAGAGAGGATCGCATGACCAATAGCTCGAAGGTAATCACAAGAGCTCGATTGGTGACACGAGGATTTAGATAGGTTCGGACCTTCGGAGAGTAATATGCCCAACCTGTGAATTGTATTAACAGTTTGCAGTGCGCAAAAGTCAAGTGTCTTAGGGAAGCGCTTCTCACCGTCTTATATAGATTGACAACCTAGGGTTACAAGTAGATTCAGATCTAATCTAGTTGGTTGTTATATGGAAACTTATCTGAATTTGATTACACCATGTACTCGGTAATATCTGAGCTGTTTTGAATCGTCTGACCACCTTGACTTGCACATCACGTATCTTCACGTTCTTGGCCTGCAATTATCATGCTTATTTACCTTAACTTAGCATTTCTATATTAACAATAACATAAATAGATAATTTAGAATCATATATTAGTTTACTTTTCAACATTTCTATAATGTACATGAAGATAATTAGATTAAAATTTAGATACAAATTTAGAATGGCATTTTAAGTTATGGTTTATAATGATATGCATGATAAATTAGATGACAATTATAATGGTAGAGCTCGGTAATTTAGATAGAGATTTGTTGTTTATTTCCGAATATTTTCATAATGATAGTAGTGTGTAACGAGTCTACATGATTGATATATTGATATTTCTGATTTTTTTAGAATTTCTAGAAATTGTTTTTTTCAATGGGAAACTAATGAGGAATTTTCAATGGGAAATAAGATAATACTACATCTCTACAAAACTATTACCTTGAGCTATCTCTTATTTCTTAAATACTTGAATAAAATATTTATATAGGTCTATACTTATTATCTTCATCCGATTGTGACAGATTTTAGTTAGTAATTTCCACATTTATAATATTTAACTTTTTAACTTGCATCACAGGTGTGCGCTTGATTTTCTAATGGACTTTAAGTTTTGAGCTATAATACTTAACCTATAAACATATATTCTCATCACTTCCTCTATAACTTTATAAATGGTGACACACATCATGTGTATATAACTTCATTATTATATCATATATCAATATGTAAGAAATAGGCACTTTAGAATTATTTATTGGTTTATATGCTTTTTATCAATGTGATTTGGATTCAAATTTTGAGTTACCTCATGCCAGTAGAAAATCCTACAAAGCATGCATTTGATCCTATGTTATTGAGCTCCTTGTTGAACAAAAAAGAAGAGGAAGAAATACATGTTCCACTGAAATGTGTCGACATGCAGCTTTCAAGTTTCAGTTAAACTGGCGAGGAGATAACGCTTGAACATGGGCCAATCTAGGGGTGGGGAGGCGGGGTCTCGAGCCCCCCTACCGTTGTGAAAGCCTTGGAGTCCCCCCTGGAGGCTCCCCTAAATTTCTGCCATGGATAGAAAGGAATCAAAGGAAGGGAGGGCTGGAGGTAGAAGACGAAGGGTAGGAGGTTGAAGATGACGCGAGTTGGGCCAGCGGAGTAGCGAAATTGGGCTGCTACGCGCACACACAGGCAGGCCTTTTCTCTCCAGCCCGAAAAAATAGCCCAGGCGACCAGGCCTTCTCTTCTTCCCAGGCCCAACAGGCCAGCCACACACACAGGTAGGTAGTCAAGCAAGGCGGCAATTGTAAAAAAAAGGCAGTCAAGCAAGGCACGAGCACTCGCTCGCTCCATTTCCTTCTGTATATATGTTGAAGTATATATATGTTGATTTCTTAGTTACAATTTTTTTCTATAAATGCTATAGTCTCATTTAATTAGCCCCATTTTATCTTTAGAGGCTCAAAAAATCTTACAAAGTTCATATTGATATATATGTTTTGGAGGAGACTAAACGGAGAGGGCTCTCCATTTAGTCTTACATGAAGAGCCCTCTGATGTTACTTCCTGCGACACAAAATTACATCTCTCAACAGAAAAAGTACACACGAGAAAGTAACTTTTAGTCATACATGGAGAGCCCTCCGAAGTTACTTCCTGCGACACAAAATCACTTCCCTCAACAGAAAGAAGCGCACAGGAGGAAGTAACTTTTTTCGCGTGAAGTAACTTTTTACCGCGGGAAGTAACTTATGTGTCGCGGGAAGTAATTTTTTGTCACGAGGAGTAACTTATGTGTCGCAGAAAGTAACATCGGAGGGCTCTCCATTTAACACTAAATGGAGAGCCCTCTCCGTTTAGCATTTGGGATATGTTTTTCCTCATGCTATATTTATGCCTCCATGTATCACTGATACAGTATCAATGGAAGTATGGAACATCTACTCCTATTATTCTACAAAATATAAATTAACCCATTCGAGACAAATATAAATTAGATGCCGGGTGAAGATAATTTTTGAATCTAAAGTATTGATCTGGTGAAATTGTATCATGAGAAACCCTCCTAATTAGGATTTTGCTTCCGGTCCCCGGCGAGAACACCGAATTTCACGAATTTTCGGACAAATTTTGGATTAAAAAGCAAATTTTTTGATAAAAAAAGCCAATTATGGACAAATAGTGATTTTGTTCATCGTCGCAAAGGACTAAAATTTTGAACTATGGTCCCACACAATCGCTTATGGTTCGCTCAGCTCCTCCTACATCGAAATCCTGGATTCGCCACTGCGCTCGAAGATTCATCCATTGCGCTGACTTCTTCTACACTTAACACATTTGGCAAAGTTGCTCAATGCGTGCTCAATGTTCATATACCCTAGCAATTGGGGCCCGACAATCGATCGTTAAATAGCTTCGTTTTTTAGCATGAGGCTTATTAACTTCCTGCACATCCTCTCGTGTAGCTGTTGCCGGTGCAGCGGTGCTTGTAATTTTGTCTCTCTCGATCCTCCTACTACCGGGGCTCCTATGGGCATGTTTGATATGGGCCAAAAATGGGTGGCCAAGCCCACCAGGGCCATTTCCCCGTGTTTGATATCGTTGCCCTAGATGGGAGCCAGGCCGGCGACGTCCATTTTCCCCTCTCTCTCTCTCTCATGGCTCTGGCCGCACGCTCCCTCCCCTCGTTCCTTCGTGGCCTGGCTCTGGCGGCGCGCGCGCGGGCGAATCTGGGGGCGACGGCGGGAGATGTGGCGGGCTCGCTCGGGAAGGGAAACTTCCGCGCGTGCTTCTTGCCCGCAGAAATCCATGTCCTACTTATACCACCCCTCCTCCCTCCCTCGGTTTCTTCTCCTCCTCTCCACACTCCACTCCCGTAGAGGCACCGTCGATGAGGTAAGCTCCGCTGCCGGCGCGGTGTTGGTGTTCCTCGGGCTTCCTCTCCGTTCCACCCATGTGGATCTGCGTCCAGGCAGCGCGGCTCTCTCGCGGGCTCCGGTGAGGCGGTCTTCTTCCTCCTCTTCTTCTCCGGTGAGGCGGTGTTGCTGTTCGTGCATCTGTCGCCTCTTCTCCCGTGAGGCAGTGTGCTTCCCCGTCCAGATCTGCTACCTCGTCCCCACCTCCATCTGATTTCAAGAGTTTTTCTCCCCCTCCGGCCTTACCCGAGGTGAAATCCATATTTCCCCCCTTCTTTCGTTACACGGTTGAATGTTTTGCTCAGATCTATGTGTTGTTTGTTGTTGTTACCATGTTGATTTGGTTTATCTTGTAACTGTTGTCGCCTTTGATATTTGGTTCGGTATGAGAGATGAATGGTCGATGATGACTAGCTTATGCGCACAGGGAGGTATTTTTTGCAATGCAGCCGTGCCTTTTATGGTTTGTGAATGCTTGCACTTACATTCAGAGGCTAGCCAGGGTCTACTAAATTTGCTTATACATTTGTCAATGCATTGTAGATGGATGAAAATGCACCGCATGAACTGATGGCTAGGCAAGCAGCTGCCATGGTTGTTGTGATGGTTTGCTTTGTGGTGAATAGGCTTAGAAGTGTTAGAGAAGAAGAGCCAATTCCTTATGGCCCTAGGACTCATGCTGAGAGGCATAGACATAGCACACTCCAGATGATGTACAATTACAATGATATAGAATGCATTGCCATGTTACGCATGAAAAGGGTTCCCTTTTTTACTTTGTGCAACCTGCTTAGGAGTAGAAAACTTGTTCCTGAGACAATAGGATGTCCTGTGGAGGAGCAGGTGGCAATGTTTATTCATGTGGTTGGACACAACCAGAGGTTTAGGGTAGTCCATCAATCCTTTAGGAGATCCATTGAGACTGTGAGTAGAATCTCCCACCAAGTGTTGTATGCCATTGGTGAATTAAGGGCTGACATGATCAAGTCTCCAAGCACTGTCACACACCCTAAGATTATAGGTAGCCACAGATGGTTCCCTTTTCTCAAGGTATTTTCATATCTATGTGATTCACACACATGCTCATCTCTATGTGTTTGACACACATGTTCATCTGTAAATGTTAATCTCTTGACTTATGGACATATCTGTAGAAATGCATTGGTGCCATTGATGGCACACATGTGTTGGCAAGGGTGCCTAGACGCATGCAGCAAGCTTTCAGGGGTAGGAAGTCCAACCCAACACAGAATGTGATGGATGCTGTGAACTTTGACCTAAAGTTCATATATGTTCTATCTGGCTGGGAAGGGTCAGCCCATGATGCACTAATTTTGGCTAACGCCATAGCCAGAAATGATGGGCTAACAGTCCCAGCAGGTAACTGCATTAGCTAGTCAATCCACTTATGGTCACTCTGACACATTACACAATTTCACACTAATTCCCCACAATTTGTAGGTCATTTCTATCTGGTAGATGTTGGATATGCATGCAGACATGGCTTCTTGCCTCCATTTAGGGGGGTTAGGTATCACTTGAGTGAGTTCTCCAGCACAAACCAACCCACCAATGCAAGGGAGCTATTCAACCTTAGGCACTCTTCACTAAGGGTCACAGTGGAGAGGGCCTTTGGTGCACTTAAGGGGAGGTTCAGAATTATAGACAACAAATCTTTCCACACATACAAGACACAAGTCAAACTAGTCCAAGCCTGCTGCATACTGCACAACTGGATTATTGGTTTTGGGGTAGACTCCATTGTTCCAGTTGAGGAAGGATTTCAGGGTGCTTTGCCAGATGATGATCATGGAGAACTGCCTCTAGAGGAACCTGATATGGTGACTTTGAGGGATGACATTTGCAATGCTATGTGGGCTGCTAGGGGTACCTCTAGGACTTGAATTTTTTTGCATTTGATGGATGTGTAAAATAATTTAGTAGACCCTGGATATGGAACTAATGTAGTGTAACATTTCTGTACTTATACATGCTATGTCTGAGACCAAATAGTTGTTGTTCACTACTCTTGATTGGTTTCCGGTGCTGGAACTTGTCAGTGTTGTGCAATTTGTTGTTCACTTCCTTATCTTGCTAATGATAGGATGGCTGTAATTAACCTTGATGCCCAAGGTGAGTTTGTGGCTGCCATCAACATGGTGCAAGGTTGTGACAGAACCGCCCAAAATAAATCCGGATTATCACTTAAGCCGGTCTACTTGGCTCATAAGCGATAACCAAGAGCTATTTTGTCACCTCTGCCGGGTCATGCCCGGTAAATCACTTACACAGGATCGAGATATGCGCTAAGCCCACACGAAGGCGGGACCAGAGTACAAGATTACATTACATACAAGTCCATAAGTACTTAATATTACAAACCAGGTTTTGAGTACATAAAAGTAAACATGGTTCAGAGTTAAACAGCGGAAAAATAAACTACACGCGTGATACATATGGGAGGCCGTCCACAACATATCACTCTTCATCATCGTTTTCCCATTCAATCTCCCATCCATCTGGAATAACACCAGGCCAGATAGGATTACCTGAAAACAACAAAACAAGCAAGGCTGAGTATACTAATACTCAGCAAGACTGACCCATCAAAATAAAAGACACAACTAGACATGCAAGGCTTTTTGGCTGGTGGGTTTGTTTTGCCAAAAGCAACTAAGAGTTGATCCTTACTTTCAAATTTTAGCTCAAGTTCTAGTATGTTAACCATTCTAGGTAAGCACCTAGCTAGACAAGCATGGTTGTGCAAACATGATTAATCAATCAACAATATTAATCCAAAATGTTTCATAAATAAACATGGGGTAGCCAATGGTCAAGCCGACTCAGATAACGGCGAGTGACCGACGATCGATCGATTTAGATCCTTACAAGGTAAACTCAAGATACACAGAAGAAGGTAGACCCCAAAGAATCCAAAGAAAAACAAATGCGGGGTCTACCCCGACCAGGCGGTTCCCGTCACTCCCCAGATTAGGGACAGATGCCATAGTCCTAAGTACAAGGTTACTGTAACGCCCTCACACGGCACGCCCAGACTCACACTTGCACTACCGGAATCAAACCGGGAGACGCATCTCAAGATTAGTAGCCATAAAGTCCCCGCACTGGTTCATTAGGTACTAGGCTTACCGGTCCCATTCCCGACAAGCACTTAGTACGTTCAATAGCTTAGACCGGCACCATGCTACTCAGTCGAGACCGAACCCATTGCTCTTACCACATGAGCGAGTCAATTTAACCAACTTATGATTCCAACATAAGCATCCTATATCTCGCGAGCAATGAGTCATTACTCGACTTGTACCGTATCTTTAAAGCATGGCACTAGCGTTCCTAACATACTAGTAAAAGAGCATAGGAGTCCTAAGGATCATGCATCTAGGTTTCAAAGCAACTTCTGAAACTAAAATGCACAAGTAAACAATAAATACTAAAAAGTAAAAGTAAAGTGAGATTTTATCCTAAAAAGGTTATATGCATCCGGTGCTTGCCTTCCTCTGACTCAACACTAGCCTTGGGCTCTTCTGGACTTTGGTCCAGGTCTTGCTGCCCACTAGCTTGATTTAGCTCTCCACTAGCGGATCCCTCCTCCTCAACAAGCGTGTACGTCCCGTCGGGAAGATCTACACGTTATGCATATGCATTAGTTATGGTGTGAAGGTGAGAGATTTTATCATTAACCCAACTCTTGTGGGCCACATTCATCAAAACAACAAAGAAAACTCACAAAAGTAAGGTGTGTGGTGAGAGTGAACTAACATCTATTTAACTGGGGATTGTGTGCACATTTAAACAAAATAGCTTACTAAACTTTATTAAGGTATGGGGTGAGTGATGGTGAAGTAACTCTTACTTAGATGGTGATTGCGTGCACATCTAAGCAAATTAAATTATTAAACTTCATTAAAATTAAGGGGTGGATGATGATGAACTAACTATGACTTCGATGGTGATTGTGCGCATATCTAAGAAAGTTAAACTCATAAACTTCACCATCAGCATGGGGGTGTGCTTAAATTCATTTTAAACAGCAACTGAACTTAAACATCTTTAAATCAAATTAAAAGATAAAATAAAATTTATTTAACCCATTAAAACTAGCCATTCATCCATAAATCATAATAAATAAAATATGACTCCAACTGGCATGAAAATTTTACCACAGCATCATATGACCAAAATAAACTTAAATATAAATTTTCAGATCAAGATCATTTATACATTATTTTAATTGAAAAAGACAAAAAACAGCCTAGATAAACTTCATTAATTCATTCAAAAAGATTCACTAATCTTTTTGACCCCAAACTTTTCCTGCAGATCCAATATGCTAAAACAAAGTTCTAACCCAACATATTCAAGTGGATTCATCATATAACTCAAGGTATGAATTTGACATCCATCATAAGCATAAATACCAAACACTAATTAAACAGACCCCTAAATTCACCATTATTTTTTCAGGGGTGCTTAACATCACAACAAAGGCCTAGGGTGCATTGGTGCTGAAAGAAATCATATTTTGAGGGAACTATAAAAAGCATCAAGCTTAAGCTAGCATAGATCTTACAAAAATCATAACTAGAGTTCTACACAACAAACATGTGTGAAACTTTGTCACAAAACTGAACATGGAGAACACAACAACATATCCAAATTTCATTGCATTTGCATGTGTACATTTTGAACTACAACAAATATGCCTCAAACTGAGTTTGAATTTTCATTTAAAAACTAAACAGAAAAACACTATACAACTTTTGTAAAAGTTGTAGATCCACTCTCAAGGATTCCAGAACAATTGGATTTACATTTTTCTGATTTTTCTACAATGTTTCATGGATTTTCTAAGTTACAGCCGAAACCCTAATGTACATTTACAGGGGGACCCTTGACAGAAATTTCCGGAATTACATATATGCCCTTGCTTCACGAAAAGCACCCTGAAAAGATTGCAATCACTGCAATTGGGTCCCTGGGTGGGGGTGGCACCTCGCCGACGGCGATTGTGGGCCAGAGTTGGCCGGCGAGCGAGTCCGGGGCGTGTGCGCGGCCTACCTCAGCAAGATGGAAGTGGGGGCTTGGCTCGGGGCGGAGCAGACGGGCGCCGGTGGCGTGGTGTCCCTGGACCGCCCGCCGTGGCTGTCTGTGGTCGGTGCCGGCACGGTCTGGCGGGCCAGCGACGGTGTGGCGGCGCTGAGGGAGGAGCAAGGAAGGGCGCTGGACGGAACGGACGCAAGGAGGAAGGGTAGCGAGGCAATGCTACCCTCGGCGCCCTGAACAACGGCGGCGACTGGAGGATGGCGAGCTCGGGCAAAAGAAGACGACGGCGGCTCGTTCTCGCTTTAAAAGGAAAACAGTGCACGCGACTGGACCGAGGGCGATGCGCGGGATCGTGACGCGCTGCTTGGCCAGCTGGCCTTCCTCATGCGCGCAGGCTTGCGCGGGCGCAGCGAGCGGTGGCGCGTGGCCAAACCGGGCCCGTTGCCAGGCCGTGGCGCTTCCCTGGGCGCGGCGCACGGTCGTCGGGCAGGCGGAGGTCACGATGTGCGAGGGCGGTCCATGGCGACGGAACCCAGGCGTCCGTACACCGGACTGCCATGCTGGCACGTGCGGACAGTCGGACGACGCGCGTGCGAGGGCGTGCCAGAGCGCGCGACGCGCCGGCCGCCACCCACCCCTATTTTATTTTGCCCGCATTTGAAATTACGAAACTCCAATTTTTCAAATGTAACTTGAATCTCACCAAAAATAGAAGTTGTAGAAGAGTTATAGACCTACAACTTTCACAAAGGGCGTCATATGTTTTGATCCATGGATTTGTGTGAAAAACGTGTTGAACTTCAGGAAAAACTCGGCCCCGTAACATTGTGCGCAGAAACTTCGTCTCAAATTTAAGCGGCTTTGCGCTCAAAATTTTAATGCCCGCCAATTATGAAAAATGTGTTCCCGGAAATAAGGAACAACTTTTATATTGGCCAATTTTGAACGTCTATAGCGAAATTTGGAGAACGCACAAGAAAATCAAATCAGCCTTTTTGGATCTATAGGGGTTTGACCAAGAATTTGAACTTTGACCAAGGGCATTTGTGCACATGTGTTCACAATCTTGCCAAACATGCTTAGGGACTAATTAAACTTGATTAACACAACTAATTAAGGTATTTATCTTTTCTAAACACCTGGGGTGTTACAAAGGTGCAACTGCATTTGCTAAAGCGGCTGTAGGAGCTGCTTTGGCTGCACCTGATGTTGTTGACCTGGTAGATGGTGAGGCTCCCCCTGCTGCAGGACAGGCAGGCCCTATGAGGTGGAATAACAACACCCCTGGGTTTGTCCTCAAGAGGATGGCCTAGATTGTTAGTGAGGGGTCTAAGACAGACAAGACCTACAAGGACAAAGATGTCAATGCAGTAGCTAGGTTAGTTACTGAGTTCAGTGGGATGCCTATTACTGCAACTCAAGTGTACAATCACTTGAGGAAGTGGAAACAGAAGTGGTCTAAGATTGCTAAGCTGAAGGACCTTAGTGGGGCATCATTTGATGAAGATGCTTGTGCCATAATGCTAGAACAAGACCACTACCTTGGTCATTGCAAGGTACATAGCCCTGTCTGAAAAATCTCTTCTTAACTGTATGTGCCTCTCTTCTTAACTGTGTACCTCTCTTTTCTAAACTATGTGCCCTCGCTTCAGAACCACCCTAAGGATGCTGAGTTTCTGAACACTCCAATCAGGTTCTATACAGAGTTGAGACTCTCTTTGGTAGTACCTTGGCTACTGGTAGGTTTGCATTAGGTTCCAATGAACCTTTGGGGTCAACAAGGCTGAAAGTGTGGCTGCTAAGCTGAAGGCTGATAGTGTGACTGTTAAGCAGGAGACTGATAGGGGCAAAACTACCTTTGAGTATGGTGAAGGCAGCAAGACCACAGTTCCTGTGTATGAGAGTGTTGGTGGTAAGAGGAAGAGGGGCACTTTCACTGAGGAAGAGATCCTAATGATGACCAACATGAATGATGTTGCCAACGCTATGATCAAGACAGGTGCTGCACATGTTGACCCAGACCTCTACCTTGGTGTCATGGATATGACTGAGTTCAGCACTGATGCCTTGATTGTTGCCTACACCTACCTCCTTGAGCACAAGGCAATTGCAACAGGTTTTGTGCAAATGTCAAACCCACACAGAGCCATATGGCTGAGGACCTACCTTGGCAAAAACTACTACATGTAGTTTTGTCCTCTCCTCTCTCTTTTGTGTCCCATTTTGGCTAGAATCTGTGCATGGTAGAGGGCTGACCAGCACCTGTCCTTTTGGATTTAGTTAGTGGGAAGGTGGCTAACTAAAGAAACTACATTTTGGCTCACTCAATGTGGGTAAAACTCTATTTTGTTGTATTATATTGCAGCCTCTGTTGGCTTGCTTTTCACTGAGATGAACTGATGTGGGAAATTGGGATGATGTTGATGTTAATGGCCGATGATGTTGTAACCAATGATAAGGTAGCTGTAGTTTCACATGATTCTGTTAATTTGATGTTTTCAGAGTTTTCTCATGACTGTTTGGAACCTGTGGGACAGGACAAGTCCATTGCAACACTGGTGCAAAGCCAAGTGAAGGCAGGGACCTATCCTGAGCACAGATACCTGACATTCATGAATATGATTAATTGTTTTTATTTGCTGTTTTGTTCCTCAAATGCAGCCACCTATGATTCCTTTTTTGGTTCAATTAACTGAGGCCTATGTATTTTCCAATCCTATGATGTCAACAACTATATGTGCATATGAAAACTATGACCGAGAATTTGTTTACATGCTCTTGCAGACCAATGCCTAAATGGTATGTTGTTTTTGAGAGGCTCAAACCAGGGATCTACACATCCTGGCATGAGTGCAGTGAGTATGTTCTTAAGGTTCATAATGCTAGGTACCAAAGCTTCAAAAGCTATGCTCGGGCTGTGCAGGAGTACAATGATGCACTTAGGATGGGTACTGTCAGGCAGGTCCATGCTAAACCCATGAATGATCCATTGTTCATGGCACAAATTCATGCAACTGAGGGTAAGAATGTGATGTATGAAGGGCCTTGTTCTACTAAAAATGTGATCATTTTCATTTTGCTGGTGCTGTTGTTAGTTCTTTCGAGCACCCTATCACAGTGTTGCTCCTGTAATTCACATTTTGGGATTCCATAGCCGATGATGACTCTGTTTTACATGATTTCTAGCTCAACTTATTATGATTGAGAGCATTATTTGAGTCTGAGGCCATGTTGATGATTTTTATCTATTGTGCTTAGTTTTATCATGCAATGTTTGACCATGAATTGGAAGAATGAAACCTGACTTCTACTCCTCTTCCTCTGAATTGCAAACTTGTTCCATATGGGCTCGGCCCGAATCAAACACTGTCCCAGATTGGTAGTTGGAGGTAGTTAGCCTTGGACCAGGCTCCACACTCCAAATCAAACAAAGAAATGACTTGGGCCAGGCTAAGTTCATGCAATGCAATCAAACAAGGCCGCTGGCCGTCGCAGGCCGAGCTGTGGCTGGCCAGGGCCTGGCTCATCGGCCAGGCCTTCCAGAGCCACGATATCAAACACACCCTATATGGCTTGCGGAAGTTGGATAAGCATTGAAAATTCTAGCCCACCAAAAGCTCATCTAACTTGCTAACTATTATCTCACCAGCCCACTTCATTACTATTCTGTTTCAACATTTTTCTAAAATGTTCCAACATTTTTCAAAAATATTGGTTTTTTCAACATGTTTTCGTCAACATTTTTCGAAAATATTGGACAACATTCCATCTCTTTTCAACATTTTTTGAAAATGTTGGTTTTTACAACATGTTGTCAATATTTTAGAAATGTTGGAATTTTCCCCTTCTTCCTCCTCCCGCCATGGCGCGGTGGCGCGAGCTCGCGCGCGGCACGCCAGCCGGTCGCGGTGGCACGCGGCACGCCAGCTCCGGCCACGGTGGCGGCAGAGCTCGACGCGCGCGGCCATGGCGGGCGCGCCGGAGCTCGGCCCCGCGGCCATGGCCGGCGCGCGAGGAGCTCGTCCCGGCCCCAGGCGGCGGCGCGCGGAGCTCCGACCACGGCGCGCGGGAGGGCTCCGGCCCCGACTCCGGCCGGCGCGCGTGGGGGAGCGCAGTGGACGGTAGCGGCGGCGGGCCACGAGGGAGAGGGGAGCAAGGTAGGAGTGAGTTAGGGTTTTTTATCCAACTGATGTAAATAGTTGCACGAATCTTAAAGCAAGTGGAAGTTTCATTTGCTTCCCACCTTCGGGATGATATATAGGATTCCCGCCTACTAACTTTTTTTTGAGAATTACACAGTACAACGCAACGCTCACAACACGCACGCACACTCACCCTTATGAACACACGTACGCAAACCCTACCCCTTTGAGCACCTCCGAAGGACTGAGCACCAGCAGACTGGAGATTCCCGAAGTCACCACTGGCGCCTCATCGTCGACGGGAACGTCGCTTACCACTTAATGCATAACGTCGGAAAATCTCAGAATAAATCCAAAAAAGTTATGAGTACCAGAATTTGAACTCTGTTGGGTAGCCGTCGCACTAGACAGACCGTCCTACCATCATTAGACTAGGAGCCCTCTCTCATTCCGGCCTACTACCTACCCTGCAACTGCAAACCTGCCACAGTAGCCCACGGTGACAAGAAGCCTTATGGGCCTGCAAGAACAGCAGTAGTAGTAGTTCCCTATCCTTTTCTCTGAAGTCCATAATAATAAGTCATGTGCCCCCTGCTGTGCTGCGTGGTCCCAGCAACCGCAGGTTAGGCCCGAACTACGGAGTACAAACAAAAGGCCCAACAAGGCGCTCCGAACAAACTGGAATTTTTTTTTATATATTTTTTTTCTTTGATTTTCGAAAAATAAATGGACGAACCAAAAATTTCGAGAAATATACATCTGCCGCCAAACCCCACGGCAGCAGGTACCTGCCGCCGTGTCGCACGGCGGCAGCATCCCTGCCGCCATGCCCCACGGCGTTAAGTCCCTGCCGCCGTTGCCGCCGTGGGGTACGGCGGCAGGACCCTGCCGCCCAGCGCCTGCCGCCGTGCCACGTGGCGGTAAGACCATTTTTATTTTTTTTAATTTTTAATTTTTAAAACACTTTTAACCTTTTTAAAAAACAACAAACTGATAAGTGTAAGCATAATCACAAGATCATATCATAATTAACGAGTAGATGCAAATAGTTTATACAAAATCATGGTAAAAGTACTACTACATCTAAATGCGCTGGTGCCTCTTCGGCCTAACAGCTCTAGCGCCAGCCCAAGTGTGGCCCCGGTCGTACGTCCAGGAGTCAGGTGCCCTGACCACCCGCGGTCCGAACTGGTCGGGAGACGGTGTCGCCATGGCGGCCTGCGACGAGCCTGCAGCATCCGGTGTCGCTCCGCCCGCCGGTGTCGCTCCGCCGGCCGAGGTCGCTCCGCCCAGTGGCTGTGTCGGCTGAGTCCCAACCGGTGCCTGTGTCAACTGTGACGGGCCAACCTCCTCGGCCTGTTGCGGGGCATCCAGGGTCACGAGAATGTCGCCGTACCCCATCTCATCCCAGCCCAGCTGGTCCTCGGTGGTCGCGTCGAAAGCAGGCTGGAACATAGGCGGAGTGGACGAGGAAGGAATATCTGCCACCGCAAACTGAAAGGCCGGCGGTCTGAAACCTCCTGGCGGAAAGATCGGTGCTCTAGGTGCCGTCGTCTCCGGCTGTCGAGGCTCGGCTGTCCGAAAGAGCGGCGGTCGCCCTGTACAATTAGAATATAGTATAACCACAAACACACAATAATTACGTGCATTAGTTGAAAATAAGGTCCACTGAAAGTACCTGCGCCGGGGGGAACAAACGACCGCTGCACGTAGGTGTGCGAGCCCTGCGCCTGTGGCTGCTGCTATGCCGTCGGAGCCGAGAAGCCGCCGGCAAAGGTGGAAGGCGCCTGCTGCGAAGCCGCTGTCGAGGCGGAGCTCGAGGACGACGCTGGGTGGCGCGGAAGGAGAGGAATCTTTGCGGCCCCGGCGTAGTTCACGACGGCGGAGTACCTCGTGGCAGCATGGAGGATCCTGTCGTACGTGCCCTAGTGCTGGTGAGGCCCCCAGGTAAAACACTGTTCCCTCGCGAACGCTGCGAGCCGCACGATCTCAGCAAGCACGTCGTGCTGCTCACAAAATTAGTAACACATGTTATAATGAAAAGTCATATGAATGTAATATGTTTGCAGTATCGTAGCTTACCGCTGTGTCGGCGGTCTGGTCTCGGCGCACCGGGTACGTGGTGTCCGGCAGGATCCTGTCGTGGTCCGGGACTGGTGGCGGTGGCGGGGTAGCAGGCACGTACGTCACCCGCGTCCGCGTTCTCGGGAGGTACCACTGAAGGTACGCTACCCAGGCCGCGCCGTCGTGAAGGCGGTGCTCGGTGACGACGTTCTCCTCGTGCGCCGCGGACGCCCACTCGTCCACGTACGGCTGTAGCTTGCCGACGAACGACGTCGCCGCAGCCACGCCCTTACGCGTCCACCTAGCATAGATGAAACATAAAATTATTGGCAACTGACTATTTGTAACGGAAAATAATTATAACTGACAAATGGTAGCTCACCTGTGCGCTGTAGTCGGCAAACGTGGCGCAGCGGGTATTGGCGCCTCCTGGAAGAGGCCGAACTGCCTCATCACCCGGTGGACGGCGTACTCCTCGACGTAGACGTCGAAGACCAGTCGTCACCGCGTCATCAAGTACGCCTGGTCTCGGGAGCACAGGGACGAGAGCCCCTGTGGTGCGCGGGCAGCGACCATGGCAGGAGCGTACGACGTCCACCGGACCTGGGCATCGACCATCCGGTCGATCTGACCTACGAAGTCCTTGTACGCCTTCTTCGGCTGCTCCCCAGCCCAAACGTGCTGCAACGAACATGAAAAGTTAATTGAATCGAACTAAAGAACTCATAACGCGAAGAAAACGATAAGGGAGGTCATTACCTTCCGGAGGCACCACAGAGAACCCATGGTGGGGAGGTCCGCTAGGTCAGTGTCTTCGGGCAGCGTCTGGTACTCCGAGAGGTCGGCCTTGGCCCGACCGATGTCGAACCGCTCGTGGATCCACATTTGCAGCAGGAGAGGGCACCCCAGGAGGATCCCCTCCTTACTCGCCGGCCTCGACACTGCCAAACACAGCCCCCTGTAGGTAGCTGCCAGAACAGCGCTGCCCCAGCTGATCTGTGGCATCTGGTCGAGGGGTGCGTCGGCGATCTTCTGAGCCCAGGGGAGCAGGTACCTCGACACCGAGTCTCCTGCTGACTCGCAGAACAGCACCACCCGAACAGTCAGAGCAGGTAGACCTCCAAAAACCTGTCTGACGTCGGGTCGTCGGCCTCGTCCGCCATGTAGTCAGCCTGCACACACACAAAGGTCCATCGTCACATTCGTTTAAAATGCATACAAACGTTGAAAATAAGAGTTAGAATCACGTACGCTGAACTGCTGGATCCAAGTCCAGGTGGCCCCGTGGGTGTCGGCGAAGGGCACGTATGGCGCTGGCACGCGATCGTTCCGAGGAACGTTCGCGAACCGAGCAAGGAAGTCAGCATGCCACGTCGCGGGGATGTCGATCGGCCCCATCACCTCGCCAGCACACGGCAGTCCTCCCAACATCGCGGCGTCCTCCAAACTGAGCGTCATCTCGCCGACGGGGAAGTGGAACGTGTGTCTCTGGTCGCCACCGGTCCATGAACGCGGCGATCAGCAGGGTGTCGTAGCTGAACCGCGTCAACCGCTCCGCCCGGGGAACCTCAGCTCGTAGCCTGTCCCCCTCGACCAACCGCGCAAAAGGAGAAGTCCTGCAGCGCGTAGCCTGAAAAAAAAACAAAATTAATTTACTTAACACAATTACTATTGTAAAGAAACAAAAATAAATAATAATTATGAATTACGTACTTCGGAATCCACCGCTGATGTATCGGCATCAACGTGCGGGTCGTCCGGCAACGTATGTTGCCGGGCGAACGTCCAAGAACAGCCGACACGTACGAGCGGTGGTGCCAGTCCACCGCCTCGTCGAACAACTCCGGCCGTACGTACTCCAACGGTGCAGCCATAACTGCAAAAAAAATAACATAATTTAATCAATTAGTCGAATTATACTAATTAAAACGAATTATGTGAATTTAAACCATTTTCTACGAATTTTATATCAATTTAATCTAATTATGTGAATTATAACCATTTTCTAGTAATTTTAAATGAATTAAAACGAATTATATGAATTTAAACCATTTTCTACGAATTTTATATCAATTTAATCTAATTATGTGAATTATAACCATTTTCTAGGAATTTTAAATGAATTAAAACGAATTATGTGAATTTAAACTATTTTCTACTAATTTTATATCAATTTAATCTAATTATGTGAATTATAACCATTTTCAAGGAATTTTAAATGAATTACAACGAATTATGTGAATTTCAACTATTTTCTACGAATTTTATATCAATTTAATCTAATTATGTGAATTATAACCATTTTCTAAAAGTTTAAAACCAATTTAAACAAATTATGTTAATTAAAATAATTTTTTAATACTTTTATATTAATATAATCTAATTATTTAAATTATAACTATTTCTAAAATTTTTGAAATTTCTAAACTAAAATAAGTTAACTAAACTAACTAAACTCAACTAAGTTAACTAAACTAACTAAACTAACTACACTAACTAAACTACACTAAATTAGAAACATACCTCAGTCAAAAGTGCTCCGAAGGGTTGAAAGCCGAAGATTTAGAGGAGAGAGGGAGGGAGGGGTCGGTGGCGGCAGCCGTCGCCCCCTTATGTAGGGGTGACGCTGCCGTCGTTGGGCACGACGCTAGGGCTCCTGCCGCCTTGGAGCACGGCGCTAGGGTTCCTGCCGCCGTGCCCCACAGCGGCAGGAATCTGACCCCACCTGGCAGGTCAGCCGACCGTTGGCGGCACCCCTACCGTTGTGCCCCACGGCGGCAGGAACTGAGGTTTGGCGGCAGATGTATATTTCTCGAAATTTTTGGTTCGTCCATTTATTTTTCGAAAATCAAAGAAAAAAATATTAAAAAAATCCCAAAATGAAACCTTTATTGGTCAGGTCAAGGAAACAATGCGGCATAGAACAGCATTCAATCGGGATGCATAAGACCTACACTCAGTTCATCACAAGAGGCAGCTGGCATGTCAAAACACGAGCTCGGCACAGCAGTGCAAAAACTCCACATCGATCCACCGCTGGTGCACCGAAAGAGGGTGCACCATGATACAGAGCACCAAAGCTCCTGCGTGGTGGGGTGGGGCGTCTAGATGGCCGCGAAGTACTCTTTGCTTCCCTTGGGGTCGGGCTTCATCGACTTGTCCCCAGGCTTCCATCCGGCGGGGCAGACCTCGTCTGGGTTCTCCTGGACGTACTGCAAGGCCTGATGAAACATTGATAGGAGATGTCAGCTTCAATATTCTAGAAACGTTGAAAGAAGATGCCAGGTTTAACATCCTTCCAACTGTGCTCGGTTGACTGCAAAATCGGCCAATGCAACTAATGTACTAAACTTAAAACCAAGCGCAAACCAGCACAGCAAAAGGCCCAGGGATGTGCCACTATTGGCATCCTCGGATTATGGTTACAGTTATTTTTCATCTGGAAACTACACAAGGTCATCCCAGATCAAGCATCCTCTACTGGTTCCTACTACAAGGCCATGCTTGCTATGATGCATATTGCCCCTTAAAAAGTGTCATCTACAGTAGTTTGGCAGGTATATTTAGTGTAACAAAATGTACTACAAGTGCCAAAGGACGTAGTTTGGTGTACATAAGTAGCCCAGATTACAATCCCAACAAATTGCTAACAAATGTCTAATCTTATCCAAATCTCAACTAACCAAATCTCAACTAATTCCTAGTCTTGCCGCCCAAAGCCCATGGCTTTCCTGGGCGCCTAACTACTGACGCCGCCTTCTTCTATACCCAATGCCGACCATGACATTTTAGTTATTTATATGTAACTTTTCTGAACTTAGATTAGAAATATACTTTAAAAGTTGGTTTATTTCGATCAACTGACTGACTGATTGCACTGCTAACAATGAATCGTGTAAAATGCATATGTAGATGTTGGATCTTGTTCGAGTTATGTATCACTAGCAGCATGAAGGCAAAAGTACATATTCCTTTTATGTTAGGTTTTAGTGACAGCAACAGAATAACTTCTCATTTCTCAAGTTCGGAGCAGCAGCCTCTATTGCAAATGTAGTTATGTCGCATGACAAATATGAAGCATACCTGAAGGGTCCTCATGGTCTCATCCACACTGCGGCCGATGGCGAGGTTGTTAATGGTAGAGTGCTGAATCACTCCCTCCTTGTCAATGATGAACAGTCCTCTCAAAGCAATGCCCTGCCAAAAGAACATTCAGATTTACAGAGCAACATACAACAGCAGAACACAGAAAACAAAGAGGACTCGAGAGGAAGAAGCTAAGGAAGAAGGAGGCTGAAATGAATACCTGGTCAGGGATCAGAACACCAAAGGACTTCGAAATTGATTTGGTAACATCAGAAACAAGTGGGTATTTAAGATCACCAAGCCCACCAGACTTCCTGTCTGTCTGCACCCATGCAAGGTGGGAGAACTGCATCCAAGGAGCCAGTCAGATGCAAAAAACATAATCAACAAAAGATTAAAAAGAAAAGCTATGATTATGAAGAAATTTAACTAAAATACATTATCTCCGGTCAAAATTATTACTGCTTATATATATCTATACAAGTTGATTTCTACTTTTCACCACGTACATATCGTGATATAGTGGTAACAAAAAGTTATGCAAGCATAACCATTATGACTTTGAATATACAAGTCATTAGGGCATTTTTCAAATAATATAGTTTTAAAAATATTACTACTCTCTCTGTTCCCTTATATTGTCCATAACACACCATACATACAAACCAAGGAAGTACTAATTTCCAGAAAAAAAAATGATATGAGATGATCATCCATATCCATATTAAACACCATAATACAATCATTTTTCCTGTATCAGAGCATTTAATTAGTGAGGGAATTGGAAATATTGAAATAATTACACCCAGTATCCTCAATAGAAAAACATGGCAAAACTTTTTTTTCCTGATGCCATGGACAAACATCGTCAAACATAGGGAGTAACATACTGTAATGAACAGTAACGGTCAATGTAATAAAGACCATACGAAGTTAAGACATTTGAGGCCTCAAGTGAAAAAGTTTCTTCTACAAAAAAGCAGCAAATGAACAGTGGGTAGTGACATGTCACTACTATGAACGGCGTAGATGTATTTCTCATACAAATAGTTATGTTAGTACTTGGTAATGTGTGCATATTAGCACATATATCTCTCCATGAGGAAAATGAAGCACGTGTCATCCTACTACTTTAACAGAATAAAACTGGAGACAGAAAAGGTAGCATTACCTTACTGTTACAGAATAATATTGTGCGACTGACGTTTTCAATCTCAGTAAAACATATCGCCCCATGTTAGTTTTAGAAATACCAGGACTATGCTCAATGATTGTGCATATAAGAGCAATTATGCTCCAAAGAGGACCTAACATGCAAATAGCCACTATAGGAAAAGTATGACTGCAATAATTCCATTGGCAATATGAGCTAGCACATATCGGAGCTTTAAAGGTATTGTGATAACTAACCACCATGTACGACAAACCAGAGAACAATTCAATGGACAAAAAGGTAGAGGTGTCAGATGTTTAACTCAACCCCGCTCCCTTATCCTTAAAAATTAAGCATCAAATGACTGGCTGATTGTACTAATAGATAATATCATATTATGGCATTATCACATACCACACTGTCAATGGAGACACCAAGGATCTCCGTGTTCAACTTCTCGAATTCCTCATGTCTGTCGCTGAAGGCGGTAATCTCTGCAAACATCAAGCATGTGTTTGTCATAATCACAAACCCAACTGCAACCCAAATGAACCTTCTTCACACTAATGCTACTGTCTTGTACTAACCAGTTGGGCAGACAAAGGTGAAATCCAAGGGGTAGAAGAACAGAATTATGTACTTCTTCCCAATGTAATCAGATAGCTTGACCTGAAAAAGCAAACAGAACAACGGCAACACCAGTCAGAACGAACATCATTGCCGACCACATAACTGTACTACACTACTAGCAGCAATTGGAGCATGGCGGATATATCAGTGCAGCTGCCAGAGCGCAAAATAGCGCGGAACGAGGGGATGCACATACGTTGATGAACTCCTGGTCGAAGACGGCCTCGGCCTCGAAGTCTGGCGCCTTGTTCCCGACCAATGGCAAGTCATCCTACAGTACAGAGCGCAGAGGGACCACGTCGCGAACCGTGAGCGAGCAAAGTAGCCACAGGAGTTGACGCGAACCATGCCCAAGGTAAATTAAGGTAAGGCGAGGCGAGAAGTGAGGTGGGAACTTACGACGCCGCCGGCGCGGGCGACGAGCCTGGTGGCCCGCGCGGATCTGGAGGCGGCGAGGCGGAGGGGCCTGGCGGCGGCCGCGACCGCGGAGCGGGCGACAGAGACAGACTGCGGCGCGGCGGCGAGGGCCCTGGCAGCGTGGGCGGGCGCGGAGGAGACGGCGGTGGCGGCGGCGAAGGAGCAGGCCATGGCCGCCCGGAGTGGATGAGGGGGGGCTCCGGATGAGGGAGGGGGGTGAGTGGATTTGGGGTTTGGGGTTGGGGATTACTCGATGGGGTTCCGGGATGGTGGTGGCCGCCGGGCGGAGTGAGTGAGGTTTTAAATAGGGACGTGTCAGCACCACACGCCCACCTCGCTTCTGGCCCGCCTGCACTTGAGCCGCTCATGTTTGTGTACTCCGTAGGCATGTAAATTAATATTGCTCGATCGAGCTACGGGAATTGCTCGATCCAGCTACGGGAATCCTAGTAGAAGCCTAAGACTGTCTCCAGCAAATCTCCATCGCGCATCTGCAAGATGAATCGATTTGCAGCAGGAGGGAGGTGAATCCTGTGCTGCAAAAGAGAAGAGTCTCCAGCAGTGTTCCCCGTTCCCGTCGCGCAAGGGCAAAGTGGTTGTGCTCCCGCGGGCGTTGGGATCGAGCGGGCGGTGGGATCGAGCGAGCCGGCTTGGAGCGGACGTCGTGTCGGGAAGGCCCGCTGCCGCTCGGAGTCATCACCGCCGCACTCCGCCTGGCAGAGGAGCTCCTGCCGCGCTCCGCCTAGTAGAGGAGCTCCCACCGTCGTCCGTGCTCGGGGAAGCCGTCGTCGTCCGTGCTCGGGGAAGCCGCCACCGGCCTGGGCTCCGCCTCCTCCGCCCGTCCGCCGCCGCCGCCGTCGGGAAGCCGTACCCGTAGCAGCGCGGATCCAGTCCGGCGGGACCTCCGCGACGCCATGGAGCTCCTTCGCGCCTCTAGGCCCCTGCGCTGCGTGGATCCAGTCCGGCGGGACCTCCGCGACGCCCATGGAGCTCCTCCGCGCCGTCACCTGCGCTGCACCGCAGAGCTCCTCCGCGCCGTCCCTGCGCTGCGCTGCGCCGCGGAGCTCGAGCGTCGTGGTCACCGCAGATCTGCCACGGCAGCGCAGCCTCTTCTTCCCGCATGGAGACGGCCGGCGGGGGCACGGCCAGGGAAGGCGAGGCGAAGGACCGGGAGAAGGAGGGCGAGGCGGAGGACCGGGAGGCGTGCGGGAGTGCGAGGCGACGGTTGGCGGAGCGAGTTTGCAGCGAAGAGAGAGATACCCCGAGTTTGCGCGTGGGCGACAGGGTTACCGCATTTTGCAGCAGGTGCTGCGGTAGCCGCTGGAGCCGCCACAGTACCGGTTTCTTCCTCATTTTGAGGATGCGGGGGGCTATGCAGCACCCGCTGGAGACAGTCTAATAGCAACCCACTAAGGGCAACTCCAGCTGCGTTCTCATCTCCACCCCTACCTTAGAGGAGAAGTCCAAAGTCAAAAAAAAGTCTCTAACCCACCTCTCATCCGGCCCTCGATAGATGAGGCCCTCTCATTTTCCTCCCCTTGACTCCCACTTGTGGGAGCTCCTCACCCGGGCTCTTATCCGACAGCAGGCCAACCACCGCCGCTCCCGCGCCTCAACGGAGGTTTCCTCCCGTCTGTGCGCATGCGGCAGCGACTGTGGCTGGTGGCATCGGCGGCCGGAACCCCACCCGGAGCTCGCGCATCCACCTGCACAGCCCCGCGGCGGAGGTCGGCCAGCTGCTCTGCTTCGCGGCGGAGGCGGTGGCCGCTGCTCTGCCCGTTGCCGCGCCGCTCGCCCGCCTGCCCTTCTCTCCACTGCTGGTGCCGCCCGCCCGCCCTTCTCTCCACCACCGGTGCTGCTTGCCTTCTCCCGCGTCTCCTCTTGACAGATCCCGGTGGCAGCCGGCTCCGAAGGGCAGGCGGCAGCCTCCCCATCCCCGCTGCTGCCCCTCGCACCGACAGGAGGAAGCTGCAGCAGGCCGCGCGTGGGGAGCGAGCCGCGGCAGGCCAGCGTGAGGAGGGATGTGTGGAGGCGGCGGCGATGTGGGAGCAGGGGATCGAGAGAGAGGGTGGGATCAGGACGAGGGAAGGGTGGGGTTAAAAATAAAATCCTTGCTGACAGGTGGGGTCCACGTGGAAGAAGTGAATAAACAAAGAAGATTGGTTAGAAGTAAGAGGGCATATGAGAGTCGGGTTCGAGTTGGAAGGAAAATGGAACTCTCAAATGTATATGAGAGATCCTCATATGGAAGAGGAGGGGTTCAAATATGAGAGTTGGGTTGGAGTTGCCCTAACAGCCCAACAACTCCAAACCCTATCTCATCCACCACCCACCTCTCCCCTCTCCTCACTCCCGTGCGCCACCGTCACCGCACGCCGGAGCTCTCGTGCCGGCGAGCCCCTCCCCCGACCTTCTCCCCCGCGCACCGTTGCCGGCGCCGGGCTCCTCTGCCTGACGCGCAGCCTCCCGCGTGTGAGTGTCGGCCGCCATGGCTGCGCGCGGGGGCTCGCCGACCGTTGCGGCCCCGCGTGGCCTGGCCGGCTGCCGCGGCCCCGCGCGTCGGTGGCGACCGGCTCGCCGCCGCTGCCGTTGGTCCCGGAGAGGGAGAAGAAGAGCTCCAAAAATATTGGTCCTAATAATGATGCAACATTTTGCAAAATGTTGACAAAAAATAACGTAAAATGTTGACGAGAAAAATGTTGTAACATTTCTGAAAATGTTGTAATATTTCTGAAAAATATTGTAATATTTTTTATTTAATATTCATGAGCTGGGATGGCTGGAAACTACTAGTTAGTAATCTTATATAGGCTTTGGTGGGTTGGAAGTTTTAACCCTTATCCACCTTCTGGTAGCCATATAAGAGCCCCAAACTAGGGTATATTGGTAGGGACGGATTAAGATGAGAAATGTATATTCTCGAAAAAAATGAGATACGTATATTCTCTAAAAAAGATGAGATGCGTATGAAATCGAATTTGGATGGTATTATTTATTTCATTTTAATTCAAATTCATATAAAAATACAATATGAATTCCAATTCGGATAATTAGTTTACTTGGAACATAGTGTCAAGTATCAATTTGATTTATTGTGGTTAGTTGATGGGGAGATATTTTAATGAGTAATTAAATAAATGAAAAGTAATAATTTCTAAATATATAAATAGTTGACGACGTGCGAACACCATAAGCCTAGGTGGTTGGGACCTCAAGACTTAGCCCTCTTGCGCGCTCCTTCCACCACAGGTGTAAACATGTCATGCAAGCTGACGCCCACCTTGAGACAGTGCAACATTCTTACATTCACTTGTTCTGAGTTCTCTGCTTTCTTGGAGAGCATACCTCCACCTTGAGCTAGATTCACTACTGTACATGGTAATCGGTCAACATTATAACTCTGATCTACCGCGAGCCACCCGTTCTTGTGGCGGTGGGCGAGGCAGCGTCTTGAAGACCTTCTCGGGAGGCACTGGCCCATGGGGATGATTCGCCTCTGAGCGGAGCTCTGTCCTCTCTACGGTTGGTGGGCTCGACCACCTACCTTCCAATTAGAGGAATTTAACAGGGGTGGCCTCTCGCCTCGGACCCGAAGGCGGCATGCGCCACCTATTGGACGGGACGGGGCTGGGGTTTGCCCCTAGGTGCCTACATGTGTGTCGCGTCCGTAGTAATGATGATGTTTTTACGTGGTTGGTGATGATTGTTGGGGGCCAACGGTCATGTCAGCGTGATTATCCTTCTGCCGCCTACATTCGCTTCTCTTTGAAGCAACATCCTCACGGAGCCGCCCACGGGATGGTGACATCATCGATGTCGCGCCCATGTGGATCGCTGTCTTCTGGACCGAGCTTTTCGGTTGGACTTCCTTCCGACGCCCAATGGAGTCTGCTACACCCTTAGGGCACCCGCAATGGTTATAGTGAAGTGCTCTCTATAGAAATGTCCACGGAGGATACAATAAGTCTTGTAGCATATCCATTCAACGGTTGTGCTATAGCAATCTTTCAAGTTTGGTTCGGAGTTAATTCTCTCCTCCTTCCCATAGGCCAGCGTTGTGCGCTGATAGAGCAAAGCGAGCGGGATAGGCATCCGCACGTGGGTGGGACCTGCTCAGCGTGAAAACTCGTGCTAGCGGCTTGCGCTGCGCGTAGCGACGTTTTCGATTTCTCTTTCCTCAGAAGCTGACGTGGTTTCGCTGTAGAGTGCCTATCGGCACCCACTGCGGCTGCCCTTAGATGGGGCGGGCCTATGTGTAAGTGCCTACTCGAGGGACCTCGTTCTCTTGATGCTGACAGCAGCCGACGACCCTACATGGGGTCATATCTCTCCGAGTGCCACGTGTGGGGCCTAGAAGATATAGGAGGGGGCGCCCTTTGACGCCCCGTCTTCCCCCACGTGTTGTCTGCACGCACGGAATTTGGTTAGGATCCCCTAGATTCATGGGCTCCCTCACACTTAATCTGCTACGACAGTTTCTTGAAGTTGAGACAACACGCTTTCTGTCGCATAAAAGCAGGCAAGCGCTAGGGCTTATCTTATCCAATTATCATCTTCTTCCTTGCCTCCATCATCTTATGTACCAACCCTCTTCCGCAGATCACCTTGCATGTGCCATGGCCCGTAGACACCACTCTTGCCATGCGGGTACGAAGCCACATCAAGACCCTTGCTCACCTTGACCCCTCCTCGTTGGTGCGGTAGGATGACTTGATGAGGATCGGGCTAATGCTCCCTTCGATTGGGACTGACGGTAAGGGGGCAATTCCCGCGACGACAGAGTCGACGTCACCAGATGAATCCCAGGAGGTGGTGTTGTTCCTCCGTTCTTCTTTTGCGGCTTGGTGGAACCGTTCTCTGCCTTCTCCCGCACGTGTTGGAGGTGTACCAGGTGCATTTGGTGCACCTCATGCCCAATGCAGTCCTCACACTGCCGGATGTTCATTAGTGTGTGATCGCTGTCGAGCTCTTTCGCTTCTTCTTCCAGCTGCATTACCCCAATGCGAACCTCCACGTCATGGGTTCGTGCTTCTCCAAGCTTTGCAGATGTGCACATGGAATTTCATCCTCACGCACTTCCACACCAAGTGGGTGGATCGGAGGACTAGAGACGTTGGCTTCACATGGATGTCATTGTGGCCCAACCTTGTCTCTGCGACTCTGCCTTCCTTCTGCGCCCCTGACGACCATAGCTCGAATCTGGCCCGACGAGCCTGCTCTCGCCAATGAATGGGAGTCGGCGTGGAGCCGGATCCCCCAGTTGCGGGCGGTGGAGCTCACCTCCACCATGGTGGTGGCCGACTTTCTTTGCCGTCGCATCGCCCCTATCCATGTTCGCCCGTCGTGGTTCTACATCGACGTTGACGCGCCATCCGTACCCTATCGGAGGAGCCAACGAGCTCACCGATCGAGAGTGGGAGGTGATGTTGGTTCTCATCCTGGATGAACATGACCTGACACATTCCTGCTTGATGGCGTCCAACCGTTTTGTGAAGACCCGGCTCGTGAGGCCTTCTTGTTTCACGCTCCCGGAGACTGATGAGCACAGGATCGTGGTTCGTCACCCTCATTCATCCGTAGGAATCCTGATCGTGGAGTGACCGTCCGTGCGCTTGAACCTGGCCGCCCCACAGCCTGAAAAGCACCATCACATCCCTTCACCTCCGTCGTCGTTGCGGCCTCGACCTTTGTGGCTTACCTTGCCTGCTGCTCCCATCTCGGGCTAATACTAAAGGGTCTTTTTTTCTCATTCGAGGCTCCTAAATTCTCATGACCGAGACATACACCGCGTCTTGTTCGCTTGACTTTTCAGCCACTAGATAACAGTACTTTACTCTCCTAACAAATCAACACCAGCCACTTGACACCTGTCAACCAATGATATTTTTCTCTCGAAGCAAATAAGCACCAGCCACAAACGAACCGAACAAGATTGCTCGTCCATCTGCATTTCTGCATATGTCACTCAGGCATACGTACGAAAGCGCAACATGAAGTTTTGTATTTTGCGCTCTCCTTTCGTCCTCAAGTCGATGTTTTATCAATCCTTCCCTCCATGTCCCGTGTTTGGTTGAGCTGAAAAAAAATTTCATGAAAGGGAATCTTGCACGCATGGAGTACCAAATGAAGTTTATTTGCAAAATCTTTTCACATATGAGTGTAACTTTGCATGACGATTCTAATAAACATAATTAATTAGCAATTTGCTACAGTAATCATGCTCTAATCATGCGGTCAAAGACCTCATTAGGTTTGTATCACGATTTTGCTTGGGGTTGTGAAGATAGTTTTGAAACTAACTTTATTTAATACTCTTAATTAGTGGTCAAAGTAAAATTTAATAGGGGGTGAAATTTTTTTCACCTCCTACCAAACACTGCCAGGTCCCTATCTGTCATGCTTATCCTCTCTGGTCTGCAGAAACCATCAATACGGAGCGCGTGAGCCGTGAGCTACCGCCAGCTGTTTTATTCCCACCCTGGCTATTCTATTCCATTCCTATCGCCCTTCTGATTTCGGTAGCGTAGGGGGGCAATGCATTTTACGCATGTTATGAGAAAAATATAAATGGCTAAATGATTGTTAAGAAATCCCTAATTATGGGCTCATATCAAATATATCTCTGAAGGGTCCTCCGCGTCTATATAATAAACATCCGTGTATTCATCTATTGCTAATGAGAAAGAGACACGAAGCTCCACCTATATCCTGTGTCTATGTGTTCATTGTGCATGAGAAGGTCAGGGAAACGAGATCTAATCTACATCTTCTCACGCCTCGTTCTTGGATTGGGATTGGTAAAACGGATTGGAGATCCGATTCTTAACACGTTATCAGCACGCTCTACCGCTGGGTGAGTAGTTCTTAATTTTTGTTTTAGATCGATCCATAATTTGTATCAGGCTAATCATGGATTGATTTTGTTTTCGATCTGGCGGCGATTCTCCCAATTAAAATTTGCACGTGCTGCTGACGAACCTCGGCGGCGGAGCCATCGACTCGTCGACACCCTAGCGCAAGGAGTCGCCCTGGTCAGACGATGCATGCGCGCATACAAAGGGTGCGTTTGGCAGGGCTCCGGCTCTGGCTGTGGCAGCTCCGGCTGTGGCTTTGCTAGTGAAGCGGATTCTGCGGGGGAGCTGAATCCGTTTTAGGAAAACGTTTGGCAAAACAGCTTCTCCTGGCTGTGTAATGTGGATAAAAGAGTGAAATGTCCATAATACCCCTCTCTTTTCTTTTCTATTTCTTTCTTTTATTTTTCTATTTTCCTTTTCCTACCAATTATTTTCCCTTTTCTTATTTTCTCTCTTCTTTTCCTTTGCTTCTTTATCCTTTCTCTTCTTATTTTTTATTTATTTTATTTCTTCTTTCTTCTTTATTTTTATTTATCCTTTTTCTTATTTTTTCCTTACCTTTTCTCCAACGCCACCTTATCTTCTCGATCCTTCCCCAATCCTCCAACCGCCTAGACCTGAGCATTCCACGGGCTGGGCCGGGTTCGGGCCGGGCCGAAAAAAAATCCGGGTTTTTCGGGCTGAGAAAATCCTGCCCATGACCGTCCCATGGGACGTGTCGGGCCTCAGTTTTCGGGCCGGGCTCGGGCCGGGCCCGGGCTTGAGCGGGCCGCCCGCGCATTTTATAGTGTAAAGTAACTAAAAACAGCATTTCGGGTCGGGCTCGGGCCAAAAAAAATTTTCGCGGGCTTCAAGATCTCTGCCCACGCCCGTCCAGTAAGGTCCGTGGGCGGGCCGGGCCCGGGCCGGGTCGGGCCGGGCCAAAAATGCTCAGGTATACAACCGCCCATCTGCCAGAACGCCCTGCCGTCCACCCGCGTGTGCTGCTACTGCCCGCGAGAACGCCGCCAACTCCTCATGACGCACAAACCCATCCGGATCCGCCGCCGTCGCCGCCCTCCACCTCGCTCTCCCTGCAGCGCGTGCGGCAGCCAGGGAGCTCGAGCTCACGGGGCTGCGGATCTCATCCGCGTCGGCACGTCGCCCGGGGATCTCACCCGCGGGGCCGTGGTGCTCACCTGCGACGCGCGCGGCAGCCATGGAGGGTCGTCCGCTGCTCTCCCCGACAGCCTACAACGGCGGCGCGTGGGCCACCTCCGCCTGTCTCCACCACATCACGCCGTCGCGGTGCGGCCACCTCCCAGCGACGACAGCTCCCCGGCACCGGCCACGGCCACCTCCAGCTCGCCGTCTCCCCGGCCTCCAGCTCTCCGCCGCATCCATCGAGCACGCCGGCACCATCGAGGTCCACCACCACCGCACGGCCGTCCTCGAGCTCCACCGCGACGGCCTCCTCTGCGGCGGCTCCCTCTCCGGCGGCGGCCTCCCTCTCAGCCGGTGCAGCCTCCTCCACCAAGTCGCGCCGCCGCCGTCCGTCGAGCTGGAGCCCCTGCAACTTCTCCCCGCGCCCTGCAACTGCCAGACTCCTTCCCGCGCCCCTGCAACAGCCTCGAGGGCAAAGGGGAAAAGGGAGGGCGGAGCCGCCGGGGGAGCGGGTGGAGCTACGTTTTTCAGCTCCCTCCCGCCCCAACCGCGCCAGAGAGCGCGTTTTGCGGTAGCTCCTTGCCGGGAGCTGTTTTGCGACCCAAAGATCCTTGCATGCTAGTACCGCATGCATGTAGATGCCCCGTGAATAAATGGGTGAGTCGGTCTCCATTTGTTTCGTTAAATCAATCTACTATTTTCAACCGCAAGCATAGATTGATTATTATTTTCCGGTGATTCGTCGGCTCAATCACCTCGATTGATCATCACTGTTCACGGTGGGGGAGCGGAGGGCACACGCGGAGAAAAAGAACCCAGCTATCGACTGGTTACGACCAGGTGCCCTTCGTCAATGCTGAAATTGCCAGGGACCTTGTAATCCTCCGACTCATCATCGATCAGGCAGGTCTGGCCTAGCCTATATGCCCTACGCGGCATGAATCCACAACACAAATCAGGCAACGGTTTGTTCGTCTGTTTATATCCATTCAATTTCTAATCTACCATATTTTAATCATGTTGGTAGATGAAATATTGTTAGCAGTTTAATCTTACTTCTAATTGAATAGCATGTAAGATCTATTCTGCATATTCATGCTTTATTAAATTAATCATGTAGATTAATTTCTAGTACATGCTTGTCCCATTCGCGTACGCTTACCTGGATATATGTACGTGCCGTAGTAGTACGTGCATGCCGGCCGGTGTTCGGAATTAAATTAGCCGACTTGATCGTTGTTGTCTTGATATGTGCTTGGACGAGTGGACGTGAACGCCGCTGGCACCTGCAGCTGCCCGGCACCGCGGTAATCACATCATGCGCCCTGTGCCCAGCGAGTCAGCGACCGAGCACCAGGGCCTGTTGCTGTTGCGGAAAAACTACTGTTACATCAGTGCCACCCGAAGCTGGCCTTCCATCGCATGTACCTGATCCACCAGCTATTTGCACCTTCTCGCAATTCTGCTCATGGGCTTCCTAGCTCCTCACCGTCCGGTGGTGAACACACGAGCACACGTCTCTCTGCAAAATGCTAACAACTGCCGGCACCTGCAGGCTGCAGCTATTTCGGTACACGAACAGTACTGCCGTCGCCTGACTTGTTGTGTACTTGTGTTGGTCGTGCCGCTCGAAGCGGCGCCAGTAGCGTACGCCCCTGCCACAACACACTCGCCGTCGGCCCTCGGCCGGACGAGCCCACCATACGCGTGGGGCCATGGCATTGTGGACTGAAGCCCTAGCTAGCACGCCAGCCTGTTGCTCTGCAAGCACCATGAAGCCTGTCGAGTTGTGCCACGTGGCTCACCTACATGAGTTGTATTTCGCGCACCGTTGGAACTCGCAACCTCGATGGCCGCAAGTACACGCAGGAACTCTAGATGTTTGCGTGCTTGGCTCTCTTGTGGAGATGGGTTAATGGTATTGCCCGATTTTTATGCTTGTTGCATTTTTACACAGCTTGGCTTCGCATTATGCATGTGTGGGTTCTTCTTGTTGGTCCGGAAGTACCATAAACTACATTGAGGGTTTTTATCCTAGTTGCTTGGAATAAATTTATCTCTAGGTTTTACGCTTTCATAATAGTGTGATAACTTAGTTTAATCACATTGAAAGCTTCATATGGGTTTTGTATTTATCCTTGCATTGTTGATTGTGGTGTGATATATGATATTATATGGGTTATATAATCCTGAAGAATTAAGAGGACCAAGATAAAAATATCATAAAATCACATGATGCTTGGAAGAATCTGGGAAATAATGAAATATCTATTATAGGACCACACTCTATTTCTTTACTCTCTCTTCATGCATAAAATTAATTTACCTGAAGTAACCTGAAGAAATATTTAACATAATGCATAAAAGTCTTTGGCAAGACATCACAAATTGGGATTATCTTTATATGCTCAGACGAACTAGTAATACCTTACCAATATTCTGAATATCAGATAACGGCTTATAATCTTAATAATAAAATGCACAACCTGATGTTGGCATCTTGCTCTCCTTGCTGCTGAAAAAGCATGAGGCGTACATAAAGGATAACAATTACCCAACCCCCTAGCAACATGAAGTTGTGTGAACACCGAAAGGTTAATTTTTTTTAAGTCGTCTCTGATGGACATGGACTATACTTGGGGGTAGTCCCTGATGGACAAATATTGAATAAGTTATTAAGTGTAACTATATAAGCCAAATGGTAAAGGTTACTCCCTGATGGACAAAAGACTAAATTCAATTATTAGAATCTACGTCTTATCTACCCGAAGTAAGATCAGACTATGAAATCCCAAATCATTCCAGAGCTAGAAGTTAAATTAATTCTAGTATATTATCTTTGACGCTGAAAAGTCATATTTAGTCTTCTAGTGAATGATTTTTGTGATATAAATTTGAGGATTTGTGGAGACCTAATGTATTCTCTCAGGTCCTTGATTACTTCTTCATATGAGAGAAGAGTTATTTGCATTCGAGAGTGGTTCTGGAAGGATAGTGATCGTGTTTCGCTCTCGTCGAGCAATTGATCTCCTTTGCTTAGTCAGAAACTTTGCATTATAATCTTTTCCCCAGATAATACAAATGTTTGGCTTTGTCTACTCTATCCTAAATGCTTCTCTTTTTGCTGAACAATAAAGAGATTAAAAGCATGCTTTATAAAACAATTGGTAGATAACATGAGGACCAAACTTGTCTCGGAGACAGTTTAAACCACAAACAAAATGACTTGGAAATATGTTGATCGACAAATATTATCATCACCTACCTGAAGTTGTGATTATTATTTGGTTCTATCCGTCGTATTGAGCCACATGTCTTTGTTGATGTACCATGCACTTGAAGATGCAAGTTGTACAACGGTCCTGTCGATCGCTCCATTGGCTACATGCTTATGAATTCAGTTGTCTACCCTTGAGGTCATTACTGGTTGTGGTTTGAGTTCTCTATCAAAATAATTAAATATAAAAATGTTGCAATAAATATAAAGGTTGATACCCATTTCCGTATGGTATGAGTATTTGGGTAAACCGTGGGCAATAAAAAAAGAGTCGGACTTTACAACTCCGCAAACAATTATTTCTACCTAGCAGCATCGGCCTGATGTCGTGCATTTCGGTACCATAATTGATTCACACATTACTCCATGCATCTGAAATCATGATGCAAACTTTGACTACATTTGTGAGCATTATTGGTCCTGAAGAACTTATTACACAAGTTGATCTGAAATCAAGTATTGCTCGAAATAGAATTTTTTTTCTCTGAAGAACTTTCTAAGGCTAAGAGTTGTGTTCATATGGATTTAAGTCCTGAAGATTGTGTGCATATATGGTAGTAATACTGATCATGCAGAATTGTAACATGTAATCGACTAGTAGTCATGTATCTCACCAGAAGTTGAGCATAACTCTTTCAGTAGAAGGAAACTAATGTGGTAATCATGCCACTGCATTAATCTATGTCCTAGCTCACTGCATATTATGGTAAAAATAATAATAAACCCCCATTTATTAATGTGCATAAGATTTCCTAATTATGTCACCACTATAGCATACTTTGGCCACTACTAGAAGATTGTGGCTGGGGATTTTTTTAGTATGCTTTCTGAAACATCTTGGCATTAGGGGGAGATATATGTCCATCTTGTGTAATGCCTCGATATTTCTGCAAATATAAGAAAATGCACAAAAGCAAATCTGAACTTGTTGTTCAGTGTATACTCCTATTTGTATGGAGTTTGCCAGAAAAGTGTTTGATTCGTTGAGGAGTAACAATACTAGTTTAAATACATTGTAAATGCTTCTACCTGGAGTAGATATGGATATACCCGGGATCAATATTGTATCCATATTTGACTTAGTGGTATGATCTAATTATGCGGGGACGCCTGCGAATATGATCTAATTGTCTCAGTCAAAGCATATACTCTTGATGTAAATTCACACTGTACGTGAAATCTCTCCTCTAACGAACTCACACTGTTGTTGATTTACCTCATGAAGACGAAATTTCTAGTGATGCGCGAAATATAAAAGTACTAGAAATGCGGAACAATAATGGATCTATCGTTTTCGGGAAAAATCACGATGATCTTAATTGAATGTTATGGGAAACTAATGTGTCGACACATATCTCGCCTCTCTAATTGCAAATGATTCTCTTCGAGAGAACCCAGATCTGGAACAAAGTCCTAGGCATGAGTGCTTGAAGCTCTCTTATCGGGTCAATGAAAAATGCAATTGAGGCTGAACCAAGAATCGCAAGGTACATGTCTCGAGCCTGAAGTTCGAACAATTATGGGTCATTGTTGATATAATAGATGGTGAAAGCGATGGTTCAAGTGGTCTTGGAAGAGACTAGTCCCCACGTTTGTTGAATAAACATGGTTCCGTTATGTAATACATCTGGCAAAGGCATGAATTAAAATATGCAGCTTGTAGGATTCAGAAAATCCGTCACGAGATCCCTGTAGGACTCATATTTTTAATTATATGTAAGCAACATGTAAATCTCATACCAATATTACTTCTGCAAAGAAGTTTGTCTTCTTGGAGAAAGACTTCTCTCTGTGTAGAGATCTCCCAGTAGAGAGATACATCCCTGAAGGAATTTTCTTGAAGAAACAAAATAAGTCTAAATTGAACACCAAATTTTAATAGTTCCTACAGAGGGACAGAGATCCATAAAGACCCAAGAAATTATGAAATGATGAGGAAGTCCATGTGCATTTCAAGAGTTTTAAGTGTTATGTATGTACACTTGTGATTATATTTCTATAATGCATTTTCCACCAGAAGGTATGGAATAGTGGTATTCTCTAATACCTTGAAGGTATCAACCCAGAAGGTATGGTGTTACTGGCAATTATCTCTAATACGTTGATTGGTGATCCTAAAGAATTATAGAAAATCTATAATGGACTTTTGACCTTTGTTATATTGTTTTAGAGGTTACAATTAGCAAAATCTCAGGAGTAATAAATTTAGTTCTCGTAACTATATTACTCTCTTAGTCCACCGCAAGGGCTAGCTTTAGTGCATTACATCATTATAATATATTATGATGTATGATAGAGATAAAATGTGACACCCCATTATTATTCCTAAAGAATAAATACGATTATTTTAGAATGATGACTTCAATAGATGTTGTCATCAGGGGGAGCATATTCATATTATTGATCACAATTTGGTAGACACTGAATGTCTCAAAGGACGTCTCGAAGGCGTTAATCGGATGATCAGTACGTAAACCTTCGTTGAAGACTATATCAAATATTTGGATCATGTGAAATGAGTTAAGGTGGAATCCTTAAAATAATCATTGTAATAATATGGTATTTACTTGTTAACCTCTATGCCCATATACTTCCTGAAGAAAGTGTTTTTGTTACAGTGAGATAGTCTTGTTCGGTTCAGGGGGAGAATATCCTCTAACATTTCACATTTATTGAGGATTCTGTAGAGTCCATAATAATACGATCTTGAAGATTGTAATTGTCTTGAAGACATTTGTTGTACTCTTTTTCCCTTAGTGAGTTTTTCTTGAGGTTTCTCACAAAAGGTTTTTAACGAGGCAACAATGTGTAAATACACTGTGCGTCAGTATGCACTCTTTCTCCATATTTTTCCCACTGGGGTTTTAGGAGTTTTAATGAGGCATGAGTTTGACGTGGTATTCGCCCAAGGGGGAGTGTTAAGAAATCCCTAATTATGGGCTCATACCAAATATACCTCTGAAGGGTCCTCCGCGTCTATATAATAAACATCCGTGTATTCATCTATTGCTAATGAGAAAGAGACCCGAAGCTCCACCTATATCCTGTGTCTATGTGTTCATTGTGCATGAGAAGGTCAGGGAAACGAGATCTAATCTACATCTTCTCACGTCTCGTTCTTGGATTGGGATTGGTAAAACGGATTGGAGATCCTATTCTTAACAATGATTTCCTGTAATTTAAATTTCCAAGAGCATATGCGGAATAAAGATCCAAAGCTTTTTTTTCACCAGGTTCACACAGAGCTTGAATGAGCTGATTGATGGTAAAACTGGAGCCGCAGCCTCGGCCCACGAAGCGAAACCGCGTGACCGGCCCATTAGAGCGGCGGCGGCGGTTTCCCCTCCACGACCCATGTCCGGCCCAAAACGCTGCTCTACTTAATTTCCCTCCTCCCTCCGTTCCCTCGTTTTCTGCTCGCTTTCTCTCTCTTCCCTCTCTCCCTCCTCTATTCCCCTTTCCCCCTTCTTCCCTCCCTCCCTCCCTCCCCTACCTCGCTAACCCCACCCACCCCGCCTCCCTCCTCGCCGGTCCCCGCCGCCGCCGGAACCCTAGCTCCGGCGAGTCCCCCGGCCTCACCCGTCTCCGATCGGGCTCCGTGGAGCTCCGCGCCCCTCCGCGCGATCGCAGAGATCCGGGGGGTCGCCGCCGGCCGTGGGGGCGGGAGGAGGCGAGAGCCACATGTCGGGGGTCGGCAGCGGCAGGCCGCAGGCCGCGCAGAAGATCCTGCAGTCTCTGCGCCCGCCCTTCGCCTTCGCCTCGCCGTCCCGGCCGCCCTTCGCCGCGCCCGACGACTACCACCGCTTCCCCACGCCGGCAGCGGCAGCCGCCCCCGCCGCCACCTCGGGCGGCGTCGGAGCGGGGGGCGCTTCCGACAGCTTAGAGGAGGGGCTGGTCATCCGGACGCCGGTGAGATGATGCTTCTGCTCTGCGCGGACCACCGGATTTGTTTCCCTTGTGTTTTTCTGGTCAGCTTACAGTGTCTTCAGATGCTTCAAGACGGCGAATTTTTCGTGCTCTGTTGTTCACATGTGTGGATTTGGGTTTAGCTAAACGAGTCGCAGGTAGAATCGGGTGAAATTCTGTCCAATTTCGCACCTCCCTCCCTGGGAGTCTTCCCATAGTGTCAGGAAGCTCAAATGCTCCGTACGTGCAATTATTAGACGTCAGGTAGGCGTGAACTGTAATTGTTTATGCTTATTCAACCAAGATCCATTGGAGAAACAATTTATCTCACGCAGTTGTTGCAGAGCTGCGATATTTTGAAATGGAGGGGAAGTTTTATGTCATATAGAGTAAGAATCTATATAATGCAGATGTTGCCCATAAAGAGATCTGGGATAGAGGGAAACTTGGTCAACAGATGCTAATAACATATCCCCTTAATCATTGCCATAATAGCTCACATATTGTGTGGTTGTGAGTTTGCTTTGTCTTGCATTAGGACTTCATTGTACCACCTTTCAGGTGTAAACCCCCTGCATTCTAAACTTCTCGATTCAGGCTTGCTAAAATGAAAAAAAAAATTCTTTGAAAGATGTTAGATGTTATATCCTTCCTTTCTGCCACTATATGTCTATGCAATCTTGGGAGATCTTGCTTATATTGAACAAAACTTGGTGGAATTACTGTCAGTTCAAGTCGCAGTCACATGCAATCTCGTAACAAATCAGTCTGAATGATTCTTGTTACTTTTTTCTGGTAGCTCACATGGAACCCCTGGGCCATTTATTTTAGGTAAAAGCTGCAAATAGGCATAGTTTCACTTCAGCTTCTGATATAACCTTGTTGGTCAGCATTTATATACTTTCGCTTCTAAGCTGATGGCATCCATGAAGCATGATGATACTGTTTCAGTAATGATGCACGTATGGCGTCAGTTATTTGTATGCGTCCTAGACCACATCTGCAGATTCTATCGTCACAATTTAGCATATCCTTAATATTTTTGTTATTAATGACAGCTATGTAACACAAGTCCGTTTCTATTCTGCAGCTAAAAAGAAAGGCTGCATCTGAAGAAAATGATGCTGCTGAGTCAAGTGACTGTATAATTACCAGCACTGGATTTACTGGCAATCCAATGCTCACTCCTGTCTCCGGAAAAACTACTAAAACTTCTAAGTCGAAGGCGAAGAACAATAAAGCTGGTCCTCAAACGCCTACGTCAAATGTTGGTGAGTGGAAATCTAGTAAATGATATGCCATGTCATTTGCTTTGAACTCTTCTGGACATATGTTTTCGTGGAACAAAAGGTTAAGGATGAACATTTTCTTATACGCAGGTTCACCTCTCAATCCAGCAACAGCTGCTGGCACTTGCCGCTACGACAGTTCATTAGGTGCATAACACTCTACATCTTAGGTTTTCTGTTTGAGCAATATTACCTTTCCCATATTAATGCTTGCTGTTACTTATACCCTCCTGATCCTTATTCAGGACTTCTGACAAAAAAGTTCATTAACTTGCTCAAGCAGGCTCCAGATGGCATTTTAGATTTAAATAATGCTGCAGAAACACTGGAGGTTACAGATTTTCTTCATTTCTAGCCATCATCTTGTTTCATCCACTTGATATACATTCACAGAATTGTTACAATTTAGGTTCAAAAGCGGCGCATATATGACATTACCAATGTCCTTGAAGGAATTGGACTAATAGAGAAGACACTTAAGAACAGAATACGTTGGAAGTAAGCATAGCTTTCTTCCTTTAACCCTTGTTTCCATCTATTATGATGCAATCTCATAACTTTCTTCCTTTAACCCTTGTTTTCATGTATTATGATGCAATCTTATCTCATTAGCCTTTTGCCTTTGCTCTTGTTACTTTATGATGCTAATCTGGCATGACATCGCAGGGGCCTGGATGATTCAGGTGTTGACTTAGATAACGGTATTTCTGCTTTGCAGGTATTAATTTCTGTAAATTTGCTGTTCATCTTGAAATTACCATGCTAAGCACACCTAAGTACATTTGTATCCTGAGAAGTATGATAATAATTAAATCTGATCTCAATTTTATCCATATCATTTTCGCAGGCAGATGTTGAAAATCTTAGTCTGCAGGAGCAAGCACTAGATGAGCGTATAAGGTAGATAGCTATTGCATTTTTTTTTCTGCATAGCTTACACTCTGATACACCATAGTTCCAAACCGGAAATATAACCTGGTATTTTGTTTCCCCATTCAGTGATATGCGTGAAAAACTAAGGGGCTTAACTGAAGATGAGAATAATCAAAGGTAACTATATTTCTTTTACTTTAGTTGTACCTGTATGTCACTGTTTAATACAACCTTCATGTTTCATTTGTCTATTAGGTGGCTCTATGTGACTGAAGATGATATCAAGGGATTACCCTGCTTTCAGGTCTGTTACTCTACTTAAATGGTTGACTTGGTGTAACCTTTCCATTGCTTTAAACCAAAATTTTTTGTTGGAATCAATTTGTATGGTAGATTAGTAGTTAACTGTTAACATCTGTGCTCTTTCTGCAGAATGAGACACTAATTGCAATAAAAGCACCTCATGGTACTACACTCGAAGTTCCGGACCCGGACGAGGTAGGAAGCAATAAAATAATGGGTTTTGCATACACAAATAAATGGTCGCATTCAAACTCAAAATTCTTGTATGCTTTTGGATTTCTGCTGCCTCTGCAGGCTGGTGATTATCTCCAAAGGAGATATAGAATTGTCTTGAGAAGTACTATGGGCCCAATAGATGTTTACTTAGTTAGGTAATGTTGTATTCCTCCTGTGTATTTACATGTTTGATTGAATGTTAGCTAATCAAAATCTTGTTTAAATGATAGTCAATTCGATGAGAAATTTGAGGAGTTGGGTGGTGTTGAAACACCCGCAAGGCATGCAAATATGTCGAGACATCATACTGTTGAAGATTTCAATACAACAGATGCTGGACAATGCAGCACATCGATGGATGTGGTGCATAATGTTCAGCAAAACCAGAGGACCCCCCAGGATCCTAATGCTTCGCACTATTTCGGGGGCATGACAAGGATTATTCCTTCAGATGTTGATGTAAGTCTGATCGTTCTAACATATATATTTTTAGCTCTTTACCTTTACCATGGCCATGAATTTTCTTTACATGTGGAATCTGCTTCTAAGTTACAAAGTAGTCTGCTGTAATATGTTGAGTTGCTTACCGTCCTACAATTTTGCAGACGGATGCTGATTACTGGCTCCTAACAGAGGGAGATGTTAGCATTACTGATATGTGGAAAACAGCACGTATCCTTGATAATCATTCATTAAGCTTGTTTAAACACATCTGTTTTGTTAAGTAATTGTAGTTGCAATGGAATGACTTAACACGAAAAATAGCAGAAGTGCAGTGGGACCAGATGGACTTCTTGTCTGAAGAAGTTGTCACCCCTCGTGCCCAAAATCAGCAGGCAGTCACAGTTGGTGGGCCACATATGCAGGTTCCAAGCATGGATAAACCGTAAGATCATAGTGGCCTTTCAACTCTGACATCTGAAACACCTGGAGCGGTGTTGAGTGAGATGTTTCTGGTGCAAAGAAATGGATTCTCAGGTGACAGCAGGTGCTCATTGCATCAGAAGAGCAGGGTGATGTTATCAGAATCCATCACCTGGAGAGGAGTCAAGGCAGCAGTTCAGACCTTCAGACCGACGTGCACCTGGATTTCACTCTGTTGCGGACACCCGTGAGATCAACTGAGTAAGCTAACACCTTCCTGCCTGATTTGCTGAAGCATGGCACTTCAGCTTTGCTGATTCGTTGTGAATCCATTGTTGTGACCATTCATCCACTGTTCCCTTCGCTTACCAAGCTAACGTTATCATACAAGTGGTCCTCCGTTAAAAAATGTGTAAACATCTTGTCAAAATAGTGTTGGTGTAACAACACCATTGGGTGAGCAATCAGTGTAACACAAATCTTTGTACAATTGTTTGATTACTCTAGAGCGCTGCTGTTCCCTTGTAAAAAAAGTGTTACATGAGTGTAGCAAAGAGGATACTCAAATTTTGTAGGATCCATTTGATCAATCCATTAAACAGGCCCTGTTGGGCCTAACAGCTTTTCAACTACGCATGGATTTCTCGGGTGCGCTGTGATATCCGAGTTCTGAAGGCACACTTGCAAAGATCAAAATCCAGGCTGGAATGATTTCGAGCTAAAACGATGCAGCATGGAGCAAGAGTGCAAGACCACGCGGCTCAAGTAAAACCTGAAAGTTACATAATACATTTTTGCCAATATCAGTCTATTCTGAAACAATTGCAGGATCCCCACCTAATAACACTCCCCAAAGACCAAACCTAAAAGGAAGCTTCGTTCACTTGTCAGGACTCTGACGATCTCTAAGTCACCTTCGACTTCTTTGCCACGGGAGCAACCTCCACCACTTCGTCGTCATCCTCGGAGTCGGACTCGATAAGAACGTCAAAAACTTGCGGAGGCACTACCTTCTCCTGTAGCTGCGGCGGCTTCTTTGTCACCTCATATTTCAGCACCTTCTTGTCGCCCATGGCCTCGATGGAGATGGTCGAGCCCGCATCGACTTCTCCCTTGATTAGCATCTCCGAGAGCTTGGTCATCACGTTCTTGTGCATCCACCTCCTTATAGGCCTGGCGCCGTACATCTGCAAGAACCGAAACATGGTATGATACCAGCCAGACAAACTGAAATAAAAAACATATTGAGAAATGGTACTATCGGATCATGCGTAGAACTGCACATACTGGGTTGTAGGATTCTGTCAGGATAACATCCAAGGCATCGTCAGTCGCGGACAGCGAGATGCCCTTGTCAGCTACGCCCGCAACGATGTCCTTCATCTGAATCTTCACCACCTCCTTCAGCTTGTCGTGCGAAAGCGGCTCGAATATCACGATCTCACTGAGCCTGTTGAGGAACTCGGGCTTGAAGTGTTGCTGAACCTGCACACAGACACAATATATGCTTCCATATTATGACCACCAGAGAGTAGCAATCTTCGTAGCTTGGGATTCACGCACAGACCTTCACCGCGACAAGATCCCGTGCAGCCTCCATTGTTCTTATGCCGGCCATGGCCTCCGCTAAGTGCTCTGCTCCCAGGTTCGAGGTCATAATGATGATGGTGTTCTTGAAATCAACAGCCCGGCCTTTGCCATCGGTCAGCAAACCATCGTCGAGGAGCTGAAGGAAAACATTGAACACCGCGGAATCCGCCTTCTCCACCTCGTCAAACAGGATAACACTGTATGGGCGCCTCCTGACCTTCTCTGTCAGCTGACCGCCTTCTTCATGGCCAAAATAGCTACAAAATGTTGTAAAAGAAGCACCAGGATCAGTGAACTGAAGAACATGTAGGAAATGTGTGGAGTTGAACAACAAAATGAAGCATAGGAGACAACCCTGGAGGTGATCCAATGAGACGCAACACAGACCCGACACCAACGTATTCAGACATGTCAAAGCGGAGAAGCATCTTCTCACTGTCAAAGAGCTGCTCAGCAAGAGCTTTGGCAAGCTCCGTTTTCCCAACACCAGTAGAACCTAAAAACAGGAAAGAACCTATAGGTTGGCGGCGCTTGTCAAGGCCGGCCCTCGACCGCAACACTGCCTGTGCAACCAAATTAACTGCTTCATCCTGGCCAATAACCCGATCATGCAATCTGTCAGCTAGATGGATCAATTTTTCCTTCTCCTCCTGATCAAGTGTGGTGACAGGAATGCCAGTCCATCGGCTCACAACCTTCAAGTACAATTAGAACTTACAGAAGTAAATCATGTTGGAATAATATAGAAAATATCAGTAACAATCATGCCTACTTGTGCAATCTGGTCAAGTCCAACAACTGCTTTCTTCCGTTGCCGACCTGCAACATTAGCTGCTTTTTGGTTGTCGATCTGCATTCTTGTGCTAGCGCAGGCTTCATCAATCAGATCAATTGCCTTATCGGGAAATCGTCGATCTACATTCACAGTAATATCCATACAGTAATATCCATTTATTTTCTCTCTATATATACTGAGGATGCATGCAAATCGGTAGAAAGTAGAGACGTTACAATTTCTATCATTGGTATTTTCTCCATGTTCTTACTCCCTATCTCCGTTCCCAAAAAACAAGTGGTTTAATGATTACCCTAAGTTTTCCTAAAAAAAAAGGATTACCCTAAGTGCTATTAGGTGCAAAGATGGTGCTAGAAGAGAGAGGTGCGATACACATACACCAGAGTGCAGGTGTAGCTTAGAAAAATCTTGGCACCGGAGCCAAGATGTGAAAATTATTTCCTGTGATATTTGGTATTGTGAGCATTTAGTGGGTGCTGCTTTCACAATATGGACTTGCTAGAGAAGATGTGATGTTTACTATATAAATAGGACCCACATAGGTGCTTTGGATGGAAATGTTGGACTGTTCTGTGCCATGTAACTAGTCAGTGATGTGTCATTCCTTTGCACCTCGTAGTTGAATGAACGTCAAAGCTGCCCTTAGATTTATCTTGAGATATATTTAGATGAGAAATTTTAGAGTACTTACAAAAATGAGAGCCCTTCACCCGGTCGAATTAAACGGTGAAAACAAAAGAAGTATCAAGAAGTATACCAACTTAAAGAATGACTTACTTTTTGGCATGGAGGGAGTATGATTTTTGCAATGTGATCATAAGTTCATAAACAATATTGTCTAATTTATATAAAAAATAAAAGAACAAAAAAATACAGTAATGGAATCCACAACGATAATATTGTTTAAAGGAATGAATACGATTACAAACCCCCTCGAAAATCAATTGCTGAGAAGTCTAATTTACATAACTCTATACATCAACACAATTATATGGAATGAAATATAGTAGTAACTTTTGACTCCATTCCTTTGTACATTTTTAGGGGATTCCTATTCTTTCTATCAGATAATACTCTCTCCGTTCCAAATTATTATTCGTTTTAGCTTTTCTAGATACACATATTTTATTATGCATCTAGATATATACTTATATATCCAGATACATAACAAATGAAATGTATCTAGAAAAATCAAAACGAATAGTAATTTGAAACGGAGATAGTATTTCTCAATATTCAGGATCTTGTCTAGTACCTTTGTTTTTGGGGAAGTGATCTTGTCTACTACCTCTACAGAATTAAAATTACCAAGAAAAACTTTGACATTGTAATTGTGAAGGATATATGATTTGCTTAACTCTAGTACATTAATTGATATGTTTAAATTCAACGAGACCCCCTATCAACAGCAAAATTCTTTTACCAACCTCTTATCTCCCATAGACCCATAGTTTTAGTTTGGGAAAAGTCTAATTTTCAACCTTGAACTATCACACAAGTCTGATTTACAACCTTAAACTACAAAACCAGATATAAAAGGCCATCCAACTATAGAAACCGGGCAAGTTTGGCCCTTTGAGTGGTTTTGGAGGTGGTTTTCCATTTTGTGAAAATGCTAAAAATTTGATTTCATCTAAAAAATCATAACTAATTTATTTTAAATCAGAAAAATGTAGAACTTGTACCTAAAGTTTCATAAAAATGTCACCTATCTATTGGTGAACTATTTGGAGTCATCTTCATCTTATTTATTCATATTCCTAGTGTTTTAAAAAAACAATAAAACTAGAAACTTGAATATACAACATCCAAAAAGCTCCAAATAGTGCACCAATGGATAGGTGACATTTTTATAGAACTTTGGGTATAAGTTCTATATTTTTCTGATTTAAAATGAACTAGTTATGAATTTTTAGATGAAACCAATTTTTTTAACATTTTCACAAAATAGAAAACCACCTCCAAAACCACTCGAAGGGTCAAACTTGCCCTGTTTCGATAGTTGGATGGTCTTTTATGTCTGGTTTTGTAGTTTAAGGTTGTAAACCAAACATGTGTGCTAGTTCAAGGTTGGAAAATAGACTTTTCCGTTTTAGTTTCAGCATTTCAACTCATTTTCACGCAATACAAATGAGAATTTCCGTGTGTTCAACAGATTAATATAATCTAATAAGTTCCTCACCTGTGATATATCGTCCAGCAAGATTCGCGGCAGCGACAATTGCATCATCTAGGATTCTCACGCTATGGTGCTTCTCGTACCGCTCCTTGAGCCCACGTAGAATGCGAATAGTTTCCTGCGCACTTGGCTCCTCGACATGCACCTTCTGCAGCCGCCGCTCGAACGCCGCGTCCTTCTCGATGTACTTGCTGTACTCGTCGAGCGTGGTGGCGCCAACGCAGCGGATGCGGCCACGAGCCAACGCCGGCTTGAGCATGTTGGCGGCGTCCATGTTGCTGTCCTTGACCCTGCCGGCGCCGAGGAGCATGTGCATCTCGTCGATGAAGAGGATCACCTTGCCGTCGCCCTCCTCCGCCTCCTGGATCACGCCCTTCATGCGCTCCTCGAACATGCCGCGGTACATGGTTCCGGCCACCATGCCGCTGATGTCGATCTCCACGACGCGCGCGCCGGCGATGGCCGCCGGGACGGCCCCGGCGGCGATCCGCTGCGCGAGGCCCTCGGCGATGGCCGTCTTACCGACCCCGGGCTCGCCGACGAGCACGGCGCTGTTCTTGGTCCGGCGGCAGAGCGTGCAGACGACGCGATCGATCTCGTCGTCGCGGCCGATCACCGGGTCCGTGTTGGCCGCGGTGGCGGTCATGTCCCGGCCGTACTTCTCCAGAGCCGATTCGTTCGGCATATTCAAGCCGCCCGCGCCGGAGAGGAAACTCGCTCGGCTGCCAAGGATGGCGTTGCGAAAAGACTCATAAGTGTTGTTGGAACCCGGCGGCTTGGGCGCGGAGGCGGGAGGAACCTTGGGCGGCAACGAAGAAGGGTTCGACTTCGCCGGCGGGTTGGTGCGAACGGACCTGGTTGAGGTTCGGGACGGCCCTTGTGCCGCCGATTTTTGTGGAGACATCTCTGCCTCGCCGGAGCCCCAAAGACGAAGATAGGGTCGCTGTGTTGGGCCTCCTTGATCGATGCCGAGTGGGATGATGCGGCCAGGGTTGGCGAGCAGCCGGCGGCGAGGACGACGACGGCTAGGGCTGCCTGGGACACACTCATAAAGCCGACGAAGAGGATGGATTATTATTGGGATCTTGCGAGTATACAAGTCAATCTAATCGGAACTGCGGGGTGCCGGGCTGCCGGCCGGGATCCATATCCATTTTCAAATTTGCCAAAAAAAACCTTGTTGCCATCTATCCATACCTTTTTTGGGCCGTGCCCAACGTTCTAGCTAGCACTGCTGCGCTGCTGCTGCATTGCACGCCAAACCTTTTGCGGTGTAGCTTAAAGCCCAAACAGACATGACTGTCAGTCATCTAGTAATTAATTCCAAAGGCCAGACTAGAACAAGCTCAAGGGGCGGCTTCGATCTTTGCGATCTGAGGAAGAAGAATAGTTCCAGTTTCTTAGTAGTTTTGTGTTGGTCTTTCAGTTTGTTTTCTTTGGCTGTTTGTTTGGATGTTGTCAGGATAGAGAGTGCTAGAGTGAGGAGGTGGGCTTAGCATGTTGCTCTAAGAGCAACTTCAGCAGCTTCCCTATCCCCTTCCTAATAGCAAAAAAATAGTTATATAGGGGATGAAACCTTCTCCAGCAGATTCCCTATAGCCCCCTTTTTTTCTCCATGGACTAAAAACCCATCTCCATCCCCTCTATAGAGGGAATCTCTCCTCCATCCCCTATCCTCTCCCGCCGGCCGGACAGAGTACAGAGGCGACATCCCCTCCCCCGCACGCCCGCTCCACTCCACTGCCCCGGCTCACACGCACGCCGTCTGCGCGGGGCAGGGCTTCGCGTGCGGGCTCCAGGTCGGCGGGGCCGCGCTCTTCTGTTGGCCGCCGTTCCGCTGGAGAAGGAGCAGCTTCAGGGACCTGGCCGCGGAGGAGTTGGACGCCCGCGACGGGGTCGCCGTGGTGGGCGCCGGTGACGCCGACGGCGACGCCTTCTGCGGCGTCTGTACCTTCCTCAGCCGCAGCAGCTCCCGCCACCGGCTAGAGCACGTCGGCGCCTTGGGCGAGAACACGTAGGGGTCGAGCGCCGCCTCGGCCGCCGCCGGGTGCACCGCACTGACCCGCTCCGGCGTGGACGGCGGCGGGATCTCCGCGACCAGCGCCGTGTCCCACTGACGCTCCCTCTCCGGCTCCGCCTTCCCCGCGGCAGCAGCCTGGGGCCGGAGCGGGAGCAGCTTCCCGTCAGCGAAGAGCTCGTCGGCCGGCAGCATGGTGGCCGCCCCGCCGAGGCTGAACTCGAAGTCGATGAAGTCCTTGGAGATCGCGGGCTCGGCGTCCGGCTCCTCCGCCACCACCTCGATGACGGCGGCAGCGTCGCGGGGGCTGCCGAACTACAGGCGCGGGCCGAGCCAACCGAACGACGACATGGCTCCCGCGGCGGCGGGTCCCGCGTGCACGTTGCTAGCGACGGCGGAGGCCATTGCCGCCGGCGGCGAGGCTCCAGTGACCCAAGTGCACCAGCCCGTCGTTGTCCGGCGCCCGCGACCGCACCAGGAACGAGATGTCCAGCTTCCCCTTGCTGCACCCCAGCTCAACCTGCAACGCGCCATGGCAGTCTGCACTTGTGCTGCATCTATCACCCAAATCAAGAACAAAACAAGAAGAAAAAGGGTTACCTGAACCGCATCGTAGGAGTCGGAATCCGCATCCTTGACAGTCCACTCGCAGCCATCGATCAGAGACTGGGACGAGGACACCTCGTTGAGCACGAGGCCGACGCCGCCCTTGGCCTTGGCGGGGTCGCCGCCGGGGTCCGCCACGGTGTGCAGCACCTCCCGGCACCCGTCGTCCTTCCAGTACACCTTGGGCCTGTACGGCGTGACGAGCCCGTCGTCGAGCCGGGGTGCAGGGAGCTGCCGTTCCGCACGCTCAGCTCCGCCGTGGGCGCGCCGCCCCGCCGAACCTCAGGCCCTTCCGCCTGAACGACTCCTCCAGGGACTCCGCGGTCGTGGTTGGTTGATTGATCGATTGCAGGCCGACGCCGGGCGCCGCAGCGGCGGGAGCGGGGAGCGGGCGGGTTCGGTGGCGCGAGGCGGCTGGAATGCCAAGGACGAGCCTGAGGCGGACGACGGCAGCCGGTTTCCAAAGATCCAAGATTCGGGGGCAGGGGAAGAAAGGATGAAGTGGCATGGTGGGACCCACAAGTTGGGAAGGATAATAGGGAAATTGCTGGAGCAAATTGTGTTTTAGGGATGAAAATATTTTTACTCCACCCCCAATAACTATATATAGGGGATCAAATTTACTCCATCTGCTAGAGTTGCTCTAAGTTCTTTTGTATGGCTATCTACTTCTCTGCTGCGCTTAACTCTGTAAACTGGTAACTCCAGTCGAATGTTCTGCTTTTTAATTAAGGGTTATTTGGATGGGTACCATTACAATTTTCAAAACATGGAGATATACCATTACAATTCACCTATTTTGAACCACACCATTACAATTCTTTGATTCCCACAAGAATGCCATGGAATACGTATTGCGCCAACTTGGGCCCAGCTGCAGGTATACACGAATACGTATACTGTGTTGCCGCTCCTCTCCCTATCACTGACGCATGGACCCCGCTTGTCATATTCTTCTTCCTCCTCTTGGCAGCCCCGCTCTCCTCTCTCCCGCCACCGCCCACCGCTAGCACATCAGAGAGATGGCGCCTGGATATGCGGGGCTGCAGCTCGGTCCGGCCGGCCGGCGCAGCCCACCTCCGTCAAGCCTCCACCGCTCGCCGACCGAGCAGCCGTGCCATCGCCCATCCGCCGCGGCTCCGCGCCGAGTATCCGCCGCCACGGCCCCACTGCCCCTGCCCCACACCCGGCACAACTGTTCAGCAGAAATCAGACACCAGCGGCGCGGTGCATCGGCATCGCGACTGTGCGAGTAGAGCCAGCAGGCCACGGCGGTGGCGCATCTCAAGCATGGCGACGGCCTTGAGCTGATCCCCTGCCCGATTGCACAAGGACGGACACACGGGGCATGCCAGAAGCTCCCGCAGCGACGCGACCAAGGCACATTGCGTGAGCGCATGTCATTGCGAATGGACAGAATCCAAATCTGAAAATTCCAAATTGCATACTAAAAAAAGGGGTAGGACGGGCAGCCGAAATTTGGGCTGGGCAACGTCACGCGGAGCACGCGACCGGCGTGGACCTCGCTGCCTGGGCGGCGCCGGAGCTCCGAGCCCGCGTGGAGCTCGTGCCCACGTGCTGCTGCTCGCCATGGCTCAGCATGGGAAAATGAGAAGAGGAGGGAGACGAAGATGACATGTGGGGCCCGCGTGTCAGTGATAGGTGGAGAGGAGATGTAACAAAGCATACGTATTCGTATACACCTGCATCTGGACCCAAGTTGGTTTCATACGTATTCCATAGCATTTTTGTGGGACTCAAAGAATTGTAATTGTATGATTCAAAATAGGTGAATTGTAATGGTATATCTCCAAGTTTTAAAAATTGTAATGGTACCAATCCAAATAACCCTTTAATTAAAGCTGGGATGAATGATCTTATGTCTAAAAAGAACAATAAAATACTCTCAATGACCAACCTTGCATCCAACCAACAAAGTGGCATCCAGGCCACCGAAAGTGAAGATGCAGCCCAGCCCATGGGCCAAGATGGGCCTAACTGAAGCTGAGGCACTGTAGTTCCGGTCTAGCATGGCGAAAAACACTGTACCGACGGAGGATTGTCCATTTCCGAAACTGAAGAGAAAAAACTCACAAACTTTTTTTTTAATAAAAGACAGGAGCACTGCCGCATCATATAAGAAGAAGAAGAAGCAATTGTATATAACACGCCGAAGCGAATGCCACCACACAAATAACGCACACAACAAAACACTACACCACCACAACCTGGGAGAGGAGTCAGAAGAAACCACCCATGAAATGCGCCGCCGTCGCCAATGTTGTGCCACGCAAGTCGTGACCCGCTGCAAGCTAGAGCAGCAACCGAAACTCCTCCACATGGGACCATCCCCCTCAAGCCGTACACACACGAACGGTGATCCTCTGTCCCAGTGAAGCTTCAGCCTAAAACTCCCGTCGTAGCGTCAATGAAAACCACTGAACCCGGCCACTCTGCGTGGGGGCTTCGCCTCTTCCACCGCCTTACACTCCTCTGCCAAGGCCTCAGATATTTGGAGCCGCTAAGAGAGCAATACCTCCACCCAGCCATCGCCGGAGACCACCACACCATGCGCGCCAACTCAAGTCCTCCAGTACCCATGGACCCTCTGCACCCTCCTGCCGACACGGACCAAGCGCACCTCATCTGCCACCGCGCGCAAGCAACACCAACCGCCAACCACCACCACTACCTAGTCAAGTCGAGACTCCAGATGCGACGCCTCCAAGAAGGGTACGACGCCAATGGCGCCGTCGTCGCACGTCCATTGAAGAACAGGTTTTCACCCTGAAAGCCCCGTACTACAGGGTATGCAGGCACTCAATGATGCCCCCAACAGGGAAAGCGACGCCCTAAGGCCACCGCCATCATCGCCACTGACAGAGTGTTAGTGAAGGCTTTTGCCCGGCTCAGCACAAACCTGTCGCACGCTCTCGACCAAGGCAGTAATCCGCTCCCCGCCTCATCTGCATTGCTCACCGGAAGAAGCCCGGCACAGCTCGAGGCACCACCACGGCACCTTCGACAAGTACCTGCCAGCCCCCTGACCCCGCCACCATGGCAGCGTCGAACCGGAGTCGTCGACGAAGAGGAGAAGAGGAGCACCAGCCAACTTGTCGCAGCACTAGTCGCCTTGCGCCGGCTCGAGACAGCCACAGCCGCGGCCGGCCACAGCCAGCCACGGCCACGGCTGGCCACAGCCAGCCACAGGCGGCCACAGCCAGTCGCGGCCGGCCTCGGCCGCCAGCCGCCACGTCCAGCCACGGTCGTCGCGCCTCCGGCTCCACCCCGCGCCTCCCACACCAACCGCCGCCGCCGCCGTCACTCGCCGGCCACAGCAGCTGTCGATGTCGTCCGAGCCGGCCTTGGCCGCCGCCGCCGCCCCTCCACGCACCGCCGCGCGCTTCGGTCCCGCAGCCACCAGATCCGGCCGGGACGCCGCCGGATCTGGTGGCAACAGCCTCCGCCGCTGCGGAGGATGGCCCCGCGCCGACGGACCTCCCTTCAGGGGCCATGGCGGCCGCGCCCGCCCAGGACCATCGGGGAAGAGGGAAAACAACCGGAGAGAGGCCATGCCGCCACCATCCCCACGGACCGCGCGAGCCCTGGCGGCCCGCTCCGGCGGCGGCACGGCAGGAGGGAGAGGGGGGAACGAGCGGCGGCGGCTAGGGTTAAGGGTCCCTTGCGTCGCCCGCGCGAGAGCGACGCGAAGGGATGACCGAGTGTTTTTCGACTGACTATGTGTTTGACTTCAGCTTAGTTTGAACTGACTATGTGTTTGACAAACTTAAAAGTCTGGGCTAGAAATCTATTAGCTCCGGATCGATCTTTTCGTGAAGCGAGGACGGAAGCGTAAGATGGTTAATTGTGCGAAAGCACTAGGCGTGAGCTTTGTCATCACATTCTTCTGCAGCCACCTCCGGATGGGCCTTGCACCGTACGTCTGTGAACAATGCAGATATATGTCAGGTATATAGAAGGTTAAATTGCAAACAAAGCTGAGACAGATCACGTAGAGGTATGCTACTAGCTAGGGAAAGAAAGATGATATTTGATATCTGTTCTTACATGATTGTGCGATTCTGACAAGATGACATCCAAAGCAGCATCACTTACAGTCAGAGTGATGCCCTTGTCAGCTACACGAGCAATGATGCTCTTCATTTGAAATCTGAAATGTTTTTCTGCCTGCAAATTAGAATGGATTTGTGATCATTTAGCCATTTAGGCAAAACTAATACCCTCTTGTGTGACTAAACACATGCAGGCAGCTACTACGCACTGCAAACCTGCATAATGACAAGGTGACGCACAGCCTCCATCGATATTTCACCAGTCATCGCTTCGGCCGTTAGGTACTCAGATCCTACATTTGAAGTGGTGGAGTGTGATGGGAGAATAATGCATTGAAACATGTGTTGTGAGAGAGAATGTGATGGGTGAAAGGATGTTAAATAGTGAATATTTGGATTTGAAGGTGTTTAGTTTGAAAAAAATAGTGGTGATGTGATGAGATGAATAGTGAATTGAGATGGAAATTTGATGAACTAATTATTAGGTGTGTGAATTTTGATGTCAGTAGCAGGCCACAATGGAACTTTAAAATCTACAATAAATAAAATAGAAAGTTGTATTATTATGGAGAGTGGGCACAAACATGCATTTTCTACTATCAGTAAAATTGATAACAACTTTGCATTTTATAATTTACTCCCTCTGTTCTAAATTGTACATCTTTTTAACTTTTCTAATAAGTTCATACATATTATTATGCATCTAGAAATACACTAATCTAAGTGGGTGTTTGGTTCGCAGGGACTTATAATAAGAGTGCGTTTGGCAGGACTCCGGCTGTGGCTGTGCTGGTGGAGCGGATTATGTAGGGGAGCCGAAGCCGTTTTAGAAAAACGTTTGGCAAAATAGTTTTTCCTGGCTGTGTAAGTTGGATAAAAGGGTGAAATGTCTATAATGCCCTTCTTTTTTCTTTTTTTATTTTTTTCCATCCTATTTTTCATTTTTTGTTTTACCTTTTTCCATCTCATTTTCCCCCTCCCCCTCCCTTCCCTTATCTCAACCGGACAACCGCTCACCACCACTCCTTATCCATTCATCCACCGCATCCTCTACCTCCTCCACCACCAGGCACCAGCTCGCCACCGGCCTCCTTTGCGCCGCCCGCAGCTCACCGTCGACCTCTTCCGCCCCGCCCGCAGCGCCGTCTCCTACCTCCGGCACCGAGCTCCACCCCCGCCTAGCTTCTTCGTCCCCGAGCTCCATCCGGCCGCGATCTACGCGCCCGCCGGCCACCTCCGACAGCAAGCTCCGCGCCCGCCGCCGGCCACCTCTGGCCGCCATCGCCGCTCCACCGAGCGCGCCGCCGGCCAGATCCAGCCGCCCCGCGCCGCCGTCTCCTACCTCCACCGCACCTCCGGCTCCGCGCACGTCGGCCTCCCGCAGAGCTTCTTCATCGCGGCAATGGAGGCGGCCCAGGCAGAGCTCCTCCACCGCATGCCGGCGGCGGTGCTCGTCTGCGGGCCATGATGGCATTTTGGTCGATATTTCGCCGTACCGCAGGGGCATTTTGGTACAGGTGAGTGCGGGTGTCAAAGGGAGCCAGGAGGGCTACGATTTCTGGCTCCGGTGCTCCGTTTTTGCTCCAGAGAGCAGAAATCCCGGGCGCTCCCGTCTGGGAGTCGTTTTTTAGGCCTTTGGCAGGGCTCCGGCCAAAACGGCTCCCGGAGCCGCCGGCGAAGCCCTGCCAAACGGACCCTAAGTTCAGTCACATCGAATGGGACGGAGCTATTTAGAAGTGCTAAATATAATTTAATTATAAAACTAATTGCATAAGTATTATTCTTTTTCACGAGACAGATCTAATTAGCCTAATAAATCCATGATTAGCACATGTTTACTGTAGCATCATATTGTCTAATCATAGTCTGATAGACTTAATAGATTCGTCTCGCGAAAAAGCTTAGAATTATGAAATATGTTTTGTCATTAATCTACATTTAATACTTCTAATTAGCCTCTTAAGATTCGATGGGACATAACTTATACTTTTGAAACGGAGGGAATAAAACAAATACACATCGTAATAAAGCAACACTCAACATAAAGTAGTATCAACAATAATATGAAAGCATGGTCTGGGTACAGCTTAAAGGGCAATTTCAGAATCGGCTGTTGAATCGAAGTGACGAAATGAAATAAGTGGAAACTCCAGAGACTATGTAATCGAAGAAGCAATTAAATTTTGAGAGTTTTACCTGTATGTCATTAAAAAAGTTCGCCTAGACCTGTATGCTATTGAAAAGTTCGTTCGCACCCACACACCACTGACTCAAACTTTTGGGACCCTTATGCCATTCCGTCCAGATTTGCATGTAACAGTGTCAACTAAACAAATGAAATGACCATTTTACCCCTCCACACACATGGCTCTGTTCAACACTATTTTTTTGTCCAACGCTAATTTTTTTAGTATCACAGCAACAAACTCATAGGTTCATATAAATATATTAAAATTTGTTCATCTTACAAACTTTTTTTACAGCAATCTCACAAACTTTTAACCATCACACAACAAAGCCACTAAATTTTAATTTATTTTTTGGGAACAACCACTAAATTTTAAATTGATCACACAATAACCAACATAACAGATACATCACTTTTCGAAATTGATTTATCACATAACCAATATAACAGATGCAATAGATTGTCATTACATCACACCAACATAGCTAGTTCAGAGTTGCTAGCTTTCATTACATCACATAGCAGTAGATTGTCTAGTATTGTTCATCACATAGGAACAACAAATAAGAAAATCAGACTTGTTTTTCAAGTATTACACCACCAAAAGAACATTGATGTAGGCACACATCACTGCAAATTCAAGGTTTTCTTGCTTCTAGTATTGGCAGAAGGGCTGCCTGGGTTGGTAGTGCTGGCTGCTGCAACTTGAAGCTTTTTTGGTGTAAGCTTCTTCTTCACCGTCATCTTCTTCCTTGGTGAAGCTTTCTCCAATGGCAGCATAACATCCAGTGGCTCCGTCTGAACTGGTCCAACAGCTGTAGTAGTCGAATGTTCATGAAAAGGGGCTGCTGGCATAACTTGGATATCATCTGGGTCATTGGAACCGGTTCCGGATCTGTACAATAATGTTGTTTGAACAACTCAGCAGGCTTTCTTTTTTTTATCATGGAAACTTGGACAACAACATAATTGACAACTAATTCTAGTGGACAGCAACATACTAAGTTTATACTAAGTTCTATAGCAACTTAAACAGCAACATAATGCAAAGAAATGAATTGATATTTGAAAACTAATTCCATTGGACAGCAACATACTAAGTTCATACTAAGTTCTGTAGCAACTAGGACAGCAACATAATGCAAAGAAATGAGCTCATATTTGAAAACTAATTCCATTGGACAGCAACATACACATTGTTAATTCCATTTTAAATTTTTGAATCAGAAATGAACAAATTGACAAATAATTACCTGTTAGATGTACTAACAGGAGTACTACTTGATGTAGTGGTAGCTGACCCCTTCCTTTTCTTGGCAGTTGAAGTAGAAGATGACTTTCCCTTCTTTTTCTTGGCAGTTGTAGTGGTAGCATTGTCCACTTTTTCATTATGTGGGAACATCATCTGAGAGGGAGCAGCATTGAGCATAGGTATAATGCTAGTCTCTATGTTACAGCTGGCTGCTTTCTTTTGCCTTTTCTTTGGAGGACCCCTGCATACAATGAAAGTAAGTAAGTTAAATAAGATAATGAACCTGTAATGTAAATGAATGCAATTAATTTTACCTTTCAGCCTCATATGCAGCTATATCTTCTGGATTTCCAAACTTACAAGTGTACCAGTGATGTCCCAACTTTTTGCAAATGGGGCACTCATGCTGCTTTCCCTTGTTATTGCCACTGCCTCCCTCAGCTGCTGATTTCATTCTATTCTTTCTCCTACCTGCAGTAGACTTAAGCAAGGGAGGATGCATGAAGAAGCCATGAGTTGCTTTGGGCCACATGGTCTTGTCAGGAATACTAGGGATGGAACCTTCATATGCAGCTTTGAATTTGTTGACAGAGAAGTACTCATCCACATGGTCTTCCAATTTTGCACCAGGAATTGAAGTGATGAATGCAATCGCATGTTTGCAAGGGATTCCTGACCCTTGCCAAACCCTACATGAATAGGTGCGGTCAGGTAAACTAACCACAAACCTGAAGCCAGTACCCCTCTTAGCACAAACTTCTGCTACACCTTCAGGAGAGGATGTGATCACTTCAATGTCTAGGTTGTAACTATTTGACCTTAACTTCTGCATAATATGAGGCAGAATTTTGCCTTCAAACTTCTGTGCTACCTTCTTCCTATGATTCCACTTGATCAAGATCTTCTGCCTAAATGTGTCCATCAAGTCATCCAAGTGCTTTACCTTGTCACCCTTTATCCAATTATTAAATGACTCAACCAAATTATTAGTCACATAATCCACCTTTGACAGTGTGCTGAACTTGCTCCTAGTCCAAAGCTTGTTGTGTGTTTTTTGCAGATATTTCATTGCCTCTGGTTTGGCTTCAGCCATTGCTTGATAATGCTTCTCAAACATGTATGGGCTCCATGAGTATGAAGAAGCCCACAAGTGATCTTAAAAAATCTTTCCACTGTACTTCTTCTTGAAATTCTGTACTAGGTGCCACATGCACTCTCTATGTTCAGCATATGGAAAAACGGTGCTGACCCCATGCATCACTTGCTAACCACAATCTGTGCTGAATGTAAGCCCTTCTGGGGTGCCTATTGCTTCCTTCAACCTCTCCATGAACCACTCCCAATTCTCATTTGTTTCTAAGTCAATTACACCTACAGCTACTGGATACATCCAATTGTGTCCATCTACTGCACAAGCAACACACAACTGTCCCCTGAACCTTCCAGTTAAAAATGTACTGTCCACGACAAGATATGGTCTGCAGCCTCTAAGGAAACCATCAACACATGCTTTCAATGCAAAGAATAACCTATTAAACCTTATTTTTTTCTTCACGGTGTGGTGATCAATGACAATAAATGATCCAGGACTAGTTTCCTCTATCTGGGCCTTAAACCTATACAAGTTATCAAAACTTTTGTCCCAAGGTCCATAAAGTTCATCCATGGCAAGATTTTTACATTTGTACACTCTCCTGTAGGACACCTCAATTTTGTGTGCATCCTTCAGCCTCCTTTGCAGTTCTTTAGCACCTAGAGTACCATCTTCCTTAAGCCAATCAATCACCTGCTGGCACACCCAAAACTGTGTAACCCCAACACAAAGTTCACTCCTCCTAGAGCTCTGACAATCATGAGGGTATGGGTTCTTCTTCACCTGCAAAACAGCAAGCAAAATACACTTAATACAAGACAAACACATTTCATAATGCATAGAAAGTGGGCTGTAATAACTATTACCTTAACTCTTCCATCCTCTTTGTTAGTAGAAGCATGAATTCTCCATGGGTAGCCCTCACTCTTCAATGTGCAGTTTACCCTATACCTCCCTATGTCACTCTTTTCAATGTCATAGTTGAACTCATATTTCACAGCATGAGAAGCTAATGCAATCTTAAAAACATCCATATTTGCATACACAGTTCCCTCATCCATAGGTGGGTCGTTCTTGTCATATTCAACATCAGGCATGTGTTCAGGCTCTCTATCATTAACAATGTCATCTAAGTCCTCTATTTCAGTGTCATCATCAGACATGGATTCATCATCAGAAATAAATTCATCATCACAACTCTCATCTTGACACTGGGAAGTGGGTGGGGGTAGTGGATGTTGGACACCAAGGTCAATATACAACCCTTCCTCATCAATACCCACAAACTCATTCATTGGGTCCGGGTTAGCAAGTAATTCAGATTCATCATGTTGAGTGTTTGTGACATGGCTTGGTTCTGCTAAGTCTGGACAAGCAACTGAAGGTGTCATTGGGGGTTGAACAGAAGCTAAAATCCCAATCAGGAATATCAGGGGCATCAACACTTGGGTTATGATAAGACAGAGTCAACAGACAGCACTTGGAAGCCTTATGTTTTGCAAACATTTGAACTAAATCATGGTCATTGCAAACTTCAATGTTCACCTTACTATCCATGCAGAAATAAAAGAGTCTAATTATGTCACCGTAACCACTAGGATACTTGTCGACAACTTCATCAATCAGGTCTTTGAAGTTAGTGACATCCGCATCCACGACTTTGTCCAATGCAAACCACCCACCACCACGACAGTTGGGAGAAACAATCCGGATTTCTAAGTTGAAGCTAGAGTCCGCGTCCATCCTACAGAGGAACAAGGAGCACAACGGCAAGAAACTAAGCACCAATACATCAATTTCAATTTCACAGACCTAAGACCAAGCAATGTAGTGTAGGAGGGGGAACTGAGTTGCTCACCTGTCTGGTGGAGGTGCAGAGGTGTTGGCGTTTCTTAACCTCAACACTAGGCGTCGTGGTAGCGTGAGCGTGTAAGAAACTCCCGGGTACACTGACAAGTGCGAACGAATCCGCAAGCGCACAGATACACCATTGTAGCACTTCTCCCTAGGAGAATGAGTATTCCCGTCGGGTTTCGTTCCTAGGACGGAGAGTAACCAGAGAGGGTCTATCCAAGGACACCAGCTTCCGCTGGGGTAGGTAGGGATATGAGAAGCACTTCCTTAAGGGACTTAGCTCTCAAGATGCATCTGTCCGGTCTCAGTCATCTCTGTGGGGCGACAACATATCCTAACTTTTTAGGGAGAGGCCAGTGTACTGGCATCGAGCCCAACTCGGTACGCTGGCGCAGAGGGTTGCAAAGGGTCCAACAGGCTGTCACCACTGCGGCCTACCTCTACGCTACGCGGGCGTACGTGGTCTTCGCAGGAAAACCAGGGCCCAGACACCACGTCTGTACCCTAGATAAATACTATAGCGCGGTTACGTCTGTCGACCCGCTAACTACACAATAGCAACCGTATAAATACGGACCCACGAACTAGAGAAAGAACGGAGTCAAACCATCTTACTATTCATCGAGCTACAGAGCAGAAAGGAAGCTATGGATGCAAACAAACGAGATACAACAGACTCACTTAGCTAAACAGGATCAGAGCATGCAAACAAGTATATGGACTACTGAGCTAGCTCTAAAGGATCGAAGCCTTGTGTCACGAAGAACACGAGCCTCTAACTTATGAACGAGCTAAGAACACAAGAACAAATCAAGCATGCATGATGTCCACTATAGTCTAAATAGGAAATGCTGAAATACTCACTTTGATCTAAATGAAGAACGAGCATCCACGAGGACATCAACTCAATCCTCACCCCTACTCTACCTCTTAACTAATCCTAATCTAGATCTCTCCTCATCACTATTCTACCACATAGATGTGAGAATCACCTCACATGGGCAGAATTAGAGAGAGGGAGAGAGAGCTACACAAGAGAGAAGTGGAACTTGAGAGCTTGGTGGTGTGTGTGTGAAATGGAGCCCCTCCCCTCCTATTTGTAGACAAGGGAGTGGCTTGGTCCGAGGCTCCAAGTGCTCCAAAACACCCCGGGATGCAGCCAAGGACCAATGAGCGAGCACCACGTGGAGGGGGGAGCTCAACCGACCCTAGGTCGGTTCGGCCGATCCTAGGGTCGGTCGAAGCTCCCGGCCAGCCTCCTAGCTTGTGCTTCCTCTAGCTCGCTTCCATGTGGGCCCTAGTGCCTCTCCTCCGTGCATGGCACGTTTCCTGGTGGTTCAGTTAGCAAAGTGGGCCCATGGATCCATGTGATGCTGATGTGGCAGTGTATGATTCGTCGAGAGTTCTTCACATGGATTGGTGACATCATGGATCCAGGAGAATCCATGTGGCAGCCCCTGATTGGCCAGCATTTGAGTGCCTTGGATTGGAGTGGAATGAAAGTGCATAGATTTCTCCCATTTCTTGTGCTAAATACTTGCATTCGAATAGACATCGACACTGGTGGAAAATATGAGTTTAAGCTCCTTTTCTAGTGTGGATGTGCAATTCATGCTCCAATTTGCAGGAGTTGACGGCCATAAAGATGGCACTTTTCAGCCGTCAACAACACCCCCACACTTGACCTTTGCTCGTCCCGAGTGAAGGGGAAACAAACCCAAGTGGGTCATGAATACCAAAGAGTAAGACAAACATAAGAGATACTCCAAGTCATACCTTGCTCCTGTGAACCTCTGTGGAGTGGCTATCATGTCCCCTTGGGTGATTGAAAAGTAGAACAGTTGTGAATTAAGTCACCGATGCACCTGATGATAAACATCTTGGGATTTTGCATGTTTTTCATAAACAAAACTTTTGGTGGCTTCGTCATTTGATTCTCTCAGATCGCTCAATGTGTATATGTCCTCACCAAGGAATTTGCCTTTCTTCATCCTACTTCTAATGATGGCTATTGTCAGTGTTTTAGACACCGAGCCTACGATGGGGTACTCGAAGTAGTAGATTGTGTGGTGGGGCTCGCCAAGATCAGGAACACGATAGTGAGACACGGGGCACACAATTAGACAGGTTCGGGCCGCAATGTGCGTAATACCCTACGTCTTGTATGCTGCGTGGCTCTGTATTGATTGCGTATGTTTTGAGAGGGGTCCCTGCCTCGCCTTATATGCCACGGGAGGCAGGGTTACAAGTCAGATTGGTACAAGGGTACTATTCGAGTAGGACCCAGAGTAGCCTATACATGGTATGGAAAGCTATCCTAGTCTTAGTACAAGTCCTTGTCTGTCTTGTCTTGCCTTGTGTTCCACGGTACCAGCACCGTGGCCCACTAGTCGAGTAATCCAGGTGTACAGGAACTCATCTCCCGGGTATGGCCCATAATGTGTTGGTGGGCCCAGGGATGCCCGGTCGACAAGCCCCCGAGTACTTTGTAGTCGAGTGCGATGCTTCAAGTAGTCTTGAAGGTTTCCACGAGTAGTTCCCAAGCGTCCCCGAGTTCTACAAGCTTCAATCTTCAATAGTACTTGAATCATCACGAGGCTGGAAGGTACTCCAGCTAACTCCATGAGTAGTCTTGAAGTCTTCTCGAGTTGTTCCCAAGCGTCCCCGAGTACTTCCCTTGAAGGTCTTCAATAATACCGGCTTCATTCTTGAAATCTTCGCATCAAAGATCCATATGGAAATGCGATTACTGAAATCGCATTCCATATGGAATATAGCCCCCGAGCCTTAGGTCGAATCCAGGATTCAAGCTGAGGGTCAATCTTCTACTCTTTGATCTTGCTCCGAAAAATCCGTAAATAATCCGAAGAAATAATATAGGAATGCGATTTGCAAAAAATCGCATCCTATATGGATGTAGCCCCCGAGCCTTAGTTCGAATTGACAATTCAAGCTGAGGGTCAATCAGTAGTCTTCGTCAAATAATCTCGCAAAATCCTGAGAAAAACTGAAGGACACGTGGCACGGAGCCCCCGAGCCTTGAGTCGAGTACTTTCTCGAATTGAAGGATCCAATCTGACTGTAGAATAGTGGCCTGAATTCAGTGAACTGTTGCTGAAAGAAATCCAATTCCATCGAGTAGTCGAGCCCCCGAGACAGAGCCGAGCAGGTCTTGGATTTTAGTTCTCTAACTTAGCCAAAAATTTCGCCAGTGTGAAACCAATCTGTTGAATTCGAAGGGTCACCAGGTCGAACCGTTTTAGGGTTTTGATTTTATAAATACCCGAAGGGGTATCCCTTAGGGTTTCATTGCTTCCATTCACCCTTAGATCCAGAAAGCCTTAGCATACGTAGCCGCCACAGAGTTCGAGCACCCAGTTTGCCAAGAGTTTGCACCTCCACCCCCTCTCAGCCCTCGAGTCGATGCGAAAGAAGACTCTCGTGACTGACAGGATGAAGCCAGCGCCGTCCAAGGGTCAAAAGAGGAAGTCCGGCCGCGGCAAAAATCAGTTGCCGGAGCCGAAGTACATGACAGTGGTCATCACGAAGCCCCCGAGCCAGGCCGTCTCTTGGAACAAGTCCAAGATGAGGGAAGAAGATATCAAGGCCCTCGAATCCGGTGGGTTGCTGCGTGAGAAGGCGATTGCCGACTGGAGCTCTGCCGCCAGAGATACGTGGCCGATGGAGAAGAGCCTGGATGAGATCCCGATGTTCGGCCACTTCGTCGAGCGTGGGTTGACGCTGCCGTCATCAGATTTCTTCCACGGCTTCCTCGACTTCTTCAAGCTGGAGCACGTACACCTCAACCCCAACAGTATCTTCCAGATTGCAGTGTACATGCACTTCTGCGAAGCTTTTCTTGGAATCCGCCCACATTGGGCTCTGTTCAGGAAGATCTTCCGCTTGAAGCCGCAGCCCAACGCCAACTTCCCAGTTGTAGTCGGTGGAGCCGGAGTCCAGATGCGCCAGAAGGCACAAGAGTTGTACTTCAAGTACGACTTGATTAACTCAAATCAAGACTGGAAGAACAAATGGTTCTACATCGAGAACGCCCCGCCTCAGCTGCCGAAGCCCAGCATGTTTGCGCCAGTATATGATAGGCTCTGGAAAGATGAACCGACGATGCAGGAGTGCATTCAGATCCCAGAGCTGCTAGCGAAGATTGCGCAGAAGAAAGCGCAAGGGTTGACTGCTGAGAGAGTAGCTTTCAGCTTCATGAAGCGACGGATACAACCCTTGATGCAGCGGGAGCATCTTGGGTTCGAGTACACTGGAGCGGATGATAGCTCTAGGCTATCTGCTGAAGAGATCAGTGATGATCTCGTGATGGAAAGGCTGCAGAAGATCTTCAAGAATCTTCACGGAATTCCTGCAGTCGTCCGTGAATATAGTGCCGACAATCCTCCGCGTATGGTAAGTTTCCGAGAACTAGCCCCCGAGTACTTTTTGTAAGTAGTCGTGTAGCTAAAAATTGCCTTGTTTCGCAGGAGGATGTCTTGAAATTTGTGTCCATTCCCCCTCCTCGTCCCCAGGACCCACTACAAGCGCCGGAGGAAGAGCCAACAGGAGTGGAGGCTCAAGCCCCCGAGAGTAGTCAATCTGCTCAGGGAGAAGAAGAAGTCTTGGTGGAAGACGCCTCCTCAAGCGATGAAGACGGCCAAACACTTCAACAGCGTTTTGAAGTGAAGAGCCGCTACGGGTACTCTAGGGCGTCCATCCCCAGTGGCCTCGCCGCAGGAGCATCGAAGAGGACGACATCATCTCTTGCAGATGATGTGACGCTGCCGCCGCGGAAGAAGAGGACCACAGTAGGGAAGCGGGCTGTGAAGAAAATCTCAGGCCTCCCCTGCATTACAGTAAGTGTTGGAGAACTCTTAAGTAGTCGATGTTGTATTGAGTACTTGTTCTCTGCTGTAATGCCTTGATTTTTGACTTGTGCAGGTTATCGAGAGTGCATCCAATGTACCCTCGAGTAGCCCCCCAAGAATAACAGAACCCGAGGTGGTTCCGGCTTCAACCGTCGATACGGTGGTGCATGAGCAACAAGAGGCAGCGGTACCGGGAAGTGTGCCGCCAGTGGAAAGTGTGCCAGAGGTGCCGGCGGCGCCTTCTTTTTTCGACATGCTGGGGCCGAAAGTATCGGTACCTCGAGCTGCTCTGTAAGTACCCAAGTACTCGAGTACTTAATATTGCTTGTTTTGAATTTGCTGACCAACTTGTTGATGCAGAAAATCCACTGATGTAAAGTGGGGCACCTCTGGAAGTAGTGCTGCTGGAGGAGACCAGACTCCTCAAGAGCAACAAGAAGATGTACTTCCGGAGCGCCAAGAAGTACCCGCTGAAGCCGATGCTGCAGAGGCACTGCGCTTCCTTTGGAGCGACGTAGTCAAGGCAGTGGTGGAGACAGCTTCCAAGCCCAGGGCTGAAGATCCTGATGATATTGAAACCGTGGTGAATGAAGGTTTGGAGGCTGACTCAGAAGCCAGACTACGCCGTGTAGAAGTCCCGGTTGCCGAAGCCCCCGTGCATCAAGTAGATGCACAACTGGCACTTGAAGACAACCCAAAGGACCGTATAGTACCACACAAGCCACTCATTGAAGACCCGGCTCCTCTGCGCAGTGCTGCGAAGTACTCTGCGGTGAACACAAGTACTCAGTCCATGGCAGAAGGTTTGATGCCTTATGACGACTCGTGCCTGGACGAGGATAACTTGCAGGCTCACGGTGAGATGTTCCGCAGCGTCGAGAAGCTATTCGCGGTAAGTGTGTAGTCTCTTGTAGAGTACTTTTCAGTTAAAGATATCCTACCTCTGACTCTTGACTTGTTGTTGTCTTTGCAGGAAGTAGTCAAGCAGTCGAAGTGCAAGACTCGTCTGCTTGAGCAACACACGGCTGACATTGAAGAAGTCACGCGGCTCAGAGAAGAACTTAAACAGCAGAAAGCTTTGTATCTGAAGCTGCAAGAGAAACTTGATGCCAATACCGCTGAGTACCATAACGAGATCCAGAAGCTGACGGCGAAGAAGGATGACATTGTCGGGAAGAACAAGTCTCTACGCCAGAAGAATAAAGGTAATCTCCCTTTCTGAATTCGTCATTGAGTACTTTTTTTGTTGAACACTGCATCTGATAGGTAGTCGTGATCCCCTGCAGAGCTGACTGAAGAGGTGGACAAGTTCAAGAACAAGGCGCTGGACTGGCAGCTGGCCTTTAACCGTGAAGAATCAGCTCACATGGATCTTAAGGAGGACTATAAGGTGCGGTGCTTCGAACTTGAGCATGAAATGGAGATCCGCCTAGTGGGTTGGAATGATTTGTTGACTTGCATGCAGTCACTGAAGTTCAAGATTGAAGAAGCTGAAGGCCTGCGCTCAGAGTTGAAGGCCTTGACTGAAGCAGCCGAGCCAGTAGCAAATCTCTTTGAGCCCAGGGTTGCTAGAGTCTAGCCTCGTCCACTTGTGGAGAGACTGAAAGACATGCCGAAGAAGATGCTGGAGTATGCTCAGAGGCTAGCTTGTACTATCCCGAATCAAGTCTTGAGCTTCATCAAGTCCTTCTATGCCGAGGCGGATCTCACAGTCATCATGAACGGCAGATCTGGAGATTGCACCGACGATCGGCTCAACGAGTTGATGCAACAGACTTCTCCAATCGCGGAAGCAGTCTCCAAGTTTATTGATCTCCGTTAGATGTACCTGTAGAGTAGAAACACTAGGGAAAGACAAGTGTAATCCCGAACAAGTGTTTATGTAATATAATTGAAAACTTTGAGTAAATAAATTATCTGGATCCCTTGTATGCTTATGTGTTGGCCAAGTACTCGAGTTGGTATTGAGTGTGAGGCTGCAAAAAGAGATACGATACACGAGTAGGAGTACTCAAGTGTATAAATGTTCCGAAGAACGTTAGCTTAAATCATGACGAATTGAACACCTTAGCTGTAGCAGCGTAAAAGAAGGTTTTGTCATGAAAGAAGCGAGCAATAGTAACAAGTCAGTGTAGAGTAGCGACTTGAACTAAACACATTGTACAGAGCTTACAATGTCTTAAGTACCTCTGAGGCTTATTAGCCTAGTGAGAGAGTACTCAAAAAGAACTTATTCATAACGAGTTGAACACCTTAGCTGTAGCAACGTAAAGAAGGCTTTGTTATGAACAAATAAAGGACAATAACATGTCGGTATAGAGTAGCAACTTTATTACTGAATACATTGTACAGTGTTTACAATGTCTTAAGTACCTCTAAGGCTATGAGCCTAGTGAGAGAGTACTCGCAAGGATGTTCCGAAGAACGAGTAAGACCGTAGGAGACAGTGTGATGAACTCATCCTTACTGTAGCAGCAACTTGTATGAGAGTTCCACTGAGACCCTACCAGAAGGGTGTTACTCTAGGCCGAAGCCTCTTATTGAAAAGTAGAGACATGGACAGCATGTGCCACTTATTGTTCTACATGATACAGGATCGTCTGGAGAGAGTTATCATGACTCCCTATGAGGTCGCAGAATGAGACTGCCTGGAGAGGGTTGATGAAGCCCCCTGCGGGTGCTCGCAGCTGAAAGCCACGAGAAGATACAGCCGAAACTGTCTGGAGAGGATTATCTTGATCCCCTACGAGTGGTGACAACCGTAGCTGTCTGTTGAGTGGTTGCAACCGAAGCTGCCTGGAAAGGGTTGAAGAAACCCAATACGAGTTGTTTTTACAGCCGGAGCTGTCTGGAGAGGGTTGTTGAGACCCAGTGTCTTTGTTAGTGTTAGCCTTCTTCCCCTTGTGTTTGCGAAATCGCGGGTTTGGATGTGTTGGTTCGGGTGTGTTCTTCAACGCACGTTGAAGTTGGTAACACTGCTCTATAGTATGATCACCCTCTGGGTGCCATGGGCATTTCTGCTTGGTCAATGTTGCCCAGTGAGGATCATCTTCAGGCTTGGCGGTAGTTTCCATGGCAGCAACAGTGTTGTCGGGCTTGCGCTTGCGATTAGGATTGCTCGAGTAGTTATTACCCTGGCGGTTGCCCTACTGTTGCTTGCCACTGCTGCTTCCTCCAGCATTGTTATTGTTGTTGTTGTTCTGGTTGTTGCGAAGATGCTTGAACCGATTCTGAGCCTTGTCTTCTTCGTCCGCCCAGTGAGTGATCATCTCCTTGAGCTTGGTTATGTTGGCTGGGCGAGCACGACCAAAGTCTTGGAAAAGCCTATCGTCATAGAAACCATCCTGGAAGGTATCAATGACTTCTTTCTTGGTGACATCAACAACAGTAGCCCTTTTCTCAAAGAAGCGATGCATGTACTCACGAAGAGTCTCGCCTTGTTTTTGCTTGATCAGGGCAAGGTCCATCCGGGTACCATGACGGCCCAAAGAACCCGCGAAGTTGCTGGTGAAGCGATGCTTGAGTTGTCCCCAGTTGTCAATGGAACCACGTTTGAGAGACTCAAACCATGTGAGGGATTCTTGCTCCAAGACAAAAGGGAAATAGATACACTTGGTATCATCATTGCCCCCAGCATTGGAGATAGATAGAGCATAATAGCGCAACCACTGCCTTAGATCTTGCTTGCCATCATACTTAGAGATGCCGTAAGGCTTGAATTTCTCCGGAAGAAACAGAGCTTGAAGTCGAGGTGAGAAAGCAGGGAAGGAATCAGAATCAGCATCCTTTTGCTTCTCACGCTCAGCGCGTCTGGCGTTGATTGTTGTGCGAGCGTCGTAGCGACAGTCTCCCGACTTGCTGTTGACACTACCATCATCGCCTTTGCCTTTATTGCTAGCCTCTGGACGTGTTCGTTGAGGAGTGGGGGTGGTGCGATGAGCACCGCCACTGCTGCCATGGTGGCTAGGAGCACTGGTATTCTTGTGTAGCATAGTGTAGGCTAGCTCAACCAGCTTTGCGACTTCAGCAGGTGCCCTGTCACAAGGCATGGAGCGACCGAGTAGATTGATCGCGTTGATAGCTTCCTCTGGAGTATGATATTCACGAGTAGCAACCACCTCCAGAGCCTCTTGAAGATTACGGGTAGGTAGAGCTTCCGCGAGTTCCCGACGAAGGGTTGCACAATCAGCATTGCGTTGGCGACGTGCAGTCTTGGCCTCTGCGGTTTCATCAGCAGGAGCATTGGCAGAGAGTTCATCATCAGATACATCATCCGGAAAGCGATAATTGGCACGATGCCCTTGCGGAGTAGTTGCATCAACGACGAACACTTCTTGATGCGATGAATAAGTACCCGTACTCTGAATGAGCTCAGTATCAGTATCATAATCAACAAGCTTAACACCTTCCTGGAAGGGCAAGTTGTCGAGACAAGCGATAAAGCGCTCCTGATCATCCAGTGTAAGATCAGCAGGCACATGCTCAGGCCAGTAGACGAATCTACCCTCAGGTGTCGATGTGATCACCAGTCCTTGAGCAGGGCCAGACAGTTGTTGTACTTCAGCAGAATTCGAACCGTAGTCGAACTCAAACTCAGATGAATCCAAATAGTAGTCGAGGTTGACGTCCGAATCCGAAGAGTACTCGAGCACGATCTTCGAACCAGGGCACATGATGCACTTCAGTGCAGCTTGGTAAGCGGCACTGACATGGCGATGGCCGAAGAGAGGTGGTGCTGGAATGTTATCCAGGCCGAGTGCAAGCTGTGAAGCTGAAGAAAGTGGCTCAGGCTGAATAGGAGGCGAAGTCGAGTTGTACTCGAACTCCGACTCAAGTGCTTTGAGCGGGTCAGAGATCGAAATTTCGGCGAAATTTCCGACGAGTTTCTCCATTGAAGCTTGCGTAAGCGTCGAGGACTTGAGCTTTGACTCCGGAGTTAGTGCTAAGAAACGCAGGAACGATCCGGTACCATCAGTAACGCAAACCCAGGAGCCGAAAACGAAGGTGTCGCTTTGCTGGAAAGTGACGGTCGGCTTGATGATGACGAGAGCCATCGAGTTCGCCAGTGGATCAACGACGAGAGCCCCTACCTGGCGCGCCAGCTGTCAGTGTTTTAGACACCGAGCCTACGACGGGGTACCCGAAGTAGTAGATTGTGCGGTGGGGCTCACCGAGATCAGGAACACGATGGTGAGACACGGGGCACACAATTAGACAGGTTCGGGCTGCAATGTGCGTAATACCCTACGTCATGTATGTTGCGTGGCTCTGTATTGATTGCGTATGTTTTGAGAGGGGTCCCTGCCTCGCCTTATATGCCACGGGAGGCAGGGTTACAAGTCGGATTGGTACAAGGGTACTATTCGAGTAGGACCCGGAGTAGCCTATACATGGTATGGAAAGCTATCCTAGTCTTAGTACAAGTCCTTGTCCGTCTTGTCTTGCCTTGTGTTCCACGGTACCAGCACCGTGGCCCACTAGTCGAGTAATCCAGGTGTACAGGAACTCATCTCTCGGGTATGGCCCACAATGTGTTGGTGGGCCTAGGGATGCCCGGTCGACAGCTATATGTGGAGCTCAGGGTAGGATAAAGAGAAAACATACTTGCATCACATATATTGCAAAGTCAAAAACTGGATCTGCAGAGAAAATCAAATCATACCATCAGATCAAGATGTGCACCAGTATGGCTATGGTGAGTATGGTAAGGTGGATACTAGGCTCGAAATGGGTGCTAGATATTACCATACAAAATTATGGAACTCCTTTTTGCATGACCATCCCTCTCCTTTTCCTTCTTTATTTTGGACATGGGCTATCCTTTCTCTCTTTTTTTTCAAACATGCTTTGGGCATGTGTGTATATATAAATATATTTTCATAGCCCATATCTCTTTTTGAAGGATACTTTTGGAGAGAGATGTCACACCACATATGGAGCTTTATTTTCATGGAACAGATGAATGATACAATGCTAACTTCCAGTGTAGAAGCATAGCAAGGGAAAAATAGGTGGGGTGCACATAAATCTTGATCATGAAAGTAATGAAAAGAATTCTCACAAGGGTCACATAATTTGACAAGGCTCAATGTAATAACAAGCAGCATATGGGTAGAAGGTTTTCAACTATATCATATGACTCTAGTAGGACAGAGGCATATCAAAGAGGAGCCTTTCCAAGAGGTTTTGAGTTTTTCAAAATAAATAACCCAAGAGAGTTAGTCATCAGAGCAACAGATTATATCATCCAGTCATATCATACTCGTCAATTACTTAGGTGAACATGCTTGTCCTTAAGATGGTTATGGTTCACAAGCATCTGGTAGATAACAAGGAATAAAACATATGTGAGTCTACTCAGGTATCAAGCAAGCTGGGTGATCTTTTAGCATCATCATTCGAGTTTTAGTTTAGAGATAGACAGATATAGCTTATAAAACTCAGGAGTGAAAGAGAGTGAGTTGTCGAGGTGCAAACCGGCACTATGCATGGGGGTTGAACCATGAGAGGCTCTCCACAGGAGTGAACTCGTGCGGGTCCCATTCAGGTTCTCTGTAGATGATCGATCGGCTAGCGCGGAGTGCTCACAGTGGGTACGTATGAAAACGTCGTGCCTGCATTGGGAGAGTCGTGGCTCTTCCCCCACACTGTCTCGAACCTAGATGTCCTCTAAATCAAAAGACCAAAGTAATGGCACAAGGGTGGCTAAACCGGGTTACATGACCGGTGAGCCACTTTATTCAAATCCAAATGTTTTCGAAACAAGATGATTAGGCGCTTACACACATGCAAAGAAATAAATGAAATAAAAGGGAAATAAAGGGAAACAAACCTAGACCTAGACTAGCGCTTAATGAACTAAAGATTGGGGCTAATCCCCACTACTCGGCATCATAGAGGGCCGCATGCCCAGTAGCCGAGAACAACCTCCTCATCTTCGCACAGAGGCCACAGCGAAGGTTGCGCACGTCGTCTCTCAGCTCGGCCAGGTCCAACTTCTGCTTTGAGTAAGCAGCCCTGAGCTTCTCGTTGCTGGCCTCCAGTTCCTTCATCAGCGGGGTCAGCTTGGCCACTGAGGAGAGCTTAGGGAGCTGCTCGGTTGCCCGAGTCCTCTCCCTAGACCTCCTAGTGTAGGACGGCGGTGGCAAACCATCGTCCAGGCCAAGGTCTTCATCCTCCTCTGGCAGGACTGGAGCTGGGCGTGCATCAGGAGCCTTCTCCTTGGGCAGCACCGGCTTTATGGTCACCGACGGCTGTGGTAAAGGAGCGGACTGCGCTGAGCTCGTTTGCCCTCCAGCTAGCGACGACCCAGGTGCTCTAGGTGGAGCGAACGGCAAACCCTTGGGATGAAGCTGAGCCGTGGTTGGCCTGCCATAGGGGCTGGCCTCCCGTCTCACGTGCCTCTTCCCAGGCGAGGCAGAGCGTCTAGACGGCGGCGTGCCTGGAATCCTCCTGCCCGGCGGGATGGTGGCGAGTGGAGGAACATTGAGGATTCCGGCCACCATCACGAGGTCCGCAGCAGGGGCAGCAGCGATGGAGGGGTTTCCTCCCGTCCCGGGACCGGTGGACAAGGTGGAGCGACACTCCGGCCGGCCATGGATGCGGTGATGAGCTGAGGATGATGAGGTGGAGGAGATGGATTTGCAACGCGAAAACTCGTCGGGCGGCAGGAAGAAGGTTTCTGGAGGAGAATGAGACGCACACGTGAAAGAAGAAGGGAGGCAGCGTCACCAGGGTTTCGGCCAAACCTGGGTTCGGCCGACCCTAGGTGGGCCCCTCTGGCCTTCCCCCTTCTCGTGTGGGCTCCAGCGAGTCTCAGGATCAAAGGCCCAGGTGGATTCCCCGAGATGGAAAGGTTGGTTTAGACTTGAGGCTAGGATAAGGTTGAGGTTGAATAATCATCCTCTACTATATAACAGCCGTGGCCAAACCATAATATAACCATGGAAAATCTGGGGGAGCTCGCCTTGGCAACATACCCGATCCGCCAAAAGTGTAGGAACTTCTGAGGGGGATCATGAAGCATTCACCGTGTCGCCACGATGATGTTGCCTTCCGGTGGTCCTTTGCCTACTCATCTTCATTTTGTCAATTTCTTTCTCCTGCATAATCACTGTCCACAAGATACCCAAGGGATAATTCTTCCTGGGGAAACGAGATGAGTCCCAGGAGTACTCAGGATGCGGGTGTCTTGCATTCTCCTGTCTCAACTCATGACTATCTCCTTGCAGATAATGTTGATGCGACGATAAGCTCTGATCTGCAAGGGTAGTGCGTATACAAACTTGAGCCCAAAAAGGTATATCGAAGCTGAAGGCAAGCGAGCTTCTTGATTTCCTCGCCAATGGCCTTGCACTTGTCGGAGTTGAAGCGGTGCAGGCGCTACTTGATCGGCTTCGAGCCGAGCTTAATGTTAAGCTTGTGCTCGACGACCTCCCTTGGAATCCCTGACATGTCGGAGGGTTTCCATGCGAACACATCGAGGTTCGCGCGGAGGAAGTCGACAAGCGCGCTTTCCTAGTCGGAACCGAGTGCCGTCTCGATACGGATCGTGCAGCTGTCTTCGGAGACGGGTACCTCCTTGGCGTCCTTGGCGGGCTCGAAAGAGCAGGTCGCTCGCTTGGACGACTCGGGGATATCTTGGCCTCGGAGGGGGGCTCAGCGGTGAGCTTCTCGGACCGGATTAGTGCTTCAGCGAACTGAAAGCACTCAGCATCGCATTCGTACGTGTGCTAGAATGTTGTACCTGCCGTGATGATGCCTTTTGGTCCGGGCATTTTCAACTTGAGGTACGTGTAGTTGGGGACGACCTTGAACTTCGCGTAAGCTGGCCTTCCGAGTATCGTGTGAGACGTCCCCGAGAACCCTACCACCTCGAAGGTAAGGGTCTCCTTTCAGAAAATTGCTCGGAGTGCCTAATGTGATGGGTAGATCGATCTGCCCGAGGGGGACCGCCTCCATCCCGGGTACGACCTCGTGGAAAGGCGTCGTCGACGGCCGCAGTCGGGACCGCGGGATCCCCATGTCGTCGAGGGTCGACATGTAGATGACGTTGAGGTCGTTGCCTCCGTCCATCAGTACCTTGTGCACGTGCTTGGTGCCGAACAAGGGAGCCATGACTAGCGGGTAGTTGCCTGGTCGTGGAACATGGTCGGGATGATCACGATGGTCGAACGTGACCGGTGTCTCCGACCACTTCAAGTACGTCGGAGTTGCGTGCTCGGCGTGGTAAACTTCTCGCCGGATCAGCTTCTCCTGGCGTCTGGGTGGTCGCGCCTCCGATCCCCCGAAGATCATCATAAGAGCTCCGTCTTCACGGGGGTAGGCTCCTTCGTCGTTGCCCTTGTCCTTCCCTCCATCACTGGTCGGAGCGATGTTTCGCTTCTTCAGCGTGCCGGCGAGATAGGACTTCATCATGTTGCAGTCTTTGAAGGTGTGTTTGACCAGGCCCTCGTGGTTGGGGCACGGGGCCTCCAACAGCTTCTCAAAATGATCCTTCGGTGGGTCACTTCTGGGTCTTGCTGTCTTTCGGTCGACAGCAGCTACCAGGGTGTCATCACGGTACCACTTATCCTTGCTTTTCTTTATCTTGTTTGTTGGTGCAGACGGGCCGTCGTCAGCCTCGACCGGCTGCTTCCCTTTGCTGGTACCGGGGCTAAGCGTCACGGCCACAGCTTCCTCCCCGTTGGCATGGTCGGTCGCGATGTCGAGCAGCTCTCGAGTAGATCGCAGCTTCCGTCGCCCAATCCGATGGATCAACGTGGCACACGTGGTGCCGTTCTGGAAGGCCGAGACGATGTCCGTGTCGGTGGTGCTGGGCAACTCGGTGCATCGCTTGGAGAAGCACCGGATGTAGTCACGCAGGCTCTCACCCTTCATCTGCTTGTAGTTACGCAAGTCCCAAGGGTTCCCTGGTCGGGCGTACGTGCCCTGAAAGTTGCCGATGAAGGCATCGCACAACTGCGACCAGCTGTCGATCTTGCCCCGCGGCAAGTGCTCTAGCCACGTGCGAGCCGAGTCCGCGAGATGTAGCGGAAGATTCTTGATGATGAACAGGTCGTCCCGTGCTCCGCCGGCGTTACACGCCAGCCGGTAGTCTTCTAACCAAACGCTGGGGTTGGTTTCACCATCGTACTTAGGTACGGAGGTCGGAGCTCTGAAACACGAAGGGAAACGGGCACTGCGTACATTCCTTTCTAAGGCACGAGGCCCCTGGGCATCAGGCGAGTTTCTCCGGCTCCGGTCTTCGTCACTATCATAACGACCCCCGCGTCGCTGGTTGTACTCCTTGCGAGGCTGCTGCTCGTAGTCATCGTCTTGGCCTACGTCCACCCTTCGGCACGCCTTGATGGTATCGCACGCGTCGCGATGGGGACCCAGGTGGCTCTTGACTGGTACGTTGACTTCCTCAGACCGTCGCGGCTGCTGCAATGGCGCTGCAGGTTGTCGTGGCTCAGAGTGCCCGCCACCCTGCGAGCCCCGCTGACGAGAAGCGGAGCTCTCCGCCTGCTGCACGGCGGCAGTCTCGAGGAGAGTCTTGATCTGTTTGTGCATTTCTTTTTCTTGAGGCGTGGCGGGCTTTGGGATCTTCCGGAGAAGGACTGCCGCTGCTGCCAGATTTTGCGACGCCCTTTTGAAGACAGGCGTGCCGTTAACGACGTCTCGATCGTCGTTGATGATGCGTTGCTGGACGTCCCTCGCGCGTACGCGAGCGGGGGTCGGATTCGGGTCCTGCCCGAGTTGTTGGTGGAGCTGGGCCCGTTCGTCGTCGAGCTGGCGCTGTGCGTCCTCCAGCTCATCTAGTCGGGCCCGTTGTGCAGCGCCATTGGGCAGGACCTGGGCCTCGGCCGCGCTATCCGCCGTCGAGCTATGGGTGGAGTAGACCGCCCCCTCCGGAGTGTGGGCCGGTACCGGCGCCACCGGGGCGTTGCCAACGACGAAGCACTCACGTGAGGGGTCGTAACTTCCGTCGTCGGAGTCGTCGGAGTAGCCGAAACAGTAGTCTGCCGCCGTTTGGAAACGACGGAGGGCGCCAGCGTCCTGAAGCCCCACGTAGTCCCACTCTGAGCCCAAGACGTCGTCCGTGCCGTCGGAGTCGAAGTATTGCTCGTCGGGCGAGGTTGCCGGAAGCCCCATGTTACACCAGAGGTGATGGCTGAGGTAGTTCTCATACACAGCCAGGTCTGTGCCTGACGAAGAGAAATATGCCACCGCCGTGTAGCGTGTCCCTCGGGAGAGTGATGGCATCAGTGCTCTCTCTCTCTGGCGATGCGCTCCGTCGAGTCCGACGGCAGGGAGTCCTCAGCTGCGTCGGTGGTCAGCGGTGCGCCAGCCTTGACCCGCGAAGGGGAGCTAGCACGTGCCGCCCTGTGTCGGTCCACCTTGGCCTGTCACGAGCGCTTGCCTTAGCGCCTCTTGCGTCGGGGCGAGCATGGCGTGGCGGTCGGAGCAGGAGCCGGTGCAGGTGCGTCGGTAGTCTCGTCGACGAGGCGCATGAGATAGCAGTCTCCGGTCGCCTGGAAGTTCAGGCTCCCGAAGCGGATCTTGAGCCCAGCCAGGAGCGGGTCGGATGATCCCATAGGGTAGCTCATCAGCGACGGCTTGGCGATGGCTTCCGTCGAAGCAAACGATGGGAGGGCCGTGCGGACCCTAAAAGGAATGCCGAAAACACGCGAAGACCCCTACCTGGCGCGCCAACTGTCGGGGTTTGTTACCGCTGACAAGTAAATTTATAAGAACGTGTGTACGGATCCGCACGGTTGCACAAGAGACACTCGGGATTATACTGGTTCGGGCCTCCGGAGAGCAATACCCTACGTCCAGTCTGAGAGGGGGTGTTCTGTATGCTCAGGAGTTTGCAGTGGGCATACAAACAAGTCGGGAGAGGGTTTTGAGCCCAAGTCCCTAGCGTGTAAGTGGTTCTTCTAGCAGGGTTCTGCGTACGTGAGCGGGGGTGTGTCTACGAGGGTTTATGAGATATCGATACTGAGTGCGTGTGGGGGTGGAAACGAACGTGTCTTGCAAGTGCCCCTCTCCTCCCCTTTTATAGTCATAAGGGAGAGGTTCAGGGGGCTACATCGAGGGTGTAAGCTAGTCTACAGCGTAGGACGTCCTCCTCCCGCGTCGGGCTGTTAGGCGGAGCGGCAAAAGAACTGTTACAGTGCCTCAGGTGACGGTGTAGGTCTCCCTTGAGTCGTGCGTCCCAAGTAGCTGTTCCTGGGGCTTCCCGCGCCCTTCTCTGAGTAGTTAGTCGGGTACGGGAAGTAGGATTCGTATCCTACTCCTGTCAGCGGAACAGGGACTTGTCTTTTCCGGGTACTGTGGAGATGGAGTGGTCTATGCCACGGCATTCGAGGGATAGGGGGTGGCGTACACTGTGCCGTTCGTGGCGCAGCGTTTCCCGTGCCGTCCGTAGTACGACGCGTGTTGCCCCGTTCGTGGAGCCGCAGACGGATCCACCCTCTGACACCAGATCAACCTGGTTAGGGTGGACCAGCGCGGAGGGGCCGACACGTGGCGGGGTGCGGGTTGTCACGCCCGTATATTATGGGATCCGGACGGGGTCTGTGTACCCGCAGCCTTGGCGGTGAAGTCTTGAACTGGTCGGAGGCGGTGAAACTACTCGTGCGAGCAGGTAGTCTATGTCGCACCTTCTGATACTTAGGGCGTAGCGTGTACTGTGTCGTTCGTTGCTCAACACTCCTCACGTCGTTCGCAGTATGATGGCCACTGTGCCGTTCGTGGTAGGGTTGACGGATCCGTCCCCTGACACCGAATCAGCCAGGCCCGGGTGGGCCGCGGCGGTGGAGCGGACACGTGGCGGTGCGCGGGGGAACGTGCGCGGAGATCCCGGGATCTCAATCAGGAGGGACCCACGCACCCTTTGCCTTCCGCGTGAAGCCCGCGCAGGTCGATGACGGAAACTACTCGTGCGAACGAGTAGTCGGGGACAGGGAGCGGAGACTACTCGTACGAGAGAGTAGTCAGAGGCGGAGGTGAAGACCTATTGTATGGGCTGCCATGTACTCGGAGGAGAAGGTGTTGGTGGCCGTGGGCCATCCGCCTTCCGGCCCATAATGGAAACAGGTCGTACGGACTCTCGGGTACTCGGGGGCTTAATACTCGTCGTATTAGCCGTTAAGTGCGCCGTACGTGGGTCTGTACTGCGTTTTTTGGAGGTCCTGGTGGGCCCTGGTCCATGGCCTCATCAGTTTGCATTCTTTGCTAGGAGTTCTAGTGGTCCCACTCCCAGTGGGTCTGTCACTAGGTCTGCACCTACTGTGTGAAGTGAAGGAGATGCAAGAACAAGGCTTTTGGTCTTTTGGGAAGCAAGAACAAGAGAAGATATGCAAGTGCAAGGCAGCAAGGCGGTCGAAACTATTTCTGTTGCATTTGTGTTCCATTCTTGTAAAATTGTCTGCATGTGATGCATCATGCATGTAATGAACAATTGAACTTGCTTGAATTGTAGATCTGGGCTGTACTCTTTTTCCCTTCTAGGGTTTCTCACAAGGGTGAGTTTTACCTAGAAGGTATTTAATGAGGCAGTTATCACTTGATCATAATGATCAAGTGTAAACAGATCTACAATTGCTTTTGCTTTCATCACTTTATGACTTGTATATTTGAACTTGAAGTGGTGAAAGTTTGTTTCAAATTTGTATATTTGTGTGTTACTTAATTTTTGTTTGGTCCTTATACATGTCTGTCCGTCTTCCTTGTGAAATTTGGAGAAGGAGGAGCGTTGACTTCCTCCACGGGCTGCGGGCTGACCCGAGATCCCGTTAGTGCTTGTGTTTGACGGGCTAGCCCGGCACGAAATGGCACGAGGGGCCCGGGCTTGGGCCGTCACCCCCGCCCGTGGGCGGGCACGACACGACACGGTGGTTGTTAGTGTCGGGCTAGGGCCAGGCCGGGCGGCCCGAATGGCCATCTATATCACCAGCCATGACTGCCACCCCGCGTTGCTGTGCTGAATCGCTTCCTCGCAGTGGCGGTCGTGGCCTCGGGCGTGCCGGGGCTCGCGACGACGGCCTGGAGCCCCACCTCCACGCGTACTTGGGCTGAGATCCGTCTGACCCCATCTTCCTCCTCCGTCTCACCCCATGGCCCTATCTGCCTGCGCTCAAGCCGCTCACCTCGGCCCCGGTCGGCGGCCCAGCGCAGCACGCTGACAGCCATGGCCCGCCTCCGCACTTGCCCCTGACTGGGTCCGTGCTGACAGCTGCGCACCATGATCGTGACGCGGCCGAGCCCGGCCGCGTCCCCTGCCAGTAGCGGCATCCGTACCGCCAGCGCGCGCCCTGCCTGCACCGACAGCCGCGCACCCGGCCTACGGCAGCCATGCTCTGCTCCTCCACCCGTGAGGAAGAAGTTGCAGAGAGAGAAGGGGGCGAGTGTGCGCTGGGACCCACTCAACAAGAGGACTCATGCTGGCAAGTGTCGCCTGGTCTAGCGATGGTTTCTCTCTCCTCTCATTGTTTTATTCCTAAAATGCGGATCTGGATTGCTATAGAATGCTTATCGGCACCCATTGGGGGTGCCCTTATAGGCTATAGCATCATGTGGAGTTGTTTGGTTGAATACACCAGAGACTGCATTTTACCAATACTCTCTATTTTCAAATTATAGTCCACTTTAACTTCGTTCCAAGTTAACTAAGTTTATATAAAAAATATAATAACATTTACAATAACAAACAAATGCACAATCAAGACATATCTGCCGCTTCTGCCGCCGCGGTGCTGCCCTACCCCGAGTAGAGGAACATGAGCAAGGGACGGAATGCCTGGATCCGGCCACCGCCGGCGACCGCAAGAGAGAGGAAGAGAGATGGGAGGGAGGGAAGGAGGGAGGAGAGAGAGAGAGATGAAGCTCCTATGCGCCCGCCGCGAGTTGGGAAGGAAGGCTGCCTCAGGGGAGGAGGGCCCGTCGCCGTGCACCGGCTAGGTCCCTTGCAGGCGGCCATCGCCGGGAACTGCTGCTGTCGCCACCGCACGGCCTTGGATTCGGTCGCTGCAGCTCCACGACCAGAGACGAAGTGGCCGACCGGGAGGGAGGAGCCGTCGCGCCCACCCCGCCCCTGATCTGGCCAGGAGGGAGCTCGGGAGCTCCGCTAGCCGCCTCGACGACGTCGCCCTCGCGCTCCCTCCTCCCTCTGCGGCCTCGTCGACGACATCGTCCACCGCCAACCTCGTCGTGAATCGAGCCCGCCGCCGCAAGGACGGCAAGCGCAGCGACGGGATACGACCTCCGCCTGGGCACTACTGGGATCCGGCCCTTGGAAGACGCCGGGGAGAGGAGGTGGAGTAGGGGACGAGTCGTCCTCCTGGGAGAGGAGGTGGAGCAGGGGAGGGGCCGCCCTCTGGTGGCCGTCGGGAAGGGAAGCGAGGGGAGTGCCAGGGCTGGGAGAGAGAGGGGCGGCCTCACCGACCGGGATGGAGAGGAGGAGTCGGCGCCGCCGGAGCTCCCTCGCCCACGCCCCGCGCCTCGAGCTCCTAGTCCACGCCCACACTCTGATCCGTTAGTCATGATCGCTAAATTCTAACGACAATGACACACAGCACATCAAAAAATACAACTAATAACACGAAGCTGAAGTCCTAATTTTCAATAGCATAGAGCACACGAGTTGCAATTTACAATGGCACACAGAGAATTCTCTCATGAGGTCGTGTTTACTGTAGCATTACTGTAGCAAATTATTAAATTAATTATGCTCATTAGGTTCATCACGTAAAGTTACACTCATGTGTGAAAAGATTTTGCAAATAGACTTCATTTAGTACTCCATGCATACGAGATTCCCTTTCTCGAAAATTTTTTGGGATACATCTAAACACGGCCGAAGTTGCCAAAGGCAGGAAAAGTGGCTCCCTCGTCTCCGGCTCTAGCACGCACACTGATGCACTACATTGCGCTATAGTCGAGGAGCCAAAGGCGTAACAAACAAGCCCTAGCATCAAGTGGAGTTGTTTGGTTGAAGACACAGGAGACTATGTTTTACCAATACCCTCTATTTTCAAATTATAGTTCACTTAAACTTCGTCCCAAGTTAACTAAGTTTATATAAAAAATATAATAACATTTACAATAACAAATAAATGCACAATCAAGACAAATCTCATGTTATAGACATTGATGTTTGTTTCCTAAAAACTTGATAAAACATTAAAAAAAATTGAATTAGAACACCCTGAGTGAACTAAATTTAAAACACATTAGATAGAAATATACGATGGATTAATGCTACAAACTCATTTCTAAGAACATATAATTAACTATTTACGGTTTAGTAACAAGAAATAGGCTTGGGTCTTGTTTAGTTGGGTGAAAAACTTCTCTAAAATGTCAAAGCGAGTTTATAGATGGTAATTAGACGAACTAAACATAATTTGATTATTATAAAACTAATTATACAAATATAAGCCTAAATCAAGATTTTTAATGTAGCACCAGTCTAATTATGGTCTAATTAGACTAAATAGATTCACCTCACAAATTTACTTAAAATTATGAAATGAATTTTATTATTAATACTTCTAATTAGCAGAAAACATATGATGATGAATAATAAAAACTTTGTCTATCTGTATATTTAGTTTTGACTTTTGAAGGTACTGTACCTTAACAAGTTTTGACTTTTGAAGGAGGACACGGCCACTGCGCAGCAGCGCGCCCGTATGACACGACATGACACCACGCCACTCCATAGACGCTAGATTTTCCGACGAAGGGCCCACCCGTCCCGTGGGAACCGGAGGCCGCGCATCTGACAGCCGGAGACCGCCCCCGGGATCGCCGGCGTCCCCATCCCCATCCCCCGCCCTAAATCCGCCTGGCGGCAGTAGAAGCGGACGAGCGGGGGAGCCGGGCACTCTGCGCCGCTCCTTCCTCGCCCACTACTCGACGAGGCCACGGCGCTGCGGGCTGCGGCCGTCCTCTCCTCGTCGCAACTCGCAGGGTGGACCTCCTCGGACTCCTCACCTGCGCCGCGGCAGGCGCCAGCTTCCGCCTTCTCCACCTCTCTGGCTCGCGAGGTCTTCCTCAAATCTGATTTGTGCTTTCCATTGGAACTTGCAAGCTGGATCCACATCCAATACACTTGGTTTTTTTCTTGTTTGATTCAATGTAGGAAAAATTGATCTACTACCCATTGAATCGTTGGATTTTCGCAGTGGCTTTGTTGCCTGTGGGCTGTGGCACCTCGCGGGACCCGACGGGGGTCGGGATCCGCCGAGCTGGGTCCTTCTGCTCCTCCTCCCTCTCTCGTATTGAGGCATGGTGGTGGCTACTGGCTGGGTTAGGTTTAGTGTTTCGGGTTCGGGGTAGGCATGATGGCAGTGGCTGTGGTGGATCAAGGGTGGCGAGGCTAGGAGGCATGGGCGCTGCCGGCCTGTTAGTGGACGACAACCGGTGGCAGCAGGGGCGAGCAGCTTCCACAAATGGCAGGATGGAGGGTAGCTTGCGGGTGGTGTTGCTGGCGGAGCAGTTGCCAGCGGTGGTGGCAAAGGCAGTCTTCATTGAACCAGGACTGTGCATGCCATATTGCCATTGCCCCAAATCTTGTGGCGTTAGTAGAGTTCCAAATGTATTGATATTCACTAAACTGCTGGGATGGGATCTCAAGTGAATCCCCATGCTTTTTAAAAAAAGAAAAAATCGAATCCCCATGCTTGTGCTGCTCAATTCGACAACTGCGGTGAGACATACAAAGCGTGCTAAATGTGCCTTCTTTCTGCTGCAGGGTTGGAGGCTTGGAGCAGCTTCCTAGTCCCATGCGAAAGCTGTGATCGTTCTGTTGAACTGCTGAAGAGGATGATGGTGGTGGAACGGTTGCTACTTTGAGCAGCTGGCCTCTTACCCACTCTACCCTGGCAAGTAGAGTCAGGGGGTGTGGGAATAACCTGGCGAATAATCATGGATAGAAGAGCTGGGGCCATCCTAGTGTACCTGCTCTTTGTCCTAGTCCAGGACGTGTCGGCGGTCGCTGAGACTGAGGTTGGCAATGCACGTTTAGTACAGGAGGCGCCCGTTAGGAAGCTGGAGGGCACAGGGAGGCAGGATGGTGGTAAGGTGGGGAGGGTGTCAGTCTCAACAGTTGCATGGTCAACACTCATCATGGCTGCGGCAACTGGGTTGGGAGCAGTGCCCTTCTTCTTCATGGAGCTGGAAGCTCAGTGGGCAGGCCTTTGCAATGGGCTAGCAGCTGGGGTGATGCTGGCAGCAAGCTTTGGCAGGTGTATGGCAGTGGGAGCTGGGTTGTTTTCGGAATTTTGAGCGGAGGAATATTTATTTGGCTTTGCAAGAAGGTATTTCACAATTCCTGCCCTTCATGTTTCAGATCAATGCCACATTTTAGTAGCTTTGTAGTTTAGATTTGAATGAACTATTTGTTGTTTCTGTAGAAATCTATGCAATGTTAGGTTCATTTATATGGTACCTATGATATACTCCCTCCATTCTCTTTTCATAGTCTTATTTCATCTTGGCACGAAGAGATCAAGGACCTTTGCGTATGAGGACCTTTATCAGCGGCTAGGCACGAAGGAAGGGGAGAAGGACATTTATCGGTTGGCTAGGACCCGAGAGAGGAAGACAAGGGACATAAACCAAATCAAGTGCATCAAGGATGGGACAGATCGCCTTCTGGTGAAGGATGAAGAGATCAAGGATAGATGGCGAGAGTACTTCGATAAGTTGTTTAATGGGGAGGATGAGAGTCCTACTGTGGAGTTGGACGACTCATTTGACGATACCAACAGACGTTTTGTGAGGAGAATTCAGGAGGCAGAGATTGAGGAGGCTTTGAAGAGAATGAAGAGGGGTAAAGCGATGGGTCCAGATGGTATCCCCATTGAGGTGTGGAGATGTCTTGGTGCTAGAGCAGTAGTTTGGTTAACTAAGCTTTTTAACCTTATTTTTCAGTCAAACAAGATGCCTGATGAATGGAGGAGAAGTATATTAGTACCGATCTTCAAGAACAAGGGAGATGTTCAGAGTTGTACCAACTACCGAGGGATTAAGCTAATGAGCCATACAGTGAAGCTCTGGGAGAGGGTTATCGAGCACCGCCTCAAAAGAGGGACAAGTGTGACTCAAAACCAGTTTGGGTTCATGCCTGGGAGGTTGACTATGGAGGCGATTTACTTAATATGGCAATTAATGGAGAGATATAGGGAACAGAAGAAGGACTTGCATATGGTCTTTATTGACCTTGAGAAGGCGTACGACAAAGTACCAAGGAATGTCATGTGGTGGGCCTTGGAAAAGCACAAAGTCCCAACTAAGTACATTACCCTCATCAAGGATATGTACAATGATGCGAGGACGGTTGTCCGAACATGTGATGGTGACACTAGTGACTTTCCAATTAAAATTGGACTACATCAGGGATCAGCATTGAGCCCTTATATTTTTGCTTTGGTGATGGATGAGGTCACAAGGGATATACAAGATGATATCCCGTGGTGTATGCTCTTTGCTGATGATGTAGTGTTAGTTGACGAGACTAGAGCAGGGGTTAATCGGAAGCTTGAGTTGTGGAGAGACTCGCTAGAGTCAAAAGGTTTCAGACTCAGTAGGACCAAGACTGAGTACATGAGGTGTGATTTCAGCGCGACTGGACATGGGCTTGGAGATGTTAGCCTCGATGGGCAAGTGGTGGCCAAGAAGGATACTTTTCGGTACCTAGGATCGATGCTACAGAAGGATGGAGACATTGATGAAGACGTTAGGCATAGGATCTCAGCCGGTTGGTTGAAATGACGTCAAGCTTCTGGCGTCCTATGTGACAAGAGGGTGCCCCAAAAGCTAAAAGGCAAGTTCTATAGGACGGCATCCGACCGGCGATGTTGTACGGTGCCGAATGTTGGCCTACAAAAAGGCGACATGTCCAGCAACTGAGTGTAGCAGAGATGCGTATGTTGCGTTGGCTCTGTGGGCATACAAGAAGGGATAGAGTCCGCAATGAAGATATTCGAGATAGGGTTGGAGTGGCACCGATTGAGGAAAAATTGATTCAACATCGGTTGAGATGGTTTGGTCATGTCCAAAGGAGGCCTCCTGAGGCGCCGGTGCGTAGTGGGGTTCTAGAGTGGGTCGATAACGTAAAGAGAGGTAGAGGTCGACCTAGACTGACCTGGGACGAGGCGGTTAAAAGAGTCCTTAAGGAGTGGAACATCCCCAAGGAGTTAGCTATGGATAGGAGTGCTTGGAGACTAGCCATCAGTGTGCCTGAACCATGACCTCTGTTTCACCCTTTGTTTACCCTTAACACTTCGTGTGTGTGTGTGGGTGGGTGGGTGTGTGTGTGGGTGTGTGTGTGTTTCGCCTTTCATGGTTTCCTTTGGGTTTCATCTCTAGCCTACCCCAACTTGCTTGGGACAAAAGGCTTTGCTGTTGCTGTATTTCATCTTGGCACAATGACCAAGGATAAATTATCCTACTTATCATCCATTTAAACATACCGTTAGTTATTCCTCGTAAACAAGTGATTCATTAATATTCATATTTCTTGAAGCCCGTGTAGCCAATCCCGTGTGAAAGAATGAAGGGTAATGCGTTAAATCCGAGACAATCATTAAGAGGATAGGTGGGTTGGATTGAAATAAGACTATCAAAAGAGAAGTTTTCAGATTTTCAAATAACCCTATCAAAAGAGAATGGAAGGAGTACTTGACAAGAACAGAATTGAAGACTGCTATACACTATATAGTTTAGGTTTAACCGGAAGGCTATAGCTCAAAGTCTGTTACTGTAACTAAACAAAAGCTTCATTTTATGTCTGAAAGGCTGTGTATGTCAACATAATGGACTAATGGTGCTTAGCAGTTATACAGGTACCTATAGTAGTCTTGGATCCAAAAGTTGTAGTTGCCAGAGTCAATAGTTTTTGGTCAGAACAATTTGAATGAAGTGCGATACTTAGCTCAAGTTAATTTAGTGGAAGAACGGAACAAATCAAATGGGCTCATGTGTACCCATCTCATGTGTACCCCCGTTTGTATGCTGATAAGAAGCCTGTGCGGGCCAACTAAAACTTAAACATCAATGTGTGACTGGTATACATCAGTCTGCATTCCACTTCACACTTGCTTGTTGAGTGTATTCATCATCATATCAAGTTCAGTTGATTATTGTGTTTTGGGAACAATCAAGATAATGCCCTTTCATTGTTGTTATTACATTTATCTTTAATAATATTTTCTTATACCATTTCCTTGTGCACAGCTTCTTGAGCAATATGGAGAAGTAAGCATGCTGGATATAAAAGGTGCAGATGCAAGTAAAGTTATCCTTGTTGTCGGAATAATGACTCTCCATTCTTTTGGGGAAGGCTCTGGTGTGGGCGTTTCCTTTGCTGGCTCAAAAGCATTTTCTCAGGGTCTTCTAGTTACTATAGCTATAGCAGTGCACAACATACCAGAAGGCTTAGCTGTAAGCATGGTACTGTCATCTAGGGGTGTGACCCCCCAAAAGGCAATGATATGGAGTATCATAACATCTCTACCACAGGTGTCATTTCTTGAGATGAAATATTGTATATTCGTATAAATTTATTTTCTTAGAGTGACTAATGAAAAATAAACTAATTTTTTAGTTATCTTGATTTGCAACTATAAGCAACAGAATGAATCTTTACTGAACTAACTATTTTGCTCCCCCCCCCCTTTTTTTCCTATATTTTTCTGTCCGTGTTGACTCCTCTAGTTATTCAAATTAAGGAACCAAACTGAATCGTAGCGAGTCACATGAATCAGTACTTGCATGATTTGGTATAGGTAATAGAGATAACTGGTACATGATATTGAGTGCAATCAAGGTCTTGAGCTCCTAAGAAAAATGTACCTAGGTCAGGGTCAGGTCCGTTGGTGAACAATTCCACCAAAATTGTATCCCTTTGGAATTGCACATGCATGGCCATTGGCTAGTTGAATATCGTAACAGTATGAAATACTTGAAGGGCACACAGAATATGTTTTATGCTCCAACCCTCGCTGTTTTCATCCCAATCACATCCTTTACAATATCCTATCATTTTTGCTGATTTCGTAGAAACTGCCGTGTATTAATATGCTAATGAACTGATAAGTAACAGTAGTATTTAGTGTGAATAAGTGTTTAACACTAAGAAATTTGCACTGTAAAGATCTATGTTATAGTGATAGGAATATCTGTATTATATAGTAGTAGCAATCATCAAACATTACTGTCTTTTTTATATTGGTCTATATAACTATTGGTGCCTAGCAGGAGATAGTATTTATTGACATTCTGAGGCCAGTGAGAACCATAACTGTCTCCTTTTACTTGTTTAAACATGGACAAGATCAGCTTTCTCTCGGTATTATGTTGTGAACACTAAATTATTCATCACTTTAGGTGCAACCACTGTTACTCTTCTGGTAGTAAACACTCTTTGCTCTTGCTCTGATACTGCTTTGTTTTCATTTGTAAATCCAGCCAATTGTTGCTGTTCCTGCTTTCCTTTGTGCCGATGCATTCCAGAAGGTGCTCCCCTTCTGTACTGGTTTTGCTGTAGGATGCATGATATGGATTGTTATAGCAGAGGTTCTTCCTGATGCTTTTAAGGTGGGTATCCTATTCAGCTGACTGATAAGGAAACTGTGAAGGACTGAAGCTGCTGTTTTATGCCTTTAGAAAGCAGTTTTGACATTTTCTCGTTATTTGCAGGAAGCAACTCCATCACAAGTTGCTTCTGCTGGAACACTTGCTGTTGCTTTCATGGAAACGTTAAGTACTGTGCTTCTGGGATTTACTGATGGCAACAAGTAAGCTTGCTATTTACATTTTCGTGGTCTGAGATGGGTAAAAGTTAACTCTCAGCTAATGCTATTGCTTTTAATTCGCAGCTCAGAAGATGCATCAGGTTTCTTGGTGTCACTTGTATTTGGACTCGGTCCACTTATTGGAGGAATTGTACTAGTCACATTCTCTCTTGCCTTCAGCATGCCACACCCTCTACTTACTGGTGTGGCATCTGGCATTGCTTTCCGTCTTGCAGCATGGAGACCCGTACAGCTTTTAATGTCCTCAAAAATGGGTCTCTTTACCACCCTATTTCTCCTCATTGTCGGTTTCCTTGTCTACCATGCTGCCACATCAAGCATCCTTAGGATTGTTAATCGCAAAAGGTCTTCTGTTAACGCCATTACATCATCCTCTGGTTTCTCTCTTAGTGTCCTCACACTGCAATCTCTCCTTGCCTGTGGTTCTATATTCCTTCATGCATACACCGAAGGACTTGTACTTGGTGTCGCGGCACGCAAGGCTTATGGCCTTGGTCGTTACATGGTTCTCCCAGCCTCCCTCCATGGTCTGCCACGAGGCGCTGCTGTTGCGAGCTGTGTGTATGGTGCCACAGATAGCTGGCGCGGAGCCCTGGCAGCTGCTGCTCTAACTGGGCTTGCAGGACCTAGCGCGGCCATCAGTGCGATCCTTGCGAGGATCGACTATGATGGATTAGACTACTGGATGGTGATAGCATGTGGGGCTCTGATCCCCAGCTTTGGCCGTGTTTTCAGGCGGCCTTTGAGATTGGACATGCGGAAGAGCATTGTGGGGTTGCTGATAGGTATCGCCTCCGCCTCCGTGTGCTTGATGTCGACTAGATTCATTTGCTTGCACACCCCTTACTGCAACTCAGCTCCAGAAGCGGTCACATGAGTTGTGTACTTGTGTTGTATATGGTGCTGTCGTAAAACACATGTAATACCAGTGTAATGACTTTTGACTATACAAAGAAAGGAAGGTTATATTAGTCTTACATTTCAATGAGGAGGCCTTGTATAGTTAATGTGGGGTGGAATCTGTAGAATTGTTTTCCAATAATAAAGCTGGAACACTAATTTTGTAAAAAATAGTTGAAAAGAAGTTTCAATTCATGACTGATGTTAGCCAATGTTGACTTGCTGTTGATTGTGTTGTTGCAACATATTTTGTGTTTTTTTTCTGAAAAAGCAACATATTTTGTGTTATTGCAATGAGTTATTGATAATATGTCTATTTTTTCATTGTATACTCTATCCATTTCTATTTTTAAAAATAGATTTCTTTAATTTTCGTTGAGCTTAGAAACATGCTATATTAACATCCGCAAGCTTTCTGATATCTTATGTTGTCAATTTGACAATAGTTGAATCCACAATAGCTGGCAGGTGGCAGCTACACAACGACCACTGTTGTAAGATGTCACTATACCCGTCCGGGCCATTATCACAAATCACAATCTCGCAAAATGAATTTTTTGAACGGAAATTGATTTTTTTAGAACTTATATTACCAGAAACGATGGAAGCGAATCTAATATCCATTATTATTCGAAAGAAGAAATCACACCCCAATCATTTGGGTACAAGCCTTCCTTTGTACACGGGTTCTGGAAGCATCACTTGATGAGGTCGGTGATGGCCGTGCACACGACACCGATCCGACGGGATCCCGGCCTCGGCGAAGACGTCGTCGCACCGGCGCGCCAGCGCAGCAGCGCCCGCGGCCATCTCCTTCCCCGCCGCGTAGTCCCGCGCATTGATCTCGTCGTAGGCCCCCGCCAACCCGAGGTCCATGTCGTAGTAGAGCGTGCGGCACTGCCCCAGCGCCGCCCTCCACCTCGCGTCGTCGCCCTTGCCCGCCAGCAGGGCCTCCGCGTCGCGGACCGCGCCGCCGGCGTTGTTGACGCCGAGATTCGCCGCCACCTTCGCCAGGCCCCAGGCGTCCGCGTCGGGGCTGTCGCGGTGCTTGCCCAGCTCCGACACGCAGAAGCCGTAGTCGACGCGCGCGTCGACCCCGGCCGCCGCCCTGCACGTCGTCTCCACGGTCGCGTCGAGGAGCGTGGCGGCTGCGAGGAGGAGGCTCTGCTTCGATGGACTCATCATGCTCGGCTGGCTTCTGGACAGAGCGCGGCGGCGTTTGATTCTTGATGCTTGATGGATTGCAGTCTGGGGGCGGCAATTTGAAGAAGTGGGCGTCAGTTCTTAACGTAGTGCGATTCATTGAGATACGTTTTGGGCACTCCATTTATCATTGCATTAACTTCTCAGGATCCTCTTTTCGGCGCCTCATTGTCTTCTCCTGAACATACATACAAGCTGGAGGTTTCTGCGATTGGCATATACTCCATGGAAAGAAAAGTTAAATGGCATATATGTGAAGGAAAAGAGATGCCCACGAGAAATGTAAGTGAAGATCATCACTTTTCAAGTACATCGAAATGTTAATCATCCCTATGATCCCAAGACACAAACATAATCCCTTACCAACATCAACCCCCATCAGCTTACTAATTTGTGTTTATTTCGTGATTTGGTTTTCAAACTCGATCATCAAACCAAAGCGCTCAACTTGTTTTATGTAAGTTCAAATTCTGAGTCCTGATCTTTCTTTTAACATGGCGACGAGCAAGGTGAGCCTGTGGAGCGAGCGCGGGCAGGTTGCAGCAGTGGGGAAGGCAATCTTGAGGTGGCGCAGTGCAACCCGCGGCGGTGTTCTCGAGCGTCATGTCGGTGCACCCAGCACAGACGATAAAAGGCTGGGCATGGTGGTTGAACCCAGCAGAGTCGGCGGAGAAATTTTTAAAAACCAGTCTCATAAATCTCATAAACCTTGAAACTCAGCAGAGTTGACGAGGAGATTTATTTAAAATCAGTCTTGTAAATTCGTTTTAACAAGAAATCGAATTTATGTCTACTAGTGTCACTATACCTCAGTCTTTCTAACCAACCAAAGGAGATTTGGTGAAATGTTGTCAACGTGTGCGTGAAGGTCACGTCACATCTGCCGTGAGGGCATCTCGAAGATCCGCTCTACCACCGAGCTGCTCACCCACACTGCTCCAGCTGCTACATGAATCAATTGCAAACTACAACCAAAATATAGAATTAATAGGAGTTATGCAGGAACACTGGGTGAGGACGGTGCCCGTCTTCCCGCAGTGCCGTGCTAACCAGCGACCGGTTCCCTCCCCTTGCAAACTTTCTTTTTTTTTCTTTGAAAAAAATCTTTCTCACAACTTTTTGTCTTGCAATGTCATAACTTGTACATATAACTTTGACGTATAACTTCGAGTTATAAATTTTATGGATAATTTACAAGCATAAGTTTGATGGCGTGCACAACTTATGCATACTACTTGTATGCACAATTATTTGTAGAAGAACTTATGTGTATAATTTTTTTCTCTAACGACGAGTTGTACGTATAACTTTTTTCTGTAAACGACGAGTTGTGTGCATAACTTTTTCCGTAACGACGAGTTATATGTATAACATATGCAGAAGAAAATTTGTTGAGGGAAGAAAAAAGGAAAAAGGAAAAAGAAAAGAAAAGGACGCGGGGCTCGTGCATGTGGAAGCGCGGGGCTCGTCGGGAACGGTCGCTCCGCGCAACCGCGCGCTCAATTAGTTTTGCGGTATCCTTGCCATGTTCATGTTCAGAGAATTTATCCTTTTCTATATTCAAATCATAAGTGTTGTGATGAGACGGGCAAATCGTCTTTTTAGGTGAGACAGCCATATGGATGGAGGTGTCACGGAAGGCACGCCGATAGCAGATAAGGAATATAAAAATTTTGAGTCTTAAATAGAAAGCTAAACTAGTGTTTTGCTGTCATATAACTATATAAGGAATTATCTCATAATATTTTGGCCAGTCCAAAACCGGGTGCTCCAAGCAGACATAGAGTTTGGAAAGGCAAAAATAAAGCAGACAGAGAGTTTGGAGTTCAATTTCAAGCACAGTCTAGTAACCTGTTTGACGTGGGTATGTCATGTCCCCTCACAATCGAATTCGTAATTTGCAGATCACGAATACAGTGTCTACACCTGAGATTGCTTTCACGGGAGATACAACGTTGGATTTCATTCTTGACCCGGATAATGCAGATGTATTGGGAGCAAAAATTCTTGTGGAGGTAACAAAATTACCACTTAATAGTGTTAAAGCTAAATTCGCAGTCTGTAACACATAACCACTTTTTGTGTGGCACTAGCAACTTTTTTCAGACCAAATAGACAAAGACCTTAGTAGTCATCTGAGTTTTCTGGAAGGCAACACTCATTTTGCCGTGCATTTTATATCGAGCGCACGGCAAAAAGCTCATTTTGTCGTGCGTTTGTGACAGCGCACGACAAAGAATCTTTGCCGTGCGTTTTATTTTCTGACGCACGACAAATAATTTTTGTCGTGCGTTTTATTTTTTGGCGCATGGCAAACATAATTTTTTTCTTCCCCCACTTTGGTAGTAAACGGCCGTTAGCCTTTGCCGTGCGTCGTTTAGAGGTGCACGGCAAAGACATCTCCTTTGCCGTGCGTTTCACTCCGGCGCACGGCAAACATATACCTTTACCGTGCGTTTTCCTACGGCGCACGACAAAGTATTTTTTAAAAAATTAATTTTTGTACTTCTTTTTATTTCTTCACTACAAAAACATTATTTTGTACTTATATTTCAATTTTATACACGTCTCGATAAATTTACTATTTTTAACAATTATGTGTCACTTAAAGAATTTTTGTCGTATACGTCAAATTTGAACTGCAAGTGTATAAAGTAATGGAGTAAAGTTTGTGGAAAAATGATATTCATGTAATTGAATTATTTTTAAGACATTATCCATAAAATTAGATGAAATTTTGAACATTTTGTTCGCGAATCATGAAAATCCACATGCGGTTGCAATGTTTTTTAATTGTATAAAATGCAAACAAAGTTTGAAAATCATGAGATTCGTCAAGGGCTCATGATATCCTATGTGAAGCTTGTGATAAATCATATAGAGTGTTTTGAACAAGTCGTCAAGGATGTTTTTAGAAACCGAAGCATCTCACGAGAAGTTTCAGAGTGCTGAGAGCCACTTGATTAGGTTTGTAGCCTTAGTAAAGATCAAATTAGATATTGACTTCAATTTTTTTTCTCTAGTGAACATACAACATAGATTATCTCATCCTAATTTATGATAATTTTTCGCATCTATTTGACAATTTTAGTACATTAACTCTAATTATGAGATTTAAATAGACATAAATTAATTTTGAGCTATAACTACATGGAAAAATAGAATAAAGTGTCGTAAAAATGATATTCATTTTATTGAGTTCAGTGTATGGCTTTATCCAAGAATTAATTAAAATTTAAATAATGTTATCATAATAATTTGCATTTGAGTGGTGTATTGAAAAATGGCTTTGTCGTGCGCCATGGGTACCAGTGCACGGCAAACACACTTGTTTGCCATGCGCCAAGGTCCGCCGCGCACGGCAAAGGCCCACCAGCCGGTCCATCAGTCCACGGCCCAAAAAAACTCGCCGGCCTATTTAACCCGCTCCCCCATCCCAAACCCTAGGGCGCCCTCACTCTCTCCCCCTCCTTTCGTCTGTCGCCGCCCTCTTCCTCCCGCCCCCAGATCCCGTCGGTCTCGTGCTGACCTCCTCAGCCGCCTCCCTCCCTCCCTCACTCTCCCGACGACGACGGACGGCGGACGGTGGCGGGCATGGTGCGTGGCGGCGCATGGAGCCACGGCGGGATCCGATCGACCGCCTCCTCCTGGCATGGGGGGAGCGGCGGCGGCGGCGTCCATGGAGGAGGACGCGAAGGAGCTCTGGTGGTGGTAGGGCGGGAGCGACGTAGACAGCGTGCGCGGCGCCCTCCTCTCCACGGCACGCGGCACGACGCTCCCCACGACGGTGAAGCTTCACCACGTGCGACGCGGCCCCCTCCTCCTCCTCTCCCGACGCGGATGGCGCGCACGGCGGCAGGCCGAGCGGTGGTGGCCAGATCCGGCGAGCCATCTCCCTTGTGGCCGGCATGTGGTGGTGGTGGCGGTGCCAGCGGATGCTGTGCCGGTGTTGGGGCAGCGGCTCGTGGTCCCCGCCGACGCGGCCGTCTCCTCGTCGTCCCCGCCGACGCGGCCGTCTCCTCGTCGTCCCCGCCGGCGCAGCCAAGTGTGGTGTGGTGGTGGCATGGGCCAAGTGTGGTGGTGGTGGCGGCGGTGCGGTGGCTGCGGTGGTGGCGGTGTGGCCTGGTGGCGTGGGGAAGGAGGAGGCTGGGAGTTGTTTTTTTTTATTTTTTTTCAAAATGTTTGCCGTGCATCCCAGAGGGAGGCGCATGGCAAAGGTCGTCGAACCTGCCATCTACGTCGCTCGCACCGTCAGCCGCTTTTTTGTCGTGCGCCTCCCGTGACGCACGGCAATGATTCTTAGCCGTGTGTGCGTGAGAAGGGCGCACGGCAAAGGCCTTTACCGTGCAAAATGCTGTCGTGCACCCTTTACCGTGCGCCTCGGTAGAAACGCATGGCAAAGACTTTGCTGTGCGTTTTTTAACCTTTGTTGTGCGTTCGAGGTGCACGACAAAGGGCATGTCTCCCGTAGTGCAATATCCTATGCAAACCAACTTCGTGTGCAATCTATGCAAATTTCAATATGAGCCACACGATGTTGATCCAAGGGAGCACTCATGAGAGGTGGGAGGGGTGATTTGTAAAAATGTCTTTGTAAATCACTCCTCCCACTTCCTATGAGTTTTGCAAAACACTTCCCACCTCTCATGAGCGCCCCCTTGGATCAACATCGTGTGGTTCATATTGAAGTTTGCATATGTTGCACACGAATTTGTTTTGCATACGATACGTTGCCTTTCTTGAAAGTCAGAAATATGGATGTCGTTTTCCTATCTTTTCATGATATAGTGCAATGGCTCACAGGCCAATCAATCATCAAAAGATAAAAGAAAATCAACATCTCCACAAGGTAGTTAGCGCAACGAGGCAGTTTAACATATCAATTTTCAGCTAATGAGAACTTGAGAAGTACGTCAAGCCTCCCCCAGCAGAAAAGACTGAAAGACACAGAATTTATGTGTGTTATAAAACATCACCATCTCCACCGTGCCTTAGTCGTTGCTCCGCCATAACTTTTGTTTATAGTGTAGAAAAACAAATTGTTTTGTGAGCTAGCTTTTGGTAAGGAAACTAGGATGCTGTTAAAGGCCCAGCAAGTAGCAAACTTAGTTAGAAACATGTTCGGTTCCCACTGCTGTACGTTTTATTTTCTGTAGTCATTCACCTTTAGCATGTTGATCGATTTTTATGTTTAATATAGCGAAATATGCTCTATGAATTTCAGAGTACTTTTCTTGATGTTGAATCCCATTCAGTTGAGCATCTAAGAAAATATGGGCACACACACTTATCTGAGGTATTTTATCGAACTGTCGTTGAGATATTTTGAACTTTTAATTGAACTTTCAAAATGCCTACTAGTATTTACTGATGAAGTTTGTTTTTGGCAAACGCAGATAGCAAGTCAATCTGACAAGCTTCGAAACAAAGCTATTCAAATGATTCACTTTTCTGCTCGTTATACTACAGAGGTGAGCTGACATCTAACCTTTGTTTCAGTTCTATCCACTGAAATGCTATGGACAACTGCATTTTTGTCTGTTATCCAAGTCCATTTTGACTAATAATGTTTTGAAAGATGCTTTATTTCCGCATGGCTATCAAATTTTGTTTGAAGCATCTTTGTCAACATGCACGCTCTTTTCTACTCTAAAGTTGTACTTATGATGAAGAAATATATGTCTATTGTCATGCTGCTCTAACTGTCATTTTTGAAATTTGTCCTAGTTAAGCCAATTGATTCCCTTACCCTTCTCCGATGAATTCTTTTAGTGAGAACAATGTCCGCATAAAAGAATAATAAACCTCATGAGTTATTGTTACTCTGTTGGCAGGAAATTGATTCGGCAATAAACAGGTTGCCACCATCTTTCCGTAGTAGAGTTTATGCATTGAAGGAAGGGTTCGAATAAAGAAAAACATGAACAAAAATGAAGTTTGTGGATGTGATAAGCAATAAAATTTTGTGGATGTGATAAGCAATGAAGTTTTGTGGATAGGATCAGCAATGAAGTTTTTCAAATTGGATTGTGTGGTTGTTCTGGAAATCTTCTTACTATTTGTGCTCTAGTGGTAGCTTTTCCTAAATTCATATTAGCAGACTCTAATTACCGGAAAAGTGGAGTAAGCAAGTTGAGAAAAAAATATAGCCAAAAAATTCATGGATGACTTTGTAATGGAGGTACTTATACTAAACATTTTGGCAAAAAAATACCATACAAACTGTTTGAAAAACAACCATCATTTATTTTTGCATAAAGAAAAGTTCCTCCTAAATCCTCCACAAAACTATTTAGCAAAGTACACTACCGGAAACCGAGCCTTTTCCGAGAGCCCGGAGATTTGCCGAGCGCCACCCAAAAACTCTCCTCGAAGAAGGTTTTACCGAGAGCCAATCAAAAAACTCTCGGCAAAGAGGAAACCCTTGGCAAATTTTTTTTTTAAAAAATCACTTTCTTAACTTCAAACTTTTTATATCCTCAACAAACACATATACAAAATTTATGTTCAAATTTGACATAATTTTAGCTATGTTTGCTATATTTAACAATTTTACATCATTCTAGGCAATTTTTTCGTATACGTTCGATATGAACTGCAATTGCATGAAATCTTAGAGTAAAATTGGTGAAAACATGATATTCATGTTCATGAGACATCTCTAAGGCCATGTACATGAAATGAAGCTAAATTTCCGGCATTTGATTCTCTAATCATGATGAAGATCGTGAGGTAGGAAGGTTTAAAATTATATAAAATTCAGAAAATCACGAAATTTGTCAAGTGCTCATGATATCATATGTGGAGGTTGTGGTAAAAAATTGAGAATGTTTTGAACACTTGGACATGTACACTGTTTAGAAATCGGAATATCTCACAAGAAGTTTCTAAGAATTTGAACTAATGCCATTAGGTTTGGAGTCTTAGAGAAATTCTAATTTGAGTTTGACTAAAAAACTTTTCTATAAGTAATATACAACATAATTAGTATCATGTTACATTTTTGAAAAATTTTTAAGTCTGTTTGCTATTTTAATAAAAAATTTTATTAAAATTGTCTTTTCCGAGAGCCTGGCTCTCGGCAAAGAGGGCTCTTTGCCGAGAGCCAGGCTAGTGGGCTCACGGCAAAGGCTTATTGGGCCAGCCGGCCCATCAAAGGTAGCTGGCCCATCAAAGCCAGCCGACCCACCGACGCCGCCGAACCCTAGCCATATAACCCCCTCCTCCCACCGACGCCCGCCGCCTCCCTTTCCCACCCCGTCTCCCTCCTCTCTCTCTCTCTTCCTCCCTCTCTCTCTCGGTCTCCGCCTCATCCACGCCACCTTCCACATCGCCGCCCTCCTCTCCCCTCTGCCGACAGAGCCGCGCCGCCCCTCTCCTCCCCCTCCGCTCGCCCCTCACCTCGTGGTGAGGAGCAGTGGCAGGGCGAGGTGGCGGCAGATCCGGTGCCACCCTCACTCCCTCATCCTCCCTCAGATCCGCCGCCGGGGGAGGAGCTCGAGGCCGGATGGTGACGGATCTGAGGCCCGGCGCGGTGTGCAGATCCTCTCCCGGCGCGGCGTGCGGATCCTCTCCCGGCGCAGCCTGCAACTCCTCTCTCGGCGAGGCTCCTCCGGCACAGCGGATCTGAGGGCGCATCCCCGAGCTTCCTCCGGAGGCAACCCAAGGAGGAGGACGCAACTGTGGCAAGGCCGGACCGGCCAGGTGACGACGCGTGCAGCGAGGCCGCCGAGGACACGCCGGCGTCCACCAGGTTCTCCCTCCCCCCTCTCTCTCTCTCTCATCTGAGCGGCGGTTGTGTGGTGGCGGCGGTGGCGGGACGGCGGTGGCAATGGTGGCTGGTGGTGGTGGTGGTGGCGGCGGCAGCGGGCGGTGGTGGTGGTGTTGCTGATGGCGGCGGCGGTGGTGGTGGTGGCGGGGGGGGGGCACGGCGGCCGAACTGTGGGCCCGCTGCCATGAGGATTTGCTTTTTTGTTTTATGAAAGTGTCTTTGTCGAGAGCCATCTGCCCTCACGGCACACGTGTGCCGAGAGGGGTTGACGTGGCTCTCGGTAAAGAGACTTTTGTCAGCCTAATTGTGCCGAGTGCCCTTTGCTGAGAGCTTCCTCTCGGCAAAGGTTCTGCTGAGGGGGAAAGAGACTTTTTCCTCTCGGCAAAAGCAGCGATTCCGGTAGTGGTATCACCAAAAACTTTGTGTGGAGACAAAGAGATTGAGCGAGACGGGAGGGGGCCCTCACCATGCATATCCATGCTGCTCCCATGACAAGACCTAAGAAAATAGAGTGGCGAACTGGCGACAAACTCATTAGCATCGAAGAACTGAAGTGTGAGTGCACACACGCACAAAAAGAAGGTTAGGAAGGTAATTATGCTATAAGTTCCCATTTTGCATCACCCTCTATGAGAATAGATGGTTGAGATAAACACTGGTGGAAAAATGACCTTTGTTCCCAAGCATTTGTCCCGGTTCAACTTTGGAACCGGGACAAATACTTTTGGGGCGACGTGGCCTCGAAAGGCTGTTTGCGACGCCCCCCCTTTAGTCTCGGGTGGTAATACCACCCGGGACTAAAGGCCTGGCGTCCAACGGCTCCGAGCCGCAATTATTGGCGCCAGACTTTAGTCCCGGGTGGTGTTACGACCCGGGACTAAAGTTTTTGTCCCGGGTGGTATTACCACCCGAGACTAAAGTCTCATCTTTAGTCCAGGGTGGTAATACCACCCGGGACTAAAGGGTGCGCCTATAAATCCCTACCTCCCTTCTTCCTCTACCCGAGCTCACATTCACCTGTTTCTCAAAAAAGAAAAGAGCTCACATTCACCCGAGACTTAAGAGAGAGTTTGTGAAGAGAGCTAGCTAGTTCTTCTCCTAGCCAATTTTTTCGTCATCCATTTGTGAAGATTTCTCTCCTCCAAAGTGTTGCTAAGGTTTGATTCTTCATCCTTCCTTCATTTGTTATGATTAAATTTCGTTTTTATGGTTAGAAATGGAGAAAATATGGATTTAGATTTTTAGTGGTAGGAGGAGCTAAGAGATGTTTTAGATTTAGCTAACATTGTATTTAGTTTCACATATTTTTTAAGCATAGTTTCACATAGGGATTTATCCTCTGATTTTATAGTTTTTGCTATAGAGATAATTGATTTTAACTTTTAGATGAGAGATGCATTTAATTTTACATTTAGCTTAATTTATGAGAAGTTAGTTTATTAAAAAATGGTCATTACCAAACAAAAATATACTACCTACCTATTTAATTCATTTTTGTTAAGTATTTCTTGTTTTTATTTAAAATACATTTAGGCGCATTCTCTTATTTTTTTTCTTTTTTCCATATACAGTCGGTTGGTTCTCTACTAGTGGCCTTACATCACCAAGCTACATCCCAACATCTCGTACCTAGCTACGTCACCGGCGAGCTGGGGCTATACGTGGCTCGGTGACGTAGGACTGTAGCTAGATAGGAGATGTTGGGCTGTAGCTAGTTGATTTGGAACTGTAAGTGGGAGAGCGATGTGCGTGTATATGATGGAGAGGTGAGGCTGTAGTTCGTAGATGATCAGGGTCATTAGAAAAGGTATAGTACAGACTTACGTCGCCTCAGGGCTCACTGCACCTGAACGAGCTCTTGCACTTATCTGTTTAGTTATTAGAAAATGAGAAAATAGGTCTTATATATGTTGTTTTTATATAGAATAAATTTAAGTATTCTCTTATTTAAGCATTATTTTATATATATTACAGAGTAGTCCAGAATAACTATGGCAAGTCATGGCAGCGGTCGTGGAATCAGTTTTGATGACCGGCCACCTTTGGCTCGTCGTCCAGGCATACGCTTCACCCATGGTGTGATTGAGTTACCTACTGGTGATCGAAGCCAGGGACCTCATCCCAACATAGTAATATTCTTGCGTTGTATAAATTTCATGTTTACGTACTACACACGGATAATAATATTATTTTCATACAACGCAGGTTCTCAATCATTTGCAGTGGCTCGCACATGTTGTTGAAAATTTTGGTGGTACCCCTCCTGTTACACAATGCGCCATTGTCGGTCCAAACAATTACATACAATTAAAAATCTCGTTTGACATACCTGTTCGTGGACAAAATCACTCCTCGCTGTCTTCAGAACCCATCCAAATGGTATCGATTGTTGGGTGGGGTGCCCCTGCACTGGTTAAGAGGACTTATGAAAGGACCGCCGTGCAGACATGCTTACAACAACTAAACGCTAATGGGTATTTTGTGCCAGATTACTCTTATTTTCTAATAAAGTCACTCGAGGAAGGACAAAGTGTCACCAGGACCGCAGAGAGACTTTGTCGGCTAAATGAACATGACATGATATGGAGCACTATTTACTCTTATTCAGCATTTTTAATGCGTCGTAATAACATTATTCTTAATTGTAGGATATGTTTGGTCAAACTTTTGCGGCAATGAACTTTCATGCATTTCTAGAGCAAGTGATGGATGTTGTGGGATTTTCTTATACAGATTCAAATGCTATACAAACAAGAAATTGGAAGTATCAGGCTCATCTTTCATTTTACAGGCCATATCAGTTTGCCTCGCCGCCACTGTTTGAAATTTATGGAAGTCCATGTGACCGTAATTGTAAAGCGATAGAGAGTGCACTGATCCATTCTCTGGCATATTTCGATGAAGTTCTCGACTTCAAGATCGGAGACTTCAACTATATTGACTATCTAAGGAAGAAGAATGAAGTGTGAAATATGTGTCGTGCATTGATGCACCCTCTATCTTTGTTAAGACCGTACCTTAAGTATTCATGTATGAACTTTTTATGTTTGTAAGACCTTAATTAAGTATTGATGTATGAACTTTTTTATATTTTTTGTTAAGACCTTAAGTATTGATGTTAGGCCAGTGACTAATTTATTAGAAACCTTAATATTAGGGTTCTCACCTCCAAAGTATTGATTAAGCCTTAATATTAGTCTTTATCACAAATTTTGGAGACCTTAATATATATTAAACTAAAAAAACAACAGGGTCATTGGAGGGCAACCCTTTAGTCCCGGTTGGTAATCCAACCCGGGACTAAAGGCCAGCTATCCACGGCCGCAATAATTGGGGCCGGTCTTTAGTCCCGGGTGGTAAACCAACCCGGGACTAAAGGGTTGGCGGGGCCGGCCTTCACAGGCCTTTTGTCCCGGTTGGTTTTACCAATCGGGACAAAAGGCCTCCTCTATACAAAATCGACAGCACGCTCCCTTCTTCTTCCCCTGCCCGACCATTTTTCACCGAGAGCTCAAGCAAGCTCCTCTAAGCTCCATGGCGCTTCAAACCTAGGGAGGTGCTGCCCAAATTTTTCGTCATCAATTTGTGGAGTTTTCTCACCTCCAAGGTGTTGCTAAGGTATTATTCTTCATCCTCCATTCATTTGTTGTGTTTAAATTTCGTGTTATGGTTTAGAGAAGGAGAAAATAGAAATTTTGATTTAAGAGCTAAGAGATGAGGTTTTTAGTATACTTTAGATTTAGTAATAAGTACTTATCATTTGTTATGATAATCTTCTATCATTCATTTGTACTAAGATTTTTTTTTGTTTTTTATAAAAATTTTACTTTTAGCTAGCTTTATGTATTATTAGAGAAAATAGAATTTATTAATTTAGTTATTAGAAAATGAGACCTAGGGATAGTGTATATTTTTTATACTTAAAATTTATGCCATAATTAAGAAAATAAAAAATTTGATTTAAGAGCTAAGAGATGTAGTTTTTATATTAGTATACTTTAGATTTGGTAATAAGTAGTTTTTATTTGTTATGATTATCTTCTTTCATTCATTTGTACTAAGATTTTTTTTTTGTTTTTTATACTTTAGTGTTGTAGAATTAACATGGATATTTTTCACTTAATATGATGCAGATGAACCGGCAATGGATGTACAACACCGACAGACGGTCAGCGGAGTACATTACCGGCATGCATGGTTTCTCGAAGTGGCGAAAAAAACAAGGATGCGAGTGGGTTCATGTGTTGTCCATGCTCCGATTGCAGAAACGAAAGAGACTACCATGACCCGGGCACACTTCACCTCCACTTGTTGAAATACGGATTCATGCCGAACTAAGTGGTTTGGACCAAGCACGGCGAAAGATGGGTTGTGATGGAAGACGACGAAGAAGAGGAGGAGGGTATTCCGGACTGGGCCGCTGGTCAAGCTTTTGCAGATACTTTAATGGAAGATGCTGACGAAGAAGAGTTACCAGCACATGCTAACGGGCCTACTGATGATCTCGGTCAGGTTCTACAGGATGCACAAAGGGACTGTGAAAATGAAAAAGAAAAGGCAAAGTTCCAACGTATGATCGAAGATCACAGAAAATCGTTATACCCAGATTGCAAGCCAGGTCACAAAAAGCTTGGTACTACACTAGAAATGCTGCAATGGAAGGCAAAACATGGTGTGTCTGACAAGGCATTTGAAGGGATGCTAAAAATTGTGAAGGACAAGCTTCCAGAGAATAATGAATTACCGTCCACCACATATGAAGCAAAACAAACTGTATGCCCTCTTGGGTTGGAGGTACAGAAGTTCCATGCATGCCCTAATGATTGCATCCTATATCGGGGTAAGGATTACGAGAATTTGGATGCTTGTCCTGTGTGCAAAGCGCTACGTTATAAGATTCGACGAGATGAAGATGCTGGTGATCTCCAGGGGCACCGTGACAAGACGAAGAAAGTTCCGAAGAAGGTTATGTGGTATTTTCCTATAATACCACGTTTGAAGCATTTGTTCCAGAACAAAGCACATGCTAAGTTGATGAGATGGCACGCCGAGGAACGTAAGCAAGACAACCTGCTGAGACATCCGGCTGATGGGTCTCAGTGGAGAAAGATTGATAGAGAATTCAAGACATTTTCTGAGGACGGGGAAAAGAACATAAGGTTTGGTTTAAGTACGGATGGTTTCAATCCATTCGGGGAGTTTAGCAGTGGTCATAGCACTTGGCCTGTGACCCTATGCATGTTCAACCTTCCTGGTTGGATGTGCATGAAGCGAAAGTTCATTATGATGTCGGTGCTCATCCAAGGTCCAAAACAACCCGGCAACGACATTGATGTGTACCTAAGACTGTTGGTCGATGAACTATTACTGCTATGGCGGGAAGAGGGCGTACGTGTGTGGGATGAGGATAAGCAAGAGAACTTCGATCTACGAGCATTGTTGTTCATAACCATCAACGATTGGCCTGCCCTAAATAACCTTTCTGGGCAGACAAACAAGGGATATCGGGCATGCACGCACTGTTTACATAGAACACAAGGTATTCATCTCAAAAACTGTAAGAAGGTCGTGTATAATGGTCACCGTTGTTTCCTTCCAACTAATCACCCCTTACGGAAGAAAATGATGCATTGGAAAGGGAAGGCTGACCATCGTACGAAGCCACCCCATTTTAATGGAGATGTCGTATTTGAGATGGTAAATGATCTAAGGGTAGTCTTTGGAAAGGGTGCTGGTAGTGAACCTGTTGCAACTGACGCCAACGGGCGTGCACCAATATGGAAGAAGAAATCTATATTTTGGGAGCTACCTTATTGGCGTAGCCTTGAGGTCCGACACGCAATTGACGTGATGCACCTTACGAAGAATCTTTGCGTGAATGTGCTAGGCTTCATGGGTTGTTACGGTAACCCGAAGGATACCAATGAAGCACGAGAGGACCTGAAAGAATTTCATAAGATTCCCAAAGTTCCGCGGGAGGGTGATAATGAAACTGATCCGGAAGAGGATGATGATGATGTTGATTACTATAGTCCTGCTAGTTACACTCTCACCAAGAAAGAGAAGGAAAGCGTGTTTGATTGCCTGAACAGTATTAAGGTTCCGTGTGGCTACTCGTCGAATTTAAAGGGGATCATAAATATGAAAGAGAAGAAGTTCACAAATCTAAAGGCCCATGACTGTCACATGTTGATGACACAGTTGCTTCCAGTTGCGTTGAGGGGTGTTCTATCAGAGAATGTACGATTACTGGTCGTAAAGCTTTGTGCATTTCTCAATGCAATTTCACAGAAGGCAATCGACCCAGCCAAGCTAGGAAATCTACAGAATGATGCGGTTCAATGTCTTGTCGGCTTTGAGTTGGCATTTCCACCTTCCTTCCTCGATGTTATGACGCACCTCCTGGTACACCTTGTGAAAGAAATTACTATTCTCGGTCCAGTATACCTTCACAACATGTGGCCTTTTGAGAGGTTCATGTCGATCCTCAAGAAATATGTTCTTAACCGTGCCCGTCCGGAAGGAAGTATTGCTAAGGGATGTGGAACTGAGGAGGTCATTGAGTTTTGTGTTGATTTTGTCGACACAATTGACTCGATTGGGCTTCCAGTATCACGACACGAGGGGAGACTACAGGGAAAGGGTACCATCAGAAGGAAATCAAGTTTGAGTAATAATACTGATTTGTTCCATAAAGCACACCTAACAGTCCTGCAACAATTATCACTGGTGACTCCGTATAGGATGGAACACGAGCAGATTATTGCTTCTCAAAATCCAACCAAATCCCCAGTCTGGATTGCACGCCGTCACTTGGAAACATTTCCCTCATGGTTGAGTGAACAACTAATCAGAAACTCAACGATTCATCCACAACTAGCTTTGTTAGCCAGGAGACCTTGTAGCACAATTACAAGATTTCAAGCTTACGATATGAATGGTTACAATTTTTACACGAGAGCTCAAGATCGCAAAAGCACAAACCAAAATAGTGGTGTCCATATGGACGTCATCGGAAAAGATGGGGGCAAGACCTGCTATTATGGTATCATAGACGAGATATGGGAGCTTGAGTACGGAGCGATGAACGTCCCTCTTTTTTTTGCTAATGGGTAAACCTGAATGGCGTAAAGAAAGATGAATATGGAATGACAATAGTGGACCTTACCAAGATTGGGTTCAAAGATGATCCATTCGTGTTTGTCAAAGATGTGCATCAGGTTTTCTATGTGAAGGATATGACTAGCATACCGAAGAATAAAAATCCCCAAGAAGCAGGACCACAAGAGCCAAAGCGTCACATAGTTCTTCCAGGTAAAAGAGTAATCGTGGGAGTCGAGGACAAAACAGATCAATCCGATGATTATGATCAGTTTGATGGCATGCCTCCGTTCGCTGTCGAAGTTGACCCAAGCATATTGCTTGGACGTGAAGAGACACCGTACTTACGTGCTTGAGATTAATGTCGTAATGTAATGATTATTGATCAAATCAATTGTGTATCGGTCTAAAAATTTTTATGAAGCTTGAATATGTCACCATGTTTGAGATTTTTCTGAATTAATTTACTATTTTTCGGTTTAATTGAATTTCCGTGCGACGTCACCTAGAAATTAAATGTTGAGCTGAGAGCACCCCTGAAACGATCCAGAATGGTGCCAAACTTGGCCACAAGTTCTCTTGTGCCTTAGGAGTCTAATTTATCTGGAAGTCGAATCATAATTCTTGAGTTATTGATGTGTAATTCACAATATTCTAGCTCCTTTAGCACGAAGAAAAAACCTAAAATACATTTAGTCATCAGAAAAATCTAAGATCTTGCGTGAGCTAATATTTTGAGTGTAAATGACAACCAAAAAAATTTCAGACCATTTCGACATAGATGGAGTACACGTGCTTCACAAAGCTATATAGAACCTTTCATCGAACCATGTCTATACCAGCACTTATGTCTTAACGATTCTGAAGTCCATGCACTTTGCAGTGTTGTATCGGTCTCAAAATTTTTATGAAGCTTGAATATGTCATGTGAGATTGACCCACCAAGTTTGAGATTTTTCTGAATTAATTTACTATTTTTTTCGGTTTAATTGAATTTTATTGGGAATGCACATCAATATTGCAAATGAAAATTGGAAGTGAATGTTTACAACTCTAAAATATAATTTTGCATAGCAAAGTACAGTTTATTATATTTTAACTAAATATAATTTTGCATGGAAAAAATAGTAAAAGTTACTATATTTTTTTTTGATTTCAAAGAGATAGAATGTGAAAATGAGAAAAGAAAAGGGAGGGGAAAAACAGTTCCCGCCGAAAATTACACTTTAGTCCCGGGTGGTGTTACGACCCTAGACTAAAGGGGGGCCTTTAGTCTCGGGTGGTAACACCACCCGGGACAAAAGGCCGAAATTTTGCCCTTGCCGCCCTCCCGCGCGAAAGGGGCCTTTAGTCCCGGGTGGTGATACGACCCGGGACTAAAGGCTCTTTGCTCCCGGGTCTAAAGGGGCCTTTAGTCCCGGGTGGTGATACGACCCGGGACTAAAGGCTCTTTGCTCCCGGGTCTGATTACGACCCGGGACTAAAGGGGGTGATATAAATCCCACGGATCCACCCCTTCTTACCCAACTCCTCCACTTCACACTCCGGCCATCGTCTTCCCCGCCGTCGCCCCTGCCTCCGTCGCGCCTGCCTCCGTCGTCGTCGAAGCTCGCACCCCGCCATCGTCGACCCCGTCGCACCCCGCCGTCCCTGCCCGCGCCCGGCCGGCCCCGCGCCCTCTCCGCCGCCGTAGCTCCCGGCCGCCGTCGTCCGCACGCCGCCCGTCGACCCCGCCCGCGCCTGGCCGTCGTCCCCACGCCCGTCGACGTCTCCGCCGCGCCCGGTCGTCTTCCCCGCCGCTGCTCCCGGCCGCCGTCGCCCCCGCTCCGCCGCCGCCGCTCCCGGCCGCGCCCGTCGACCCCGCTCATCCGCGCCCGGCCGCCGTCTCCCCCGCGCCCGGCCGCCGATGTCGTCCGCGCCCGGCCGCCGTCTCCCTCGCGCCCGCCCGCCCGGCCGTCGACCTCTCAGCCCGCTGTCGCTGCGCCGGTGAGGGAACTGCTGACGTCAGCCCCTGATGGTTGACGTCAGCATTTTTTTTATGTTTTCATTTAATTTATTTATGTGCTGAGAATTGAATTTAGAGATTTTAGAATTGAATTTTGAGATTTTAGATTTGAATTTAGAGAATTTAGAGATTTTAGAGATTTTAGATATGAATTTAGAGATGAAATATGTATTTAGAGATGAAATGTATTTAGAGATGAAATATGTATTTAGAGATTTTAATTTTTTCGCTCGCCTGACAATTAGGTAGTATCGCTCGACACGCTCAATTCTTTCCCGACTCGCTCGACCCCGTCCGACACTTAGGTTTTCTCGCTCGACTCCCGCCCGACACTTAGGTAGTCTCGCTCGACTCCCGCCCAACTCGCTCGATTCCCGCCCGACTAGCTCGACCCCGCCCGACACTTAGGTTTTCTCGCCCGACTCGCTCGACTCCCGCCCGACACTTATGTAGTCTCGCTCGACTCTCGCCCGAAAATCATTTATGTGCTCAGAAAATCATTTATGTATTCAGAAAATTATTTATGTATCCAAAAATTCATTTATGTATCCAGAAATTCATTTATGTGCTCAGAAATTCATTTATGTATTCAGAAATTCATTTATGTGCTCAGAAAATCATTGATGTGCTCAGAAATTCATTTATGTATTCAGAAATTTCTAGTTATGGATCACAATGAGGAGGAGCGGCTGATGGAGAGCCTTATTGCTGGGGGTCCAACCTTCACCGAGGAGGAGCGTAGCCAGGCGGACGCGTTCCACAACATAACCGGGGACATCGACACCCACACCGCGGACATCGACTCCCGCGTCGCGGACATCGACTCCCGCACCGTGGACATCGACAGCCGCGGCGAGGACAATAATGAAGACCTTGTCATAGTTAATGCAGAAGGTTCCGACGAGGTATATATATCATGCATTAACAAGTCCATAAATGCATTAACAACGAGGTATATATATCATTCTGGAACCCCGCGTGAATAACAAATCTGCAACTTGTAGGCTTCAACCTCGACAAGCAAAAAGACTAAGAGAGGCTGTACAAAAGTAATCGTCGATCATGACGTGAAGTTTCATATCACTGAAGTCAACGAGCTTGGCCAGCCATGGGAACCAAAGAAGGTCAGGGACAAGTTTGTGTCACAATGCGGTGCTATTGTGAGGGACAACGTGCCCAGATCATATAGAGAATGGAAGGGAAGGGAAGATAATCCATGGGTGGTTCCAGATTCACTTAAGAATATGTTAAGGGAGGATATCCTAAAACACTTCACACTTCCACCGGGCGTGAACGCAAACCTTGTGAAGCAGTGGACTCTCACGAAGATGGCAACTCAATTGCAGAGTTTCAAGAAGCAGCTGCACAGAGATTATATCAAACAGAAACGAACTCCAAATTTTGATGATTATCCCAAGCTAAAGGATCACTGGCAGTCCTTTGTGGATTACAAGAATAGTGAAGAATTCGCCAACAAGAGCGCACGAGCTCAGATAAGTGCCAGTAAGAAGACGGATTACGCCCATCGTCTTGGTCGCGGTGGTTACGCGGTTGCAGCACCCAAATGGCGGAAGATTGAACAAGACCTCCTCAACAAAGGTATCGTACCAGCGGTCATTGACTGGGAAGAACGATCGAAGAATTGGTATTATGCCCGCGGTGGAAGATTGAACCCTGATGATGGTTCCCTCGTATTCCCACCCACGTTACGGGAGGCAGCACATGAGATAATCAAAAAGAATGAAGACATCAAAGCGGGCAGATTGGTTCCTGACAGAGACATGGATGAGCTCACTTTGGCGCTCGGGAATCCGGAACACCCAGGACGTTGCAGGGGCTACAGGGTAGTCCCGTGGAAGTATGCTTTCAACGGAAGTGCCGACACCTACAGAAGCCGCAAAAGAAGAAGGGAGCGTGAAGAGGGGCGGCGGCGTGAAATGATGGAGCAGAGACTTAAAGATCAAGAAGATCATATGAATGCAGAGATTGAACGACAAGTGGCCACCGCGGTAGCTCAGATCACCCCTGCCGGAGCACTGCCCCAAGCACCGGTGGATCCCGTCACTAGCCCTTCCGCTCGCAAAAGCAGTTGTGCTTCCACAGAGGCCCCCGAAGAACAAAGGGCGGCAAACCAAGAAGAAGTTCAAGTAGAGGACAATGAACGGTACCCTGTGGATGAACTCTGTCAGCGCACCGCATGTGAGCTGCACAAGCCGATCGGCAACATCACAATGAAGGTATATATAAACCTGATTATACGTGCAATTATCTCAACCTTTGATGCATGTCTAAGGTATTTAATAACTTCATCACTTCTCTACATACATATAGGTGGCGTACGGAATGGCTTTAGCACATCTCCCAGGACGTACAAGCCACGGCATGGAGATTCCAGCTGGCTACGCCTCAGTTGGTTTGGAGGAGATTGCTGACCCAAAGTTTAACGACATAGAGCTAGACATCCAAGGAGGTGACGGGGAAAGGACACTCCGTGATGCGCTTCACAGTATCATATTGTGGCCCAAACATTACATCATAATACCTAACATGTCGCCACCGATCCCTCCGAGTGTTGCCGAGCAACAGCCACCATCTCCCGAGCCGTCACCGGGCCGGTCGTCGCCCAATGATTGGAGCTCACCGTCTCCACAACGAGGGAATTCTCCTGCCGCGAGCGATGACGATCGTCAGCAATTACCACCGAAGCATCAATCACCACCAAAGCAGCCTTCACCAAAGCCTGCCAAGAGGCGGTCCCGATCAAAATCTACCGCGTCTATGCCCGTGCCAAATCCGGATCTCCCGAAGAAGAAAGGTAAAAAGCTGCCTGTTAAAAGGAAGCTGCCATATGACATGACAGCATCAGAAAATGAGGCGGAGTGTGATAAGCAACTCAAGACGTGGATTGAAGGGAATAAAGAGGCTGCTAAACAAAACCAGCTCGATGAAATGGAAGCAGAAAAGAATAAAGATCGTCCGCAGAAACTCAAAGCTTTCATAGAGAAGAAGAAAGCAGAAAAGAGACAAGAAATTATAAAACCCCTACTAAGTGATTATGACCGGTCGCTGCACAAGTCCATGAAGAAGAAGAGACAAGGAGGGTCACTAAATAGTTACATCGACCAAGTACCGGGGTCGACGATGCCACAGGATTATAGGAAGAAGAAGAAGGCAACACAAGCGTCGACGTCGACGAAAGAGCCTTCAACGAAGAAGGTAACACAAACGTCGACGTCGGTGAAAGAGCCTTCAATGAAGAAGGCAACACAAACGTCGAGGTCAGCGAAAGAGCCTTCAACGAAGAAGGCAACAGAAGCGTCGACATCGGGAGTACAGACTTACGTCGCCTCCGGCCTCACTGCAACTGAACGAGCTCTTGTAGTTATGGACGCAGAACAACTAGCGGCGGTCATTGCAATGCAAGAAGCAACAGGGATGCCACTAGAATATGTTCTCGGCCACGAATCACCTCCTCGGGACCCAAACTTCGTACCTAGATGGCGCTACGAGCATGAGAAATCTTTTGTCAGGCCTGAGTTGGTGAAGAAACTCCCTACTCAGATGCGCAGATTGCATGACTTCTACATGAAGACGTCTAAGGCGGGCCTGGAGATGATTGGCATGCTTGTTAAACCGGGAGATTTTGCTGGTGAAGGCGAGAAGTTGTCCTGACTGCGATTCAAGGATATTTATGAAATTTACCATCTTGACTCCTTGAATACCGATCTTGTCATGGCCTGGTGCCTGTAAGTGACGGTGCAATACATACCATAATTAACAAATTTATGCATACTCTAATTATTAACTTTGTCTTTCATTTTCTGTAGCCTGGAAATGCATAACATGGGGAAGAATGGTTACCAACGAATAGGTTTCATGGACCCATCTTTAGTTAATCAAGATCAAGTAAAGAAGCAACCAGAAACAACATTCAAAACAATCGTAAGGACCTTGTGTGAATTGCATTACAAGGATTTGATACTTCTACCTTACAACTTCGAGTAAGTGTGATTACCATCTTAATTGCTAAGGGTTCGCATTTCTAATTATCTTAGTTAACATTATTTAGTTCTAATCTTTTGAGCTTCTATGTATATACAGTTTCCACTGGATTCTTCTCATAATTGATGTCAACAGAAGCAACATCCTTGTCTTTGATTCGTTGAGAAGAGATCCGGACAAATATTTGGACCTTCAAGATATGTTTCAAGAGTAATAATTCTATCCATACGTCCCCTTTTATGCAATACTGTGCTTTTACTAATACTATCTAGCTTTAACTTTCATTATTTTCTGCCAGAGCTTGGGAAAAATTCAAGGCTGTCAACCCTGGACAATGGAAATCTAGAATAAACTTCACTACAAATTTTTCGGTACGTAAACCAAATAACAACTTCAGATTGGACAAATTAAAAATGCATAACACTAATTTTTCATAATTATCTTCTTCAATTTAGTGTATGAGACAGGAACCAGAGACACATTTATGTGCATACTATGTGTGTGAGTTCATCCACAATTTCTGCGAGGCAGACCCGTCAGATTATACTGTAAGTATTATTTTAAATCAATTAATAATACTTTTTTTCTAACCGCTTATATATTTAATTCTTGTGTGTAATATATTAAATTATTTGCACATTGCAGAACAATATGATTAGGGACGCAATCATTGAGAAGGACCGACTCTTGGCGATTCAAGAAGGTCTCTGCGGATTCATAATGGACCAGGTCATTAATCCACAAGGCAGAAATCACTATGACGGTCATCGAATTGATAAATATTAATTAGCACCTCCGGTGGAACTTTAGACTAGAATTAGTATGAAACGGTATTTTGATGTATATATATATATACTACTTTCAGAAAATACTATCTGCTATGCTTTCGATGTAATATAATGTGTGTATATATTTATTTATAAGTTTATTCTCTTCATATAGTACGTATAGTAGACACGTATAATTAGTGCAAACATTTATACGTATACGTAAATTACACCCAAATACGTGAGAATATACGCGTATAACATTATTAGAACAATTTGACATGAAACAAAAAAAAATTCACAGCGGGGTCTTTAGTCCCGGGTGGTAAGGGTGGCGCACAGGCGCTGGTGTGCCTCTCCTTTTGTCCCGGGTGGGGCTACCACCCGGGACTAAAGGGGTGGCGCACAGGCGCTGCTGGCCCTCCCCTTTTGTCCCGGGCGGGGCTACCACCCGAGAATAAAGGGCACCCTTTATTCCCGGTTGCTCACCCGGTGACAAAGGGGGAGGCCTTTTGTCTCTCCCTTTTCGTCCCGGGTGGGCTTTAGAGACTTAAAGCCTTTCCCACCTGGGACGGAAGGCTGTTTTTCCACCAATGAAATCATTAAACCTTGCTAACGGATTTGACTATGCGGAATTTTGTCATTTTCATATGAATTTTTATATAACGAGTATGCATCTCAACTTTTGCAACAAAGTACATATATGGATCAATTATAGATGTGCACCGTTTCAATTTTTTTAGAGACTTGTAAGTATGTTGTTTAAAGTGGTTTTCATGTTTTCACTGGAGATATGGTTTTCACGGAATATTTTCCTATATGCAACGGTGTTCATGATACAACTACGGCTCATATCCATATGGGATGCACTTTTGCGCGCATCTTTCCAAGAAGCAGGTAAAGATGCCTGCTGATGCCTAGCTATGTGGCTCGATCATGACTCACACGGGTTACGTACATGCATTGGTGCCATAAGTTTGTGCGTAGTGACACTCTAACAGAAGACAACGCATACACTCACAACACGCCAACACGTACGAGTAACAAAGCGCAAGGGTAGTGTGTCAGTCGAGGACGGAAGTTTGCTGCCGCGCGCGGAGCTCGACGGGCGTCCGCGTCTTGATTTGATCAACCTAACTCTCCCTGGAGGTACGTAGCTGTAAAGCTTGACGATTATATTCCCCCTTATATAAGTACTAGGTATGTGCCCGTGCGTTGCCACGGGCAAAACAAAATATTCTTACTTGCAAAACAAATATGGAATCTCAGCACATTATATGAAGTTGTCATTGGGCATACCATCATGAAACAAACATAAAATGAAATAAAATTAGAATTCATTTGCGACCGCACATGTGATGGACAAAAACATAACATTATCATATCATATTGTGACAAAGATGATTACTCCAACGGTCGAACAATTTGGATGTACAACATGCTAATGACCACATTGCGTGCATGATCTCACGTAGATAGCAAACTTAATTACCAGATCTTCTACTACTTTCATCAGAAATATGTACTTGAAAGACAATAAGCCAAGCTAACATTGGAGATGATAACCTTAGAATTAATAGTTAGCCAAATGGGAATATTGAGCAATTTTCAGATGCTTGATGTAAATAACCATCATTTACCCATAGCAAAAGATGACACTGATGAATCTGCAAGTTCTTATGGTTTTACCAAAAACTTGTGTATACTGCTTAGCTAATCAAAAGAAGAAGAAGGCATGAATTTTACTCTTCCTATGAACCTAGATAGAAACCTCCCCCTTTCATGAGACAAAATCTGTATTTACCTTCAGATCAGAAATGTAGCAAGTGTAATATGCAAATCAGCTGGGATGCTGATCCGAACCATCTAACCAAGCCCACCAGCTCAAATCAGGCAAACATAAAAGGCTATGTATTGCTGCCATCAGCACCACGATGTCTGTCTAGATTAATTATAGTCTATGCCATACAGTATTGGACAGAAGGACCTGTGTATGTATTTATAGTATTATGATATATATATCCTCATATAGATTAAGGACTCTAAAGGCAAAAAAAAATCATACAAAGTTATCCAAGTAAAGGCAAATGATTGAGTGAACCATATGAACTAAAAAAATAATAATTTCTGATTAATTGATACATCATTTAAATTCAGTGTTGATTGGCTGAATTAATTAGTGAAGTAAACATAACAATTTGCAGCCCTCGTGGTAAAAGTTTGAAACTTTCAGTCAATAAAAAAGTGTGCAATTTCAAAAGACAGCTCTACATTTTCAAATAATGCAAGCTTAGAGCTGCAAATAATGTATTTTTGCAAGTCAACCAAAAATTTATGGAACTGAAGTATTACATGCGAGTGCTATTATATCTAAATGTTAGCAAAAATTTCAAGAAAGCAAGAATAAACCTTTTCCTTCATCCAGCTGATAGCATGCCTCTTAAAGAAGTGTGAAAATTTCAATCACAAAAGTGTGCAATTTAAAAGGATAGAAGGACTGCAATATTATCATATTCTTATCCTTCTTGCATACCTCTAATCAATGACTTCCGCTTCCATTAGCATTTACCATTCAAATGGTTGCACAAGTGCAACTATTTTTTTGGTGTCTCCTGCATCAGAGAATTCAGAGAAAATGCAATTGATCAAACTGGTGCAATAACCAATAACCCATATGATATATGGTACTAAGATTATGAAATATTTCTTTTTCTTTTGTAAATGATATATTCATATTTAACAAAGACAAAGCTACATTGCCTTACACAAGAAATAATAATGTGCTCAACACAAATATACACAGCACAGTCCATACTCTGCCAGATAAATTCATATATTGATATACATGTTGCTTATATTTATCAGGACTGTTTTAATTGTAGGGCTTGCTGTACACATGGCATTCAGCAACCATCACTAAGATTTATGATTCTCAAATTACAGTAACCTCAAATTTGCATTTTATTATATGGTTCATATGTGTGTAAGATGACACGAAGAATTAGGCCAAGTCACCAGACACTTAAAATTGGAATCCAGCGATTCCACAAATGCACAAAGCTAGTTTTGCAATATATAACGAACATGCAGATATTGTGCGAGCATATTTGACATGTGCAATTTATTTTCAAACCCAGGGACATATATTGTTCTATCTGACCAAAAATGAAGGTTTAAGACATTAGAAAGCAATCTGGATTATAATAGTATCAATGCTGTTGGCAGAGTATACATTTGGTATAAGCAAAGATAATACATGCAAGTGTGCGGGACTAACCTTTGAAATGTAGTTAGGCAGAGAACCTCCACATAATTTCACTGCCTCCTCATAAGGAAACTCAGAGTCTAAGACCTGCATCAATGGTGAACATTTAAACTCAAGATGACAGGAAGGATGATATGCACATCAACATATTCAGATTCTTTGAATTCATACTTTGGCTCCTTCCGAAATTATCCTTTTGGCTTCTGTTTCCAGTTCATTTTTCTTATCCTGTATTTGATCTTGTGGAATACTCCTTTATACTCAACAAATGGTCTACAAAGAAAAGAGGCACAAATGTTCTCTGATAAACAACTAAAGTGCAACTAATAAAATAAAAATGCTAATAAATGAGATGAAGTGACATGCCAGTTAGTAACGGCTGCTGAGCTGGACCAAATGCTAGTGATACAATGAAGAAAACAAAAGTATTAAAAATAAATAAACCACACACCCATCAGGGAAATGGTAGCATTTATTAGCAACATACACATAAGCTGCTTAGTTGTGCAAGACTGCAAGTACACAATCACATGCCAAGTATGCATATTTTTTGTCAATGTGCATGTCAGATAACTCAATACACAACTGACCAATTCTCAATTAAGATCACAATCCAATTTCCATTCTTGGAGATGTGGAGAAGATGGCTAAATTCCGACACCTCCTTTCTAGTGATGAAAATACCAGTAGCATAACCAAGCCAATAACAATTTTTCCAATTACTGAAACCAGTGAATTAAAACTAAGTACCTAATTAGACCAATTAAGGTGTACTCTAACCATTGAATTAAGATGCTTGAAATTCTAATTCAGCCTCTGTGTAGACTTAATTTTCTCTACCTCACGTATTCTAATTCAAATATACACTGTAACTTAAAAAGTGTGATGTTAGGCACCATGAAAGAATGATTTCAGAATAAGTACCGAAAGGTTGAAACCAGGCACAAGATTGCAAAATACCCTGATAATTAATCAGTTAGGGCCTCTAACCACTAATGGCTGAAACTTGAAAAGCTGCCTTTGATATAATCCGCTCGGACCGACGCTGCAAACGGAAATAACATGACATTCACTAAGCAATGAAATGGTAGTATTAGTATATTAATTTGTGTCACACGGATATAATCTGATTCATTAGAAGATTCATCTAGTGCCAACAAGTCATTAGAGGTACTAATCTGATTTCTACCCATCCGTAGCATTGTACTTTTCATAAGGATTAGCACATAACTACATTCTGGAGATCACAGATGCCATAGTCAATAGTTTAAATTAGATAACAAATGGTTGCTTTTGGATTCTGATTTCTAGAGAAACCTAATGTGCAATGAAACTACTGCAGATAGCTGTCCCTGCATTTAACTTTGTATTTTTTTATCATAGGATTGGCAAGCAGCTCTATTGTGGGTTGTGTTAAATAGACTTCTTAACTACTTTAATCTAATACAATAATAAGGAAACAGGTATAAGCAACATACCTGAATTTTTATACCCTGAATTAGTGTTTCTTTTATTTAAAAACTATTTAAAATAATGTACTCTTACATTTCTAGGTTATGGTGTATATTGTATAGTCAATAGATGTCTTGTTTCCTGCTCTTTTCATTTCTTCTGTTGAACAGTAGGAAAGACTTAAAAAAATTTACCTATCAGATAAAGAAAGCCTTGAAGAATTCTAAGCTAATTCAGTTGTTTGATGTGACTTTTTCCTTGCAGGAAAGGGAACCTGTATCCTTTACTGATAAAGACAAAACCAATCAAGACCCAATTGATACCCAGGAAAAGATAGCTTCGCTCCGTACCACATTTGACATAGTTTGCGACATTTCACGATCTACCAAGAATTCCCTAATCACAAAACAAGAACTTTTCCACAATATTCTTGCCAATAATTTGGAGATAGAAGAGACTGGTAATGATTATCAGTGTAACAACTCCAAATTATAGTTGATATTTCCTGAGTTATGCTGACGTGTGTTACCTTATTTACTCTTAACTTAATAGGGGTCATAGGATTTTTATCATAGGATTGGCAAACAGCTCTGTTGTGGGTTGTGTTAAATAGACTTCTTAACTACTTTAATCTAATACAATAATAAGGAAACAAGTATAAGCAACATACCTAAAGTTTTATAACCTGAGGCGAAGGGATAGGTTAGTCAGACAGAATTAGTGTTTCTTTTATTTACAAACTATTTAAAATAATGTACGCTTAAATTTCTAGGTTATGGTGTATATTGTATAGTCAATAGATGTCTTGCTTCCTGCTCCTTTCCTATTCATATGGATTAGCACATAACTACGTTCTGGAAATCACAAATGCATGGGGAATCGCCAAAGGGACAGCTAGGGAGGGGTGTAGGAAAAATACCTGGGTTAGCAGTTCCGGCGCGAGGCGAGGCTGTGGCGTTCTGGTTCGGCGGCGGGCGACGGCGTCGATCCGAGCGGATGGGAGGCGAGGCGGTGGCGATCCGGTAGGGCGGGCGCGTCGATTTGGTTCGGCGGCGGAGATCCCGGACGATGGCAGCACCCTGGATCGATGAACACGGCGGTGCGGCGGCGTTAGGGGCTTCGTGTCCCCGATGGAGGAGTGGGGCAGGTAGCAGAGATCCCGGACGGCGGCGGCGAGATCGATTCGTAGACAGCGGCGGCGGTCCCGGACGGCAGCAGGCGCGGAGGCGGCGGAGTCACGGACGGCGTGCGCGGAGGCAAGGTCGCGAGGGGAGGCGTGCGCGGAGGCGAGGTTGCGAGGAAGCAGGCGTGGAGGCGGCGGAGTCACGGACGGCGTGCGCGGAGGCGAGGTCGCGAGGGGAGGCGTGCGCGGAGGCGAGGTCGCGAGGATGGGACGCGCGGATGAGTGGGCCCGACGCATGAGGGCGGACGCGCGAGCGGAAGGAAGGAGGCCTTGGGGCGGACGCGCGGGCGGAGTGGGGAAACGACGTACCGGGTTTTTTTTCTCCACTTCATACTTTTTAGGAGTAGAGATATAACTACGTACCTACGGTGCCGGCCCAAAGATTTTGAGGGCCCTTTGGCGAATTCGTCACGATAAGCCCTCTAAAGTCTATTTTTATAAAAAAAATTATACACATCATTTTTGAAGTCGAAAACAAATATATCAATATATTTTAATTTAACATGTTTGATGATTATCGAGCAACAATCAACATATTTGTACTTTTAGATTAATATGATGCAACTTCAGCTGAAGCTACAACCACATGTACAGTGATGAAGATTCGATCGATAGACAATCGAAACATTTGGATAGCAATGTGTAGCCATAACAAACTTCATAATTTCAAACACTGATATCAAATAGACAGGTTTGGACTGACTGATCAGATAGACCGACTAGTCTGTGTACATATACATATTTGAGTTTGGGCCCTCTCGTGACTTGAGACCTCGGCCGTCGCACATGCCCACCCACCCCTAGGGCCGGCACTGCGTACCTACACCTGCACATTAACCGTGAGAAATGGCACAAGAACATTGCTGCTGCTAGCTTTCACTTTCAGCCCGCCCTGTGTTCGTGGTGCGTGCTAGTAGAAAGAGGTACATGCCTTTTTTTCCTTGAAGCAACAGCTCTCCGCACCCAAAAGGAGCAGGATTATTGCAGGAAGGCGGCGGAACGAAGAATCTCTCATCCTCCTATCATTGTTCGCATTATCATCACTAAAGAATAAGCGCACACACCATTCCTTTTTATTTCCTGTCCGTTTCACCTTTAGTTTCGCTGATGGGGAGAAGATATTATGAGCTAGCTAGGGGAGCGCGGCCGGACCCGGACGTGACAGCTACTGCCGCCGCGGCGTCGTCGCGGCGGCCGATAAGGAAGGAATGGCCGGCCGCCGGGGCCTTTTTATTGCGCGCGCTTGACCAGGAGCGCCATCGGATGGAATGGGACGCGCGCGCGCGCTGTGCTGCACTCGGCGCCCCCACAGCTTTGTGCAAAGCAGCGAGGGGCGGCCACAAGGTTCCGGGGAGTTTAAGCAACTCTCCAAATGCTTCAACGTGTACAATCAGTCCGCAAGAATTTCGTCGAGATGTAGTACCAAATTAAAGTGTGCATCGGTTATTAGCGCACACAAGCATTGTTTAGCTCCATGGGAGAGGTGGTGATGGTCTTTCTGTGGCACTGCTGAAAAAGTTACTAACATGGTGTCACTCTAAAAGAGAGAGATATCACCGAAAAGGGAGAGTCGTTTGATAAAATCATAAAGAGAAAGGCACGCAATTTCAAGTTGAAAACGAGGAAAACACACCTCGAACATTTGCTGATCTGTGTGCAATTTGGGCAAATCTGAGGTCGAACCCGGCCGTGGTTATGTGATGGTATATATGCTGGAATCGAACGGTTGCACTAGTCTCGTGTATCTTGTCTTGGATTCTGGATGGTTCAAATTTTACAAAAAAAAAAAGAGTAATAGCTCTTTCTCACAATATAGAATGTCTGATTCATGTCATCTTGTTTTTAAGATAAATGTTGATCCGTGGTCATTTTATATTACTTGGGTTATTCTCTTGGTTTTTTTAATTCTTGTGCCATAATCTTACAAGAAGAAATAGACCAAGCTCCAAGCATAGTAAAGGCTAGAAGAACAATATTGAATCGTTTTCTTCACTACTAGCGAGACATGATTTTGTACCGGTTGAGAATCCCTTTAGTACCGGTTTCCAAACCGGTATTATCCAGTCGGTACTAATATGTACATTAGTACCGGGTGGGGACGAGACTCGGTACTAATGTGTTTTGCCTAATACACCGGTTCCGCCTTTCCTCTCTCCTCTTTTTTTCTTTCCTTTTTCTTTTCTTCTTTTCAGTTCTTCTCTTTTCGTTCTTCTTCTCCAATCTTTCTCACAAAATTCACATCACACATGATTCACACACAGATTCAACAATAAAATTCACAGCACGAGATTCACAAATTACAAGACTCACAACATATCTTAGATCACAAGATTCATAACAAAAACAAGTTCCAAGTCACAATCCCTTCACATCTCTCAAAAATCCATCTCACAAATCTCTCAAGATCACAATCAATTTTACAACATCAAAATCAAGAACATCTGGTATATGTGCTTCCCCATCTCCCCACCCCACCTTGCTCCACCGCTGGAGGCCACCGGTGGCGCCCACGGCCCCCTGCATCAGAGAGAGAAGGTGAGGATGAGAGGGAAGAAAATGAACAGGCCGGCGGGCCGCCTCCCCAGGCCGCCGCCCGCAGCCGTACGCGCTGCCGCCCGCAGCCGCGCGTCTTGGGTGCTGCCGACCTCACCGCGACCAGCGCCCGCGCCGCCGCGTCCTGGGCGCCGCCGGCCGGCCCCGCGCCGCTGCCTCTGGTCGCGCACCGCCGGCCCCACCGCGACCCGCGCCCGCGCTGCCGCGACCTGGGCGCCGCCGGCCCCGCCGCGACCCGCACCGCTGCACCTGGGCGCCACCGGCCGGCCCGCAGGAGCTAGCCCCGCCTGAGTCTGCATGTAGAAAGAGGAGAGGTGAGATGCGGTGGAGAGCAGAAATAATGAAGAGAGATGAGAGGAGAAGGAGAGATGAGAGGTCGAGAGAGCTAGCGCGAATTGATATTTTTATAAGTGTTGGGGAGTGAACAGCGGTCGGTGACATTAGTACCGGTGCTTTTTTTTTTCCCGGTACTAATGTTGCTTGTTTGGGTACCGGACGGTCTGTAGCCTCTGTACTAATGTCCTGGCTTCACATTAGTACCGATTTGTAATACGCACCAGTACTAATCACATTAGTACCGGTGCGTATTACAAACCGGTACTAATGTGGGTCACGCGAGAGCTCAGCGGGGCTTTTTCTTTGCACCATGCATTAGTATCAGATTCTATTTACATTAGTACCGGGTGTCAAAATAACCAGTACTAATATAAAAATTTGTCTGGGACGAAAGCCTCATTCCCTAGTATAGTAGTGCTTGTTTCTGATCTCAACCCCAAGCGAGCCTTTGAACCCTACTCCTCTATCCATGCATCAATATAATCCGACCAAAAAGAGCAATTGCTTTCCCGAAGTTGAGCGGGGTTTAAATACCTCCCTAGGTGTGTGGTGTATGAACCGAGTGGTATGATTTTCAGGCTCAGTTTTCCTTATAAACTGGGTTATTTTCCTTTTTCTTCTAATAAAACTCAATTGCTTTTACCGTCCTTTCAAAAAAAATCCGACCAAAAAGATTCATATACTAGTTGGATATTCTGTATCAGAATCTGAATATTTAATTTCTGATATCATATTTGAATCCAGATACTCAAAGTGGGATATCGGGTATCCTTATGAGATGTATATCTATATACATGATTCGTTTTGGTTCATACCCTCACGTGCCATAATCTTAGTGGAATGATCATCTTGTCCATCAATCATTTTTATAGTTACCGTAGTTTCTATGGGCTTTCATTTAAAAAGTAAAAATTGTTTCTTTCCATAAAATGGTAATAGAAGCATTTTTTTGAGGAGAAGTTTATGTAGAATTGAGCTACGGAGGGGGGGGGGGGGCTCGACCCCCTACCGGTCAGGATCCCATAAATTTGAGAAAGAAGAAGATCGGAAGGGGAGGTTGAAGAAGAATAAGGAGATGAGAGCTCTAGAGTTCAATCCTAACTTCGTCCTTGGTGTGGAACATTTGAAATTTTTCCTTCCTTTGTTGCAGTAACCATGCATGCCCGAAGACCAATGAAAAACTTCAAAAGTTTAAACCTTTCGAAAACTGAAAAATTTACCACTCAAAGTTCAGAAATCGACCACGCAAGCCATTCATGCATGAGAGTAGCTGCAACATTAAGTTACGTTTTGTAGGGTGCCCCAAGGAGAGAGAAATTATGTTTGGGCGCTTCACCCTGGACCAGGGGTGCTAGCGAGCCATTCGGAGCCTCCGGCGCTCCGTTTTGCAGCACGCAATCCGAATATAATACATTTTTAGAACAAGTGGTGGTATGTGGCTGGATGAGCGGATAGAAAAGGGAGAAGGAACATTGGATTGATACTCCATCCGTTTTTAAATATATGACATTTAAAATAAGTAAATTAGTTTGTTTTTGAACTAAATAGCTTGTCATAAACGTCATATATTCAAGAACAGATGTAGTGTTTTTTTTCTTATTCAGCTAGGCACCACGGAAGGGGGCGCTCCATGCTGCATCAAAATGCTAGGAATGCTACCTTGATGACATGTCAACCATGCTAGTTGCTGGAATAGCTACATGGTGCCCCTGCTCTAAAGGCCACTCACTACTTCCACTAACAAAGACCACACTCTTTTATTGTCTCAAGTTTTACAAGGCACAACATTTTGACGTGTGGTGTCAACTCGGTCGTCGACCACGTTTTCTATACATTATAGTAGGAAAACCACCTACGGTATTCACTTGATGAGGTTGGTGATGGCCGTGCAGATGGTGGCGATCTTCACGGAGTAGGAGCTGTGCTGCGCCATCGGCGAGGGGACAGCGCCGGCCTTGGCGAGGGCGTCGTCGCACTGGTGCGCGAGGGACGCCGCCTGCGCCGCCTTCCCCTTCCCGGTGGCGTAGCGGCGGTTGTTGATCTCGTCCTCTGCCTCCGCGAACGCAAACCCCATGGAGTCGTACAGCTTCGCGCACCGCTCCAACGCAGCGCGCGCCGGGCCGGCGCCGGACTTGGCGAGCAGCGCCTTGGCGTCGTAGACGGCGTCGTCGGCGTTGTTGACGCCCGTCAGCGCCGCCACCTTGGCGAGGCCCCAGGTGTCGGCATCGGGGCTCTCGCGGTGGTTGCCCAGTTCCGCCACGCAGAACCCGTAGTCCACGCGCGCGTCGCTGTTGGCCGCCGCTCGGCACGTCGTCACCACCGTCGCACCGGCGCCGGCGGCGAGGCAGCCGAGCGCGACGGCCAGCGCGCAGGCGGCGAGGAGGCGAGCTGTCGGCGGCGTCGGCTTCATTGTCCTCGTCGTCGATCGATCAATTGATCCCTGTTGCGTGCTCTATGCCGTCAGGGGAGCGATAAGCTCGCGGTGCCTTTGCTTTTGCAGGGATGGGACAACCGGACAGGACAGATTTTGAGGTGTGGCTGTGGGGGGAGGTCCGTGTTGCCTTATATAGAGCGGGCGGGGATCGCGCGTCATTTTAGCCCGTTTACAGAATGGCCTGTTGTTTATATCTTTTGATTAAGCCCATCACACTAACAGCCTCTGATTAAGAGCCTATGTGGACCATGCTCACATTACTATTTGTCCGTTTTGGAGCGCTGAGGAAGTGAGGTGATTGTTTCTTCAATCATTCATTCAGTTTCAAAAAGAAATGAATCGTAATATTAAAAAAAATCGAAGCATAATGATGTACTCTCCGCATCTGAAATAAACCAATTTTTGGATTCATTCTAGGTCAACTTACTTAAGTTTGACCAACTTTACATAGAAGAGTGCCAACAACTATGAAGCAAAATAAGTGAATGAAAATATACTTAGTAATAAATATAATTATACTAATTTGGTGCCATAAATATTGATTCTCTTTTCTATAAATATAAAAATAGAGTACTTACTATTAATGGAATATGATAAGATCCATGTTAACTATACTTTCATGCATTCCTAGAAGCTAGAATATTGACATTTTTGAATGTACTATGTTAACAAAAGTTTAGTTTCAACAAATTACATGTAGAATGGTAGATTTATTTTGCAATCAGCTGTGTACAATTTAAATTTGAGACACCTGTGATTGGAATTGACACCACTATGAACCTAAATATATAGATGCTTAAAGCATCTCAGAAGCCTAATACTTCATCCGGTACATATGTACTCCCTCCGTCTCATAAAGAGTGAAATCCTAGTTTTTGAAAAAAAATCCCACAAAGAATGCAATCCTAGAAAATAGATCTAATTACCTTCCTAATTAAGTGGTCAGATCTGAATTGTACGTCAAAACTTACTGCATTTGACAAACAAATAAGGGCATTAGAGTCTTTTCATACCACCACTAATATGTCTTAAAAAAAACTAAAATTACAGTCTTTATGGGACGGAGGGAGTAAGTAGTTTTAGTTTGGTATAAGGTTAAACTTTTTTTTTTAAGTTTGATAAAGTTTATAGGAAAAATGTAGCACCACCAGTATCATATTAGTTTCATTATACCTGTTATAAGATGTCTTAGTGGTGCATTAGCCATTTAGCCAGTATTATGGTGCGATCGAAGTCAAAGAAGTTTTACTTGAGACAAAACCAAAACTTTTTTTTACATTTAGTTTTGCATTTTATTTTCCTACCAAAACCTTTGTGAGATTCTATATCGTTCGATAATTTGCTCCGGTGGATGTGTAAAGTAAAGTACAATAATTGTGGCATGGCAGCCAAAGGCTGTGTATTCCCACTGGCCAAGAAGAATACAAACGGTTGGTTCCGTTTCGTCTAGTATGTGCGACAGCAAATACTGCCGTTGAAGCTAAAATGGCGGCCTATATCGATCGAGATGACATCATGAAACGTTCGGATGAGATGCAACGGAAGAGATTGCCAAGAACCAAACGTTGTTTTGTTTGCACCAAACGTTTCCACGGGCAACAGCTCGATCGTGCAGGACCGCCCATCACCGGCACCGGCAGTCTTCCTGTAGCTGTAGGACCAGCGCCGCCGCGCCGGCGCCGGCAGAGCTGCATGCGGCACATGCTCGCCTCGTGGAAGGTGACAAGTGGCCGGAGAGCGCGCGCCGCGGCCCCACTCCCCAGGGTTCCGTTGCGCGCTCCGCTACGTGCTCTCCTCTGGTTGCACCCGGTCCCCGATCGATGGGAGTATGGGACCCCTCCACCGCGCGCAGAGCAGAGCCGGAGGATACCCTGCGGCAAGCATTTGCGAGCAGCGTCGTCGTGACTTGGCGAGTTGGCCTCTTTGCCGTTTCGTTCTCAAACTCAAAGATGACCTAGCCTCGATAAAAAAAAAAAAAGATGACCTAGCCGTCGATTTTCCGCCGCATGGAGAAGACCAGACTCCCAGAGAAAGAAAAATATCATGCACCAGTTCATACCGTTCATCGATCAGTAAAGCAAAGTAAGGAGATGAACAGGAACACAGTAACCGGACACGATCACACGATACGCTTCTATTCCGTCACAATTACTACCGACAACAAGCTCGGGTAACTGCTATCTCGACCGCGTTACTCCGAGGTAACCAGTGGCATCAGAACACTCGCACGCCGGCGGATCGCGACGTACGCAGCCGCGCCAGCAGTGCATAACCTGGCACACCATATTCACTTGATGAGGTCGGTGATGGCCGTGCAGACCACCGCGATCTTGGCGCACTCCTCGCCCCACCGCGCGACCTGCGGCGGCGGCGGGACGACGCCGGCGCGCTCGAACGCGCCGCGGCACCGGCGCGCCAGGGACGCCGCCTCCTCGGCGCGCGCCTTCCCGGCCGCGTAGTCGCGCCGGTTGATTCCGTCGTAGGCCTCCGCGAACGCGAGCCCCGCCGCGTCGTACAGGGCCCGGCACTGCTCCAGCGCCGCCCTCGCCGCCTGCCGCTTATTGCCCGGCTTGTCGGCGAGCAGGGCCTTGATGTCGTAGACGGCGTCCCCGGCCGTGGCGACGCCCACGTCGGCGGCCACCTTCGCCAGGCCCCACGTGTCCGCGTCGGGGCTGTCGTGGTGGTTGCTCAGCCGCGACACGCAGAAGCCGTAGTCCACGCGACGGTCCCGGGACGCCGCCGCCGCGCACGTCGTCTCCGGGGTGGCGCCGGCCCCGGGGACACCCAGCGCGAGCGCCGCAACGATAATGGCCGTCACGGCGGCGGACACAACGCGGGCCGTCGAAGGCATCGTCGATCTACCACTCCACTAGCTAGCCGGCGGTAGAGCTCGGTGGCTTTGCAGCTTTGCCTTGCGTTCTTGGACGAGTTCAGTGGCAGAGTGGTGCGGACTATGGAGCTCACTCAGCTCGGTTGTTACGAGCTGGGACAAATCTGACGCGGGGTCGTCCAACTGTTTGGTACCAGCAGAATTGTCTAGAACTTCTGTGGGCCCGTCCGTGTTGTTAGTTTGGGCCCGCATCCGTGTGCATCCGGCTCAGGAAGGTTTTTGGTTGGGCCAGAATTATAAGCAGGCGACGATCCATCCAGCAGCCCACCCAGGTGGTGCCGGCGCAGAACCCTCTCTTCCTCGTGCTCACTCTGTTTGCGGACGCTTCGGGGAGACGACTGGCAACTTCAGGTCTGCCTGCAGCGGAAGCGGATGCGATCGAGCTCTCGCCCCCGAATCCGATCCAAGGGAAGAGTCGCGAGCACGGGTGAGTATGCGCCTCTAAGTTCGATCCATCTAGGTCCGCGTCCAAACCTTGCCCTAGATTCATGCCCGCATCATCTTGGTCCAAACGCGGTGCAAGGTGTGCGCCTTTTCGTTTTCCCTTTCCGAAATTTCCTGCGAGAATCGACGGTGTTTGCTGGGGCTGTTCCATTCCGCATCGGTACTCTAGCTTGGGTCTTGTTTGCTGTGTTAAATCCTAGGGAGAGTCCTAATTTGTAATTTCTAGTCGGGCGATGTAAACTGCTGGTGGAACCCTAGTTAGAAATGCAGCCTATGTTGCAGTCTAGTTGTCATAATCTTTTCCTTTGTTTCTTTGCAATATGGGTTCTTGATTAGACTCCATTTCCATGTGGCTTTCTTGCGGTTGTTTTCTCAAATCGGGTCCAAGCATATGGTGGTTCATACTGTGTCCGGGCTTATGTAGTTGAGTCATAACTTGACGTCGGCCTTGACTACTGCTCTGTTTGCAGGTTCAAGTTCTACTAATTCACTTGGTGGCCACAAACAAGGTACTTATTTCTCACCTTGAGGTTCACTAATGTGATTTGTATGTTCTACGATCAGCCAATTCCAGTGCATACATGGTTCTTGTAGATGCACCTGCTCTTAACATATTCTTCATGGTTGCGAAATTTGTAATGCTGCATTAATGTGTTATCTTTATCGTCCTGGAGATTGGCAATGTTTGTTGTTTTGTGCTGTAAGAGGTGCTGTGAATATGCTCTCTTACCAGTTTGGTTACCTGCAGTAATGCGAGGTCGATTGGTTAAGACATTTGTTGTAACTGTGTGATTAAGTTGGGTGATGTTTAATGCAATGTTTGGAGTTCTCACGATGCTTTTCTTGGCTCTCTTGAGAAGACATCGAACTCAAAATGTGGTTTTTTGTCGCCATCCTCAGATGCAATTCTCTTCACTATTTTTCTTTTAACTTCTGTTGCTTAGTAGCTGCATCCTGCAATTGCAGTAATGAATTCTAGATGCAAGCTGTTACTGATCTATCCCACTTTTGTAATCACATATACATAGCTGTCAGAATGGTTTACTTGGTATGAGTAAATATGGGAATCATTGCAGCATCGTGTTTGTAGAATGCACATTCCACATCAGAATTCAATATTTCTTTCACGGTTATCTCATAGCAAACCTATCTGACACTAGTTGGTGTTGAATTAAATGTTTTTGTTTCATGAAACCAGTGTATTTGGAAACTTAAACATGATTGGTTCCAGTTTACATGGTGGTAGCTGGTCTATGCAGATACAGAACTTGAACCCAATATTCTACTTCCCTTTACTTAACTATGCAAAGTATGGCTGCAAACAGGGCCACAGGGGTGCTCTTGAACAAATCCAGAATATTCCATCCATCCAGGATACTCAACAGCTAAGGCTCAAAATTATTCAGTACCCTAAGAAAACTTAAGTTCCATTATTGTGGTTAAAACTAATACATACTTGTTCAATGATACTGTTTATTTATACATCCTACGTATTTACGGTGATGTGGATACACAAGGATATGTGTTTTTTTCCTTCTGTTCTGATGGGAAGCAGTTCTTTATAAGTTGCGCGGTAGCATACTCTATAAAACCATATATTTGTGCAGGTTTGGGTCAGCTCTAGAAGTCTAGATCAACGTGAATGTTGTTGATGATGTCTGCTCTATTAGATTTTTTAGCTCACTGTTTTTTTAAGCTTATTTGTTCTATCTGATTGTTATTTTTTGAGTGGATATTCTTACTGATTGCATTTGTACTAGTAAGAGGGTGACATAAGGCACTAATTAGCATTTATTTAGTGATAATGATCCATGCATCACTTCGGATTCATAAATTGACTACAAGAAATACGCTTTGATGTTTGTACAATTTATTAGTATTGTTTCCACAATAGAAGTGGGTGACAATGAATGGAGTTCATTGTTATGTACTACATTGGATGGCTATTCAGTTATACTCATGTCATGTCAGCATTTGTATTTATTAAGAATTTAATTTAGCAATGCTATTATCTTCCTTTCTTTCATTGATTGTTATTGAAAGCAAGTGGAATTCTCAAGGAATATTTTTCTGTTATAGATGTCATTGCATATTGGGCGGCTTTCCCGTGATGTGCGGCACAGTTATCTGGAACAACTTTTCCAGAGGTTTGGCCGTTGCACTATCAACCTGAAAGATGGATACGGGTTTGCAGTTTATGATTCTGATGGTGATGCAACTCAAGCCCTTCGGGCCCTGCATGGGAAATATGTTTGTGGGGAACGCATCACTGTTAATTGGTCAAAACAGCAGCCCAGACGTTCTCAGGGTTTCAGGAGTTCAAGATTTGTTGAATCATTTCGTGGAAGGAACGTCAGAGATGCTCGAGACAGTATTAGATTTAGGGATTCTGTAGTTCGGAAGAGTCATCCAGCAAATCATGATCAGGGCCATGATCCTAATGCTGTGCCAGAAAAGGATTCTCATAAATTCACTGAGGTTGTTGATGATGCTGGAGAAAACATTTGTGATGATCTAGCAGACGTGAAGAGGGATCAAGGTGGTACAATTGAGGAAGATCCAGGGGAAGTGAAGACAGAAAAAGGTGGTACAATTGATGAAGATCCAGGGGTGGTGAAGGCGGTCAAAGGTGGTACAATTGATGAAGATCCAGGGGAGGTGAAGACCGGCGAAGGTGGAACAATTAATGCAAATGCAATTGAACATGATAGATGGCCTGAGACTGGAAAAGGTACCCCTGGTGGAGACAGTGATGATTTTGACCGCTATGAGCCTTATCATGGATATGATAGGCAAGAAGAAACAGAAAATGTGAAAGCAAGCTCTTATGATTCTCGTGAACACAGACATCCTTCAGAGAAGTGGAGGGAGCACTCAGATAACCGTGTTGCTGGCCATATTGTGCGTAACTGCCCTCGGGGAATAGATGATAACTTCAAAGCAAGGAGCGATGGGTTGAACTTCAGGGAAAAATGGCAGCTGAGGCAGACAAGATTTGGGTCTCCCTCAAGGAGGCGACCAGAAGTTCATGTTCATCCATTGGATCAAACAAATCATAGAGTTCAAGATGGTAGGAAACCATTTTCTGAGAGGAATGTAAGACCGCCTAGGTTGAGTAATGTGGTCAGAGACAGCAGAAGACATGCCCACTGCAGTGAAAACGTGCCACAAACTAATGAGGAAGCACACAAGAGAAGCAGATCTGAAAGGTCACGTGGATCATCCCCCAATTCCGAACCTTCAAGTCACTCCCACCATGATAATGTTAAGGGATCTCATTCCAACAGGACTTCCTCAGATTCAAGATCTAGATCTCCCCGATCCCGGTCTCGATTTAGAGCGCATTCTCCATCTTATTCTGCTCAGTCTAGTTCAAAATCAACTCAGCATGAAGGATCAAGATCAAATATCAACCATCCTCTTCCATTTTCATTATCTGCTTCACCACAGCACAAGTCATCACCTGATGTAGAAAACAACAATCTAGAGGGTCTGATAAATTATCGCTTGGAGGACAATTTGGAGTTCAGGACAAGATTCAAACTGAAAGACATTGATGATAACAAGCAAGAAGGAAAGGAATCTGTATCGAACAGCAAGGTCCTGAATGGGGAAGTGGTTGTTCCTGATAAGGATGCTAATACTGTTGATTACACAGGTGTTAACTTTGATAAGAACTTGGTTGATGACAATGCTGCCAATCGAGTGCAAAGCCAGAATGTCAACTTTGAGAACTCTTCATCAGTTAAGTCAAAGCAGGACGTTCTGGCCAGAAATGGGAGAAGCAAGTCCTTGAAGCTAACAACTAATGAAGTGATCGCAGTTCTGAAGCAATATGGGATGGAGCCACAAGAGAATTCATCAGATCAACCTGTGGAGAAGTACTTTGGTGCTGCACGCCTGTGGCCTTGGGAAATCATTTGCCATCGCAGGCGTAAGAAAGGTCCAATGTCTACAGAGAATTATGCTAAGCGAGTTGAGCAGAACAAAGAATTTGGTATTGTGGATCAGTATGTCAGAAGCAGCAGTGGTTGGTGGGAGTGCCCTTAGCAGGTTGGTGGAAGAAGCAGCAGTGTCAGAAGGTGTCTAGTTTTTTCCAAGGCTTTACATGTATATGCTCTTAGCACTCCAGAGGGCATTTTGAGGATGACAAGGTTTGTGTGCTCTTGAGGTTTTATTCTGGCTGGTGTTAGGGCATGTTGGGATGTGAAGATTAGACCCAATCCCTTCAGACTGGGAGGGAAAATGAACTAATGTCCCTGCCGACCTGAGGGCATTGAGTGTAAAACCTACCTATTCAGGCAAAAGCTTGTTACTTTTATTCCCAGTATTAGTTTTTCTGTAGCCAACATGAATAGAGCCATTAACACAAGAACCAAAAGGTAATAGGTCTTTCCATTGCTACGATTCTTAATTTCTTATGGGTAAAAGTTTATGCCTGTAGACTTTTGTTGGAAAATGGTGATGGTAATGCACTGTGTTTGTTAGTGTTATACAATCATCGTGCCACATGTTGATGTTGTTATCATTTGTCCATCTCATGTGTCTTTTGAGTTGCAATGCTTGAAGGTTTGATCCCACTAGGTTCATTTTGGTGGTCAACAGACATCAAGGAACAGTTCATGCTTAGCAAATCCACGATGAAGTTGAAAGAGTTATCTTTCGCGCCATCAAGGTCTGGATATGTAAGGATATTATTCCACCAGAAGTAATGTTTGTAAGCAGCTACCTTTATCTTTTTTTCAAAAAGATTAAGCTACCTTTATGGCTTTTTTCAAAAGATTAAGTAGCTACATTTATGTATGACATTAGCGCAGCATATTCATATTTGTCATCAAGAGCACATTGGTGAGAGATAAATATTGGTCCTTCTTGAGGCCTTCTGGTTCGTGCATCTTCTCTGCTTGTGATTGTTAGCTGGGATTGAGGACTTAGTGAGTGATCATTGTTTGGTACATCTCCCCCATCTATGGTATTCTTCTCTGTATAATCGGCAACCTGTGGTCTATCTTGTTGCTGCATTACTACAGTGGGTGATGCATTTCGTCGATCTGCTGGGTTTTCTTCCCCACAACACAAACTTTTTTTGGGTAGGGTGAATTATTGCACATCTGCTTTCAACAGTCATTATCTTCGCTTTCTTTTGGAAGGTGGGTAGGTCAATAAAGCACTGTTACTAGGTAAGCAGAGAAGTTTGCATCATCTTTGTTGGTTGGATTGCTCTCCTTTATGCCTTGATGGTTCTCCGTCATCTAATCTTTTGTCTGTTCTGACCTCTTTCTGTTATTAAACCTTTGTGTTACTGCGAGCATTATGCCAAAAAATATAAAAAAATCACCTGACCCTGCTCTGTTTCTTCTTCATCTTGTGACGCTGCTTTTTTGTTCCATTGTGACTGGTGACGGCTACCAAGCTCGCCGTGTGCTGTTCGGTCACGACAGCGCAGGCGAAAAACGCACAATGATCTGTGATCTTGCATTGCATCTGAGGAAGAAACCGAGCCCCTCACGCTCGCGCATCATCAATGGCAAGTGACATCAGGTTTGGTAGATGTTGCATCGGTGTTCCTTGCTTCAGGTTGACAGTTCGGCCTGGGGCGTAGAAGGTTTCGATTCCTTATTGCCAGCTCTCGTCGCCTCACTCCCCATCCCTGTCGTTCGTCTTCCATAACCATCCACCTCAAACTCGGTTCGTGTTAGATGCATTCTTTCGTGCATGCTGCGTTGTGTTAGCCGTGCTTTTTGCACGTTTGACAGCCACTCACAACAGTGCAGGTTTAACAGCCAGAAGCACCCCCAAATCAATGTCCGGCAATCCAACAAGGAGTAAAGATCTCTGCCAGATCTGGAAATGTTTGGCGCATGGGTTTTATTAAGGTCGTGATAATGGAAACTCTTTTCCAGCTGCGCAAGAACTAAACTTCGATAATTCTTCTCTTGTTTTTTTTTTTAAATGAAAAATGTTCCGACCTCTGCGAGCTAAGTTTTTACAACATTCTATGCACTCTGATCACAACTAAAAGGTATTCCCTCCATTTCGTATTACTTGTCGTTTAATTTCTAGATATGTTTTCTTTTATTATACACTTAGATATATATTTATGTCTAGATACATTTTATTTAGAAAAATCAAAACGACAAATAATATGAAACGGAAGAAGTAAAAGAGTACGTAAAGGATACGAAGGAATCAAGTAAATTCTATCATTGATTCTCCATTCATTCATTTTCGACAAATATATACATTCTTCTCTTCTGATCGGAGTAATTGGTAGTATACTAGTATTACGTCGAAGATGACGTGATTAATCCTGGACACGAGAGGACGGACGGGGGGAGTTGGAGACGTGAGGCGCATTGCTCTTGCGTCCAATGTTTTGATGGCAGATCGGCAGGGGGTGGTGGCAAAGTTGACCAAGGGTGCCGGGGCATTAAGGCGCGCGGGGTTTTTCAGATGGGAAATAAAAAGAAGCCGTGTTGGTTCGTGGAGCGTGACGGCGGGGGAGTTTTAATGGGCGTATTCACTGCGTCGCGTCATCGCGATGCCTTCTTCTTCTTCGTGTCACTAGCGTTTTCCTCCCCATTATTGTTTCTTTAATCTGACGGGAAAACTCAATCGCAAGCGATTGGAATTGCAAGGATTCAGACGACAGCAGCAGCTCTCTGAAATGCCAACTCAACGGCACAGCTGCTGTTGTTGGCCTTTTTCATGCTTCTGCTCGACGTGGATGCGTCACGAGTTGATTTGATTTGATTTGGAGTTACTAGTGGAGGTTATCGCATCAATCGCCATGGAAAAGCTCTCTTTTTTTCCTTAGGTTTCTATGCTCTCTCCGCGAAAAAAACAAAAATGAAGCAAACAAGAAGATTAATTTGGTCCTGCATCTGAGCAGGAACGATCTCATGTTCCATTTCTTTTCCAGTGTATCCGTGATATACGGTATACCACGGTTACCACCTCACCGTCGCCGCCGCCGCCGCCGGCGGCGGTGACACCGTGGCAGGGATGATATATCATGGTTACACTGGACCAGTTCTTTTTCTTTCGACGACTTAATCATTGGAGCGCTACTACTGATGATATGCTAATACTAATGGGGAAAACTTGTTTCCTGATGCGGCCGGCTCTGCGAATGATCACGCCCTCCTGTTCCTCCTGCCGCCGCCGGTGCAGCTGCGGCCGTGGTTGCCGCCCTCCCGTCCGCCGCCGCCGCCGCCGTTGGCGTTGCCGCGGGCGGCGTGGCGCAGGAAGTCGAGGAGCACGGGGCTGCGGCACCGCGGGCAGCGGGGGTCGGCCTCGGAGAGCATGACGTACATGAGGCAGCGCGGGCATGCCGCCAGCACCATGGACGTCGCGTCCGGGCTGTCCGACCACTGCAGCCCGTGGTGGCCCAGGTGCGGCGGCGGCGGCGGCGGCTCCCGCTCGCCCTCCGACGACAGGCACGAGCTCGGCGACGATGACGACCACTCCCCGTCCGACGACGACGCCGGCGACGCCGCCGCCGGGGGAGACAGGTGCAGCTTCAGGTCCAGGCCGCCGCTCCGGCTCATCTCTCGCTCTGTGCTGCCTAACTGCTTATTCACGAAGCACACGAGCAAGAAGGTTAACCACTAATAATTGACACTGTTGCTAATGAAAGTGGTAAGAGAGGCGGCGTAGAGCTTACTGCCTTCCGATGCTATGCAGACTGCAGCTGCAGGTGTGCTCTGCTCTGAGCACTGAGCTCTAAGGAAGCTTCCTTCCTTGCTTCCTGTGAGGATCGGAGTTGCCTCCTGGTGCTTGAGTGGTGGGGAGGAAGAAGAGAGATGGCAGCAAGTATTTATAGTGGGGGAACGGGAGCTCAAGCCATGGAGGTCAATTGGTTTTCTTAAATGCCGCACTGTTGAGGAGGGTGAGTACTCCTGCTACAACTTGCACCTTGTTTAATCCACCACCCTAAACACACTCAACTCGTCACTTCATTGCTCACATTCATGTTTCTGTTTTATGGGACGGAGAGGAGGCAGGCGGTGGCGGGCAGCCTGGCAGTGGCAGAGCCGCCGCCGCAGAGGCGGGGCGAGGTGAAGCGAAGCAATGAGCCAATGACCCCTCCAGCTCGAGGTTTCGTTCGTGCGGGCGGTCATGGTGGATTGGTGGCGGAAAACGACGTGAGGGAAGGAAGGAGGGTGACGGTCGTGAGGGAGACAGAGGTAGGTTGGTCGCCCAAGGCCGTGAGTTGTTGCCGTACGTCGTGGCGGAGAACCAAACATGCATCTCTCAGGCGAAGTCAGGTGTGCCTCAGACGCAGCGACGGGGACGGATCCTTGATCGCTGCTCGCTGGAGATGATCAGGACATCGTCGTCAGGCTCTGTATCCGCGCAATCGCCTCTAGTTTTCAATTATTGGTGGTTTTTCCAATTTTCGTTGGATCGTCGTCATGCTCATTCAATCCAGTGGTTGCTTGCTGCATGCCATTATTCGACTGGTAAAATAAATAGTACTCAACTGGTAGAATGAATAGTATTTTGTGAGAAGGAATAAGTCCAGCCAAGCACTGCTCAGCTGAGCAGCCGAACAGACTCTCAATCGGCCTCCGGCGATCAATACTTTTGATTGCTTCAAAGCGCGCGGCTTCGATCGCTTCCACAACTTGAATGAGGCCATCAATGGGATTTATGGGCTACAGTGTTCTCCAAAGCATCAGAGTTAAATGTACTTGAATGATCGACGGAGCTACTGTTAATTGGGATGGGATGGCCTACTGGCAGCAGCTGTAGCAAACACAGTATCTCTCCAATTCAATACTCACTCGCTCCTCTCCACTAATTATGCGGTGCAGTTTTTGTAAATGGCGCGACACGGAGCCTGCGTTCCCGTGCACCGCAAACTATGGTAGTGTTTAGAAGTTAAAATTGGGATGCAAAATTGGGAGATTTTGCACGGATTTTGGGTTGAAAAGCACTGTTCCGAACTGAAAAGCACTGTAGCACTTTTCGTTTGTTTGTGGTAAATATTGTCCTACCATGGCCTAACTAGGCTCAAAAGATTCGTCTCGCAAAGTACATCCAAACTGTGTAATTAGTTTTTGATTTCATCTACATTTAGTACTCCATGCATGTACCGACATTTTTGATGTGATGGAGAATCTTCTTTTTCATAGTGTATTTTGAGGGAAGTTGAGCTCCTAACCAGAGCCTATGGCACGACCTGATACTATTGCTAGTACATGGCATCCCGGTTCTGCTCCAAACAGTGGTTCTAGATTTATTTTTTTTCGAATTGCAACGAAGGTACTCACAACTAGGGGTGAATATCGAGTAAGCTCGGTTCAGGTTCGGCTCGTTTTGCCCCGACTTGTTAAAACTCGTTAAGGTAACAAGTTAAAATCCTATCTTGGCTCGGCTCGTTTGATAGCTCGAATCAGCTCATTAGCTCGTGAATCAGGTCATAAAAATTTTGACTAGTGAGCACATATTGAGATATACGATACATATATTAATATCTATTTCATATACTGTCAACAACAAAAATATAAGAAACAAATCACATATAATTTATCTGAACATTAAATAAAGCATCAAAATTTGATGCATGAAGTTCAAGTCCTTCCATACTTAAGAGTTATGCTAGCAAGGTCGACTCGTTTTGGTTTGTGAGAAGTCCGCGAGCCGGCTCGAGCTGGCTCGTTATACAACCGAGTTGGAATTTTAGCTCAGCTCGTTTTAAAATCCTAACGAGTTTGAGTCGAGCTAAGCCACTAACAAACGAGTTTGAACGAGTCTACGAGCCACGAGTTTTTCGTACATCCCTACTCACAACACACACACTCACCTTTCTTGTGACGTGCAGACATTAAAAACCCCTTGTAGCATCACTTCTTTGCTTAAAACCTCTGTCATATCTCCCTCCCTTTTCCCAGCTTGCAATGGCCAAATGGCGATGCTTATCAATGCTTCGCACCAGCTATTGAATTCCACGGTTGGCTTGTTACATCTTCTTGCAGGAGGAGCAGAGATTTTGCGCATGTGTGCTCGCCTCATTAGCCTAAATCTCACCAAAATTCTTAACTAGAGGACCGTGTGCAAAAAATTTCACTCAATTTCCTAAAATTTCAGCCAACTAAACAGAGCGAACAAGGGAGATCGATGGGCTGGGGTTTGATTCACAGGGCTTCCGTTGTCCCAAATAAATTCCCCCACTTGTCAGGACTTCGTATGTAGTATCAACGGGATTTCTCCCGTGTCTCCTCCAAATCAAGATTGTTTCTTCACGATTAACACCCTAAAAGTTCCTGCTAAAGAAGACTACAAATGATTCCTGCTAAAGAAGTCATAAACCATGGTAGAATCCGTTTGTAAAACTCCGCTAAAGATCAAATGGTTCCGACTCACTTGCACGGAACTTCACTTATGAATAAAGAGGTCACAAAACCTTGTTCAAACAGAGTTTTATGACTATTGTTTGAGTTTCTATTAAAAAAACAAGAAGTTTTGGGATCCCTTTAAAATAGTCACTGCACAAACGGACGCCTATGCAATCAGCCTCGGGATCGAGTAAGCTGCACATAATTTGCCACCATTAGCCATGATTTTAGGGTGTTAGGGGTCAAGGCAGGCTAAACCCCCGCGTCGTCGTCTTTGGCTACCTTCCTACTATTATTGGCCGCTTCTTGGATGCCACACTGCAGATGCAATCTGCCGATCGCTCATCTTGCTTTCGTAGTGCCGTCTCAGTACCTCAGGCTGACCGTAGCAGTAGCCTCTAAATTTGAGCCTTCAAAAGAGTATTTGGAGGGTCCTTCAAACAATTTGAGCCTCTAAATTATTTTTTACTACAGCAGTAGCCCCTATTTCTCCCTCCATCCCTTCGATCCCATCTGATCTCCCCTGTTTTCCCCGTCACACAGGCACAGTCACTTCGCTCCCTGCCGGCGCCGCCGCCGCCCATGCCACGCGGCCTGTCGGGGGACGGCTGCCCCGGTGGCCCTCCCCAACTGCTCCTGTCCTGGCGCCGCACCAAAGAGCTCTGCAGCGCGGAGGAGAGGAGAAGACAGCAGACCCAAGAGACGAGGAGGAGGCGGAGATGGTGGCGATGAGCAGCGTGGACGAGGACGTGGAGCGGCGGATGGACGAGCGGCCCATGCACCAGGGAGATCCGGACCTTGCCGTCATGGAGGCTGTCGCGGCTCTCGCTCGACAGGCGCGCGAGATCCGGACCTCGCCCATCCCTCGGCGGCGCGCCGCCGTCCCCGTCCGCCGGGGACGAGCGCCGGTCGCCCAGTGTCGTCGCCCGCCGCCTTCCTTCGCGTTCTTCGAGCCCCCGGCCCGGCCGCCGCCGCCGTCGTCTCGGTCTCCACCGCGATGGAGACCCTACCGGCCCAGAGCCTCCGGGGCACCGCTGCCGTCGAGCATCGGAGCGAGGCGACACACAGCAGCACGGCCGCCGCCACCGCCTAGCGTCGTCGCCCGCCGGAGAAGGTCGCTGCCCCCCGCGCAGGGAGATCCCCCGGGGAGGCCCTGCTACGCTGCGTCGGCCCGATTCCGCTGCCACCTCGCCGGAATTCGGAGCGCCTTCCAGGAGGCGGAGGCGGATCCGCGCGCCGGCGGAAGTGAGGAATGCAGGAGCCTCTGTTGCAGCGGAGTGGGAGGCAGGCGCGGCGGAGGAGCAGGGAGGCAGGAGCGGATTCCGTCGCCGTCGTCGTCTCCCTCGATTCCTCCGCCTCGTTTCTGCTTCGTCCTCTTTCGATTCACCTCGAGGAGTCGCCGCGAGGAGGTCCTGTGTGTGCAGCGATCTTGTCGGAGAGGGAGGCAGCCGGGCACGCAGGGCGGAGCAGGGAGGCAGGCGCGGAGGAGCGGCCAGCGGGCGAAGCAGGGAGGCCACCTGCGTCGAGGAGGTGGTGGGCCCCCCTTTCGTCGTGGAGCGGCAAAGCGGTAGCGGTAGACCCCAGTCCCTGGACATTTGGGGAACATGGTCAGGTCCTTGATGATACAGGATGTTTTGCCGGCTACTGCTGCAGGCTTTACAGGAAGCAATGGCCTCTATTTTTAAGGGCCCAGGAGCTTTTACAGACCCTTGTTGCGGTCAGCCTCACCCATTTGGTTGGGACGGGACAAGACAATGTAATTTTAGTTAGCTCGAACACTAAGGCTTTGAAGCATACATATTTTTTGCGTTCCAAATTGTAGGTTATTTTAACTTTTCTGTGTGCATATGCTTTGCTATGCACTTCGATATAATAAGTGTGTAGATGCATAGTAAAATCTATGCACATATAAACTTTAAATGGCTTGTATATCTTGCTCCAATAACTTACTTGTGTATTGTTAATGTAGCGAACATGGCCACCATAGTCATTTGTTCAAGTATGATTTTGGTGATTCATGTGCAACACAATCATAAGACTAACAATATCGTCTAGCATGTCTTTGTAGATACCATAGGTTCCACGGCTGTTACCACGAATCAAAGCTAAGATAGCACCAGTTAATCATAACAAAATTCCAGGGTGGTAAGTTGGCTCTAAGTGGAGGCAAGTTCAAAGGAAAGAAAAGAGAAGAAAAAGAGACTGTCAGACGAACCGACGGTGCCTAGTAGCAGCAGCGGTGCGAGTGTCGGATGATTTGCTCTACTGCGGAAGGACACAAGTCAAAAGGGACCATCGGATGAACCAATGGCCCATTATCTAGTTGCACCGGAGTAATTGCCCACACGCTAGAAGACTGAGTTGGTAGCGTCGAATGAACCGACGTAGGCATCGGAGTAATTATATGTTTAGCGTTGGTGCAAGCATATTTACAACTCAACCTACCAGCGTTCAACACCAGATCAGCCGACGCCCAGCGGTGCAAGCATCGGAGTATGCATTGGTCGAAGAATAATTCTATCAGAAACATCCAGAGAGGTTTTGACCATGGAGGTATCAGTACCTTGAACCGACGCGTCGTCGGTGTAAGCGTCGAAGCAACTTTACGCAAGACTACTCCAGTGCTGTGATGATCCGAGCCCCCCCCCCTTTCCCTGGGGAGGAGACTATCGGTTGATCCGATGGTGTAACTTTTCAAAAGACTTTTCCAACAGCTAGGTCGGGTTCCCTAGCTTATACATACCTCCTTCCCGGGCCATTTGAGGTTGCTAGATGGTGTGCAAGTGTGGAGGAGTGCAAGACACATTGAAAATCATATTCAAGCCATCATAGTGCTTAAGTGCTCATCCAAATGTTTTGCACATGCTTAGAGTGTGTTTAGTTTAAGCATAGACTTAGAGCTGAGTTATATGCAAGGTGTGTCAACCTTGTGAGGTGATTCTCGAGTGGATCTAGGTGTACAAGGTGTGCAAGAGCCTTGGGGCCTAAGTGGATCTCCGGCAAGTTTTCGACCCTCCGGCTTGGTGTGGTGCGGCATGGACGCTTGCATGCGGGGGACGTGGAGACCCCTCCCTTGGTGGAGAAGCTCCTTAGTAGAGACGGCATCAAGGTGACCAAGAGGCTTGGCGAGTGTCTTTATGGCTGAGCCTAAGTGGTAAGTCAAGTTGCACCTTGGGAGAGACTTAGTGACCGGGAAGCAATACTCTTGTGTGGAGTGCTTCAACAACGTGAACTAGTGGTAGCTTAGTCCATACCGATACCACAGATAAATCGCTTGTCAAGAGTTTGCTTCCTCTCATTCCTCTTTACATTTTCGCATTTCATTCTTGCAATCCTTATTTGCCTTTCATAAAGTGGTATCTTGATAGAATTGGTTATGTGTTGCAAAACTCTTTGAGATGGGAGTTCCACACTAGAACAACTTAGTTGCATATCTAGATAGCATGTTCTAGTTTATGTTTTGAGCCAATAGTGATAATCCTGAGCTTTATATTTTATGTTTGTCTAATTCACCCCTCTTTCTCTTCGACTACGAGTATCCGATTCGTTAGGGCACAAATGGAGATTGCGCGCACACTAGGTTTATTTCTAGTCTTGCTTCACATTAAGATTGTGGACTCGACCGCTCGCCGATTCATATTGGTGTGCAGATAGTGCATTAATCTTAAGGCCTTGTTTGGAAACTCGTGGGTCCGCGTGGATCAGGCCGAAAACCCCTCCACCCGTGAAATGTAGCCCACGCCGGGGAGAGCTTTCCGGTCTGGACTAAAGATGCATTTGGCATGCATTTGGCAAGCCGTGTTTCAGCGTGGACAGAGGCCCAAACCCCTTCCATCCACGGGGTTAAAAAAATCACCTCCCGAGGCATGGAAGACGGCGCCCGCCTCTCGCGTCGCGCTCGTGTGCGGCCGCCGTGACCTCTGCGCCGCCCTTTTCCCCTCCTGCGTCGGGCATCACTTCGTCACCTTCGTCTGTTCTACAGGCTCCGATGAGCTTCTCCCACCTCCGGTCCATCTATCTTATCTCCTCTCATTCAAATCGCATCATCTGTCGCTAGTAGGATGGGTGGATTGGCGCAAGGGGATTGGGTGCTGGCAGTGGATTCACCTAATCCACGTGTGGTTAGGATCACACGTGAGTTTATTCCACTAAGTGCCAAACGAAGCCTAAGATGGTGGACTCACCCAATGTGCAGACACCGCAATTAAACCTTCCAGAGGTTAAGTCCATACAATTTGAATGCGGCTAGTACGACTAATGCGTATAAAGTAATCTGACGGACCTAATGTCAACTCCTACGCTAAATACTCATTCAATTCCGTTTACTTCCTCGGCTAGAGTTGCGTGTGAAGTGAAATCCATAACACAAAGCTTAATTTAAACTTGAGCGCACGATCTCGGTTTGCTTACCGCCCAACGAAGCTAAATGTGTGCTGCCGGTGCGCCGTGCGTGCGTGCGTGCTTGCTTGGTGGTGCACAACATGCAAAAGCACTCGTGCGCACGCACGAGCGCATCGTCTGGCTGGCTGTGCCGCGCATCCCGCTGAACGGATATGATTATGGTGGACCCAGCTGAGAATCAGCAAATCCCCCTTGACGTTGACGTGGGCTGTTAGTGCTGCTGATATGCGTGAGATACTGGTACTATTGGATCAAAAGCGTGATACAGCTCCTTGACCCCGAAGAGCGGTGTGTGCGTGCCAACAGTAGCATGGGTTAGAACACAATTAACGATGTTCCTGTCCACAATTGGGTCGTCTTTATTTGCCACAAAATGGACCAGAAGAGCTGTTCAGATCCATGAAATGCGCCATGACCTATGTATCAGCTGAGTCCAACCACCATAAGTCCATAACTCACTCTTCTAACATTGAAGGCTGTGGACGCCCCTTTGCTAAGCAGCTTGCTACTTTTTTGGCCGTCGCAGTATTAGACTATCCACAGCAATGAGGCGCATCTGCATCTTCAAACATGACCTTTGAGCATATGAGAGAGAGTAAATATGTCTCGCAAAACAACCAGCCTTCCAGCAGCGCCGTGCTTCCCTTCACGCATCTGCGTGCTGGCAGTTGCCTCCCGCCACCCGGAGCCGCCGCCGGCCCATTCCACCGCCGGTCCCGTCCACCTCGTCTCGCGCCAAGCTCAGGAAGAGGCGTCCCTGCGTCGCCCCTCTCCTGCTCCACTACGGCCTGGAACGGCACGCCGTCGCCACCGCCACTGACGCGGCCGAGGACAAGCAGGCGCGGTCGCTCGCCGCCTCTGGGAGGGGAGAGGCGAAAGGAGAGCACAGGGTGGAGGGAGACGCCGCCAGCCTCGCGCGAGCGCTCCTGCTCCTTCTCGGTGCTCTCCGTGCGCAACAGGGCCAGCAGCGGCCACGGATCCCGCCCCTCCGTTGCTTCTCCACGCCGGCCTCCACGGCTTCCGGATCTGCGTCAGCCTCCACGCCGGCCTTCACGGCTTCCGGATCTGCGTCGGCCTCCACGGCTTCCTGATTCCGACGGGGAGGAGCGTCGTCGTCCCCGTCCCCGTCGATCTCCTCGCACGCCAAGCCCAGGACCTCGGGGGTCGAGGAGGCGGCGGAGGCGAACTGGGGAGATGGGAAGAAAGGGCGTCGTCGGGGGTGAAGCGAGCGCGGCGGAGGAGCTCCGCGGCTTCCTCATCCGTGACGGAGAGCATCGTCGTGGTCGAGGACGCGCCGCCCTGGATCTGCGCCGCCGATGGCCGGGGAAGGAGGAGCTACTCGCCGACGGGGAGGCCGGTCCCGGCGCTCTCTCCGCTGCTTCCTTCGCGGCCCGAGGAAGGGGTCAGCGCCACCGCTGGGGTAGGATGCTGCTGGCGCTTGCGGCCCTCGACCCCGTCGCCGGTCGCCGGAGGGTAGGAGGAGGCGAAGGAGCCGAGCGCGGGTGGAAGAGCCGCGCAGGAGGAGAGACGGCCACAGGCTGGGCAACGGCGGTTGGAATGAGGTGAGGGGAGAGAAATCCCGAGGATGAGCGATGAGAGGACGCTGTCTGCAAAATGGGGAACCGGATGCAGCATCTGCTGGAAGTGCTACAGTGCGCATTCGTTTCTCATTTTGCAGATGCGGTGGCGGTTGCAGCATTTGCTGGAGTCAGTCTTAGGATGGCTGAGAATTGGAGATCGCCAAATTTGTAGTAGCAGCAACCAAGGTTCTTCTCATCTATCCCTGCCCATCTCCAGCTACGTACAACAGGAGGACCCAGCTTACACGGACCAGAAGAACCAGATGAGTAGATGATACTCCCTCCGTCCCAAAATATAAGGACTTGTTGACTTTTGCTGATCACGTTTGACTGCTTGTCTTATTCAAAAAATTTACGAAAATGTAAAAATAATTATGATATAATTAAAATATATATGATGAAAAAATATGTCATAACAAAATAAATAATATTTTCACAAATTTTTTGAATAAGACGAGCGGTCAAACGCGATCGGCAGAAGTCAATAAATCCTTATATTTTGGGACAGAGGGAGTAGTTGATAGTGCTGCTCAACATCCAACACCAGGTGCAAATGTTAGACTGACTCCAACAATGGAGTGCAAAACTGGAGAGGCATCCCTGGATTTGCATCGCCCACAGTACAAGCAATCCTCACGCAAAACTTCCGGTCTCCAACAGCAGAAGGCAAAATCCACAAATCCAATCCTCCTCTTCGGCCGTAAGCGCAGGAAGCAGAGAGGCAAGATCGGAAACGCCGGCACGCCGCGTGACGGCCGGCCCAACTCTGACCCGCGGCACAAGGGCAAGCAGCAACGGAAGGCCGACGACTTCGAGGCCGCGTTCCGGGAGTTTGACGCCGACTCCGACGAGGAGGAGGTGGAGACCAAGCTTGCGTTCGTGTTCGGCGCTTCCTCCTCCGCGGCGAGGAAGCTGAGGAAGCAGCAGCTGGCCTCGCCGAGCGCCGCAAGGCCGCGCAGTTAAGGGCATCCGCCGCCACCCGTGGGGCCAGTGGGCCGCCGAGATCCGCGACCTCGTCAAGGGCGTCCGCATCTGGCTCGGCACCTTCCCCTCCGCCGAGGCTGCCGCGCTCGCCTACGATGCTACCGCACGCGACATCCGCGGGCCCATGGCCGAGCTCAACTTCCCCTCGCCCGCCGACGCCGTCCAGAATAGACGCAAGCGCGGTCGCGCCGCTAAGGTCGACGACCTCGTCGCCGACGAGGAGGACGACGACCAACTATGCGCCGTTCGCCCTCAAGCACGAGGCCGAGGCCACCGAGAGCTCCGAGTCAGGCGTGCTCCGGGACTTCTCGTGGCAGGGCGTGTCGGTGTACGACGAGGCGCCCGCCGCCTTGGAGGCCGCCGACCAGAGCAGCGGCACCAACGAGACCCGAGGACCACCGAGCTGGAGAGCGCCGACGACGAGGCGTCGCCCCGGTGGGGCTCCGACGACTCCGAGTCGGACGCCCTGTTCGACGCGTTCATGTACCTCCACCATCCCTCCCGCGGCCGGTGCCCATCCTCGCTCCCTGCGGCGGCCGCGTGCGCGGCCTGCGCCCCTCCCTTCTCGCCCGGCCCTCTCCCTCCCGTTGCAGCGGCATGGCGCCTTCTTCTCCCGGCGCGGATGCCTTCGAGGAGAGAGGGAATGCAATTTTGCTTCCCCTCTCTCCTCCATAGGCAGTTTGCCTCCTGCTTTGCCTCGCCTGTTGGAGACCGTCCTGAGCAGGCACAGTAGCGGTGCGGGAGGCAAAATTGCAATTGCCCAGTCTGTTGGACTCAGTCTTACTGCAGACGCATCAAACTACTGCAGGAGAAAGGTGCTCCCGTATCTCAGATCCAAATCAACATAATGGACCACAGAAGAAGCATCTATGTGATTGCCATTGACAGGGCAGGGCAGGTCAGATCATGGCCCATGAACATTGAACAAGATTGATCACTGCCACTACCGTATCTCTATCGTCTTTCTGCAGATAATTACTCCATCACAGAGGTTCCCCCAGACAGGGACATCAGCAAAACACCTGCTCTAGCGAAACCAGGAGCACAGCTACAGAACATTGATGGCAACTGAGCAACTCTTCCGTGATGAAGTGACACAAGCATTGCCTAGTCGGCTTCCAGCCATAGAGAAGCAGATTATCCATTATCCACTTATCCCAGACCTTTTTACCTTGTTTACCCTGGGTAGATAACTAGATGTGTGCATGGTCCCGGAATTTATCCACATCACACATCTCCAACAAGGGTGTAGTTAGCTGATGGCCTAGTTACTGAACTACAAGAAAAAAAAAACTAGGAAAATGATTCCCGGTTCATGCCACATGAACCATGAAAAGGGAGGATATGTGACTGCACATATTAACAAGATAAATGTGCAGGTAAACTTTGTAAACAGATGAATGCAAGCACCATACAGACATCAGTGTCACTAATAAAGTTGTAATCACTGCTCAGAGTCTAAGAGTCAAACATAAGAAGTACTCCATTTCATAGCTTGATATTCGGCCTGAATGGATCCAGGTGTTAGTTTTCTAACACCTGAGAATCTTGCATGCATGGAGTATCAAATGAAGTCTATTTATAAAACATTTTCACAGATGAGTGCAACTTTGCGTGACGAATCTAATGAGTCTAATTAATCCATGATTTACTATAGTAATGCTACAGTAATCATCTTCTAATCATTCGGTCAAAGGCCTCATTAGATTCGTCTCGCGATTTAACCCGGGGGTTATGGAGGTAGTTTTGTAAATTGACTTTATTTAATACCTTTAATTAGCGGTCAAAGGAGGTGTTAGAAAACTAACACCTGGATCCATTCAGGCCCATTATCAATTCATCAACAGTGTTATGGGGCCCAGTGTTATTACCTCTATTTCGTCTAAGGATACCATTCCAGCCCTTCAACGCCACCTGTGTAAACAGTGGAGCAGGCAGACTCGTCAACATGAATGCCTTAGTACAACCTGCTGCAACAGCAAGACGTTAGTACTAGCAAAACTCGAAGCAAATGTCCCCAAGTGAGAAAAATACTATTTAGCCTTGGATGCTCAAAATCTAAGTAAGAGGCGGTTACAGAGGTTACGACCACATAAGAAGACAGCATACCAACTTTTCAAACATTGATGAAAGTGGCTAAGCAAGAGATTTACCAATGGACATTAACACATTTCAGTTCAGCATTGATGAACTGGGAGTAATGTCAACGAACCAAATAGCTAAACAAGAGATTTACGAATGGACATTAACACATTTCAGTTCAGCATTGATGAACTGGGAGTAATGTCGACAAACCATATAAGACTTCAATCTCAATGCATTTACACTTGAGCCCTCGAGTGATGTAAGTCATATAGATGAATGCCACAAATACCCTAGAAGTTGAGGCCTCGAGTGATGTAAGATATATAGATGAATGCCACAAAAGTTATCAGATAATCTCAAAGCATGGAAAAACCATTGTGCAGTACCATCCAACTGAAGTCCAAACAGAATATACTAATAATCGGCATCCTTCTTACTTCTTCAGTTTTTATATACAAGGAAAACATAAGTCATAACCCAGGACTGACAAGAGAAGTATTGGCACAGTATTCAATATTACCGACAATGTATCCAGATATTGGTATAGTAATAAGTTTTTACCAAAAAACATGTGGCATTGGATCCTTTACTATGTCAATTAAACAGATTATAACCTCCACACTATGGCCACGGTGTCTGCAGATTTCACCTCCACATCAAGAAACTCCTACAGTATGAATCACATGAGAAAACGGCATATGCTAGAAATTCTGCTGAAACTAAAGCATTGGAAATATTGCCAAAAAGATTGAAACTACATAAATGCGAAAATCGTACCGTGAAATCTGTCGACAATACAACAGAACTGTTCTGGTAAAAAGGTTGCAGCATGCTGTGAAATGGGGAGAAATTGGAGGCTGTAACATGCCAAACCAGAGTCCTCTCCTATCTGAAGAGCTCTGTCCTGCCACATCAGTCTACTGATTCAGAGCTAATGCCAGAGCACACAATAAAGAGCAATTTACACTTTCAAAAACACTCTCAGATGGCAAAAATTTATGGAGGATAGAATATAAAGTTTATGTCATAAAAATATATAGATGTCAATAATAACAAAAGGAAATACAATTACACAGATTGTCAAGATCAGCATTGTTTTTGCTTTGCAACTGATACTATTCTGTGAAGGCTAATACTACATTGTAACTGCTTTTACTGGGAGAAATTCGCTGCCAGCATGACTGTCAATATCCCATCTTTTTTTTATCCACATAACTCACAACATTATCAATCATCCATCATCTGGTGCCTCTGGATTTCACTAATATAAGATGTTAAGGAAGCCCCAGAAGAATGAACTGTCTTATTATTTTCACGGCATTGCACCAACTGTTGCTGAAGATTCTGGATGAAGTCATTCAATTTCTGAATCATCTTTTCTTGAGATAAGATTATCTGAAACAAGTATAAGGTTATAGACAAATTTGTACTGGCACCTACAAAAACAATATCAAGCAACATTCCTATGGATGCTGGGGAAACTTCCAATTGCCTTGTATAAAATAATCTTCTTTCTAAGCAATACAATAATCTTCACTATGTGCAGGGCTGATAACATATAATTATATAAGGTTCCTGAGCTTGTCTCTCCACTGGTGGTATATATTTACCATGGAAATAAGATATAGAAAAAAAATAAGTAGCATATTGTTAGAGCCCTGCTATTTACATAGCTGTTTTTCATCTCAGATCAATTTGTGAAAAAATTCTGCACAATCTAAAACTCAAAAAGTTTCACTTGAAAACATTCAGATAAAAAGTGGCTCACCTTATCCTTGACAAGCTCTTCTCTACTTGAAATATGTTGGTGGTTGCGGGTTGTAGATTCCAACTCATTGACAAGCTGCTGCTTCCATTCAAACTGGGACGTAACTATGAGAACCACCAACAGGAAGACAAGCACTACAGGCCTTGACACCATTGTATTGTACCAGAGGAAACCTATAGAAAAAGACACCAATGAACATATTACTCCTAAGACATCATCATTCACCTGGATACTGCAAAGCACTTTAAAAATGAATCTAGAAAAGTAAACAGAAAGCACACAAATAAAAACCATGAGCTCTCCTTTTCTTTATCTAGTACTACATATGACATAAGTCACTTTTTCTTGAGCAAAGGCAACTTTCCCAGCTTTATTAGAAAGCATAACAGAGCACATTACCATGACCGACTGCTAGGGATGCCAGCTAGCATTATCAGAGACTGGCCCCACATGTCATACACCAAAAAAATCCCCTATATACCACCAGATGGCATACAATACAAGGTATGAGTTACAATTTTCAATGGCATACAAGGAACTTATACTCGACTTAAAATGCTGCCAGAGTTTAACAAGTTTCTCAGCTCATACCCATCTAACTCAACTCCCACCTGATCTTAGTCACTAAGAGCCACTAACCTAATACTTTACAAAGCAGAGACAGTATCTACAAAATGATCAAAAGAGATAAAAGCAGGTTGCCCGCTTTCTTCACCATGCACTTTGGAAGAGATAGTCTAATCGAAGCTATCCGAAGAAGCAAGCTGTTCAGTTATTGAAGGACTTCCCCACCACAAGTGACTGAAGTGGAAGCTTATGCCCCCCACATGGTAATGACAATAATTGTTTAACAATTGGTATACTGACAATGAATAGCTGCAAAAAAAAAAAAGCAACTCAATAAGCCATATCTACACTGCAGTAGCCTATGTTGCCGACTTGCCGTTAACCGTGGAGCAAAATTCAGAACCAGTCCAAAGGTGAAATCGAATTCTCGACGCAGGCGCATGTAGAAAAAAAAAGGGTGCTCGATTAAAGGAAGAGACCTAAAATCCCCCAAAAGGAATTGGGGAACGCTGGAGGAAAATTTGGGGCGATCAGGTCGAGGCAAGCCTACACGAGCAAAATTACCAGACGCTATCGTACAGGGATCACTCTACTAGCTTAGAATCTATTGGTGACACAACGATCACTCTACCAGGCGCTATTGACATAACGAGATGAAGCGGCGAACTGAAGGGGCGGCCGGGCGTGCGGAAGGAGACGAGAGGAGAAGAGATAAAGGGGGGAGAAGATAGCTCACAGAGCAGCGGCTCATCGGCGGAGGTAGGATGCGGGCGACGCCTCCCCCGCAGCGACCGTAGAAGCCTCAAGGGCTAGTACGGCGAGGGCGCCGAGACGGCGGCCCGGCCGGAGAGAAGCAGTTGCTTCTGCTTGGGAGGAGGAAGTGAGAGAGAGAGAGAGGAGAGGAAAGAGAAAACGTGATGGAAAAAATGTGGGGAACGGAACGGGGAGGAGAACGGGCCGTGGGCGCGGCGGGCCCACATCACAGGTCTGGACGATGTGACGTCGGGAGGTTGTTTGGAATTTTGGATCGGACGGGGGCAGCACGTCGGGTCGTCGGCAGCCGCCGCTGCGAGTCGCGCACTTCCCGACTGGTTCTCCGGGGGAGTGGAAGGTGAAGGGTCAAAATTCAAAAATCTCGGTTGGTACGTGGAAAATTCTATGATTCGCGACAGGGTGAGAGGTTGTTGTTGTTCTACTGTACGAAAAGAATTATTTACAGCCATGCTACGTGTGATTATGCATTCAACATCAAAAGAGTTTAATTTTTAGAGGACATCAAAAAAGAGTGGTAACAAGTTCTTTCTTTAGAATTGTTTGCGGCCCATGGGAGGGACCCGTTACATCACTTCCTTTCTCCTCAGCCAGCCCAGCTAATAATTATAGCCTTTCCCCCTCATGGGCCTACTTGCGTGTGGCCTAAAAAGGCTTGGAAAAAGTCCTTCTCACGTCCCTCATCTATTGTCGAAGTCTGATTTTGGTCACTCATCCGCAAAACTGGGTATCTGAGGTCCCTCAACTATCAAATCTGTTTATTTTTGGTCCCTTGGCTGTTTTGGAAGGTGGTTTTCGTGTGATTTGGCCGCAACTAGATATATGAGGTCCCTCAACTATCAAATCTATTTATTTTAGATCCCTCAGCTATTTTAGAGGGTGGTTTTCGCATAATGTGATGACGAGTCCCATATGCCAGGTACATGTTATGGTGGGTCCCACGTGTCATGTGGTTTCCTTCTTTCTTTCTCCTCTTGCTCTACCACACGAGCCGCTCTGCCACATGAGCTCGTCGTGCCGTATCGCTCTGCGTGCTCCATCATAGGAGCCCGGCGCAGTTCCGCTCGTCTTTCTCCATCGCACGAGCTCGCCGCCGTTGGAATCGACGACCCTAGATCTCTGTCGTTCTGGATAGGGATGGGAAGATAGAGAGAAAGAAGTGTTAGGGAGAAAGAAGGAAGAATGAGAAAGGGGAGAAGATAGCCACGTGACATGGGCCCACCTCCACATGTACCTGGCATGTTGACCCAGCGCCACATCATGCGAATATCACCTTCCAAAACAGTCAAGGGAAAAAATAAATAGATTTGATAGTTGAGGGACAAAAAATAAACATATTTGATAGTTGAGGGACCTTATATACCCAGTTGCGGCAACGTCATACGAAAACCACCTTCCAAAACAGTCGAGGGACCAAAATAACCAGATTTGATAGTTGAGGGACCTCAAATATCCGGTTTTGCAGATGAAGGATGAAAGTTAGACTTCGGTAATAGATGAGAGACGTCAAAAGGACTTTTTCCAAAAGGCTTTCGCCTGGGCTGATAAAGAAAGCAACCCGCGGCCCAAAAGCCGAACGGGCGCCTGCGACAATCGCTCGCTGCTCGGCTCGTGTCGGGTTGTCGGGTCGAAATTCATGGCTCGCGCCTGACCCGTCACACGTGTGAGTCGGGTCGGGTTTGGTCGGGTTTCGGGCTTTTAGTTATAATTTTCGGGTTAGATCGGTTTGAGTCGGATTTTTTTCTGAGTTCGGGTGAAAATTTCGGCCCGCGCCCGACCCGTCACACGGTCGGGTCGGGCAGCCATGATCAGGTATATGCAACAAACAACGGCTTCCCATCGGGATCAACGCCTTGGCAGTCGACAGCTTGCAGATCGCTGCTCGGTGCTTGCTAGAGCGAGATCGATCGACAAGGTGCACAGAAAGGGCAAAAGTTTGGTGAAGAATGACATCAGAAAGGAGAGAGGTGGTCGTGAATGGGCTTGTAGTCCAATGGTAGGACGGTCCAGTGGGACGCTACCCACCAGGGTTCAAATCTTGGTGCTCGCACCTTTTCTGGATTTATTCCGGAATTTTCCGGCGTTATGCATTAAGTGGTAAGCGACGTTCCCGTCGACGACGATGTGCCAGTGGTGACTTCAAGAATCTCCAGATCTACCGGTACTCAGTCCTTCGGAGGTGCTCATAGGGGTAGAGTTTGCGTACGTGTATTCATAGAGGTGAATGTACGTGCGTGTTGTGAGCATCTGCGTAGTACTGTGTAATCTCAAAAAGAAAAAAAAGAAAGGAGAGGGGCGGTCGGGTACTGGCATAGCAGGGGCACACGCAGGTCGATTGGGAGAGAATGATGCGAAGCATGGGCGGGGCGGCGGCGGCCGGTCGTGCTCGATCTCCAGGCTCCACGGTGCACGTGGTGATGGGGACACCACCTGCTAGGGATGGACATGGCGCGGATACGGATACCATTCGAATACTTTTAGTCGGATATCCACATTTTTTGCCGGATACGAATTCGGATTCGAATATAATCGAATACAAATGCAAAATGAATAGTTCGAATTCGCATTCAGATATCTACTCGATTGACAGATAGCAAAGTTTTATTTATTTAGTGATGATTTTAGAAGAACAAAATCATTAAAGGGATAGAAATTAAAGTACGAACGTGTAAACAAAAGAGAGCTTGTCAACCAAGAACATATTTATCTATAGTTATTCTAATAAATAAATATATAAATAATAAATTAAATTATAAATAAATAATATTACAGATAAATATATTATTATTTAGAAGAAATAAATAAAATTACAATACATAAAATATTTTACATCAATGATTAAATAAAATAAAATATTGAAAATAATTTATTTTAACGAATACATCATTTTCTGACTAAATCAAAATAATATATTTATTTTAAAACTATATTATACATGAGTTCACCAGGGTGGAGCACGGTCGGATACGAATAATTGTCGGATAGGCACAATTATTTCGAATACAGATATGGTTTCGGATAGAGAAAAATAGTGAAAACGAATTCGGATACATCCATTTCAGTGTCCTTATTAGCAATCGGGGGCGGATTCGGATAACCACATTTACATTTTAGCGGATACGAATTCGAATATTTCAGACAACGGCATACCACTTTCCATCCCTACCGCCTGCAGCCCCGCGCTCTTCATTCAACGGACGATGTCAGCCTGAAAGAGATGCCGCCCGCAGAAGACATGATCCAACTGCATACATACACGTCGTCACACATCGATCAATCAGCGTGATGCACACTGCTTCTGATCGATGCTTCGTAGCTTCAACTGCTTCCATTCTTTTGTATATCCTGCGAGAGGTACGGTCAGCTTTCTACTACTTCAGCAGTCCTAGAAGTTCGACGCCTACGGGTGTGTTTAGTTCCTTAAATTGGGTGCAAAATTTTGGGTTTTGCATAGATTTTGAGCTGAAAAGTACTGTTCCGAATTGAAAAGTACTGTAGCATTTTTCGTTTGTTTGTGGTAAATATTGTCCTACCATGACCTAACTAGGCTTAAAAGATTCGTCTCGCAAAGTACATCCAAACTGTGTAATTAGTTTTTGATTTCATCTACATTTAGTACTTCATGCATGTACCGATATTTTTGATGTGATATTTGATGTGATGGGGAATCTTCTTTTTACATAGTGAATTTTGGGGAAGTTAGACTTTTAAACACACCCTACGTTTTCAATCGGAAGTTTTTGGAAGTTGGAACCCTGCTGATGCTGTGTGTAATGGGACAGCTCGCGGGGTCTAGTCTGCCGACGTCTACTAAATTACTTCTAATTTTATTAGATAGCACGAAGCAATGCAAAAGGATGAATGAACAATGTCGAATCATGAGTAGTCATCTTTCCTTTGCTTTCTGAAGATCTAGATTAATCCAAAGAATTCACATTAAAAAAGATAAATTTGAAATTAAAATGAAAACAAAGACTAATATGTGGACGGAATTAAAGATGTATTGTTGTAAGACTAATAGTATGTGAGTATAAACTTTAAAATTCCATATGAATCTCTAGACGAAGTTATACTTTGTATAAACTTTATATATAATATATTTATAGAATATATATAAATACATAGAGACATTCTTGTAGTGGCTCGCCTCTCCTCGCCTGTTTGCCCGACAAGTTTGCCTGTCTAAGCAAGAAAATCCATACTGGTGCAGGAGATTGTCGAATCGACGTCGCAACTACCGAAACGAGCTCTGTCGTCGTTAGATCCAGGCGCACCATAACCAAATCAAGCTATGTCATCGCAGAATCAAACTCTTTAGCCACTGAATCGACCTCTGTTGTCGTCGATTCAACCTCCATTGTTGTCGGATTGTCCTCCAGTACGACCTGATCGATCTTTGTTGCTGCCGAATCGAGCTACGACGCTAGAGGATCATGCTGCAAAATCCTTGCGACACAAGAGACTGTCGAATCAACACCACATCTACCGAAAAAAGCTTCGTCGTCGAATCCAGGTGCACCAAAACCAAATCAAGCTCTGCCCCACGATTCATCAAACTCTTCAGCCACTTAATCGACCTTCACACCTGTCAATTTGACCTACGTTATCGTTGATTCGACCACCACTGTTGTCGGATTGACCTCCACCGTGGCTGGATGGACCTCCGCTGCTGTCGATCGAGCTATGACGACACTGCTGGATCGAGCTACAAGGTGAGTAGCAGCAAGGATAAAGCAAACGCTCCCATCGGAGCTCGCCTTGCAAGAGGCAAGGTGAGGCAATCAGACAAGGTGAGCAAGAGGCAACAAGCGTACCAAATGCGCCCTAAATCTCTTAGATTTTTTTTTTGAGATAGACAGTAAAAGATACAACCTGGGCAGAAGGCCACGGAGAGAAAATACTCGATTTAGGAACACACAACATACTTCTGTGATGGGACAAAAAATCAGATGCCACATGATTTGATAAGATAGGATAGACTTGATGAACAACGCATCTAGGTTTGCGTAGAAGTACTTCGACAAAGAAGATGTTATGTATGGTTTGACATCGGCCAGATCTGGGTCGGAGACAATGGCGACGCAAAAGCGAGAGAATGGTTTCCTAGCTAGCGACCAACGTGATATGATCACTTTGGTCAGAGAAGAACTAAGGTAGTAGACAATAATGGTGGATAGAGCAAGTTGGCAGAAGAGGGAGGACAACAAAGAGAAAACAAAGACATTATGATATGGACAATATTGTCATACAACCGAGCAGCTAGCACGATGTGCTAAGAAATCTAAGCCGTCCAATGAAAATATCTATCTTGCACAATAAACATGAGAAAGATAAATTGAATGATCAGCATGGTGTCACCATCTAGGATAAGTCTCCTCTGTAGTAGAGGGAGTTTGTGTCCCTTGAAGCAGTAACTAAAGAGGATCAATTTCCTGACTGCACGTATCTATAAGCATAGTAAGCTTCACAACAAGAATGGAAGGGATGGGATCAAGTTGGGTTGTCATATATTTTCTAATATCTTGAAATGTTTTGGAATTAGATTGGTATCTGATGGGTGAAGAACCAAACAAAGTATGCGCACAATAATGAACATTGTCGCCTACTATTGAAGATCAATAGTTATCATGGAAGTTATAAAGAGACTATCAAACACAATGGTTTCACTTTAGGAGACATAAGGTATACTCAACAACAACTAAGAAGATAGCATTTCAAGTAATAAACTAAGCTTGAATATATGTCCTAGGAGACATGATACAATATGTATATATAAGAAATATCATATGCATTTATAGGGATCACAAGTTAGAATAGAGAGAGCGGGCCACTAGGCACCACTAGCGAAGAAGGGGCCACCAGTGAGCAAGAAGAAGAAAACGAAAGGGCCATCAACCAATGGCCATGAGGAAGAAGGGACTTCCGAATGAGAGGAAGAAGGTACTGTTGGATGGGAAGAAGAAGGGGATGCACCCAGATCAAGAGAGAGAGGTGGGGACCAGCGCTGCCATTGCTTGAGCCACCCAAATCGAGAAGAAGCTTCAAGGTAACCTACACCGACAAGGCGACAGCCAGTGCTGCCACCAGGTACGATGAGTTCATCGGAGGAGTTAGATCCCGACGTCGGGAAGTGGAGCACCCACTTTGCGTGAGGTCAACACCTGAGCCAAACTCAGGAACCACGGAATTAGCGAGGCAAAGTTCGGCCATTGAGAGTGGGGGAGCGAGAGGCGTTGTCGGTTGAAGCGGGGACTAAATGATGAGAGGGTGAACAACAATTTGAGTCCAATACAGAGCCGTAGAGCTTCGCATTCTACGTAGGGGTGAAGTGGAGCGTCGAATGACATTAGTTATTGGGTCAGTTTCCATCCGTCAATTCCAGCACTATACACATAGCAGAATTCGAGTGTATCAATACCACTTCCGAGTTTTGAGCTCTGATATTTACCTCGGTGTTAGTGATTTCAAATAACGAATTAAGAGGGATAAAAAAATATACAATACTAACATAGCATTTTAAAGTATCAGGCATCGTCTCGCCGGACTCCGTTTAGTTGGTGAAATTTTTGGTAAAAGTGATGAAATTTTTGCATTAGAAAACGTGTCCTGTGAGGTGACACGGTCTGCAATGCGAAAATTTTGAGAACTTTTGGGGAACTAAACAGAACATTAAAAATATAGTCTATCAAATCTAGCTGTGTTATTAGCGCGGACCAACATGCTTGTTAAATAAACAGTAGTGATCTTGTATTGGCGGATTTTCGCCAACAGGAGAATATATATTTGCTTATTTCTTTTAGATAATAATATACAATTACTTCTTGGGTCAAATCAGTGGCGGATCCACCACCGGGGCGGTCGGGGCTCGAGCCTCAGCTACCGCCGGAAATGCTGTGAAGCCCCTCTGAGCCCCTCCTACAGATTTTGAGCAAAAGAATGAAGGAAGGAGGAGCCGGAGGTGGAAGAAGCACAGGAGAGCCCCTCTAGGGTTCGATCCAGACTTCGCCACTGGGTCAAATGGAAAAGACACAAGTAAGTACGTGCATCTCCTGCAGATGATCCTGCCGGATGCATGAATGTTCATATACATGATCAGTACTGCAGCTGACGCGACGATTTGATCACAAACAAATGTTTACATACTCGACGACAAGACAGTATGTATGTAAGCCCGGAAGGCTGTTTAATTTCTCCTATACTTAAATAAAATATGCAAAGATTGTGGAAAAAGAATAAAGGCCCGGGTACCGACACGGGCGCTCGCCCACCTCCTCAGACAGGAGGTTACCGGCAAACGCCTCACGGACCATACAACTCGGATGAACGGCGGCGGGTAGCTAGCTAGGCAATGGAGATAAGCACGTTGCCGTCAGGCTGTGTCCCGGCGGCCATCCCACGCATCAGCAAAGACCTATACCCCAATGCAACTGGATGGATGGATACTTTAATTGCGGGAGAGCGAGGCCGTACCAATCCGATCGCCGGGCCGCCTGACGATGCCTGATGCATTCAACGTAACTAATCCTGTGAGTTGGATTATTGGATCGGTTCTGCTGTCGTCCATGGATCGATCGGTTCTGCTGTCGTCCATGGATCGATCGGTCGAGCTGACCTGACGCGATCTGCAGGATCGGAGAGCTGTGTCATTATACCAGGATATATCTGTCTTCCGACCAATAATGCAGCTGTAGTTTTGGTACTAGCGTAGCGTGAATATTGTACCGATGGAAAATACAGTAGGGAGCCAGGGACACAAATTTTAACGCGTGCGGCGTGCATGATCTTTGTGCTCTGTCGAGGAAGCTGCTGCAGTGTTATCCGATGGCGCGTGTGCTAGCAGCTAGCTATTTCCCATCTTGATTGATTGCCAGCAGCGGAAAGGGCGTGAGCACACAGTAATTCGCGTTCTGGAACATGGCGACGACTACTCCGTATACTCTAAGCACTTCACAAAAGAGCATGGCCATGAACAACACGTCCATGGCTGATGGTTCCCTTGCATCAAACACGAGCGACGGAGGCCGGTAGCGTAGCGAGACATGCGCGCGCAGGCAGAAAACGTGGGAGCGCGGGTGTGTGTCTGCCCCACACGGCGGCATTGGCTTCCCTCCCTGTCCCCCGAACGTCCGGACGCCGTACGCGCCCCGTGCCCAGGAGGCCCACGCCGGCCGCGCGCGGCCTGCGTTCCTCGCACGGCCGGCACCGCGCGAGCCGCTCGCTCCCCGTCCGGCCCGGACTCCATTTGGCGCGCCCCCGCGGTCGTCCTAATTTTCTATGCGCCCGTCCGTCCGTCCCCCGGCCGCTGGCCGGACGGGCCCGGCGCGTCAGGCTGTCACGGTCGTCGCCTTCGCTCGCGCCCGATAGGAACGGGACGGGACGGCACGGCACGGCACCACGCTGCCGCCGCGCAGGGTAGCGACGAGATACCCATGCGCGCGCCTATAAAAGAATGGAGGAAGCTGTCGCTCCGCTGCCACATCGCCATCCCATCCCGGCTTGTCACTAGCTACCTTTGGAGCGTCTGGCTCGGAGCCACTCCATTCGATCGACCCCGTCGTCGTCGTCGGCCCTGCAGCAAAAGCTTGCATCGTTGCCGTCTTGCCAACCGTACAAGCTAAGCGCAGCCCCGGGAATGGCGGCGACGACGATCACCACGGCCACCACCGTGGAGGACCTCCCCGCCGACGTGCTGGCCTGCGCGCTGCGCCGCCTCGACGGCCGCTCCCTGGCTGCTGCTAGTTGCGCCACCGCGGGGCTCCGGGCGCTCGCCGCCGACCCGGACACGTGGCGCGCACTCTGCCTCGCGCGATGGCCGTCCCTTGCCGCCCGCCCCGACCTCCTCGCCGCCGCAGGCACCGTCTCTCCTCGCCGCCTCTTCGCCGACTCCTACCCGTTCCCGTGCGCGGCGGACTACCCCGCCGCACCCCTCGCCGAAGCCGACGCCGCCCAAAAGCTGCCCGCCGAGCTCGTCTCCGGCGTCGACCTGTACCACCGCGGCGCGCCGCTGCTCTCCCGCGTCGTGGAGACCTTCGCGTCGTCCTCGTGGTTCCTCACCTCGCCGTTCCGCGTCGACGCCGTGGAGTGCAAGAGCCCGGCCCCCATCGGCCTCGGCATCGCCCCCGCGGAGCTGGAGCTGAGCTGGGTGGTCGTCGACCCGCGCGGCGGCCGCGCGGTGAACGTCTCCAGCCGGCGTCCCGTCGCCGTGGACAGGCACTGGTACACGGGGGAGGCGCTGGTGCGGTACGCGGTGGTGCTCGGCGGCTGCAAGGTCGAGGCCACCGTCACCTGCTGCGAGGAGACCGGGACCGTCAGGGAGATCAGCCTCGCCGTCGAGGACGCCGACGGCGCGGCCGTGAGCGGCGAGGGAATCCTGCGGCTCCTCGCGGCGGCGATGGCGGGGCCGAGGAAGGGAGGGGAGGGACAGGAGGAGGCGGCCAAGCGGAGGTACGAGGAGTTCGTGAGGATCAAGAGGGGCAGGAAGGAGTCCAAGGCCAGGAAGGAGGTGCTCGTCGATCTCTGCTGCTCCGCCGTCAGCGCCGTCGCCGTTCTTAGCTTCATCGCCGCCGTCATGCTCCGGTAGAGCTGCTACTACTGCGGTTCTGGCCGATGCATCTCAGTCATCATCGACGATCGAGTTCTTACCATGTAGGCATGTACAGTACATACTTCTGGGAGAGTTCACTTTCTTATTTACCCAGCTCACCGAGATAGTGCAAGAGTTTTTCTTTTTTTTTAAAAAAATAGTTATTATTAGCAAAGTTAAAAAATACATGATGTACGGGAAATTTTCCAGTGAAACAAAAGAGAAGATACGAGTACATAACTCTCACGGTTACGACCACGGTCTCTTTCCTTTTAAATTGATTTCTGTGAGATTTTTGAAAGTTTTCTATGGAATCTCTATGTTCTAAAGGATGCCTGGAAATCTGAAAAATTGAAACATGAATGTCAAGACTTGAGACTTCTCGTGGACAAACACACGTACACTACGCAGATTCAGTACAAGTCTGTTGATCAGTCGTGGCGGGCAAAACAAAAAAATGATTTGCAGTCAATCCTACATCACACGTTCGTTACCCTGACGAGTCAACACGTAAAAGTGTTAGACTCCGGCGTTCGAGATGACTTGTTCAAACCAAATGTCAAATTCAACTTGGTCAATAGCCTGCGCATTTTTTTTCACTAGTACTGCCATGGTCAACCATTGTCGTGTTCGTGTACTTTTATTTTCAAGACGCAACACAGATGCAAGCGCTTTACATAAGTACAGTAACTTGTATGAATTTATGAATCTCGTCAACTAAACTACAGAGTGATTGTGTTTTTTGTTTCCAAATTTCCTTTTGGGCTTTTGGCTAAACTACAGAAGAGAAGAGAAGAGAAGAGCAGAAATGAAGGGGTTTTAAACATCAGCTCGGCTGCGTACTCGATCTCAGACAGTGTCCCATATATTTTCATTTTTCAGAAACCTGTTTTCAGGAAGTTCCCATTTTAAAAAAAAGTCATAACTTAAAGCCTTGTTTAGTTGGCTGAATTTTTGGTGAAATTGGTGAAATTTTTTGCATTGAGTTGCGTGCACAGAGAGAAGAAATGAACTGACACGGCCACACGGCCCTGTAGGTGAAAATTTTAGTGAAAATTTTAGTGAAAATTCAGGGAACTAAACAAGGCTTTAAATGGAAAAAGCCCAAGTTACTACCAACACGCAAGTAGCGCTAATGCTTGACTGCGGATAAGCCTTCCTTTATAATAACATTTTCCCTCTTCATTCCAAATCTAGAAATTCGTTGGTTAAGTTCCTCGATTTTCTGGTGCAGCTTGTGCTGTGACGATCCTCATCAGGAAGATTCAACAAATTCCGCATTTTCCAAGTATGCATGCCACCAAAAAGGACATTGCAATCCTAACATTTTTGTGAAATATCAGGTTCTACAGAGATGATTGCATCGCTGAATGTGATTCACATATACATACAGACAATGATCATCAGCAACTCTCTGCTTGTCTGTTCATAGCCATGGAGTTAGAATTCCAGCCTATGGGCTGTATATGGTGCGTGACAGCTTTTGCTCGTTACCTGATGGCCTTTTGACTCTTCGTATTCGCGTCCGTATTTGTAATTGTACAATATCATATCCGCCGTGCAGTGCCGTATCCAACTTCGTATGAGCTGATGTGATATACCTTAGAGGATCGGACATGTACGAGCAAGAATGACATAAGAAAGGAGAGGGCGGCAGGGTAGCCAGCAGCCAGGGGCGGAGCTACAGGGGGGGCGCGCAGGGGCCTGGCCCCCCCTGATGGCGTGAGACCCCCACATTAGTTCCTAAATAATTTTGTTAATTTAAGTATTGGAGCTCCTATTAAACCTCGCAATTAGCCCAAAAAATCGCAGCCCCACAGCCCATCAAAATCATAACGGTTTGTTCTCCAGTGCATGTTCTTTCACCTTCGCTTGTCGAGGCCATCATGTGCCGGGTGCAGTCCTTTCTGAGCTCCCAAAGCCAATGCGTCCGGCCGTCCGTTGCTGTTGCTGCAACATCCATGGCAGCAACAGGTAACCCGGCCTCCAATCCAATTTTAAGTTTGCAATTTGGCAAGATTGATTGGGTGGGGAGGCTAGGGCAGTATGGCATTAGGTGGCATCAAATGTTTTTTTTTTGCGTATACACATTTTTTATCACTATAAATCCATCTCTGTTTTTTTACGAATACTCGATCAACGATCTCGGCCCCCCCTACGTTCAAATCCTGGCTACGCCCCTGCCAGCAGCCGTCCATGCTCTCCCACCATTTCGCACATCGATGATCGATAGTGAATTAGTGATAGAGACAGAAGCTCTCGATCATTGAACAGATGTGACGATGCCTTACTACTGGGGTCAATGTGATGTAAACATGCTGATGTTTGCTAATTTTTCAACTGCTACCATTATTTAACTTATCTGTCTAGCTGAGGTACGCTTTCTACCTGAAGCTCTTTTTCTCATCTTTCTTAATTTGAAGTCAGCTTGCTGCTATGATGGGATTAGTTGAGGTCGGCTTGCCGACGTCCTGAATACATAATAGTTGTAATTAGCAAGTATACAAATACGATTCCTACGTAGCACAAGCATGAGCATGATCATTTCATTGCATATCTATAATTTCATCAGATGTTGGGGATACAGCATATTTTCATTGCACATGCAGTTTACTCCCTGACCTAAAAGTGCACAAGGTAAATTTACTCCAACCATGAGGTAAGTGATCGTAAATCTGTCATTAGAAGCGAATGAGCTTGTAGTCTAATGGTAGGACGGTCCGGTGGACGCTACGCTACCCACCAAGGTTTAAATCCGGGTGTTTGCACCTTTTCCTGGATTTATTCCGGAATTTTCCGGCGTTATGCATTAAGTGGTAAGGCAACATTCCTGTTGACCCTCATAGGGGTAGGGTTTGCCTACGTGTGTTCATAGGGGTGAGTGTGCGTGCGTGTTGTGAGCGTCCGCGTTGTACTATGTAATTCTAATAAAAAATCTATCCATATACAATTTGAGATAAACTGAAAGATAAATATCTAGAAAAACCAAAACAACAAGTATTATGAAACGGAGAGAGTATTTGTTACCCATACTAGGGGTACGTGGAAGTGAAAAAAACTCGGCCTGCGGGGAGTAAGACCACCCCACGGTATTGTATTAAGAAGAAGACATTCTCACACAGGTCGAGAAAATCTTCGAGCCTCTGTCCCTCTCATACACAGCGGCACCGCAGCACACGTGAGATAAGGCTGGTCTTAGACCTGTACTTACCACCAATCACATGTGCGGTAGGACACGCAGGTGCAATTCCTGGAAATTGAACCTGAGTGGGCAGCCCCATCACCGTGGAGGTTTCGCCATCCGAATATGGATGCAAGCGGGACGGGTTCTGTTGCGAGCTCGCTGGGTCAACCCGCGCTGCGAACCCGCGTAACCCGCGCCGCGAGTCCGCATAGCTGGAGCGGACCACGCGGGTATGCCCGTGCTGCCTAGCGGCGCCGCGAGCCGCGAGCAACTCCGCAAGGCACGCCGCGAGGACTCGTGCGAATCCACAATTTCATGGAGGAGGAATTCCGCTCCCGAACCGAGGAATTGGCCTACCATCGTAATTGATGCTTGCTTGCTTTACCAGATTCCCATAAAATCCAGATTTGATTTAGACTTACAGATTGAAAAGAAGATGGAGAATCGAGAAGAAAAAAAAAGAGAGATCAGAAAGGTGTAGCGACATACAGGCAGGGTTTTTTTACCGACCGCCGGGACAAAACCGCCGCCCGGCGGTTACGGTTTACCGCAGCGGTTTGGGCGGTTACCGCTCCAAACCGCTCAAATTCAAATTGTCAAACCAAAACCACAGTTCAAACGGTTCCGAGCGGTTTACCGCACGGTTTGAGCGGTAAACCGCCCGGTTTGAGCGGTAAACCGCCCGCAGAATCAAAAAAACCGACGCTCTGAAAAATGGTTCTCCGGTGTAAAAAAATCAAAATTTTGGCATGAAGTATGCACATATTGGTGCAAAAGACCACACCAAAGCAACAATTTATAATTATGCATACAAATACAATAGTAATATGCGAGGATACAAATTTCGTAACCATAGCCAATAGTCCATACTCCATAGTGTTCATACAAATACAAATACCACATAGGTCCATAAGTGTTAATACAAATACCACAGGTCAATAAGTGTTCATACAAATACACCGATCCACTTCAATAAAAGTTCAACAGAAGAATGGGAAAACCCCCATTTGCGACGCCATCTGGTACTCGGCGGTGGACATCACATTCAAACCTCGCACTCTAAGGAGCTCGGCCTTGTAGTCTTGCCAAGTTTGGCCCGTCCACGCCGCTGTTGTCTCCCACTCCTGAACTAACATAGCGTAAAATTGGGGGTCTTCCCATTCGTACACCCATCGCGTCAGTGGTTGCGTGCTAATGTCAGGTATTTGATAGTTAAAAGACTGCGAGTGTGAGGTGTCGCTCAAACCGGAGGAAGAAGAGTACTGCTGTGACAGAACCGGCCAAATTAATTCCATATTATTGCTTAAACCAGTCCATTTGGTCATTAAGCAATAACGCAGAAGTAACTTGTCGCCTCTGCCGGGTCAAGCCCGGTAAATCACTTTAACCAGGATCGAAGAATTGTACATTAAAACTCACACGACGGCGAGTCCAGAGATAACATTTCACAAATTATTACAACAAGCTCCATAAGGTTTTAATATTACAAACCAAGTCTTTTGCATAAGGTAAATAGTTCAGAGTTTGAAACACAGCGGAAATAAAATACTAAACGTCATAGGTAACGTCATAGGAGGCCATCCATGACGTCACTAAGCACTGTCATCCTCCCACTCCACTTCCCAACCGGGAGGAAGAGAACCAGGCCACGGAAACCCATCATCATTCATATCATCTGAAAACAACAACAACAGCAAGGCTGAGTATACTAATACCCAGCAAGACTTAACCGGCGGGTGATGATAAATCACCAACTCTCTAGACATGCAAGGCTCCTTGGCTAGTGGGTTGTTTTGCTGAAAAGCAACAAAGAGTATGTCCTTACTTTCAAGTTTTAGCTCAAAATTCTAGTTGATTATCCATTACTAAGTAAGCAACTATTGCAAGCCTCGGATAGAGAATGTACCCGTCATTATTGCCGCTCCCTCCGGAATTCCCACCATCGTGGTGAAGTTGAGACGACCCTGCTTGACTTGCACGGTCTGCTTCTTTCCCTTATCCTTGTTGTTCTGGTTAGGCCCACGTCCTTGGTTCTGTGGGTTGCCCTGGTTCTGCTGCTTGGGACGAGGGCACTCATTAGCATAGTGTCCCGTCTCACCACAGTTGAAGCATTTGCCATCCCTAGCATTTTGGTTAGGCTGTGGAGCATTGGGCTTGTAATTCTACTCCTGGGAAGCAGAAGAGCGAGAGTCTCCACGCTGCTGATTCTGGGGAGGCTTAGCTACCCAGCGCCCAGACCGCTGGTTCCTTTGAGAATCTTGGGAAACCTTCTTCACAAGACAAAACTTCCGATTAGGTGCGTTGTTAGAGTTGAACGCAACCTTCCTCTTCTTTGCATTCTGCGTCCTCTTCATAGCATCTTCTTGAGAAATAGCCAGATTCACTATCTCATGGTAGGTGTCGGTCTTGATGGGGTTCAGCCTTTCATAAAGCTCAGGATCAAGACCACGTCGGAAACGATCCATCTTCTTCGCATCATTATCCACATGATATCCCCATACTGACAAAGATTGTTGAATTTCTGTGCATACTGATACACAGAGTCAGAACCTTGTTTCAATGCCAGTAATTCACTGATCTTCTGATCAACCATTCCCTGGGGAATATGGTGAGTCTTGAATGCAGTTTTGAACTCATCCCATGTAACAGCATGTCCAGCCGGTTACGTCATCTTAAAGTGTTCCCACCAGATCAGAGTAGGACCACAAAGTTGTAAGGCTGCAAAGCAGGCTTTGTGCTCCTCTGAGCATGGCAGAGTGAGAGCATCGAACCTGGCCTCAATGGCGCGAATCCAAGCATCAGCCTCCAAAGGTTCTTCTGCTTTGGTGAAAATTGGGGGCTTCAAAGCCGTGAAGTGTTCATTCTTGGCCACTTGTGGCTCATCACGTGGATTGACACGTCGCTGCTGCTGCTGATTATGCAGGATCTGGCACATCACATCAGCTTGAGCCAACAGGTAGGTCTCCATGGGTGTCATGGGAGGTGGTGGTGGCAGTGGGTTGCTGCCACTGGCATCACCGAAACCATGGGGAGTAGTGCGAGTGGAACCCACCATCTGAAAAATTATGAGAATAAAGATTAGACACACATTTACAAGCTTGCAGATAGAATTATGCACAAGTAGAACATGTGAGACAAATCCATTCATTTCAGAATTTTTCAGGAGGGTCAGCCACAACACTGAAATGAAAAATTCATATCTCCCGACTCGATTAACGGATGGTGCTCAAATTTGGTCAGAGGGTGCATCATTTCGTGCACTACGACTTTGGTATTTAGTTGATACCCAGATTTTGATGTTATCATGCTTGAAAAATCTATTTACCGACTCTCTGTCCTGGCTGTTTCTCAGCCAGCCGAGGGTTACAAAAATATTCCTAACTCTCAGCACAAAAGAGTAATAAGGGTGAAAATTTGTGAGCATGCACAAAATAAAATTTCCAACAACTTTTCTTCATATTGCACAGCTCATAATTGATCATAAGGGGGTTCAAATTACAGATTACTAGAACTGCTACAGAAAGTCTGGTAGCTTGATTACAACACTTGATTACAACACAAGGTAGGTCCTCATTCAACAAACTAGTGGTTAACATGTAGCTTCTAACCATACAAAAGAAAACTCCTTCTTCGTTAGCCTATCCCTTCCACGGACCAAAATTAGGCCATCGTAGGAGTACGCATGCTGCACCAACTACTACCATCTAGAAGTCATGTAGATTGCCTACTGAGGAGGAGCTAGAAGCAGATGAAGCAATCTCCATCGGCTCTGCCTGTGATTCTTCCTTCTCACTGTCTATCATGGACTGAGTGTCATCCGGATCATCCTCCATAGCTTCCGGAACTGGTGGTGGTGGCGGCTGCTGTAGCATAGTAATCATGCCATGGGCATTACCCAGATCCTCATCCATCAACTCTAGCTGCTCTTCAATTTGTGCTAGTGCTTGTATGTGCTGTAAGCGCTCATTCCTCAACTGATCCATCTCGATCTGCATCTGATCTCGCTGCTCCTGGAGTCCTGTAACTATCTGAAGGCGGTCAGCGAGCTGGTGTGCCCACTGAGCCATACAGGTCACCCAGTGAGCCTCTCTAGCCTGCAGTCCAACAATCCTCAGTCGTGCCTCAGCTAGGTCTCGCTCCAGTCCCAAATAGCCAAGGGAGATGGAGCGCAGGTGGTGATTCCGTACTCCCAACACTCCAGCAGTGTCTAGAGCAACGGTGGACACGTCTGTGGTAGCCACACTGCGGAGAGCCTGAAGACGGTACAATGCATTGATACACCGTGACATCTCATGCAGTACGTCCAGTGGGGTCCTCTCAGTAAGAAGCGCTGTCATGTTCCCCATGCGGCTCCTCCACGCGGGATCCGCGGGGTCCACAGTCGGAAGTAGTCCCACCGGAGTCGTAGAAATCTCGAGAGGGTGCTAGTCACCAAAAGCGTTCAACACTCTCAAAGCAGTAGCCTCAAGTGTCTCCATCATGCGGACGCCTGACACGTCCATGCTCAGGTCCTGCCACTCCGGGTGAGTAGGGTGAAGTGGCACGGTCACCCGAACATAGCAGCGAGGCACTCCAAGCTGCATGGTCTCCTTCGCCTCGTACATCGAAGGAGTGGTGTACCCTGACGAGCGAAGAGTGTCCCACAAAATGCGGGCAAACCCCTCAAGGTGTAGTCCGTCGGTGCGGACCATCCCGTCAGGACGTACCTCCCAGAAGAGCGGTCCAGCCATCTGTATCAACAAAACTCCCACCGATTAGTGTGAGTTAAAAGATAACAGATTCTGTCCAAAGCACAAAAATGCATATAGCTCATATTCTGGTAGGCCAAAAATTCTCAAAATTTTTCCGCTACTCAGTGAAGTTATTTGACCCAAAATTGGTATTCAAAAGTTGGGCTAAAAACAAAAGGAAGATACCCTATTAGAGCAAGGTTTAGTTCTTTATCTTCCAGGAAAAACAGCAAGTAGACACGAACTATACTGAGCATAACTCCAGATTCTCTTGCTCAAAAATTCTGAAATTTTTACAGCAGGATCTAGACAAGATTTGACACAACTTTTGTATCTAACTTTTCTCCAGAAAACTCTGTTAAAAAGGGTTGAAAAATTCAGACCAACAGAGCATCCAAAACTTGTGAAACAGGGACAGCTATTGAGATGGGACGATGTGAAGGTGTTTTGGTGAGGTGCTTTAGGATGAATTTTAAGAGTGATTTAATCATTTCTTAACATCTTTTAGCATGATGCAAAAACGTCCTAAACGTCCTCACAAGGCAAATCCATGCCCAAAACATGTGGTTAGCGCCGGTGGCAAGGCACAATCATACGTCTCTCCCTATAATAGCTAGTCGGATAACTAACCGTTCGATCTACCGGAATGTGGTTAGTGTACCTGCAAAAGAAAGAACCTTCCGTGCCAGCACGTCACGGAAGCGTCCACAAATATTACCGTTCACTATAGAAACAACACCCATGCGTTTAGTGCTGCATGGACAGCGTCCAACCTGAGACACGCCCCTTTTGAATGGAGGGTGTCCCCCTTCACATGTTCGTAATGCGGAATCATGCACACGTATGAAACCCATGATATGTTCATGTGGAATAAAACATATCATCCTTCGCATGCTTTGCATACGGAAAGCGCACGTATAAAACACGTAGGCATCCAACCGAGAAGATATGATCCATTGAATAGATTGCCCTATCAACCCTCGCATACTCGTGATGCGGCACAACACACGTATGAAACACGTAGCTTAAGAAGTGCTGGAAGTTAGTTTTAAATACACCATATATTACTAGCCACCTGAAAGAACCCAAAATAACTCTAGGGCCTCTCGGACTAGTTCATCCTTAGCGTTCCTAACGCATTTTGCAAACACACCTTAATCTTGTAAGTTTTATTCAAAAACATGTTATTAAGGGTGTATTAGGAACTCTGGTGTACAATAGAGCTCTAATACCAGCTGTGACAGAACCGACCAAATTAATTCCATATTATTGCTTAAACCAGTCCATTTGGTCATTAAGCAATAACGCAGAAGTAACTTGTCGCCTCTGCCGGGTCAAGCCCGGTAAATCACTTTAACCAGGATCGAAGAATTGTACATTAAAACTCACACGACGGCGAGTCCAGAGATAACATTTCACAAATTATTACAACAAGCTCCATAAGGTTTTAATATTACAAACCAAGTCTTTTGCATAAGGTAAATAGTTCAGAGTTTGAAACACAGCGGAAATAAAATACTAAACGTCATAGGTAACGTCATAGGAAGCCATCCATGACGTCACTAAGCACTGTCACCCTCCCACTCCACTTCCCAACCGGGAGGAAGAGAACCAGGCCACGGAAACCCATCATCATTCATATCACCTGAAAACAACAACAACAGCAAGGCTGAGTATACTAATACTCAGCAAGACTTAACCGGCGGGTGATGATAAATCACCAACTCTCTAGACATGCAAGGCTCCTTGGCTAGTGGGTTGTTTTGCTGAAAAGCAACAAAGAGTATGTCCTTACTTTCAAGTTTTAGCTCAAAATTCTAGTTGATTATCCATTACTAAGTAAGCAACTATTGCAAGCATAAGTTGTGCAAACAATTAAGCATACATCCATATTACTTCTCAATTCCATCATTAAGGGACATAGAGTGTATAGTTAAGCAATCTCGGGTAACGGTGAGAGGTCGACGATCGATCGATTAATAACCTTGCAAGGTGGACCTAAACACACGGGAGAATGCACACCCCAAAAATAACAACTAGAAACCAAAGGGGGTGGGGTATGCACCAACCAGGCGGTTCCCGTCAATCCTCGGTTTGGAAACAGGGGCTACAGTCCTTGGTACATGGTGGTTGGTTCGGCCTCGCCTCCCCAACCCCACACATGCACCACAATTAAGCTGCAGCAGGGGACGAACCCAAGAGTTGTAACACTAAAGTTCCCTTGCCGTGCCAATCGGGTACTAGGCTTACCGGTCCCATTCCCGGCAAATGTTTAGTACGTTCAAACGCTTAACCACAGACCTACTGGCCGGAGCCGGTCCCATGCTCTTACCACATAAGCATATCCATTTATAAAATCTTATGATTCCAACATAAGAAACCTATAGCTCGCGAGTGACGAACATCACTCGACTTTTACCGGGTCCTTAGAGCATGGCAACTAGCGACCTTATCATGCTAGTATTCGAGCATAGGAGCCTATGATCATGCATCTAGGGTTTTAATTCAACTCCTGAACGTAAATGCACAAACATTGCATATCATAATTGTAAAAGTTAGAAAACTGGGTTTTGCTCCGGGGCTTGCCTTCACTAGCAAAGTCAGTGACGAAGTCTTCCGAACTTTGGTTCGGGTCTTGCTGCACCTCTACCACATTCACTTCTCCTTCAGCGAGATCTCCCTCGGATTCCGGCACCAGCTCGTAGTGTCCGTCCGGAAGTTCTACACGACATGCATATGCATTAATTTCATGTATTATAAGTGAGGAGTGAGAACACAGTTTAGAATTGAAGGGTAAACGTGGGGGTGTATGGGTGACCACATTCACCTGGATAAGGATATATCCCGCATACTCTTCCTATTCAAGAAAGGGGTATGCGTGTGTGGTTGAACTCCTTACTTGATGGTGATTGTGTGCACATTTAAATTAGTTAATTAATTTTTCTTCACCAAATTATGGGTGCTGTTCATGGTGTAATTTGGTGAAGCTTAACCCAACGATTTAAAAAGAAAAAAAGGTGAATTCTATTTTCTTTTAATTCATAGATTAAACTTGATTTACTTCGAAAATTCATTCTGCAAGAAATACAAACAACATGACCATGAAACTTTACAGAGAGGCACAACATACTACACATGAGCTACTGCCAAAAATTTAGATCAATCCAAGCTATATATCTAGCATGAAAAATACAACTAGATTCATTCATTTAAATCAAGAATAAATCACACAAAAATAAATATACCACAAATTGAGCTAGAAATTCATGTGGAAGCACAAAACATCCAATCATGAAGAGATATGCACTTACTCAGCAAAGAAAATTTAAATTACTTTAAATTTATGAAAGAAGGTTAAACTTTTACAAAAATTATTTGACTCTATAAATCATGATAAAAACATCTCTAATTTTTATCATGGGTGCAAAATCATGAAACAGGATCATAGCAAAAAGATTGGGTCCAAAAGCTCAACAGATTAATTTACATAAATCAGAAACAGGAACAATGCTAAAAACAAACTTTAATTCATAGTTAAAGATCTACTCAATAACTTTGTGCCAAATTTGAACTAGAAGACCAACATGACATGTAGAACAACATATCCAAAAATTAGCTTCAGACCATGCATACAATTTGAATTATTTCAGATCTATCCAAACTGGTAAATTCAAAATTATTTAAAAACTGCTAAGACATTTGAAAACTTCCTTTGTAGAAAAGCTAGGGTTCTTCACAGGGATTCCAGAACAGTTGAGTTTACATTTGTACGATTTGTTTGTGAATTGTTATGCATTTTACAAGATTCAGCAAAACAGTTCAAAACTTGAAGAGTCTAATTTGCTGAAAAACCCTTGGACCGATTTCTTTTTCAGAGCTATGTCCTCGGTTTTACACAGAAGCCCCTGCGTTTACGATTTAGCCCCTGGAAGGATTAGGGTCCTCGCAATGTGGCCCTTGGCCATGGTTGGCGGCGGGGCAGTGCCTGCCGGCGGCGAGGTGGGGCCGGATTGGCTCGGGTGAGTGACCAGGGGCGACCAGGGGCTCACCTAGCAGCTTGCCGTGGCCGGTGTTGAGCGGGGGAGGACTCCGGCGGGGGGGCTCGGCGGCGCAGGGGCGGAACGGCCGCAGCGGCGCCTATTCCGGTGAAGTAGGCGGCGGCGGTGAGCAACACGTGGCCTGGGGAGCTTCAGGGCGTGCTTGTGGTGTTGCTCAGGGGCTTGGATGGGTGCGGGGTAGCGCGGGTGGGTGAGCTCCGCTGCAGGGTGCCAATGGCGGCGGCGGAGCATGGACGGCGGTGTGGTGCTGTGGAGCCCCTGTTTATATAGGCGGCGGTCGAGCAGGGGCTTGGCGCCTCTCCGTCCCGGCCGCACGCGCGCGCGCAGGACGGCACACAGGGCGGGCACAATCCGTGCCGGGGTGCGACGCAGGGTGCGCGCATGGCGCGGGAGCGGTGCGGCGCTGTGTTCCCCCCTGGCGCGTGCCGTCTGGACCGGTAGGCCTCGGGGAGGTGGCGTCCGGGCGCAGAGCACCTGGCGGGGCAGGTGGGGCCCACAACGGGCGCGGACGCCCAGGCGGGCGGGAGACCAGCGCGGCGGGGCGCCCGCTCCCGCGCTCTGGAGCGCGAGTCCGCGTCCCGGCGTCCAGCCCGTTCCACTTAGGCATGTTTGACCGACCCAAGCTCATAAAGTTCAAACTATACTCGGAAATCGCCAATTACCAAACTTGTAGACCAGATAACCAGCTTCAACTTTTGTAAAGGCTGACCCATGGAATTCTTCATGGATTTGGAGATAAAAGGGTTTGAAATTTGGGATTTCCTCTGTTTGGTCAAACAGTGTCCCTGAACTTTGACCAAGTTTTAGGGGCTTTTCCACTTCGAATTTGAAATGTCGCCAATTGAAGAAAATGTGTCCCATGTGAAGATGAACAACTTTCATATTGGCCGATTTCTAAGTTGTTATACGAAAAGTGGAGAACGTGCTAGATTATCAACGAAGGGTATAGAGCCTTAAGGGTTTTGACCTTAGTTTGAGGGGTTTGACTAGGGTTAGACATGTTGACCAAGTCAAACAAGTTAATCACCTTGCTTAGCCTTGTTAATGAGGGTGATCACTGTAGCTTAAACATCAGGGATGTTACAGCTGTGCACTGCCGTAGTCCGTCGCTCCAACCGTTCTCCTCTGCGATTCTGGTGCTCCATGGTCGCGATCCTGAGTAGCATGTGTGAATGCAGTCTCGCCTGCAATCAATCATGATTCATAATTAGTACTCATAGTTAGAAATATTAGACATGTGCGTATATGTAGGTCCAATGTATACCTGTGAAATGAATACCACCACCACCACCTTCACTACCACCACCATCGCCTCCGCCTCCGGAAGCACCACCACCAGCACCACCATCATCATCATCATCACCATCATCATCATCATCATCACCACCACCACCACCACCGTCATCCGAGCTGCTATCCCCAGTCTCCTGATACGGTGGACTACGCTCAACCTCGCCGTCTTCAGTGGAGGTGTCGCTGGTCACTTGTTTTCCTCGTTTAGTCTTTGGGTCACCCTGCGTAGGCCCACTCTGCAACTTTCTCTTCCCTAGGTGAGTGTTACCCACATTTCTACGTGCCCAATCACTGATGCACGCATCCCCCGTAGCATCACGTAGATTTGAATTCTTTATATGATCCCTGACAATTTGGGACGGGATAGGGATGTCACCTTCATCATCATCCTCGTCAAGAACTGGATCCCGGTTAGATCTACCATATTCCATCCATTCCTGCAGCGGATTATTGTCATCATAGAATGAAAGATGGGCTAGCTGCTCATGCAAATCACCTTCATCATGCCGGTTGGAGACCTCCTCAAGTCGCAGCCGGAGGTTGTAGTTGACATAGACAAGCTTGTTAAGTTTCTTGTGTGTCAACCGATTTCACACCTTTGTGTGCAGCAAGGCAAAAGTACTCCAGTTCCGCTCGCATCCACTTGAGGAGACACACTGTGAAACAAGCCGCAAAGCAAGGCACTGCAGTACTGGAGTGCTTGATCCGAACATCATCCACCACACCGCTGCATGTGCAAAAAATTTTGTTAGCAAATAATTCGAATAGTGCAATCGACTAGGACATAGCAAAAACTCTTACATGGGGTTGTTTTTGGGTCAGTCGCCATTCTCATTGCCATTTCAGTGCTAAAGTCACTAAGCTTCTGGCGAAACACCTCAGCCTCTTGCAATGCCTGCACGGCGGTCTCGACATCTGTCATGCGCCCAAATGCATCCTTGAGCATTCGATACATGTCATTATTTGGATCCATCGTATACGAAAGGCCGGGATTGAGGACACCAGCTGCAAAATATGAATGAATCCAAATAAGCATAGGTTAAAAGAACAAAAGTGCAATACAACTTTGAAATTGAACAGGTATGTGCATTATCACCTGCCCCAACATACGTGCCGAGGTACACGTCACGAATCCTCCGGTCGAGAATCTTCTCATAGTCTTTGTATGTTGACACATTTCTTCCAAAGAAAGACTCCAAAGCATTTTTGCATTGCTGGTAGGCATACACAACCTCACACAAGTTTGGCTTCTTGTCCCGATCAGCGAAGCGAAGCAACTGGTATACTGGTTGCACAGAGTCAATGATATATTTCAATCCAACCCACCACTGCATATTTGGCAACCTAGTATGAGCAAATCGACCTTCTTCGGTATCCATCCACTTGCTGTGTAAAAACTCAGGAGATGCCATCCACTGCATGAACGCCTCATGTTTCCGATAGAAGCTATCTAGGAACATGTAGTTGGTCCCAAATCGAGTGGCATTCCACTTGACCAACTCACCACCAATTGCTTTCCTCATATCATTCAACTGACCATGATTGTGTAACCAAGTTGAGATCCGCTTGCATGTCGTGATCGCACCTTTTATGCTCATACCTATCACCGATATCCTTCAACATCAAATTGACGGTGTGTGCTAGACAAGGTGTCCAAGCTATGTGTTCATACTCATTTGATATTTCCCTGCATGCTTTCTTGTAGTTCGAGCCGTTGTCGGTGACTATATGCACAATATGCTCCGAGCCAATCTCGTTTACCACCTTCCGAATCTCCTGAAAAAACAAGTACAACATTTAGTAACCTCGAACACATACTAAATATCAAGGTGTCAAAGGCACATGTTTAGGGGTTACCGTCTTTAGGAAAGCATGATCTTGACATTTTCCAGATGCATCAATAGACTTGTGGAACCACGTGACCCCATTGCAATATATCAAAAAGTTGATAACACTCATCTTCGTCGGGCCAGTCCAAGAATCACACATCAACGTGACGCCAAATAGTGGCCAGTCATTCTGAAACTTTGCGTACCGATCCTTCAAGTCTTTCTCGTTCTGATCAAGGTACTTGCCATCAATTTCCTTTCCACTGGGGGACATGATTCCTTCACCTGCAACCATATGGCAATAATGAGAATAGATACAACAATTTATGATCATATAGGTGTCATTCCAATGAAAGAAAACTTACCCCACTTCTGGGTCTCTCTGACCGCGCTAACAAAGTATGGATTATCAGCCTGTCTCCCAGGCACTCTCGCGATATGAAAAAACTTTGACCAAGCTTTACTAATAGCTTCCTTTGCATTCTTACCCTTCTTTGTCCACGAGCCTGTATCAATTCTTGGCTGCACCATTCCTCTTCTCATACCCGCAGCCAAGTTGTAGTCTTCCACCACCACAGGAGTCTCCCTCCGCGAACCAGCTCTTCTAAACATCCTCTGTAGAGGATTCCCCCCACCAGAACCACTACCCCCTCCACGCTCGTATTGACCTCCTCTCCCTAACACCTCCTGACGGTACTCTTCTTCCGCCCTCGATAGGCGGATGGCACGCTGCACCTCATCCTCCTCATCATATTCACCAGCGGGAATGTTTCCCTCCGCTGCAACCTCCTCCTGTCTCAACCTCGCTCGAGCCCGATCTTTATTTGCCTTCCTAGCCCTCTCAATGTCACGCTGAAAATACTCCTTCACATCTGGTGGCACTTTCCTACAATGGAGCACCGCCGACCCGACCCCAGCCAAATGTTGTTTCAATCTTGTTGCACCACCTCCTCCTTTCAGAGTCTTACAATAATTGCATCGCCATCCGGGAGGTATATTCTCACCATGTTGCCACACAAGATCTTGCGACCTGCCCGACATTTTCTACCTGCATAAATGGAAAAACAAAAATAAATCAATCTCATAAATAAAATCTATGATCCTACGTTATACAAATATACACCTAAAGGAGCTCGCACATATCAGTCACACATTCACACCTAAATAAAATCTACCTAAATCATATATGCACCTTAATACTCAAATGTACCTAAATCCGAAATACAACTAACACCTAACTCAAATGTACCTAAATCCTAAGTCATTATTATTCATACACTCATACCTAAACCTAATACATATAAATCAAATCCTAAGTCATACCTACAATCATAATACATATAATCAATTGAAAACAACATCAAATCCTACCTAAATAAGAGGTTTAGGGGCTTACCTTGGAGGCGTCGCTGGCCGGCCGGCTTACCGCCGAGCCGCGGCGGCTTACCACCCAACCCGGCCGGTCCGCAGCCCCAGCCGCGGTAAGCCGCGGTAGATCCAGCCGGGGGCGGCTTACCGCGGCAACCGCGCGGCTTACCGCGGCCGGCGCGCGGTTCAACGGGCGGGCGGCGGCGGAACGAGCCCCTGGGGTGCGGACGACGCCTGGTCTGGAGGGCAGGGGAGGGGATGCGGTCGAAATGCCCCCTCCCGGTCCAATGCTAGGGTTTTGACCCCCCACCGATTGGGCCGAATGGGCCTTAGTGGGCCGGCTATTTTTTTTTCTTTTTTCGTTTAACTTCCAACGCCCGAAAACTATAGTAAATGAGCGAAAATTTGAAAAATTTTGACACCATTAGATTCGTGGGGACTTGATCTATTTTTAGGGATTTTTTCAAATTTTTTTAAAAAAATTCAAATTCACAATTTTGAATCCGGCCGGTACCGTAACCGTGCCGCAGCGGTTTACCGCGGTAACCGCACGGTAACGGTCGGCTTGGCAAACCATGCATACAGGTAGCAGGAAAGCTGTAAAAGCCACACACATCTCAGCTACCCTGCGGCTTGGTGATAGCCTCGTACCGTGGTCGTACGTCTCGCTCGCCGGCGGCACAAAGGCGTGGCTAGAGGCCTGGGCATTCGGCCTGACCGAACCGATCGGTTCGGTTCCTCAGTCATTTTCAAAATTCGGTCATCCAAAAACAAAGACCGATCGGTCAGTTCAAAATATGAAGACCGACTAATTCGGTTTCGGTTATTTCGGTTCGGTCTTCGGTTATAACCGAACTAGAGGGTAACTTGCCTTTACTAGTTTGCTGTGATTGAGTAGTCTTGCCCTTGTTTGACTTAGATTTGTATGTCTATGCTGGGCTTTCTAGTGAAATTCGGTCATTTCGGTTAACCGAGGTCTAGAACCGAATTGACCGAAATTATTTCGGTTATCTGGCACCTGGAACCGAACCTATGACCGAAAATTCCGGTTTCGGTCTTTTCAGTTCGGTCTTCGGTTAATTATGCCCAGCCTAGGCGTGGCGGCGTCGGGCACCAGGAGAACGCGCAGGGCATTGAGGCGGCTGGGCGCGCGGTGGGTGCTGGTGGGACTGTGGGAGGTGGCTGGCGGCGCAGATGAGGAAGACGGGACGGGGGCTTCGGAGTCGCCGCCGCAAAGGGTTGGACGGACAGAGTCAGAGCAGCATGCGGCGGTACGGATTGCCGCAACGTCTGCAAAAATTTGACAGGCGCGTGCGGGCTGCCACTTAAGACCGCAAAATTGTTTGCGGCTGACGCGGATGGGGGGCGGGCAGCCACAACCCGCCCCGCCTGCATCTCTACATCCGAGCTACGCTCGGCTCCTCCTTTTTGTTTTATCCACAAAATAAAAGAAGATAATATTGAAATGTCGAATGGAAAAAAAATACGAACGACACACGTAGGTCCAATGGAAAAAGAGATCACATACATTTTCCACCCGTGTCACAAACCGCGCGCAGCAATCTTGGCGCGAAACCGGACGGCGCCGGAAACGGGAATCCGCCGCCCCGTTTTGCCTCTATCCCGTGGAGGTTATCACGTCGTCGGCTTCGCGAACGGCCAAATCTCCATCGCATTCCCGCTTGTCGCTAGCTTGGGGTGCAGTGCGACCTGTGACTTGGATTCACTCGAGCCATGGAGCATCGACCTTGCATCGTTGAAGCACGGTTGTACTTTCAAACGGGAGACCTCGCGTTGCATATATCTCCAAAGTAGACTAGACCAAACTGTGAACGTATTATACACTATAGCAACTGAGAACGAGCTGTAGCTCGGTTGGTAGGCGTTGTATATGGGCACGCCGCCGGCCTGGGTTCGAATCCCATCGAACGCAAATTTATCTCAGCGGGGATTTATTCCTCGAAAAAAATCTTCTCGCCGGTGAAACGGGGGTTCGGGAGTTTTCTAAGCCGGGAGGAGGCTTTGTTCTCTTAATGAAAACCGTGGGGCGGTCTTACCCCGAAAAAAATCTTCCCACCGGTGAAGCCGGGGTTCGGGAGTTTTCTAAGCCGGGAAGAGACTTTGTTCTCTTAATGAAAACCGTAGGGGCGGTCTTACCCCCACCAGCTTAGTTTTTTTTTATACACTATACTAACTCATGCAAAGGACTAGTCTATGATCTTGCAACATGTACACTATATGTGTAAAATCGTTTATTTAAGCGAATGATGTATAAACCCTTGGGTAAAGAAACATAAATTGTTGGTGATAATAAAGTAAAAAGTGTTAGCTTTTCCCCCATCTGATCGAGTATATAACAATATATAACAAAGCATGTGCCTTCTGCACCTTACTACTGTATACTCCATCCGTCTGTAACAAAGGGTGTCGGCCGCAAGGACTGACATTATTTGATCATTTGATGGGTTCGCAAACCTGAAAGAGTGGAAGGGATCGGGTAGTCAATGCAGGCTTGTTGGCCAGCCACGAGCCAACAATATTTTTCTTTCACAACAAATCAGCATCAGTCACGAACCACCAACAAATCAACATCAGCTAGTGTTTTTTGTTCTCCTGATGTGGTCAGCGTCCAATGCAGGTATTATACCCCGCCGTGCTAGACTCGTTCAAAGGGAACGTGTTAGATCAGTACGCATGTATCTTCCAGACTTCAAATCATTGCGATAACAGCCTAGGTCCTCACTCCTGGCCATGCAGAAATTCTCTATCAAACTTGTCATCACTCTGAACCCTACTGCAGCCACGGCGTTGCGTTGACGTTCGTTTCAAAAGCTAGACGAATTGACGAAACTCAAATGGCTTGTCTTTTGCACTAGCATAGCCTCATCCTTCTGTCGGGCAACTGAAGCAATGCAGTGCAAACCAGCGGGCCATCCAAGTAAGAAAGGCAACCAGCACGATGGTTGCAGCAGTTCAAGAATGCAATACAAATCAAAGACATTCAACTATTCAAGTGCCACCACCTTCCAGTAAAAAGTAGAATCAACAAAAACCGATAAGTTATGCATTTCTCATGATACAATAATCTGACCAGTTGCCAACATGTTACCAGTTGCCAAACACGAGGCAACATGTTACCAGTTGCCAAACCAAAAAAAACATCTCCCGCGAGCTGTGCACTCACTCAAAAATTGGGGTGTAATACCACCAGAAGAGTAGGTCAGCTTTTGTACAGGCCATTCCCTGGCTATATTATTCTTCCTCCGAACGAATCCATGTGATGTTAACCAAACTGTATAATTTACCATATATCCAAAGAGGGAAGAGAAGCTGACAGAATAATACAATGCTACTAGTGATCACTATCATCCCACTGTCCACCCTCGTTCTGCAATCACTTCACGAACACGAGTAGCTACTTCAATGGCGTCATTTAGGGGAGCGTAGCTCCAGCTATTTGAAATCTACAAGGAAAAAGATCAGTGATACAGCTGAGCAAGTACATCCATCTGAACTTTGACTGAAATCTACAGTAACAAATGACATGAAGAACTTTCAGCTATCATAAGTAGTCAGGTTGGCAGTTCAATAAAACAGATTAGCTTCTGTTGATTTTGATCCGTCTACCAGCATAGGTATATCTACTAAAATCTTCTATATGGTGTTGCAAGCTACAGGATGCAGAACAAACAAGTGTGCAGTAGAATTTGTAATTCTCATCCAGCATAACTCATGCACTAACTAGAGAGTTCTAGACAGTTCTGATGTATTTAGATGAAATCATGACAGTACCTATAATTGATGGCGAGAGTAAATATGCAGCATTTGCCCTGCCACAGTTGTGTTGATGAACTCTGTGTGCGATGCTATTAGGTATGTGCATGAGCGCAAAAAAGGTTCAGCATGTTGGAGTTGGTATCAAAGTTGGCAAAATCAGGGGTCCATAAGCCAGGATGCACAGAAATTAAGGTAAGATATTTCGGTATTCTGTATTAAGCTAAACGAACAGCATTAACACTTGTTTAAAATGGATATAATCAAACAGATATGCTTACATTATCGAGTGGGCACTCAAGACAGATTATCATTTTCTAACAATATTGACAAACTTACATCTTCCAATCCAGTGAATGGGCGCACAACCCCTCGCTCCCGCAGAGTCTTGTGAAAAGCTGAAAACTTCCATTTACAATGCTCGGTTCCAATAACATAAACAGGTTTCCTGTAGCAATTGTGATTTGAAGCTTATCACACATGAAATGATATTAACAAAAGGGTTGCAACTCGCAATTTGTTCAAATAAAAAATTCATCTTACCCTGTGCTGCATGCCTCACTTAACATACTTATTGAGTCTGCTGTTATGACAAAAGCATCACCCCATGCAAGATGTCCCATGTGAGGGTTAGGTTCTGGACATAAAAAAAAAAGGTAACAAGCTCAGCAATTTGAGTAAAAAGCATAAACATGGAACAACTTAGTGCTCGTCTTCTGGGTCTACCTTCACCATCCCAAATATAGACCTTTGGATGTCCAGCAAATTCTTTAAAAACAATATCAGCGACCTGCCAGTAGATGGTGAAACTGAAGCTTACACACTAAAACTATAGTAAAACTGTCAGATATCCATCTCAAAAACCAAATTGCCAAATATCCTACCTTACGCGGTGTTCTCCAAGAGAATGAAATTCTGACACTCCCACAGCTATCTAGCACATTGTACAGAGAACTTATGAGCTGCTTCGCAAGGTCCACACCATATTTGCAATTCCCTGAATATTGAAAGACAAAAAAAATTAAAAAAGTCATCATGTATCTGGAGTATGAAAACATTTGACAAGCTTAACACAATCGGAAACTGCATTCAAAGAACTAGATAAAGAAATTGAAACGATTGAAGGCCAATAGTTATTCAAGTTATAAAAGGGAAAAGTCCTCCAAGATAGTTAACACTGGATTCCTCCAACATAGTTGACATTACTTTGACACATGTAAAGAAAATGGCATTGCATTAGCTTTCTATTCTAGCTACCAGATTCTCTACAGGGCTAACTACACCCTGGATTGACTTCGGTATGGGTTTGCTGTGGAATCTGGTAGGAGAAGTGGTGAACCATTCTTGATACCTAAGGGTCTACACTATATCAATGGAATAATATTAAGAGAAATTTTCTTTCAGGCAGTGAAAGCCCTATTCCTTTTTCCACCATCCGTTCCATTGCAGGCCTGTCTATTTTCCCTTCTCAGCCAACTCCTCAGTTTCAGGCCAGATGTGGTGAAAATGGGGACATTTTCATTTCACTGCTCAAAATGGGGTAATTTTGAGCCCTTTTGTCACTGGAAAAGAATTATTAGGATTGGTGGGGCAATGTACATGTGGCACTGTTCTATTGAATTGGACACAGAGCAAACATTTGGGATCTCAAATTGATTTTATTGGCATGAAGTCCAGGGTAACATTGATATATGGAATATCTGAATCAATAAACCAAATGTCACATTAATCTTGCAACCCAAAAGGGTGTTTTTACCATCTCTATCATTCATATATTTGCACCCTTATATGTTGCCAGTTCAATAATCCTTTAGTATAGTACTACTCTAGCAGCCAAGAAATTATTATCCTAGTACAGGTTATTAGATATCAAATCTTTATTAATGCAGCAAATGGCATTTGAATGTAGCAACTGGCAGGCCAAACTTATCAAATGTGACCTCCAAATGAAGAAAAAGACTTTGATCAGTAAAGGAAACAACAAAATCACTCATTATTAGCAAATAGGTGTTAGGCAGGCCACTCCCAATGTTATCCCTGTTCGCATGCAACAACTGGCATCATTTCTAGATTTACACTGCAGCCAAGTCAAAACAGGATTATTTTACGTAAAAATGTGTGCCAGAGACAGTGTTACTTGTGGGTCCGCCGATGTTAACGACAAGCAATGGCTTAGGCAAAGGGGCAAGTTCATCATGCCAAGCAATAGCAGCAAGTCTGAGTGCAGCAGAATCAGCTTGGTGTAGCGCACCAACAGTAAGCACCTGTTGGTCAAATATCAACAGTAAGCACCAACAGTAATATTATTTTGATGTAGCGCGCCAACAGTAGGCAAGACAAGTAGGTTCAAATATCAGAATTAGACTGCCAAAAATGTGCAAGTCATTTTACACCTATGAGTAATGAGAAATCAGCATACCACATTGCTCCTGGGTGGTTCCTGCGGAGTAATCCATCTCCGGAACAGACGTGGAATTTCTTGTTGTCCACTAGCAGTTAAAGCATAGTAATCATGGCGAGGAGTCACCACCAAATCAAATCTGTCAAGGCCGGACCTGGGGTGCTGGATCTGATATCGAAACAGCACATTACAAGAATTTAGTTCAGAATTTTCAAGACAAGTAGATTTATTTTGTGGATCTGTATTAGCAGATAACAGTGAAAGTCAGCAGATTAGGTTTGAATACTACCTGAATGACAAACACATTATCTGAAGCCAATTTCCTTATCAAGCTTGAGTATGATATGGTGTCCCAGCCACACGCAACAACTAATGTTGGACCTTCCCTGGAATAAGAATTAATGGCCATGATGTCATGTTCACATCTTAATTCGGAAGCCAGTAGGACTTCCTAATTCTGAGAACATTACAAAACCTGACAATCCAGCCAAAAGCAAGGAACATGTTTAGGCAAGAACTTAGATTTTCTACAGGGCATACGCTGCCATGGGTATGCGTTACAGCCACAGAAAATATGAAGAGTATTCTACAAAATGATGATCATAAACAAAATTTCCTCATATGACATGATCTTTCCTTGAAGCACAATTCACATACAACACATTTCTATACAGAAGGTGAATGCAAAAGGTAGGTAAATGAATGTTATTCAAATGATGACAAGACATCAGTAGCTCCAAAGACAATAAACAAATCAAAAATGCCAAAAGGCTATTATAATGCAATAATTAAGGTAATTCCTGGCTTCCAGTTGGCTACTTGGCTGTAACTTCTAATTGCCAATCATACTGATTCCAGTCGGACTAGTCAACTATTTCAGCGAACCATGACCAACGGGTTTAAAGAAGCTAGAGTCCAGTATATGTTCATAGAAGGAAGTAATTGAGTACAACAGCAATCGGGACTTACTTCTCATATGTGTCTCGAGCCACGGTCACAATCTTCTTGACGTCAGGTTCCAGAATTGTAGACAACCCAACCGAACTGGCATTCAGGACACGATAGGGCTTCCTACCCTGAACCACTATGGCGAACCTCGTGTTGTGGAAGAACTGCCTGAGCACTTGGTATATAAACTTGTGCAGGGAAATGGGGAGAAAGTTCAGCCACTCGTTGATCCCTCCTCTCGGCCTAGTGACACGCTGCAAGCCAACCCCGAAGAACAAAGTTGATTAATAACAAAAAAAAACTAATTTTGCAACGGCCGAACAACAGAACGGGAAATGTGTGGAACGGAAATGGGAGGAGTAAACGAGAAGGCAGGGAGAGGGAACTGACGTAGAGGGTGAGGTTGTCGGCGAGGCCGAGGGCGCGGGCAAGGTCGAGGCACTGGTTCTCGGCGCCGGGGGAGCCGTTGCCGACGAGGACGGCGCGGCGGACGACGGTGGCGCCGCTGCCGCCGCCGGAGAAGATCTCGGGCGTCTCCATGCCGTCGACGCCCGGCGGCTCGGGCAGCCGGATCGGCCGCATCGGCCTAGGGTTTTGCGGGCGGTTGGATTCGCGGCGGGAGGGGAGGAGGAATTCGCGGGGGCTGCGGTGCCGTGGAGGCCACAGGCCAGGCGGTTCGATGGGATGCGGGGGTTGCAAGGTCTGAACTCGAACCGGTCGAGAAGGCGCCGTGCCTTCGTGTGATCGTGTCTCTGTGTTTGTGGCCTTGTGGGTGTCTCTGCTCTTCCAGGGCCTACCAGTCAGTCACACGGGAACGCAAGCTTGCACCGCCGCACGTGCTGTGGGCTGTGTGGCCTGTCGCCTGTGGCTCAAGCTGTCTTGCACGCCAAGATGAACTCGGCTCGGACCGTCAAGACGATTTTCAAAAAGGAAAGGGGTATCACTTGATCACCATATAGTATGTGGTAGTTAGAAAAAAAAATCTTATTGTAAGACAAAGTTAGCAGGAACAAAGAAAGAAAGGGTTGCTGGAATCGATGAGAAAGATAAAAAAGAAGAGGATTTTCCCCCAAAAGAAAACCGATTATACACCGTGTGGCATCTTAGTGCAAACGGTTTTTTTTCGAATCGAGGACTCTCCCCCATTTCCATTGCGAAACGGAAATACCAGGCGTTCTTACAGAGACAGAGTTATTTGGAAAGAAGAAAAAGCAGAGAGGGGGCATCTACTAGCTCTAGCCTAGCTGCTAACCAACCTAATTAACCTGACTCAGACTAACTAGGAAGATCAGCTCCTGTCCGTCAGCTTGGCACAGCCTGGGCGAGCAAAGTTTTACATCAAACATAATGCTATGGGGGGGCAAACTCCATCTGATGCGAGCGGATACAAAGACCCTCAAAGCTAGACTCTCATGGTAGCCTACTGTAGACTTCACATCAAGCAGCATCGCCATCATCGGCACGGTCGTCGTGCGGGGCCGGGAGCATCCTCACACTGGCGGGGTTCTTCTGCTGTGCGAGGATCTTGTACGCCAGAGCTAGCATCATCTTGATTCCTTCAGCCACACCGCCACCACCTTCCGCTCCGAACAGCCCTGCCCAGTATGACATAAAGACGCAAGCATGTACCACAACATTAGCTGGGTGTTTTATCAAATGCTTGTCAAAGATGGCTTTGTTTCTACTTTTCCAGATGGCCCAACAAACAGCGGCTAAGCCGAAGTGGTGTATGTGTTTGGCTTGTGGAAGCCATTTGCTTATCCAGGATTTGTATTGCAGAGGGTCCCCCGGGATTTGCGTTGTCCCCAGACACACCCCCACTATCCCCCAGATGCATCTTGCAATCGGGCATTGGAAAAACAAGTGATTTACTGATTCATTTTGTGCGCAGAAGGCACATGTGGGGCTACCACCCCACCCCCTTCTTATCATGTTATCTTTTGTCAAAACTGCATTATTCTCAAGCAGTCATGTAAATATTTTGATTTTTAGAGGGATTTTAGCTTTCAAAATATGTTGGAAGCCACACCCACTGTCATCTTTTGTCAGATGATCATATACAGATTTGGTACTGAATCTCCCATTACCATTCCATGTCCAGCTCACCATATCATCAGTATTTTGGAAGTTGAATCTGTATGTTTTGTCTACTATTCCCACCCATTTTTCAAAGAGGATGGGGGATAACCATCTACTAAATTGTACTCGCCCTTCCTGCCTCAGGAATTGGTTCACAGTTATGTTTTTTTCTAGGCAAAGGTCATATAGAACCGGAGCAGTTATGCATATGGGCTTGTCATCTACCCATTTATCAACCCAGAAGAGAGTGTTATTACCATTTTTGGTCCCCACTTTTCTCCCTCTTAGATATATATTCCTGACTTTCATCAGGTCAGTCCAGACAGGAGAATCACTCATTCTGTGCTTTGCATTACTAATCACATCACTCCCCAGATATTTCGCCCTGATCAGATCTTGCCATATTCCCTTTTCTTTTTCCAGTTTCCACCACCACTTACACAGCAAGTTTATGTTCATTTTTCTTATGTCTTTGATCCCCAGGCCTCCTTTCTTTCTGCTTTTGCAAATGATAGCCCATTTTATGAGTCTATATTTTTTCTTGGCACTTCCTCCTTGCTAGAAAAAGACCCTCCTTTGTTTGTCCAGCACAGCTGTAACTGTTCTTGGAAGAAGATACATAGACATGTGGTAGATGACTGTATTTGACAAACTGGAATTAATCAGGGTAGTTCTCCCTGCAATGGACATGGAGCTTCCCTTCCAAACTACTAGTTTTTTTGCATTCTTTTCCACAATAGGATTCCAGTCTTTCACATGCAGTCTACAAGGACTTACTGGAACCCCTAAGTATTTAATGGGGAATGTTCCTATTTGGCAGTTAAAAAGCTCTGCCATCTGAATTCCCCTTGAATTGTCACCATTCATCACTATTACTTCACTCTTAGAGAAATTGATCTTGAGGCTAGACATTGATTCATATAAATATAAGAGTAATTTCAAATTCCTGGCATATTCTATGTTATCTTTAAGGCAAATGATAGTGTCATCTGCATACTGGAGTACCACCACACCTCCATGTATTAGATTGTCTGCTAACCCAATAATAAGCCCAGCCCCTTGGGCTTTCCTTATCATTCTGGTTAAGCAGGCAGCCACCATGTTGAAAAGGATAGGAGACAAGGGGTCCCCTTGCCTCACTTCCTTATGGCTGGTGAAATAAGGGCCTATGACATTATTTAATTTGACACTTACAGTCCCCCCAGAGACCACCTGTTTGATACATTCACACCATTTTATGCTAAAGCCCCTTATTTTTAAGCTCTCAAACAGGAACTCCCAACACACTTTGGCATATGCTTTTTCAAAGTCCAGTTTAAGAACTATGCCAGTTCTATTGGTTTTTTTTATCTCATGTAACACTTCATGCAGTGCCATGATACCCGACATTATGTTCCTGCCCTTCATGAAGGCAGTCTGGTTTTGTAAAATTAGTTTTTCAGCTACTTTCTCAAGCCTAATTGTTAAGACTTTTGTCACCCATTTGTATAAGCAGTTAAGCAAACATATGGGTCTGTATTGCTGAATTCTTTCAGCTTCATTGACTTTTGGTAATAATGTGATTATACCATAGTTCATTCTGCTAACATCCAATTTGTCTTTGTGCAAGTCTCCAAACATTTCTATTATATCCTCCTTGACTATCTCCCAACATTTTTGGTAGAATTCAATGGGAATGTTGTCTGGGCCTGCAGCTTTATTGGTTTCCATCTGCATTAATGCTTCTTTAATCTCCTCCTCAACAAAAGGTTTTGTCAGCTCTTCATTGTCCCTTGTATTCACCCTCTCCCCATCTTCCTACATCCCTGGGCCTAGAGAGAAGGTATTACCAGGGCCTTTGCCAAAGAGTTCTTTATAATATTCTGTGGCATGTTTTAACAAGTTGTCATCTCCTTGTATGATGGTATCACCATCTTGTAATGATAAAACTGTGTTTTTTCTTTTTCTACCATTAGCTATTCTATGGAAGAACTCAGTGTTGTTGTCCCCTTCATGTAACCATTGCTCATGTGATCTTTTGAGCCAATGGAGCTCTTCTTCTTCAGCCATTTTCATGAGATCACTGCTAATCTTCACTTTTTTTTTGCATCTGTTCAATTGATAGGACTATCTCTTCCTCTAATTGCTCTAGTAGAAGAAGTTCATCCTTTAATTGGTTTTTGATTTTCTTGCTTGCTCCTTGAGCATAGAAGCTCCAGCCTTTAAAATATTATTTAAATCTTTTAAGTTTTCTTTGAATTCTATCATATGCTGAGTCAGCATGACAGGGGATCTCCCATATTTCTTTGACCTTATGATGGAAGTCAGGCTGTCTCAGCCATGACAACTCAAATCTGAAGTTCAGATTTTTCATAGGAGGTTTTTTTGGCATAGATAGTACAATGGGGTTGTGATTAGACCTGAGCATTTCACGGGCCGGGCCGGGTTCGGGCCGGGCTGAAAAAAAATCTGAGTTTTTCGGGCCGAGAAAATTCTGCCCATGACCGTCCCATGGGACGTGTCGGGCCTCAATTTTCGGGCCGGGCTCGGGCCGGGCCCGGGCTCGGGCGGGCCGCCCGCGCACTTTATAGTGTAAAAGAGCTAGAAACAGCATTACGGGCCGGGCTCGGGCCAAGATTTTTTTTCGCGGGCTCCAAGATCTCTGCCCACGCCCGTCCAGTAAGGTCCGTGGGTGGGCCTGACGCGAGCCGGGCCCGGGCCGGGCCAGCGGGCCGGGCCGGGCCGGGCCGGGCCAAAAATGCTCAGGTATAGTTGTGATCAGAGTGCTCCTTAGGTAGCTTAGATACCATGGCCAAGGGATAGTGGGATTCCCATTCTCTGCTTACTAGGAACCTATCCAGTTTTTCCAAGGTCGGGTTCACCTAGTTATTTGACCATGTGTACTTCCCACCAGACATATGTATGTCAATTAACTCATATGAGTTTATAAGTGTATTGAAAACTCCAGTATGCCTGTGCACTCTCCCATTTTTTTTCAGATGAGTATCTGATTATATTGAAATCCCCTCCTATCAAGAGAGGTTCTTTGCTTTTGCTTATGATATTAGCTAATTCAGCAAGGAATTCATCCTTGTCCTCTTCCTGAGCAGCACCATACACATTTATAAAATTCCATTTGATCTTCTTCTCCTTGTCCCACAAGGTAAGTTGCAGGAGATATTTTCCTTTTATGAAAGACCCAACTTCCATATGCTCATTGCATATCCCACTGAGGATACCCCCTGACCTGCCTCTGGAGGGGGTCCACATCCAGAGGTAGTCCTGTTTAGGGTCTATCAGCCTTAGTATTTTGTCTTCCACATCCTCTTGCATGGTCTCTTGGATGCCAATAAAATAGAATTTATGTTCAAGAATCAGATTTCTTAAGAAGGAGGAGACACCTTTTTTTGATGCCCCTGCAATTCCATATTAGACCATTCATTTTTCCCCTTTTTCTGTTTTTGCACTGGTTCTTGGATATGTCAAGGTCTCCCTGACCATCCTCACCTTTCTTTTTATCCCCACAGGGTTTTCCCCTGTTTGTTTTTCTTTTTTGTTGTTTCTTACCAGAGAGTGACAACCTCTTAGGTGTCTTCCTAGCTCTCTTAGGTAGTACAATTGTAAACCCATCTGTCTCAGATGTGTTACCATTCATAATTTCATTTAGGTCAGAGTCATAATCCTCTATAGCAGGGTTTAACACATCCTCCTCCTGAGTCATCTCATTCCCCTCCACAGGATGCTGTGCTAAACTTTTTGCTTTTTCATTTAATTCATGTCTAGCTATTTCAAGTTCAGTAATAATATTTATGTGAGCTAGATTCTTAGCATCAATTACCACACCCATAGCATTGGATCTTTCAATCAATTCATGTTCACCAAGTATAGAAAAGGAGTTTGAGTTGCATTTGTTACCTTCATTGCAGGGTTGACCTGCAGGGAGCTTGCTTGATTCTTCTGTCAGCTTCAAGACCCTTTCACTCCACCTTCTATCTTCACTTGCCTCCTTCATGGTTTCCACTGGGTTGGTCAGATTGGTCACATCAATCACCATATTATCCTGTCCATTCTTGTCTTGTTTTTTGCCATTTCCACTCTGGTCTCCCTCCTCTGGAGATACCTGGGATTCATCTTCTTCATCCATGTTGCTTTTCTCCTTGCCATCCCCCCTCATACACTCTAGGGACTCATCATCTTGCACCATATCACACCTTGCCATCCACACCCTGTCATTCCTTCTGGATGACTTAGCTTCATTTCCTAGAACCTTAGAAATTTGGACTTGAAAGTCATCACTACTGTCACTAGGGACATATGTGGCAGCTGGTATAGCTTCATCCTCATCAACTGGTATCTCACCAGTTTTGTCCTTCTCACTCCTCATGGCCATCTTGGCAGGAGCAGATTGCTGAAATTTCTTCCCATAGCTGCTGCTGGTGTTTTTGCCTCCTGCATCAGTTGGCTCATTCATGGGATCTGCAGCAGCATGTGAGGTTTTCATTTTCTTGGGGCTGGGTTGGTTGCCAGGATCCCCAATCCTAACCCCCCCCTCTCTACTTTCCCCCCTGAGAACTTTCTGCAACTTCTCTCTCAAACATGAAGTCATATATGTATAAGCCAAGATTCCCCTCAGCTGAATCTGGAACTTCCATGACATCTCTGCAAGAAATTCTGATTCTCACATAATCAGGGTTATACCTTGTTTGTTCATCAATTTCCATAGTTTTCCCAACCAGGCCTCCAACCTTAGCAATGGTTCTAACTCCTCTTTGGTCTACAGGAATCCCCCTCACCTTAAACCATGCCTGCTGAAGCTTGCCCTTGGCCCCCAAGGAGGATGTCCATGGCTCAATGGACATTTGAGTATCCAAGGTCTTACTCCCCACAGTGAATTTGCTGAAGTCTTGAACAATCTTAGCAGATGGAAACCTCATGACAAACTTGTTGGCCTCCACTTTTTTTGCACTCCACCTCCAAGTGTTTTCTGAACTCAAAATGTTCCTGAATTCCATCTCAATCTGTTTTGGAGTCAAGTCATCTCTGGTCACAGTGATAATGGCAGTGCTGGCTCTCTCCCTCACAACTTTCTGATCTACATGTTCATCTATGTAGAAGAAGCTCTGGTTATGAACTTGTGCTGCGCAAAGCTCAGGGCCCATGTTCCAAACAGGCTCCCTCCTACACTCATAGGCATTGTGATTGAAAAGGCCACATAGCTCACAAGCATTTTTTTTCTTGCAATCCTCCACTTGATGGTTCTTGAATCCGCAGAAAGAACAGCCAGTTTTGGGGTGCCGAGTCTGTGTGTTTACCTCAGCGTAATCCTCTCCCCGCCCTCCATGCTGCTCACCCCCTTGCTGCGTGTCCTGAGATCTCTTCTGCTGTGCAGCTTGAAATTCCCACTTGGCTTGCTCACTGTCTTCCTTGCGCCCTCCTTGTTCCACTGCTATCTCCCAATTGGACGATGAGCCGGTTTCTTTCTGTCTTGCGGCTTGCTTCTCCTCCTGCTTGCCCAGATCTGCAGCATCTTGTTGCATCTCAGGCTGTTGTTGCTCCCCTTGACCGACCACCTCTCCCTCCTCGCGGTCTTCCCTGTGTCTCCCTCGTCGTTCCCAGACGAAGGTTCTTGCGCCCCGTTCGGCCGGCTCCACGACCTTCACGCCCAGCTCCTCGCCCGTGCCCTCCTCCCCTAGTCCGCGCCGGGTACACCATCGCCGCGCCCCGTGGCTCGTCTCGAACCACTTGCGCGTAGGTTTTCGGTACCGGCTTGCGCCTGAAGTATCCGACGAATTGATCAATTTGGGCTTGGAAAGAACTAGGGTTCGTCGGAGCACGAGGAGTTGGTGGAAGAGAAGGGGAGGGGATCGGGAGAGGATGAGATCCACCCAGCTGGCTCAGCAAGGGGAAGTCATCCACAGCCCCACTCACTCCCAGATGCGCCTCTCCATCGTCCCTCTCCCCCAGATTTTCGCCGCGTGTCTCGATGGGGATTTTTCCAACTACCCCCTTCACCATCTTCACCGGTGGCGGAGCCCTGATTTTACATTCTTTCGATGGCAAAGGGCCAAATCCGGCCCTGTGCGGGTCCCAGAACGGCCTGTCCACCACCTTGTTTGCCGCCAACGAAGTCACCGCCACGCCCTTCGGATTTTGCTTCTTCTTCCCCGAACTCTCCCAATGGAATCGAATGGGGACATCCTTCAGGGTGACGGCATCCCGCCCGAACTGGTGAATCGGAAACTTCGGCTCCGATCGTGCCCGCCGGAACTCCCTTGTCGTCGTGTTGATGGGGAATCCCAGCGGCTTCCCGAACAGACACGCCTCCGCCATGGATCCGCCTCGAGGGAGGTCGCGCGTCGCCCCTTGACGTCTAGATCGCGTCGCACAGGCGCGCGCCCGCGCTGCCTAGTCGGTGGGGGGCGTCGCCCTCGCCGGGGCGTCACCCTCGCCAGGGATGCGCCGCCACCTTCGCCGGGGACGTGCGCTCCTCTCTTTTTGGTGACCTTTCCTTTGAGGATAAGCCTCCGAGAGATACTAGAATTGATTCCTCTGACCTATTTTTTGTTAACAGCATTGTATGTGAGAAAAGTTACCTGAGGATCATTTTTTTCAATATGACTAGGTACGTGCCCGTGCGTTGCTACGGCCAAAACAAATATCCTACATAAACATTTTACGATTTTTTCAAAGCTATATTCTAATTTTTTTTGGAAGAAAAAACTAATCACAATTTAATTGTATAATAATGTGGAAACATAGTATATCGTGCATGTTCGTGCATTGATACTGACAACATAATTTTCAAGTAACCAATGAGTTAAATAAAAGTTTCGATTTAAACAACCATAAACCTTTACATTTAGTCTCAATCTTTACAAAGGCAAATCTACACTATGAGTCCATAGTTTTAATGTAATGCACAAAGAAAGGTAAATCATGTCGTCAGAGTTCTCCACACATCATTCTTTCAAAGGAGTCTTATACAGGAAAAAGGACTTGACGAGTGGCATGTGCATAGTACCAGCAGGCAAATAGCCAAGAACAACTAAACAAGGACTTGCGACGTCAGATGGTAGGTAAAGTTTCAAAAAAAACGGTCAGATGGTTGCTATGGGCTATCAAGTGTCACGATCTGGCGCTGCCAGAAAATGGCTTACAGCCTGCAGGACATTCGCTGCAGACCTGCAGTCAGTGAAACCATCGCATGCTAGGCACATGCATTTTTATGATCAGAGGAAAATAACACTACCGGTTCTACTCTTTCAGAGCAAAACGCATCAGCGGTTCTTGTGAACATGGATTATGATTTATGAACCGTGAACATAGTGACCGGGCATCCATATAAAATGCGAATACAGAAAAGGGAAACAAATCAAGAGCAATTGCATGGTGCTCGTATTTCTTTCCTGTGCATCCTTCTGTTTTGCCTAATACTTTGTAGTATGCGAATCGAGATATGTACATGGGGGGAATGAGCCGCAGTTCAGGCTTCAGAGCTCGCCAGCCTCCTCTTCAGGGACTCGTTCTCCTTCTGGAGCTTCATCACCTTCTGCTTCAGCGTCTCCACTTGCTGGACCGCGATGGAGTCCCTTTGCTGCTCGGCCTGCTTCATCCTCACCATCCTCACTGCGCCATGAGAGAATATAAAGCCAGTCATGAGGCAGCCAAATTATGGAGCTGCTTCTATGTAAGCTATGTAGAACCAAATTACCAATTCCAATATACAACAAAAGGCAGCAATCACCAATAAATGAAGGACAACACACTTCAATTTAAATTCAGAAAGCAGAAAAATGAAAACAAGCAATGATCAAGTGGCATGTGTATCTTAAGACATGATACATCAATTCTCTAAATGAAGTCATACCAGTCTTCTAAGCAGAACTCCAGTAGTGCAGAACAGCAGTCGTGTTTGTGCAGACCGTTTTGATTCTAGGCGAATCTGGTACCCAACAGTCTCACCAAGCTCTTCACCTCTTTCAGAAGCTACTCTTGCTGCTACTGATATGGCAGATATACGACGGGGCTGAGTACAGATTATGCTGCAATCCGCACCACGGAGGTTATCTATTTCTTCTTCTAGAATGCACTGTGGAAGCTGGGTTGTTTTACCACAACCTGTCTCACCAGATATGACCAGAACCCTTTATTCAGAAAAACCCAATAAGTTTTTTCTAAAAAAAAAGAGAACCAAATTGCCACAAAGAGCAATTACATATAAATAAAGAACAATTATAGAACCCTACAGTACACACATTCTTGAACATGTGATCAAGTTCACATCTGGCCCACATGAACAATCACAACCGACATAATACTAACCACGTAATCATTTTATAGTATGAACATGTCAGGATCTGTGCATCAATTAATTTTGAAAACTCATGTTAATTATGCCCATCAATTCACAAGATAACTTTCTGAATAAAGGGAAAACAAGTAATCACTATGGAAAATAGAAGAGTGTAACAAACTTTGGAAATAGCTTATCTGATTAGCTGCTACTGCTTTCAGAAATCCTTCTCTCATGTTGAATGCAGGTAATTTCTCCCTGAAAGATTGCATTGATCTAGCACTTGCCGTCATCTGAAAGAAAACATAGACGCTAGGATCCCTCAAAGGATGCTCTTAAATTGTTTGAGTGTGAGGGGTTGTGGTGGGTGAGTTGCAGTCATTGACAATACCTTCCTAGAATTCTGCAAATCCCTAAGCTGAGAACTGAGTTTTTCTTTATCAATATCTGTTGCTCGTTCAACAACTGATGAGGATGTGCTAGGCAAAGATTGCCTTATTGATACATTAGAAGTGCTTGCAGAATCGCTGGTGTTGAACTTTGACCTGGATAAGAGATCTTCCACTCGCCACTCTGCCTGATTTGACATCTTAATCTGCCCCAGTTTAAAATAGAAACAGCAATCATCAAACTGACACTTCATAATCATGTTATAGGAAAGTGCCCGTGCGTTGCCACAGGCATCAAATAAACTAACTGGTCATCAATATCACTAAAATAATAAAGTAAACAAACAATGCACAACCGTGTTGTAACCAAAATAGATATTGAGCGAACAAATTACTTATGAAACTCACGTTCGAAAAACAAATTAACTTCAAGTGACAAACTAACACAAAGATAGAAAACACTCGGCCCACTATCCAATTACAAAGTGCTTATAGCTTCAGCCCCGACAAACAATGATGTTGAATAGCTCTACACATTCATGTCTTCCCATCAAAATTCTCCATTGTAAAAAAGGCTAAGTTTAAGTAAAAAAAACCGAGAAGATTGACTTCAGATTAGATGACTTGGACATCTAATGCTGGATCAATTTCACCTTGTTATCCAGCCATGTCCAGCCAACACCTTATTATCAATTTCACTTAACATTTAGCTGGATCAATTGTTCTAAAAAATAATACACCCAGATAACAATATATTGTTATAGCCAACTCACCTTTCCATGTAAAACACAAAACAGAATATCAAAATTTCCTAGAACCAGTGCCGACAATGGAACCTTGAAAAAGGAACGATGATCGCACTAAGCTCGACCTCCAATTAATTGTGGTTCTTGTGGCTATGGGCATGACAACCATATTTCACCACACCAGCAGGAATTGAATAAGAATCCCAAAATATACATTCTGAAACATGACAATATTGTTCAATTTACTAACATCAGCCGTGCCAACTAAGTGAAGCAGAACTGAAAGTTGAACTTTTCACAATTAGCACCTAATATATTTCTTTTCATTTGATGAACCTTACACAATCAAGAGACCACCAGCAGAGCAAGACGGCCATGTCAAGCATCATGCTAATCTCATCGTCTCAGCAGTAGTTAGTTCTAGACAAGAGGAATTCCAGGGAGATGAGCAGCAAACGCAGATTATTACACCTCCAGTAGGCCTATTTATATCAACTGGTTCTCTGCCAATAAGCAATTCCAAAAGCACAACACCATAACTGTACAGTATACACATCTCATTTGGTAGTTAAATGCCCAGTCAATGCGTACCTACATAGATTTGTAGCATGTGCATCCTATTAGACAGTATAATCAGTTTAACCTGTGAGTGAGATGACATCCGGAAACCACCAGAATCACAACAGAATCACTTGTGTATTAGGCATTTTGATCCATGCACGTGCATGTTAGGCATTCAGGCTTATTTTGCAAAAACTCACCACACAGAAGAACTATCCTTTTCATTTGAAATGTAAACAGAACCGCACATTGAGGTACTCCCTCCACCGTACCCCAATTACTTGTAATTTGGGATAACAAAAGGAATTTGGGATGGAGGGAATATATCATATCAGCATTTTGTTCTAGCTCTTCTGAAACCACTCTTAAAACCACAAATAAATGTACTCATTTCAGGATCATCCATACTATAAAGCATTATGATTCAGAAGCACTCAACCAAGATGCACAATGCAAACGTGTACCCCATTCAGAAGCATTAGGCATTGCCTACTAAACACAATCGCTTCTGTTCCGAACCATGCAAGCCACTCTTATGGATGGATGTGCAAGGGAGATAGTATTACCTGAACGAATGGTCAGTCACTGCATCTTGAAAAGAATGGCGAATGACATTATTCAATGTTTACTACCTCTTGATATCCTACAGGCACAAAACAAATCAGCTTGCAATTTAAGAATACATTATATGCTCACCAATTAAGAAAGCCAAATTTGTTTAGTGCTCAGCTTACCTTTTCTCAACAGTTAACATAGCCAAATTTATTTAGTGCTCAGCTTACCCAGCTCGCCTTGCAGCAAATGACTACTATACTGTTGAGCAAGTGCTTGTAAAGCAAATAACATTTTCTAGTTATACACGGCGCATTATAAGAAATGCCAACAAGTTTCTGTAAGCAGCATAAACAACAACAACAACAACAACTTAGCCTTTTGTCCCAAGCAAGTTGGGGTAGGCTAGAGATGAAACCCACAAGAAACATGGGTAGGAGAAGCACAAAGCACAAGAACACAACAGAACAAAAGAAAAAGAAAAGATCATGTTTCAGGCACATTGATAGCAAGTCTCAATGTCAATGCTGATACAAATGTTATTTGCAAATGCTGTAAGCAGCATAAAGCTAATACAAATTTAATGTCACACTATCCTGATGTATTTTACATCTATCATCAATTTGCAAATGAGCATCAAGCATTGACATAGCTAGTAGGACTAAAGAAGAATCTTGTGACAAATAGAAGTAACTAAGCACTTACCTCAAGCATGAGCTGATGACAAAAACCATTTGGATCTAACAATCTGATATCTTGTCTTATTCTCATCGAAAACACTAAGAAAGATATTAACCAAACCCTCCACCAAAATTTTCAATGTTTTCTCCAACAAAGGCTGAGCACCAGAGTATACCTGAAATGCAAAAGTTAAGAGTTGTGTGGTACAGTTAAACACAACTGTAAGACTGACATACTGAAAAATAAATAGTAAAACTTCAACAGGGCGGGCAACAGGTCACTCTCAACTTAAGCAGGTTAGGTATTCAGAAAAGGTTCTTTTTTCCTTACATTGTCTCATATTTTTAAGAATCAAAATAATTACTAAGCAAGATAATTATGATGTTTAATTAGAGCCACAGATCATTGCTAGCATGCTCACCAGATCAACATTACAGGAAAGTCATCTAAGCATCAGCCTATTTCAAAAAGAAAGAGAAAAGTGCATTCCATCAACGATTCTAGTGAATTAATGAAGGGTAAATATGAATTGATAAAGAAAAAAATGAAATTCATGTTTTAATACTGCACTTCAAAGATGGACATCGGAGCAAGAAAAGGAAGCAGAAAATCGTAAACAGGTTGCATCTACTCTGTGGATTTTTCATTTTTCTCAGGGTGGAGTGTTTGAGTTGCTTAGAGAAATGAGAGATCTGGCACCTTACCTATTCAGTTGTTCTCCCCGTTAGTCATGTTGAGGCCACAGCACTGCAAGTTATTTTCCAGTTTACCAAAATACTGGTATCTATGGTTTTCTGTGCTACACAGCCTGGGGCTCTGCATTTACTTTTTTTTAAGGAAGAGCATTTTATACCTGTCAGTAAGGAGGGGTAATGTTTGATCAGTCAGGAGACCTTTCTTGAAATTCTTCTCGTAGTTCTGAAGGCCTAGCTTTTGCAACATGCTTCTTCCATGCGAGTAGTATGTATCTTCAGTCTTGGGCTGTGAAAACTTTTGACCGATCTACAAAATAGATCGATTGACAATGGTTAGAACATCTAATAATACAGTGGGTCAAGGTCATATCAATTGGCTTGGCTCGGGTGATAGTTTATCAATCAGAATTTTGGTAAAGTACAACGCATGGTACAGAAGTCTAGGACAGTTATAGCAATGGTAACTTTGCCAACACATATGAAACAGCATCAATGGGATACCAAGTCCAGTGCCAAAACTCAATGAACAATTAAGTAACTTCCATCACTCCATCAGTAATGTACATTCCAGGTTCTTACCATGAAAAAACCACCTTGCAATACAGCAAATGCAACACCAGTTGTAACTGCATTAACTACTGGATTTGGTGTTCCCATTCCACTCACGATGGAGAATAGAGCCCCAGAACCAAAAGCTGCTGCCATATATACAAAAGAGAAATCATCAATCATATGAAGTGAAATATGATCATATTAGCATGACTGATTGCAGATGGAATTAAATTTGCAACCTTCTCTCCTTTTCATGAAAATATACTGCAGTCCCTACTCCCTATAGCTAGTGTAAGTTTAATGGACTGCCGCAACATCACTCAGAGCAAAAGAGAACATGTAAAGTACAAATCAATAATCACTGGCTAATCAAGTGCAGAGTTTTACAGAACAGTTAACAAGGGCTAGGAAAACCTTACCTGCCCTGGACATCCTCCTTCCCTCTTATCCTTCTCATAACACAGGATATACCCGCATTTGCACCAGTCATGACTGCAAAGTTTCGTGCTTGCACCAGGGGTCCACCAGCTAGAGCCTATATAATTCAAATCCATGTATTAAACACAATGCTCAAAGGAAAGGGAGAGCATTTTCCTTTTGCCTGTCTTAGATGTATGAAAATCGCGTCTAGAAGCATTCCTTCGTTAGTGTGTGCAAAGTAACTGATGTGCCACTTTGGCTTAAATTGAAAGAAGAGCATCTGCTTTTTTGTCCCTAAAGAAAAAATGCTATCACATGCACACAAAAAGAAGCTAATATCTTTGCTTTTGTTCTTCAATAAAGACAGTTGCTTGCTTGCTGGGCAAACCAAAAATCCACCATCTCAGCATAGTGACGCCACACACACACCCCGTTCCTATTTCATATCAGCATCAGTGCCCTACTACATCTAAACAAGTATCAACTGCTTAAGATTCCAAACAGATTCACACGAACATTAGCTAAACAATGCCCCGCGGCATAGCATTTCAGATATACATTCCCCATCAAAAACACACAGAGAACAAATCGAAATTCGTGTAGAAACTATTAGCCGCGAAAATAGTTGCGTATAGGGACAAGCAGAGGACAGTACCTGCGCCTGCTTGAGTTGCTTAGAGAAATGAGAGATCTGGCACCTTACCTATTCGGTTGTTCTCCCCGTTAGTCACCTTCAACCACCAGGTCACCAACCTTCCTCACGATCTCCCCATCTCCCATCCCCACTCGCCCTTCTCCAACCATCAGCCCACCACAAGGAGGAGATGCGGAGGGTGCCGCCAAGCAGGTCTGGAGTGTGAAAGTGAGGCAGCGAGGGGCTCCGGTGTTCGGGTCTGCGGGCGTAGCGTTGGTCCAAGATTGATGAAAGGGGCGGCGCGGGGCGTGGGGTCGGGAGACAGCATCCACGGGCGACGGCGTGCGTCCACGAACACAGGCGGACACAGGTGACGGCGTCCACTGGCAGCGGCGGAAACGGGCGGTGAAGGGCGGCGGACGCATGGCAGAGAGGAGAAAGAGGAGGGTCGAAGGGGAGGCGGCGGCGGAGGGTCAGAGAGAGAGGACGGCGGGCGGCGGCATGGAGCAGGAGAGGGCGGCTAGGGTTCGGGGAGTTGAGGTGGAGTCGCGAGGGGGAGGCGCGGTGGGCTCGGTTGGACCGGTACCGCGGGGAGAGGGAGCGGCAGATCGTGGGTACTGGGAGCCGAGCGGCAGACCCACGCGAGCGGAGGGCGCCTCGGCTCGGCAGACCCGCGCCGCAAGCGGAGGGAGGGAGGATGGTGTTTTTCGTCTACTCTTCACACTTTTTAGGAGGAGAGAGTAGAGAAAGGTACAAATCTATCGTATTTCTTTAATTTCTAGATGCACAAAAGTGACAACCCAACTAACATAAAGGACGATAAATGAGTACAAAGCACATATCTGTTTGTTGAGTAAAATGGTAGCTATAAGGTTCTACGACCTGATGCACAAAAGTGAAACTAATTAACACCAAAGGTGATGATTGGTATAACATTGACCTTGAGTGCACCCAGGGACGAATCCAACGTGGGGTTGGGGGAGGGGGGCTACCGCATGGATCTCACGGAAGCTCCCCTCCCCTCTACAAATTTCATCCATAGGTGAAGAAGAAGATCAACCCCCTCCCTCTCCAAGAGTTTGCTAAAATGGGTTGATCGTCAGTTTTGTGATGCAATTTTAGCACATAACATGATCTTTAGTTGAAGGCAATCACACAAACAAAATGGTTTGTTTAGCAAAGTTACGAGGGCCTGGATTAGGGCCCCCTAAGCGGTAAGATAATCACCTTTGAGGTGGAATCTTCTGACACCATTGACAACGTCAAGGCTAAGATCAAGGACAGGGAGGGATGCAGATCTTCGTCAAGACCCACACTGACAAGATTTCCTCCTCTCCAAGCACTCTCTGCCTCGTCTCCGAGTACTTTCCGCCTCGCACGAGTACTCTCCGCCTCGTACGAGTACTCCCCGACTCGCACGAGTACTCTCCGCCTCACACGAGTGCGCTCCGCCTCACCTCCGACTACTGGTTCGCACGAGTGGCTTCCGTCTCCGACTAGGACGGGGCCCACACGTGAGGTCGGAGCGCGGATCAGGGGCCCCACACGAACGTGGCGCCGCCCCAACTCTCGGGCTTCCCCGCGACGACACGCGTGGCACCAGTTTTCCACACCACGCAAAGACCACAGCTGGCGGTTCGCGAGGGCAGCCTGTTCTGACAGGAGCCGTAATGCTACACAGTCCTCACGGCCTCCAACACGCCGTCCCATCTAACTCCTGCTGCACGCCACCCCGTCAGAGCAGGTACTCAATTACCATCTATGGGCGGCGCCTACCTACGCTTAGGCCATAACGTGGCGGGCCTAATCAACACTCATGGGGGCTGAGTCATCAAGGGAACTACTCGAAGGAGGCGCCAAGTACCCGGAATGTACAGTGCCGCTCGCACATGCGGTAGTCTCCAACGCCACTACAGCTCAGCGCCCTTCAATACCTCCTGACGAACATCGACGTCGGAAAAGACCTCCCAATACCGTAGCACTGTAGCACATTTTTGTATTCCCTCTTTGCCCCTCACCCTTGCGTTTATAAAAGGGGGAGGAGTGCAACCGTTTGAGGGGCTGACCGATCACGTAGTTTGTAACTCCTACTACAGACATTCTTGGCATAAGAACACGACTACTCGGAACTGGACGTAGGGTATTACTCTCCGGAGGCCCGAACCAGTATAAACGCTCGTGTCTCTCGTGCTAACCATCCGGATCCGACACACGATCCGTTACAAATTTACTGCCGGCGGTAGAGAACCCCGACACAAAGATATCCATATATTTGGAGTTTGGATAAGAAATAGAAATTGTTTGAACCTCTGTGTCAGATTAAAAAAATTAAGAGGAAAAAAACTCAATTACACTCCAATAATTGTTCTTAAGTGGGTGATGATCAACTCAAAAAAGAAAATTGGAATTAAATTCTACCAAATGGCCTACGTATACACATATGCTCATAGTACAGATTGAAAATAAGAAAACATTGACTGCCATAAACATTCATCCAAGTAATGAGTTTCAACCACAAAAGGTTTATTATAGGAATTGTGCACTAATTTATACAGAAATAACTAATTCCTGCACGGGTCAATAAAAGAATTTTCAAGTAGTGAAACTTGCTCCTATTTTTTCTTTTATTCTGACTTACGATATTTATATGCAGTACATAATATTCTTAAGACAAAACCACACTTAGAGGTTCTTAAAAATACTCTAATTACATATTGATGCAGACTACATTAGTGAATGACAGCCACCACGTAAACCTTTAAATTGGTAAACTCAAATTATCATGTTTGATTGTTGTTATACATTATCACGACTTCTACAGCCGCCCTGTCACGAGGCATAGAATGACCAAGCAAGTTGATCGCGTTGATAGTTTCTTCTGGAGTGCGATATTGTCGAGCAGCAACCGCATCCAGAGCCTCTTGTAAATTACGAGTAGGTAGAGCTTCCGCGAGTTCATGACGAAGGGTTGCACGATCAGTGTTGTGTTGACGACGTGCAGTCTTGGCCTCCGTAGTTTCATCAGCAGGAGCATTGACAGAGAGTTCATCATCAGATACATCATCCGGAAAGCGATAATTAGCGCGATGCCCTTGCGGAGTATCGACGACGAAAACTTCTCGATAGGACGAGTGAGTACCCGTACTCTCAATAAGTTTAGTATCAGTGTCATAGTCAACAAGCTTGGCGCCTTCTTGGAAGGGTAAATTGTCGAGACAGACGATAAAGCGCTCCTGACCATCCAAGGTGAGGTCAGTAGACACATGCTCAGGCTAGTAGACGAATCTACCCTCAGGTGTCGATGTGATCACCAGTCCTTGAGCAGAGCCAGATAGTTGTTGTGCTTCAGTAAAATCCGAACCGTAGTCGAACTCGAACTCAGATGAATCAGAATCGAAGTAGTCGAGGTTAACTTCCGAATCCGAAGAGTACTCGAGCAGTCTTCGAGCCAGGGCACATGAGGAGCTCCAACACGGCTTGGTAAGCAGCGCTGACATGGCGATGACCGAAGATGGGTGGTGTTGGAAGACAATCCAGACTGAGCGCAGGCTGTGCAGCCAAGGAAAGCGATTCAGGCTGAATTGTAGGCGAAGTCGAGTTGAACTCGGACTCCGACTCGAGCTCTCTGACTGGGTCAGAAAGCGAAATTTTGCCGAAATTTTCGACGAGTTCCTCCATCGAAGCTTGCGTAAGCGTCGAGGACTTGAGCTTTGACTCTGGAGTTGATGCTAAGAAACGCAGGAACGACCCAGCGCCATCAGCAACACAAACCCAGGAGCCAAAAACGAAGGTGTCGCCTTGCTGGAAAGCGACGGTCGGCTTGATGATGACAAGAGCCATCGAGTTCGCGAGTGGATCAACGACGAGATCCCCTACCTGGCGCGCTAGCTATTAGTGTTTTAGACACCGAGCCTACCACGGGGTACCCGAAGTAGTAGATTGTGCGGTGGGGCTCGCCGAGATCAGGAACACGATGGTGAGACACGGGGCACACAATTAGACAGGTTCGGGCCGCAATGTGCGTAATACCCTACGTCTTGTATGCTGCGTGGCTCTGTATTGATTGCGTATATCTTGAGAGGGTCCCTGCCTCACCTTATATGCCACGGGAGGCAGGGTTACAAGTCGGATTGGTACAAGAGTACTTTTCGAGTAGGACTAGGAGTAGTCTATACGAGTAATAGAAAGCTATTCTAATCTTAGTACAAGTCCTTGACCGTCTTGTCTTGCCTTGTGGCCCACGGTAATTGACGAGGCCATGGACCAGGGCCCACCAGGACCTCTAAAAAATGCAGTACGGACCCACATACGGCGTACTCAATGGCTAATACGACAAGTATTAAGCCCCCAGGTACCTGAGAGTCCGTACGACCTGTTTCCGTCATGGGCCGGAAGGTAGGTGGCCCACGGCCACCAGCTCTTTCTCCTCCGAGCACGTGGTGGCCCATACGACGAGTCTTCACCTCCGCCTCTGACTACTCGCTCGTACGAGTAGTTACCGCTCTCCGCCCTCGACTACTCGTCTGCACGAGTAGTTTCCGTCATCGACCTGCGCGGGCTTTCACGCGGAAGGCAAAGGGTGTGTGGGACCCCTCCTAATTGAGATCCCGGGATCTCCGCGCATGTACCACCGCGTACCGCCACACGTCCTCTCCACCACAGCGGCCCGCCCGGGCCTGACTAATTCGGTGTCAGGGAACAGATCCGTCAAACCTGCCACGAACGGCACAAAGGCCATCGTACTACGAATGGCGTGAGAAGTGCTGAGGAACGAACGACATAATACACGCTACGCCCTAAGCATCGGAGGGCGCGACATAGACCATCTGCTCGCACGAGTCGTTTCACCACCTCTGACTAGTTCAAGACTTCACCGCCAAGGCTGCGGGTACACGGACCCCGTCCGGATCCCGTAATATCCGGGCGTGACAACCCGCACCCCGCCATGTGCCAGCCCCTCCGCGCTGGTCCACCCTGACCACGTCGATTTGGTGTCAGAGGGCGGATTCGTCTGCGGCTCCACGAACGGGGCAGCATGCGTCGTACTACAGACGACACGGGAAACGTTGTGCCACGAACGGCACAGTGTACGCCACCCCCTATCCCTCGAACGTTGTGGCATAGACCACACCATCTCCACAGTGCCCGGAAAAGACAAGTCCCTGTTCTGCTGACAGGTGTAGGATACGAATCCTACTTCCCGTACCCGACTAACTACTCGGAGAAGGGTGCGGGAAGCCCCAGGAGCTACTTGGGACGCACGACTCAAGAAAGACCTACACCGTCACCTGAGGCACCATAACAGTTCTTTGCCGCTCCGCCTAACGGCCCGACGCGGGAGGAGGACGTCGTACGCTGTAGACCAGCTTACACCCTCGATGTAGCCCCCCTGAACCTCTCCCTTGTGACTATAAAAGGGGAGGAGAGGGGCACTTGCAAGACATGTTCGTTTCCACCCCCCACACGCACTCAGTATCGATATCTCATCTCATAAGCCCTCATAGACGCACTCACACTCACGTACGCAGAATCCTGCTACTAGAACCACTTACACGCTAGGGACTTGGGCTCGAAACCCTCTCCCGACTTGTTTGTATCCCCTACTGCAAACTCCTGAGCATAAAGAACACCCCCTCTCAGACTGGACGTAGGGTATTACTCTCCGGAGGCCCGAACCAGTATAATCTCGAGTGTCTCTTGTGCAACTGTGCGGATCCGTACACGCGTTCTTATAAATTTACTTGCTGGCGGTAACAAACCCCGACAGTTGGCGCGCCAGGTAGGGGCCTTCGCGTGTTTTCGACGTTCCTTTTACGGTCCGCACGGCCCTCCCATCGTTTGCTTCGACGGAAGCAAACGCCAAGCCATCACTGATGAGCTACCCCATGGGATCATCCGACCCGCTCCTGGCTGGGCTCGAGATCCGTTTCGGGAGCCTGAACTTCCGGGCGACTGGAGATGGCTATCTCATGCGCCTCGTCGACGAGACTACCGACGCATCTGTACCGGCTCCTGCTCCGACCGCCACTCCACGCTCGCCCCGACGCAAGAGGCGCTCAGGCAAGCGCTCGAGACAGGCCAAGGCGGACCGACGCAGGGCGACACGTGGCTGAGGACTCCCTGCCATCGGACTTGACGGAGCGCATTGCCAGAGAGAGTGCGCCGATGCCATCACTCTCCCGAGGGACACGCTACACGGCGGTGGCATATTCCTCTTCGTCAGGCACGGACCTGGCTGCGTATGAGAACTACCCCAGCCATCACCTCTGGTGTAACATGGGGCTTCCGACAACCTCGCCCGACGAGCAATACTTCGACTCCGACGGCACAGACGACGTCTTGGGCTCAGAGTGGGACTACGCGGAGCTTCAGGATGCTGGCGCCCTCCGTCATTTCCAAACGGCGGCAGACTACTACTTCGGCTACACTGACGACTCTGACGATGAAAGTTACGACCCCTCGCGCGAGTGCTTCGTCGTTAGCAATGCCCCGGTGGCGCCGGTACCGGCCCACACTCCAGAGGGGGCGGTCCACTCCGCCCACAGCTCGACGGCGGATAGCGCGACCGAGGCCCAGGTCCCGCCCAATGGCGCCGCACAACGGGCCTGGCTAGATGAGCTGGAGGACGCACAGCACCAGCTCGATGACGAACGGGCCTAGCTCCACCAACAACTCGAGCAGGACCCGAATCCAACACCTGCTCGCGTACGCGCGAGGAACGTCTAGCAATGCTCATCAACGACGATCGAGACGTCGTTAACGGCACGCCCGTCTTCAAAAGGGCGTCGCAAAATCGGGCAGCAACGGCAGTTCTTCTCCGGAAGACCCCAGAGCCCGCCACGCCTCAAGAAAAAGAAATGCACAAACAGATCAAGACGCTCCTCGAGACTGCTGCTGTGCAGCAGGCGTAGAGCTCTGCTTCTCATTAACGGGGCTCGCAGGGTCGTGGGCACTCTGAGCCACGACAACCTGCAGCGCCGTCGCAGCAGCCGCGACGGTCTGAGGAAGTCAACTTACCGGTCAAGAGCCGCCTGGGTCCCCATCGCGACGCGCACGATACCATCATGGCGCGCCGAAGGGTGGACGTATGCCAAGACAACGACTACGAGCAGCAGCCTCACAAGGAGTACAACCGGCGACGCGGGGGCCATTATGATAGTGACGAAGACCGGAGCCGGAGCAACTCGCCTGATGCCCAGGGGCCTCGTGCCTTCGGAAGGAATGTACGTAGTGCCCGTTTCCCTTCGTGTTTCAGAGCTCCGACCACCGTACCTAAGTACGATGGTGAAACCAATCCCAGCGTTTGGTTAGAAGACTACTCAGAAAGACATGGTCGGACCACTCAGAAAGGCACCCGAGGGCTACACCCACGTGCTCGTTGTTGACGGTGGAAATTCACCATTTCCAACTATCAATATTCTCACATAAATAGAGGCATATGCATTATTTACTAGCATTTAGGTATGAATAATGTAGTTCCACTTATCCTTGGAGATTATTTGTGTGTAGGTGATTTACCTTTTAAAAGAGATGGATTTACCAACTTCTGACACCCCAGCACGAGAGGTCGAAGTGTCACCACGGCAAGTGGACAACCTCATTGCATTCATGAAGAATTTTTGGAAGGAAGAGCGCCAACTCATGGGCACGGGACAGAAGTAGTATTGGAAGTCTCAGTCCCAGCCTAAGAGACCACCTCCTACACATCACAACCCACACAACACTCAGAAGATGTGGCGGAGGGTGAATAGGAAGCCAACTTCTATTCCGAGGGAAACGACTGCCCCACTGCCCAGGTACGAACTTTGGAACCAAGTCTAGCTCTACAGACTCAAAATAGTGAGCCCTGCACCAACAGGTGAGTTTGGTAAGTTATCTTTATTTTCTGCACAATAAAATTCTGATTAGGGAAAAGCAATCTACTTCTGCTTTGTATTCTCTGCATTCTTGCTGGGGCGAGCTCAGGAGTGATGTCCATCCGGACATTCCTTGAGCTTGTTCCATGGTACTAACTTGTCACAGCCGACACCACCACCACAGCATGTTACACCACCGGTGGCAGGAGGGGCCCCTACGGGGTACATGTCCGGGGTTACCCCTGGTTATGCACCTGGTTGGGACCAGCCCACATACCAGCCGAGTGCGAGTGGCACGGCTTGGGCGAGCGCGAGCGGAGCTCAGTGGGCCACACCCGCTAGTTCCAGCTCAGGTGGTCCACCTCCGTCTTCGTCCTTCCGACGGCACTCCTCCGCCTCTGCACGCGATGCTCAGCTCGCGCAGCAGATGGGAGAGCTCACCGTTCAGGTCACGGGATTGGAGGAGACGCTGAACACCCACGTCGAGTCTACCTCTGCGTGGCAGCGTCAGGCTGGTGAGAGGATAGCAGCCATGCAGCAAGATCAGCGGTAGTACATGGAGGCGCAGAGGGCCTACTACGCGAGTCAAGGTTTCTTCTACCCTCCTCCGCAGTGAGCCTGAAGCTAGCTTGGGGGAGGACCCCCATTCTGAGGTAACTTGTATCTTCCATCATTTTCAGAATATCTCATAAATGAAAATCCAAAAAAATCTGCAAAATAAAAAAGACCAAAAATATTTATTTGCTTTCATCATCATCGTTTGCTTAGTTTGCTTTGATATGCTTAGTAAGAATGCTTTGCCTCTATGGTTGAAATGATGAATAGTTGCTCTGTTTATTCTCCTCATATCTTGCTTACAACTTCGTATCCTACCTAAGTTTTGAGCTTGTTGGCTTGTATGTTCAAACCTTAGCTTGAAAACTGTGGGTAGCGGAAAGCATGATCCTTGCCTAAGTTGTTGTGAGACATGATATGGTAGAATAGAGTGCTATGATCTTGTGCTTAGTGATGCTTGACATTCAGAGTTTTCCTTTTTGAAAAAAATCAAAACATGATGAGTTCCTCAATGATGAGAATTCCCCATCCAAGGCCATATGTAGATTCTAGTTCTTAGCCTCCACATATGCAGCTTGTTCTCTCATTGAGCTTTGTCAAATTGTTGTGACCCTTGTTAGAACTCATACTCCCTTGATCAAGATCACGAACACGTTCATGCTAAACTTCTACACTGGAAGTTAAGCATTCATCATTTACTCCATACTGCTTATGCATTCTTCCATAAATAAAACTCTATGTATCTTTGCATCATTCATCCCTCTCCAAATATCTCCAATAGAGACAAAGGGCTAGCTAAAAAAAAGAGAGAAAAAGAAAAGCATGCTCAAAGGAGGTGGCTGCCACCAAGGGAAACATGGCAAGACACGTCATCGATCCAGGGGAGGCACTCACCGACGAATCAGAGGACGCCACATGGACTTCACATGGATCAAAGGGCCCACCTCGGATACCAAATCAAGCCATGCACCGGGGATGGATCATAAGGCCCACAGGGCAGCCACCCAGAGGAAGCACACCAGGTGGGGCCACCCTAAGGGGCCGGCCGATCCTAGGATCGGCCGAACCGCCTTAGTGGCGCCCCATCTGGTCCTTACACGTGGTGGTTGCTCATTGATCACTTGCTTCACTCCCGGGTGTTTAGGGGTCATTTGGACGTCCGAGCAAGCCTTGTCCTCCTCTATAAATAGGAGGGGAGGGGCTCCCATTTCTCACACACCACTCTCTCATTCTCCTCTCACTTTTAGTTTCCAAGGCTAGGGGGTAGGCCAGAGTAGCTCTTCTTCAGGTTCCAACTCCTCTTGGAAGTTTAGGTATGAGTTCTCTTTTATCTTTATTTCTTTGTATGACTTTGATCTACTTCAGTTATTCATCTATTTCATATAAAGTCATGGTAGATCATATTCTTGATGTGTTCTTGAGTTCATCCTCTGTTCATCATTTAGAGGCTTGTGTTCTTCGTGAACACTACCTTTTGATCCACTTGAAGGGTGATAAACTCCTTCCTTATGTGTTTGTTCATAAGTTAGAGGCTCGTGTTCTTCACGAACACGACCATTTGATCTTGTTGATTAGACATAAGAGAGTTCATATCTGTTCGTATGTCTAGCCTTAGTAGATCTTGTTAGATGGCATGAGAGTGTTGCATGGGGTCTGTGTTCAAGCTACGGTACTCGGTCTAGCTGACCAGTCTTCTGGTGGCTCTCACCCTGGGTCACAATAGCCCGGGCCGGGTGAAGTCTAGCAGCAACGTAGGCATGGTGCCTGGGTTGTCTGGCTACGATAGTTATGAGCATACCCCCCGTAACGAGAGGTCGGTCCTCAGGTGGTGACAGCCCTGTTGGATCCTAGGGCAACCTCCGCGTTGGGGTACCTGCTGTAGGAGTCTAAAGTCTAGTTTCGCAGAGTGCTGGTCATCGCGGGCTAGCTCCCCGTTTGTACCTGGGTGCTGAACCATGTTTCCCTCATGCAATATTCATGCCTATCTCTTGTATCTTCTAGCTTTGTATGTTTAGTACATTAGAACCTAGAGCTAACTCGTATGTTCCCCCTAAGCCGTAGTGTGCTAGAGTAGAGATAGATTTGAGGTGTGTGTGTCACACTACCCCTTTTATATCATTTATCTTACCCCTGCCTTTGAGTGTGTTGTTCCCTATATCTATCTCTTGGTTTACATTCAGAGCAAAAGCATAAGTCTAAGATATCCGCCATTGCCTTCCACGGATTCGATACCCTTGGAATACTCTCCTTCCTCGGGGAAATGCTACAATGGTTTATCTGTGCGCTTGCGGATTCGTTCATGATCGTTTAGATTAAACCTATGACAACTCTCAATGTTCACTCTAATATGCGCCAATTAGTTGTGACATTGGGAAATGCCAACAAACGCTTCTAGCGCTGACACTAAGGATGGATCCCAAATCTGTTCTTAAGTGATCAACGTTCAGAAGTGTCAACACTCGTCGCCATCGACAAGTTTTTAAAGTGGATCGAGGCCAAACCCATAACTAATGTCCGCTCCGAGGAGGCCGTTGCGTTCTTCACTGATATCATCTACCGCTTCGGGATTCCAAGCTCTATCATCGCCGATAATGGTACCCAGTTCACCGACAAGAAATTCCTCAAGTTCTGCGACGACAACAACATTCGCGTGGACTGGGCCGCTGTCAGCCACCGGAGGACCAATGGGCAAGTGGAGAGGGCCAACGGCATGATATTGCAAGGTCTGAAGCCGCGAATCTTCAAGCGTCTCGAGAAGTTTCGGGCAACGTGGGCCGCAGAGCTCCCATCTGTCCTATGGAGCCTACACACCACGCCTAGTCAGGCCACTGGCTGCACACCTTTCTTCCTGGTCCACGGGTCGGAGGCGATCCTCCCAACGGACATCGACTACGGCAGCCCACGGGTTCAAGCCTACACCGAAGAAGGCAACCAGGTCACCCTTGAAAATGCCATCGACCAGCTGGAATATCAACAGGCTCTGCATCGCTACCACGAGCGAAATATATGGGAACGCGAGTTCCAAGTCGGCGACCTCGTCCTCTGACGAGTTCAAAGCAATGAGGGGCGACACAAGCTCTCACCGCCATGGGAGGGTCCGTTCATCGTCGACCAAGTACTCCGTCCGGGGACTTTCAAGCTCAAGTAAGAGGACGGTAGGGTCATCTCCAACGCTTGGAACATAGAGCAGCTACACTATTTTTACCCTTAAGTATTTCCTTTATTTCATCTTATGATGATGCAAGAGCTCCGAGCTACCTTCTTTTTTCGTGAGATGATATCTTCTTCAAGCTTGCGTCTTTTACTAAAGTAAAACGTCTTTTATGCTTGTCTCACCCCATGGGCAAGTCTCCGACTGGTCCATGGGCTCGGGGGCTGCCCGGGGCCACGACACCCCTCCCCCGCACGTTTCGAAATCTTTTTTCGATCAAAAACCGTCAACGGTTTCTCGTACGGTCGTCGTGGTACTCCTGCACTCCTTAGAGGGAAATGAACGACGGCTCTAGCGGTTACGAACCTGCACTCGTCCAAGCCCCGAGTACTTACGCCCCCGCGGCTACGGTATAAAGACCCACTAGCAAAGTTCGCGACCTCAGGTTGTCGTTCACTCGCCCCCTCGAAAGGTTCCCGGGTGACCGTCTAAGCTATGAACTCCGAAGAGTTTTCTTGTTTGCAAACATACGCACACACCTATCCTTCTCAAAGCACTCGGGGGCTGCCCGCCCAAGTAGTGCTGCTTCAAAGCCAAGCCCGGTCGAGTCGCCAGGTTCCTACGCCCCCGCAGCTACAGAGCAAGACACCGCCAGCAAGGTCTTAAGCTACACCGCTTGGGTTCGCAAATTCCCTAACTACTCGGGAGAAGGTTAATGAACAAATAAACGAACTGCTTAACTTGAAATAAAAATGGGTACTGGACCCACGAGTTTGTCACAAGTACTTGCCCCATAAGTTCGTTACAAATCAAGCATGATCAAAAGCCCTCACGAGGCAACTTTCATTTTTTCTACAGGCCCAGGTCGTGGAGGGCATGTTTCATCATAATCTGGGCGAAGTCGACCGTGCCTTCCTCTATGCGGTCGTACCCGTCGTTGTCATAACCCGGACACCATCCTTGGCCCAGCAGCTCCCTGTCCATTTTCAAATAATGTGACAGGAAGATGGCCACCACCTTGCGGACGATGTCGCGAGCCACATCCATTGACTGTCGGTGAGCTGTCGTGGAGGCCTGTTCCAGACGATCCTTCATGTTGAGACCGGAAGGAACCCCAAGGTCGTCTATCGCCTTGGTGATGACTACGGCCATCCTGTCACGAATCGTCTGCACCCGCGTCAGGTTGGTCTGGGTCGCCCCGTGCAACTTCCGTTCCTCCTCGAGCTCTGCCACGACCTCTGAAGAAAAAAGGGACTAATGTTAGCAAAAGACATCTTGATTCAAAGAAGGCAAAGCATGAAGGGGACGTGGCTCTTACTGTTGAGCCTTTCGGTGGACTCGCGAGCGAGCTCCGCCAGTTTCTCGTTCTTTTCCAAGTCAGTGCGAGCCACACGGAGAGCTGTCCACTCCAAAAAACAAGATAACGTCACGAACTGAATGACCACACGCAAGCAAAAAGCAAGGTTAACAGGTCGTAAGGCACTCACCGACGATCTCCTCCTCACGCTTCTGGGCGACTTCCTCGAGTCGGCCCTTCTCGGCGCTAACACTGCCGACCTGGGCCTCAAGCACGGTCACCCTCTCGCGGGCCATCTGGAGGTCGGACTCGGCCCGGCCCGCCCTGGCTTCGAGCTCTGTTTTCTCTTGATGGGCGGCACGAGCAGCGGTCTTGGCGTTGGAACATAGCTCCGCCGCTGCCTGCTCTGCCACGGCAAGTTTCTCCTCCAAGGCGGTCTTTTCCGCCTGCACCACGGCCGCGCGGTCCTCAGCAGCCTTCGCCCTCGCCTCGAGGGTCGTGCGCTCAGCTGTTCGTCAACCTCGCTGGCCGCCGCCGCAAGACAGGACGTGGCCAGCTACACTTCCAGCTAGGTCTTCTCCGCACGGAGTGCCTCGAGGGCCCGTGATTTGTCGTCACAACGCCCGAAAAGCTCCTAGACCACACGTGAGCTTCACGGTCAAGGAAGACGAGAAAACGAGCATGGATGTTGAAGAGGTGGAAAAAGAAGGCTATGACTCACCCTCGAGGCGGGTAGGACCAGCTTCGTGATTGCCCGCTCCGACTGACGCAGCGCCCGTTCACTCAGGCGCAGGCCTCGCTCCAAGTTGCGACGGGCCAGGAGTTCCGCGTCGCCGTCAACGTCCAAGCCGACGGAGGCCTGAACTCACGAGACAGGCACCAGCCAGAACGGTGAAACCTCCGTCTCCTCCTCCACTGTCGACACAGTTGGCCCCGGGCTCCTTGAGCTCTCCCCGACCTCTGAGGTCGGAGGTAACATCTGTTCATCCGCCACCATGAGGGGAGAGGCGACCGGAGAAGGCGACTCCGGGATGACGACCACTTCCGCGGGGCTCGGCAGGGGAGCGGCGTCAGACGCGGTAGCCGACGAAATCGAGACGGCCTCCTCGGTCACTCCAACGACCGTCGCAGCAGGGGCCTCCTCGGAGTCGAGGGTGGTTGTCTCCACCTCCGCTGCAGCACTCCTCGTTCCCACTAGCAACTCGGGGGCTGGGGTCTCGGAGTCCGCCGCGGCACTGACCATCCCCTCGAGCAACTCAGGGGCTGGCCGCTCGACATTTGAAGCGTCGTCGCCCACCCCCATCGACGACTCGGGGGCCAGTTGTTCAGCGTCGCCTGCCCGCACCTCAGGAGCAGGGTCTTCCTGAGTTTGCTCTAGGGGTCCGGACAGGCACTTCACCAACTCGGCCGCGTGGGCCGAGAGCGCTTCTTCCGTGGGGGCCTCACCCCCAAACCCATCGTCCCCATCGACAGGTCACTGCGAGCCGGGCTCCCAGCTCCCCGTGGCGGGACTGTCATCTCTCGGGTCCCGGACCTTCCTGTCTCTTCAACCACCGCCCCCGACTAGAGGGAGGGCGGCGGACCGCCCGACGGCGGCGTATCCCTGACCACCAGAGCCGGGCGGCATAACGACTTCACAGGCGCCGGCCTCAGGGTACAGCGGTCGGGCGCCCTGAAACGAAAAAGATGTCACAACGACAACAAGCAAAAGGCATGCCTCCCACGAATGCGGGACAATGGTCTAAGGTTGCAACTCGGGGCTTACCTCTCTGCGATAAGGCGAGGCCGCTTGGAGCCAAAAGTCGGGTTCGGGGGAGACCCCCCCTCTTGCTTCCTGCGGACGGAGCAGAGGTCGAGGAAGGCACCACTCCGCTCCCAGCGATGACGATCGACGGAAGGCATCACTGGGTTGGGCCCAGCCCCCCGCTCTGGGCCGCAGGCGGAGAGGAAACCTCCGGCGCACTCGTTCGCTCCCGTGACGAGCGTGCCGAGGGCGAATATGACCTTCGGTGCGAAGAGTGGTGGCGTGAGGTGTCGCGCCTCGATGTGTGGCGAGTGGGGTCGCTGCACCATAGAGAACTCCTACTCCTCTCACGGTGGCCCAACTGAGGGGTGCGGCTGCTTGTCCCGGGCCGATCTGCCCGGGAGGACGGGGGCGGTGCCTGCTGGCTCGAGCCGGCACCAGCCGTGGTCGAGGCGGGTACTGACCCGCCGCGTGGCTGCGACGTCGTCGCCACTTTGTCATCAGTCCACTCGAACTCAGACTCGGCCTCGTCCGTGTTCGGCTGCGGTGACGTGGGGTCCTCTTTCTCGGAGATGTTGGCCTCCCCGGCACGCCGGCGCGAAGCACGGCCGTTGTTCCTCGACCGCTTGTCGATCTCCTTTTGCTGATGGGCCCTCCTGCATTCCCCCCGCCGCTGCTGCCGCGCGGTGATCTCTCGAGTGAGCGCCCGGTCCTCTTCCAGCAGAGGACGCGAGGCGAGGATGCGCACAGACCCCATCTGGGCAGACACAAGAAAATCATCACCCACAGCCACAGCTAGCAAGTCGAAAAGAAATCGAGAGAGGCATTACTAGGGCTGCGGTGGTCGGAGAAGGAAGCATTGGCAGCACGTTTGGCGGTAGCCAGAACAAATGAGTGACCCCGGTGGCCTGGGACACCCGGTGCTGGACCTCGTCCATTGAGGGCAGGGGATCAGCCGTCACCGTCCCCACGAAGGGAGCCCGGTCGTCCGTCATCTGACAAAGGCGTAGAGCGCGACGACGGAGCGGGATGATCCCTCTCGTGTGGTAGCCACCGATCATGGTGATGAAGTCCACGCCATTGTCACGGTGTATCTTGAGGGTGTCGAGGGCGTCCGAAAGGAACCGGGCTCGATCCTTCTTCTCCGGCCCGTACTTCCACTTCGCTGGCGCCCGGCCGTGCTAGCGGTTGGTGAACTTGGGCAGCGGGTTCTCAAGATCGTTCTTGAGGTAGAACCAATCCCGGTGCCACCCGCTGTTGGAGCTTGTCAGGGAGGTAGGAATACACTCATCCATCCTCCCCTGCTTCCCGCGAAGCCTGGCGCACCCAATCGCTGTCGTGGTGCCTTCGTCCTTCAGGCAGACGAACTTGTAGAAGTATCAGAACAGGTCCCAGTGGGCTCCCTGTCCCAGGTACCCTTCGCATAGAGCTTCGAACGCCGCCATCTATTGGACACCATTCGGATTCAAGTTGTGGAGCTCGAGTTCGTAATCCTCGAGGATGGCGCGGATGAACCGCCCCGCCGGAACAGAGAAGCCGCGCTCGTGGAAGATCACGAACGAGACCACGTATCCCTCCGGGGGCTCGGGGCTGCTCTCGGCTCCGGGAACTTTCCACTCCTCCGCTTCGGTCTGCGGCGGCAGCATGCTATCGACGGAGAGGTGATGGAGCTTGGACCAGGTCGCCATCGAGGGCGCCCAGTTCGACATAGCGGCGGCCGTGGCGGCGGCGGCGGACAAAGCTAGTTTGCGACTGGAGGTGAGGAGGGCTTGGTGGCTTGCACGCGGTGGGTGCGGAGGCAAAGGCAGAAGCGACAGTGGTGACGTGTTAATGCCTAGGCCGCCTCGGGCCACGTCCTCCACTCGCCGAAGCGTCGCCCCTCAAAAGACGCGCCTGCTACAGTCAACCGCCCACGGCCGTGCCACCACGTCACCCAGAACAAGGCCCACGAATCTCACATCCGGCGCAGGATCTCCACCATTCATCCCACGATGCGCATGGCGCAGCAGGCAGCAAACCTCCCCGAATTCAAGATTTCAACATTCAACCCCACGCACAAGTCTCCGACTTGTCCGTGGGCTCTGGGGCTACTACCCGCGGGTCCGCTCGCGCGTCCCCACCAGAGAAAACACGACTGGTTTCTTCGTCTCCATGGCAACTAAGCCTGGGAGCGAGTCCTTGACTCCCTCACCAGGCTCGGGGGCTACTGACGAGGCCATGGACCAAGGCCCACCAGGACCTCTAAAAAACGCAGTACGGACCCACATACGGCGTACTCAACGGCTAATACGACAAGTATTAAGCCCCAGGTACCTGAGAGTCCGTACGACCTTTTTCCGTCATGGGCCGGAAGGCAGGTGTCCCATGGCCACCAACGCTTTCTCCTCCGAGCACGTGGCGGCCTATACGACGGGTCTTCACCTCCGCCTCCGACTACTCGCTCGTACGAGTAGTTACCGCTCCCCGCCCCCGACTACTCGTTCGCACGAGTAGTTTCCGTCATCGACCTGTGCGGGCTTCACGCGGAAGGCAAAGGGTGCGTGGGCCCCCTTCTAATTGAGGTCCCGGGATCTCCGCGCACGTGCCCCCGCGTACCGCCAGGCGTCCGCTCCACCACAGCGGCCCGCCCAGGCCTGGCTAATTCGGTGTCAGGGAACGGATCCGTCAAACCTGCCACGAACGGCACAGTGGCCATCGTATTACGAACGGCGTGAGAAGTGCTGAGGAACGAATGGCACAATACACGCTACGCCCTAAGCATTGGAGGGCGCGACATAGACCATCTGCTCGCACGAGTCGTTTCATCGCCTCCGACCAGTTCAAGACTTCACCGCCAAGGCTGCGGGTACACGGACCCCGTCTGGATCCCGTAATATCCGGGCGTGACAACCCGCACCTCGCCACATGCCGGCCCCTCCGCGCTGGTTCGCCCTGACTAGGTCGATCTGGGGTCAGAGGGCGGATCCGTCTGCGGCTCCAAGAACGGGGCAGCACGCGTCGTACTACGGACGGCATGGGAAACACTGTGCCACGAACGGCACAGTGTACGCCACCCCCTATCCCTCGAACGCCGTGTCATAGACCACACCATCTCCACAGTGCTCGGAAAAGACAAGTCCCTATTTCGCTGACAGGAGTAGGATACGAATCCTACTTCCCGTACCCGACTAACTACTCGGAGAAGGGTGCGGGAAGCCCCAGGAGCTACTTGGGACACACAACTCAAGAAAGACCTACACCGTCACCTGAGGCACCGTAACAGTTCTTTACCGCACCGCCTGACGCCCCGACGCGGGAGGAGGACGTCCTACGCTGTAGACTAGCTTACACCCTCGATGTAGCCCCCTGAACCTCTCCCTTGTGACTATAAAAGGGGAGGAGAGGGGCACTTGCAAGACACATTCATTTCCATCCCCACACGCACTCAGTATCGATATCTCATCTCATAAGCCCTCATAGACGCACTCACACTCACGTACACAGAATCCTGCTACAAGAACCACTTACACGCTAGGGACTTGGGCTCGAAACCCTCTCCCGACTTGTTTGTATCCCCTATTGAAAACTCCTGAGCATAAAGAACACCCCCTCTTAGACTGGACGTAGGGTATTACTCTCCAGAGGCCCAAACCAGTATAATCTCGAGTGTCTCTTGTGCAACCGTGCGGATCCGTACAGGCGTTCTTATAAATTTACTTGCCGACGGTAACAAACCCCGACAGTAATCTTGCACTGTGGCTCACTAGTCGAGTAGTCCAGGTGTGCAGGCCTTATCTCCTGGGTATGGCCCACATGTGTGGTGGGCCTAGGGATGCCAGTCGACGAGCCCCCCGAGTACTTTGTAGTCGAGTATGATGTGTCAAAGTAGTCTTGAAGGTCTCCACGAGTAGTTCCCAAGCGTCCCCGAGTTCTGCAAGTTTCGATCTTCAATAATAATTGAATCATCACGAGGCTGGAAGGTACTCCAGCTAACTCCACGAGTAGTCTTGAAGTCTTCTCGAGTTGTTCCCAAGCGTCCCCGAGCACTTCCCTTGAAGGTCTTCAATAATACCCACTTCATTCTTGAAATCTTTGCATCAAAAATCCATATGGAAATGCAATTACTAAAATCGCATTACATATGGAATGTAGCCCCCGAACTTTAGGTCGAATCCAGAATTCAAGTTGAGGGTCAATCTTCTAGCATTTAATCTTACTCTGAAAAATCCGTAGAAAATCTGAAGAAATCATATGGGAATGCGATTACTAAAATCGCATCTCATATGGATGTAGCCCCTGAGCCTTAGTTCGAATTGTAAATTCAAGCTGAGGGTCAATCTGAAGTCTTCGTCAAATAATCCCACAAAATCCTGAGAAAAACTGAAGGACATGTGGCACGGATCCCCCGACCAATGAGTCGAGTACTTTCTCGAATTCAAGGATCCAATCTGACTGTAGAAAGTGGCCTAAGTTCAGTGTACTGTAGCTGAGTGAAAACCAATCCCATCGAGTAGTCGAGCCCCCGAGATGGAGCCGAGCAGTTCTTGGAAATTTGTAAAAAAGTCCACTGACTTAGCTGAAAAATATTGCCCTGTGTGAAACCTATCTGTTGAATACGAAGGGTCACTAGGTCGAACCGTTAGGGTTTTGGATTATAAATACCAGAGGGGGTATCCCCTAGGGTTTCACTGCTTCCATTTGCCTTTAGATCCAGAAAGAAAGTCTTAGGCACCGTAGCCGCCACAGAGTTTGAGCGTCTACGCCGCCAAGAGCTTCCACCTCCACCCCTTCGCAGCCCCCGAGTAGATGCGAAAGAAGACTCTTGTGACTGGAAGGATGAAGTCTACGCCATCCAAGGGACACATGGAGAAGAAGAAATCTGGCCGCAGCAAAAATCAGTTACCGAAGTCAAAATACAATACGGTGGTGATTGCAAAACCACCGAGACAGGCCGCCTCTTGGAAGAAGTCCAAGATGAAGGAGGAAGACATCAAGACCCTTGAGGTTGCTGGCTTGCTGCGTGAGAAGGCAGTCGCAGGCTGGAACTCCACCGTTGGGGATGTGTGGCCCATGGAGAAGAATCCAGATGAAATCCCAATGTTTGGCCACTTCGTCAAGCGTGGGTTGACTCTACCGGCTTCGGATTTCTTTAGAGGGTTCCTCGACTTCTTCAAGCTGGAGCATGTACACTTGAATCCGAACAGCATCTTCCAAATCGTAGTGTACGTGCACTTCTGCGAAGCTTTTCTTGAAATCCGCCCGCATTGGGCCTTGTTCAGGAAGATATTCGATTGAAGCCACAGCCCAACGCTAACTTCCCAGTAGTAGTCGGCGGAGCTGGTCTTTAGATGCGCCAGAAGGCACAAGAGTTGTACTTCAAGTATGATTTGATGGACTCCAATCAAGACTAGAAAACCAGATGGTTCTATATTGACAATGCTCCACCTCAGCTGCCCAAACCCAGCATGTTTGCACCAGTGTACGAGAGGATCTGGAAAGACGAACCGTCCATGCAAGGGTACATCCAGATTCCTGAACTGCTGGCGAAGATTGCCCAGAAGAAAGCGCAAGGCTTGACTGCTGAGAGGGTAGCTTTCGGCTTCATGAAGCGCCGGGTACAACCCTTGATGCAGAGGGAGCATCTAGGATACGAGTACACGGGCCTTGGAGATGGTTCAAGGATGTCTACAGAGGAGATCAGCGATGATCTCGTGATGGAGAGGCTGCAAAAGATCTTTAAGAACCTTCATGGAATTCCAGCAGCTATCCAGGAGTTTAGTGCTGATAATCCTCCGCGTTTGGTAAGTATTCGCAAACTAGCTCCTGAGTACTTATTTAAAAGTAGTCGTGAACTTAACTTATTTGCCCTTGTTTTGCAGGAGGGTGTTTTGAAGTTTGTCTCCATCCCTCCTCCTCATCCTCGTGATCCACTACAGGTGCCAGAGGAAGAGCCGTCACAAGTTGAGACTCAAGCCCCCGAGAGTAGTCGTTCCGCTCAAGGGGCAGATGAAGTACTGGTGGAAGATGCTTCTTCTAGCGATGATGACGAGCAGACACTTCAACAGCATTTTGAAGTGAAAGCTCACTACGGGTACTCTAGAGTGCCCATCCCAGTGGTATTTCCGCAGAAGCATTGAAGAGGTCGGCTACATCTCTTGCAGATGATGTGATGCAGCCACCGCTGAAGAAGAGGACCACTGTGGGAAAACGCGCTGTGAAGAAAATCACAGCCTTGCCGTCCATTACGGTTAGTTTTGAGAACTAAGTAGCCAATATCTTGTTGGATACTTGTAACTTTTGTAATGGCTTGTAATTTTGACTTGTGCAGGTTATCGAGAGTACTACTCATGTACCCGCGAGTAGCCCTGCAAGGTCAACAGAACCTGAGATGGTTCAAACTTCATCCGTCGAGACGGTGATGCCTGAGCAACAAGAAGTCGCGATGACGGGAAGCGTGCCACAAGTAGAGAGTGTCCCAGTAGAGCCGGCGGCGCCCACATTCTTTGATATGCTGGGACCAAGAACTGTGGTGCCTCGTGCTGCTCTGTAAGTACACGAGTACTCAAGTACTTCTTGAAGTTGTTAAACTTGAATATGCTGACCAACTTGTTGATGCAGAAAATCCACTGGTGTAAAGTGGGGAGCTTCAGGAAGTAGTCCTGTTGGGGGAAATCTGAACCTCCCAGTAGAACAAGAAGATGTTCTTCCAGAACCCCAAGTGGTAGCTGCTGAAGTTGATGCCGCACAAGCATTGCGCCTACTTTGGAGTGATGTAGTTAAGGTAGCGGTGGATGCAGCTTCCAAGCCAGGGTCTCAGCAACCAGAAGACATAGAGGCGGTGGTGAATGAAGACCTGGAGATTGATCCAGAAGCGAGATTACGCCATGAAGAAGCCTTAGTTGCTGAAGCCCCCGTGCATCAGATAGATGCATGGCTAGTGCTTGAAGACAGCACGGAAGGTCGTATAGTGCCGCATGAGCCAGAAATTGAAGACCCGGCTCCTCTGCGTAGTGCCGTGATGAACTCGGAGGTGGGAACAAGCACTCAATCCAGAGATGAAGGTTTAATGCCATATGATGACTCATGTCTGGACGAGGATAACCTGCAAGTGCACTCCGAGATGTTCCGCAGTGTAGAGAAGCTCTTTACAGTAAGTTTGAGAACATAGTCCCTTGTAGAGTATTTTAGCCAAAGATAAGTTGTCTTTGACCTTTGAGTTGTTTGCTTTTTAGGAGGTTGTCAAGCAGTCGAAGCGGAAGACTCGTCTGCTTGAGCAATATGCGGCGGATATAGAAGAAGTCTCGCAGCTCAGAGAAGAGCTCAAGGAGCAAAAAGCATTGGTTCTGAGGCTGCAAGAGAAGCTTGATGGCAATGCCGTCGAGTACCACAATGAAATCCTGTAACACCCTAATTTTACCAAAAATTTGTTTTAATAAAATTTGAATAGAAACAATGCTTTGAGTCTAAGGAATATAAGGGAGTATTTGAATTTTTAGGCATTTAATATATTTTTGAAAATTAAATAATTAAATATAGGAGTTTAATGTTGCATACATGCTAGAGCATTGTTTATGTTTGATTGAATTCAAAATTCAAATTTGAATTCTATGATTGAAACCCCTTTTCAAAAATTCAAAAGCCCTTTTCTTTTATTCCTTAACCTTCCTCCCTTCTGGCCCGACTCGTGTTTTAGCCCACCAGCAGAAGTCCGGTTTAGCCCCTCCTACTCCTTCCGGCGTCCGTCGTTTTCTTCCGGCCTAGCTCCTGTTTTCGGCCCGTGCCGGCCCACAAACGCCACCTCCGCCCGCAGCCACTGGCACGTGGGGCCGCCTCGTCATCCGCTTCCTCCCGTCGCCCCGGACTCTTCCCTGCCATGGCCGTGACCGAGCTGGAGACCTGGCCGCCGCCGACTCCGAGTGGCCCTCCCCCGTACGCTCTGCCTGGCCTTTAAAGGCCCCGGGTGCCCTGCCACCTCCTCCCCAACCCATAGCCGCCGCCTTGAGCTCCCACAACACCGCGTCCTAACCCTAGCCGCCGCTACAGTCGTATCCGCTGGTCTGCCACCGTCCCGCCGTGAAGAAGTGTACCTGGAGGACCGCAAGAAGGTGAGCAATACCCCGGAGCCACACGTTTGCGTCCAGGCGTCCTGCGCTTCAAGTTAGAGCTCGCCGGAGTTCAACTTCCGCCGCCGGCCGCTTCTTCGAGCTTTGCGCCGTCGCCGTGCGCCGTCTTGCCTCCCTGAAGCCCTAGATGTGCTCACTGTCACCCCAGAAAGCTCCTCGACCAGATCCCGTCGACAACCGTGCTCCCTAGCCCGGTTTCAGGCAAGCTCGCCGGAGATTGCCGCTCTGCTCCGCCGCTCGCCGCCGTTCGCGACGCCGCCTCGCGCCTGCGGAGCACCCCGACCGTCCATTTCCAATCCTACGGCCCAGATCTGATCCGCTAGAGGTCAATACCGGTCAACAGCCGTGTTTTAAAAACGTTTTGCAGAAAAGCCCCTGCCCTTTTAAATATAGCAAGCCGTCCTTCCACCTGTTGAAGATCCTTTCAAATAGGTCCTTTCCTTTTGTTTTTAGCCCTTGGTTTTTTTATAAAATTAGCGCCCGAGGTCCTAAACCCTAATTTTTCAAGCAAACCCCTCTGTTTTTAAGTTTCTTTACACTTAAGCCCACGGTTTCTTGCCGTTAGACCCCTGGAACCTTAGATTCTTCGCAGATATGCCCCTGGACCTCCTTCTAGTCATATCTTCTCCGTTTTAGCTCCGTTTTTAGCGTTCTTTATGTCTAAACGTTCGTATCGAAGAGTAGAATAGCTTTTCACCCCTGTTTTGCTTTGATCATACTGTTTGGTGATTGTTTCTTATTTTATTCCAATGTTTGCTTGTATGTACTTGATGTGATGCGTAGAGAACGTTTGGGCTGAAGGATTTGAAGACCAAGAAGCTCAAGTGTCTGAACAGCAACAGGGATCTGTTGAAGGCAAGTCTTCCTTGATGCATACCCGTTTACCTATACAACATGCATATAATTCACTGTTCTTACTTTTGCTTGCATTAAATTGATGGGACCCTATTAAGGACATGACTAGATTATTTTATTCCTTTACCTTGATCAACCTGGGTATTTAAATTATTGTTGGGTAGCTCTCGCTATGCTTAACTTGGTGGATGGTATTAATGAAACTTTATGAAACTTGATTTATTTATGCTATACCTTCATTAATACAAGATCACCTTGTTTAATTGGAACATGGAGAACCACCCAGGACAACAGTGCAACCACAAGAGCTAAATGGCTCTGGCCTTGGCTAATTAATTAGTGACCCTGGTTAGGAGTGGCTTTACCTGATAAGGACAAGGGGCGGCAGTACTGTGGGGTATGGACTCGCTCTAGCGGGGAGTTGGGCTTTGCTAAGACACGGTACCCGCTAGGGGACTTCATACCTTGCTAACTGATCCGGTAACCTTGTAGGTTGCAACTTCCTGGGGAAACTTTGTAAAGGCCTCGTAGCATCCCTATGCAATCACACCTAGGTAGTGTGGTATGATGCTTGGCCGGCATCGCATGGTTGGGTTTAAAGTTCCTAGAACTTTTACGCGACTTGTGGTGAAAGTGTACAACCTCTCCAGAGTGTAAAACTAATCGATTAGCCGTGCTCACGGTCAAGAGCGGCCTGGACCCTCACATGAGTAATCTATGGAAGTCAATGATTAACTTGATGCATCTATCTTTATTTATGTTGTTTATTCTCTTATGTTAATTGTGGGTTTGGTATAAACTTACACTTGCTAGTATTTATGTTGCTAATAAAACTTGACCAACTAAAATGCTGAATGCTTAAACCAACAGCCTCCACTATAAAGCCTTGTATGTTATATTATGGTTCCGCTTGCTGAGTACGGCATGTGCTCACGCTTGTTTTTATTATTGCAACGACACAATCCGGATGCTGTTCAGACTTGGAGAGATTTGAAGATTTCCCTGGAGACTTCGACGACTTCTAGGCGGGCGTGCCACCAGTCAACTGCCTGTGGTGTTGATCCTATCCGCTGCGTTGTTACTCGTTAATTATTAGTTTGTTTATGAGACATTTTGGTCTGTAACAAAGTTTAATACTCTCTTTACGTTTTGGCACTGTGTTTTGGTTATCACTGAGTCGTTATATGTGTGAACTTTGATCCTAGCGCACATATAATATGAGCATTCGAATTTGCCCTTAAATTCAGGTGTGACAAATCCAGAAGCTGACGACACAGAAGGATGATGTTGTTGGTAAGAACAAGTCACTGCACCAGAAGAATAAAGGTATTCCCCCTTTCTGAACTTATTTTTGAGTACTTATTTCTTGCAAACTGCATCTTTATAAGTTGTCTTGGTCCATTGCAGAGCTGGCTGAAGAGATTGAGAGGCACAAGAAGAAGTCTCTTGACTGGCAATTGGCCTATAACTGTGAAGAATCAGCTCGTCTTGACCTCGAGGTAGATTATATGGTGCGCTGTATGGAACTTGAGCGTGAAATGCAAATTCGCCTTGACGGTTGGAATGACCTGCTGACTTGTATGCAGTCGCTCAAAATCAAGATTGAAGAATCCGAGTGTCTGCGTGCAGAACTGAAGGTCTTGATGGAAGCAGCTGAGCCAGTGGCCAATCTCTTTGAGCCCAGAGTAGCAGGAGTACAGCCTCGTCCACTTGTGGAAAGGTTGAAGGACACGCCAAAGAAGATACTGTAGTACGCTCAGCGGCTGGCTTGCACGATTCTCAATCAAGTACTGAGCTTCATCAAGTCCTTCTACGCAGACGCGGATCTGACGGTCATCATGGGTGGAAGATCTGGAGATTGTACCGACGACAAGCTGAACGAGTTGATGCAGCAGACATCTTCTATCGCGGAAGCCGTCTCCAAGTTCATAGATCTGCGCTAGATGAACCTGTAGGATATAAAAACTATGGAAAAAACAAGTGTAATTCCAAAGAAGTGTTTATGTAATATAATCGAAAACTTGAGTAAGTCATTTATCTGGATCCCTTGTTTGCTTGTGTGAATGCCATGTACTCGAGTTCATGATCAATGAGTTGTTTGGCTGCAAAAAGAGATACGGTACTCGAGTAGAAGTACTCAAGTCTAGATGTGTTCTGAAGAACGTTAGCTTAATCACAACAAATAAGAAACCTTAGCTGTAGCAGCATAAAAAAAGGCTTTGTTGTGAAATAAGCAAAAACACAATAGCAAATCGATATATAGAATAACCACTTTATTACTGTCTTGATAAATGCGTACATTGTATTGAGTTTACAATGTCTGGATACACTATTGAGTAATAGTGCCTTAAGTACCTCTGAGGCTATGAGCCTAGTGAGAGAGTACTTGCAAGAATGTTCCGAAGAACGAGTAAGACCGTAGGAGACAGTGTGATGAACTCATCCTTGTTGTAGCAGCAACTTGTGTGAGAGTTCCACTTAGACCCTACTATGAAAGGTGTTACTCTAGGCTGTAGCCTCTTATTGAAAATAGAACAAGGACAACATGTGCCACTAATTGCTCTATACGACACGAAGTCATCTGGAGAGGGTTATCATGACCCCCTACGAGTTGTCACAGAATGAAACTCGCGTTCCCGTATATTTCGCTCGTGGTAGCGACGCAGAGCCTGCTGATCCCCTACGAGTAGTCGTAGCCAAAGCCGCCTGGAGAGGATTGTCGTGATCCCCTATGAGTAGCTACTCACAGCCGTAACTGCCTGGAGAGGATTGTCATGATCCCCTACGAGTTGTTGCAGCCGTAGCCGCCTGGAGAGGGTTGTCGTGATCCTCTACGGGTAGAAGCGACAAAGCTAGTCGATATTCCAAGAGTTGTCGACTTCTTCGCCTTCAAGTGTTTGGAGACGATATGAGCCAGGGCCGGTAACCTTCGCAACAGAGAAAGGACCTTCCCATGGCGAGTTGAGTTTGTGTAGTCCTGTCGTGTTCTGGATACGATGAAGAACTAAATCACCAACGTTGAAGGAGCGTTCCTTAACGTTGCGGTCCTGGTGGCGGCGAATCTTCTCAAGATATCGGGCTGATTGAACGAGTGTGTTGCAGCAAGCTTATTTGAGACTATCGACATTTGTCTGTCTTGTTTCTTCAGCTACACCTTATTCGTACTGTTCAACCGCCGGAGATCGCCACATGACATCAGCAGGCAAGACGGCTTCAGAGCCGTAGACCAGGAAATAGGGTTATTGCCCTGTGGGAGCAGTAGGCAGAGTACGTAGCCCCCAGAGTGCATTGGGTAGTTCCTTGATCCACTTGCCGCCCTTGTTGTTTGCAACATCATACAGTCACTTTTTGAGAGCATCAAGTACCATGCCATTGGCACATTCCACCTGGCCATTGGCGCGTGGATGAGCGACAGAGACGTACCGGACTTCAATTCCACTATTCTCACAGTACTCCCAGAACTGACGATTGTTGAAATTCGAACCCAAGTCTGTAATAATGCGATTAGGGAACTCATAGCGGTGTACGATTTCATCCAAGAAATCGAGGACTCTATCAGCCTTAGGGCAGGTAACAGGCTTGACCTCAATCCACTTGGTGAACTTGTCGATAGCCACCAGGACTCTGTTGAATCCCCCTAGCGCATTTGGGAGAGGACCAATCATGTCCAGCCCCCAGCAATCGAAAGGCCAAGTTGGTGGTATCGTGATGAGCTTGTAGGCTGGAACGTGTTGTTGCTTGGTGAAGAATTGGCATCCATGGCATGTTCTAGCTAGTTCCTCTGCATCAGCAAGAGTTGTAGGCTAGTAGAAAGCACGTCTGAAAACTTTTCCCACCAGGGTGCGGGAAGAAGCATGATTGCCATAGATTCCATTGTGTGTCTCCTCCAAGATTTCCTTGCCTTCTTCACAAGAAACGCACTTCATGAGTACATCAGAACTTGCGTCTCGCTTGTATAGATGATCCCCAACTAGAACATAAGCTTTGACGCAGCGTGAAATGCGCTCGACTTCTGACTTGTCCTCAGGAATCAGCTGATTTTTGATGTAGTCGATGAAAGGAATTCTCCAATCCACATCAATCATAAGCACTTCACGATCAGGCTGAACTGAAGTAGTCGTGGGTGCAGATGATTGCTCCGGAATCGATGGTTTGTGGAGTTCATGGACAAAAATTCCTGCGGGCACTTGAGCTCGTGTAGATCCCAGCTTCGACAAGACGTCCGCAGCAACATTGTTGTTGCGAACAACATGATGGAACTCGAGACCATGAAATTTGTTCTCAAGTTTGCGTACCTCTTGACAGTATGCATCTATGTTCTCAGCATTACGATCCCATGAATCGTTGACTTGATTGATGACCACCAAAGAATCACCATAAACAAGTAGTCGTGTGATGCCAAGAGAAACTGCAAGGCGAAGACCTTGCAGTAGAGCTTCATATTCAGCTTCATTATTTGAGACCTTCCAAAAGATCTGCAAAATATATTTGAGTTGCTCGCCCTTGGGGGAGATGAGAAGTACCCCAGCACCGGCGCCTTCCAGCTTGAGTGAACCATCAAGGTACATGACCCAATGTTCTGGACGCTCAATTGGAGTTGGAACTTGATTCTCCTGTCACTCAGTCATGAAATCAACCAAGGCTTGAAACTTGATAGTAGTGCAAGACTTGAACTCGAGCGATAGAGCACCGAGCTCTACGGCCCATTTAGAAACTCTTCCTATGGAATCCCGGTTGTGCAAAATTTCGCCAAGCGGGTAGCTAGTAACCACAAAAATCTTGTACTCGTCGAAGTAGTGGCGGAGCTTCTGTGAAGTAATCAGGACCGCATAGAGTAGCTTTTGTACTGGAGGGTAGCGAGCCTTGTATTCTGAGAGTACTTCACTGACAAAGTAAACCAGCCTCTGGACGGGGTAGCCATGGCCTTCCTCCTGCTGCTCAACGACGATAGCAGTGCTGACAACATTAGTAGTCGCAGCAATGTAGAGCAAGAGCTCTTCATTTGGCATAGGAGCTGTGAGTACTGGAGGCTTGGATAAGAACTCCTTGAGCTGAGAAAGAGCTTGATCAGCTTCAGTTGTCCACACAAACTTTTCTTGCAGCTTGAGTAACTTGAAAAAGGGTAGACCCCGTTCTCCAAGTCGTGAGATGAAGCGATTGAGTGCTGCCATACATCCAGTAAGCTTCTGGACATCTTTAATAGTAGTCGGAGCTTGCATGTTGGAGATGGCAGTGATCTTCTCAGGGTTTGCTTCGATGCCGCGATGGATGATGATGAACCCGAGTAGTTTGCCCGATGATACGCCAAAGACGCACTTGTTGGGATTGAGTTTCCATTGATACTCCCATAGCGAAGCGAAAGTTCCTCAAGATCCGCGATAAGCATGTCTGGATCCCTAGTCTTTACAATGACGTCATCCACGTATGCTTCCACGTTCTTGTGAAGTTGCTTCTTGAAGCACGCTTGGATAGCTCTTTGGTAAGTAGCACCAGCGTTTTTCAACCCGAAGGACATTGTTGTGTAACAATAAGCACCAAACGGGGTGATGAACGCCGTCTTCTCTTGATCAGACTCCTTGATTACAATTTGATGATAGCCCGAGTAGCAGTTAAGAAAACAGAGTAGAGCACAACCCGCTGTGGAGTCGATAACTTGATCAATCCGCGGTAACCCGAAAGGATCCTTGGGGCAATGCTTGTTAAGATCCGTGTAGTCGACACACATCCTCCAATCATTAGAGTTCTTCTTTCTGACAAGCACAGGGTTGGCAAGCCATTGCGGGTAAAAGACTTCCCGGATGAAGCCAGTCGCGAGTAGTTTGGCGAGCTCTTTCTTGATAGCAGCCCTGCGGTCATCAGCAAAGCGACAAAGATGTTGTCTCTTGGGGGTAGCATTAGGATCGACGTTGAGTGAGTGCTCGATCAACCTCCTGGGCACACTTGTCATGTCAGATGGTTTCCATGCAAAGATATCACGGTTAGCCCGAAGGAAGTTGACAAGTGCGTCTTCCTATTTAGGATCAAGCTGTGAACTGATCATGGTCATCTTGCTGTTGTCGCCAGTACAAAGATCATTGGCTTTGAGCAGGATGTCACTAGTCGGTGCAGGCTTATTGTTGATATCCGTCTTCTCAGGAACCTCCAGCTCGCTCGGAGCAAGCTTTTTAGATGCAGTGAAGACTTCCACCTTGGCATTGGGGACTTGAGTTGTGGAGGCAAGTTCCACAGCTTTAGTGTCGCAGTCGTAAGAACACTTCAAATCCCCATGTAGTGAGAGTACTCCTTTGGGGCTCGGCATCTTGAGTACAAGGTACACATAATGTGGGATAGCCATGAATTTCGCCAGACCAGGTCTGCCGAGGATGGCGTGATAAGAAGTCTCGAAGTCAGCAACCTCGAACTTGATGTACTCGGTGTGGTAGTGAGCCTTATTCTCAAAGGTAACGGTAGTACAACTGAACCCAAAGGAACAGCTGCATTGCTCGAAATAATACCATAGAACGGCGAGTTGGTCTTGGTAAGCATGTTGGTGATATCCCGGCCTATCTTCTTTAAGGTCTTGGCAAACAGGACGTTGAGACCGCTGCCACCATCAATAAGAACCTTGGTAAGTCTAGAGCCTGCCACCACTGGATCCAGAACGAGAGGATATCGTCCTGGCTCAGAGAAACTAGTCCACTGATCCGCCCTTGAGAAGGTGATGGGGGTTTCATACCACTTTATAAAAGTTGGAGCTGCTGGTTCAATGGACATAATCTCTCTAAGAGCAAGTTTCTGCATGCGCTTGGTTGGAATCCCACCAAAGATGACATTGACAGTATTGGATGGGTCTTAAAATCCAATGTCTTTGCCTGTGTTAGCCTTCTTCCCCTTGTTCTTGCGAAACCTTGGGTTTAGGTGCACTGGTTCAGGTGTGTTCTTCAGTGCACGACAAAGTTGGTAACACTGCTCTATAGTGTGATCGCCCTCTGGGTGCCATGGGCATTTCTGCTTGGTCAATGTTGCCTAGTGAGAATCATCTTTAGGCTTGGCGGTGGTTTCCATGGCTGCAACAATATTGTCGGGCTTGCGCTTGCGATTAGGATTCCTCGAGTAGTTATTACCCGTGTGATTGCCTGTTGTTGCTTGCCACTATTGTTTCCACCAGCATTATTGTTGTTGTTGTTGTTGTTGTTCTGGTTATTGTGAAGATGCTTGAACCGATTCCGTGCCTTGTCTTCCTCGTCTGCCCAGTGAGTGATCATCTCCTTGAGTTTGGTGATGTTGGCCGGGCGAGCGTGACTGAAGTCTTGGAAAAGCCTGTCATCATAGAAACCATCCTGGAAGGTGTCTATGACTTCTTTCTTGGTAACATCAACAATAGTGGCTCTTTTTTCAAAGAAGCGGCGCATGTACTCACGAAGAGTCTCTCCTTGTTTTTGCTTGATCAGCGCAAGGTCCATCCGAGTACCATGACGGCCCAAAGAACCCGGGAAGTTGCTGGTGAAGCGTTGCTTGAGTTGTCCCCAGTTGTCTATGGAGCCTCGCTTGAGAGATTCGAACCATGTGAGAGGTTCTTGCTCCAGACAAAAAGGGAAATAGATACATTTAGTATTGTCATTTCTCCCGACATTAGTGATAAAAAGAGCATAGCAGCGCAACCACTACCTTGGATCTTGCTTGCCATCGTATTTAGAGATACCATAGGGCTTGAATTTCTCCGGAAGGAACAGAGCTTGAAGTCGAGCAGAGAAAGCAGGGAAGGAATCAGAGTCGACATCCTTTTGCTTCTCATGCTCAGTACGCCTGGCGTTGATTGTTGTGTGAGCATCGTAGCGAGAGTCTCCCGACTTGCTATTGACACTGCCATCACCGCCTTTGTCCTTATTGCTAGATTCCAGACATGTACGATTAGGAGTGTGAGTGTTGCGATGAGCACCCCCACTGCTGCCATGGTGACTAGGAGTACTGCTGTCTTGATGTAGCATAGTGTAGGCTAGTTCAGCCAGCTTCACGACTTCTGCAGCTGCCCTGTCACGAGGCATAGAATGACCAAGCAAGTTGATCGCGTTGATAGCTTCTTCTGGAGTGTGATATTGTCGAGTAGCAACCACATCCAGAGCCTCTTGTAAATTACGAGTAGGTAGAGCTTCCGCGAGTTCACAGTGAAGGGTTGCACGATCAGTGTTGCATTGACGACGTGCAGTATTGGCCTCCGTAGTTTCATCAGCAGGAGCATTGATAGAGAGTTCATCATCAGATACATCATCCGGAAAGCGATAATTGACGCGATGCCCTTGCGGAGTATCGACGACAAAAACTTCTCGATAGGACGAGTGAGTACCCGTACACTCAATAAGCTCAGTATCAGTGTCATAGTCAACAAGATTGGCGCCTTCTTGGAAGGGTAAGTTGTCGAGACAGGCGATAAAGCACTCCTGACCATCCAAGGTGAGGTCAGCAGGCACATGCTCAGGCCAGTAGACGAATCTACCCTCAGGTGTCGATGTGATCACCAGTCCTTGAGCAGAGCCAGATAGTTGTTGTGCTTCAGTAAAATCTGAACCGTAGTCGAACTCGAACTCAGATGAATCAGAATCGAAGTAGTCGAGGTTAACTTCCGAATCCGAAGAGTACTCGAGCATAGTCTTCGAGCCAGGGCACATGAGGAGCTCCAATGCGGCTTGGTAAGCAGCGCTGACATGGTGATGACCGAAGATGGGTGTGTTGGGAGACAATCCAGACTGAGCGCAGGCTGTGCAGCCAAGGAAAGCGATTCAGGCTGAATTGTAGGCGAAGTCGAGTTGAACTCGGACTCCGACTCGAGCTCTCTAACTGGGTCAGAAAGCAAAATTTCGCCGAAATTTTCGACGAGTTCCTCCATCGAAGCTTGCGTAAGCGTCAGGGACTTGAGCTTTGACTCCGGAGTTGATGCTAAGAAACGCTGAAACGACTATTGACGGCTGTTAAGTGCCTACTTTAGCTGTCAATATACTCATGAATAAAGGAGCATAAGGCATTTCTTACACGTATTTAGTTAAGAATAATGTAGTTCCACTTGTCCTTGGAGATTATTTGATTGCAGGAAAATAAGCAGGAAAAGAGTGACAAACTCACCTTCTATGGTCCATGCCACATCACCTCATCCTAGGTGGGCTGCCAACAAGGATGCCATGCATGCACACCTGCCAACTAGGGAGCCATGCATGCATGCCATGCAAGCAATCCAAGTGAAGCAACCCCCGACAAATCAGAGTGTGACACGTGGACGTCACATGGATCCATGGGCCCACAAAGGCATGCAAATCGCGCCAAAATAGGGTGGACACCGGGAACCGACCTAAGGACCCACAGGACAGCCTCCAGGAGGAAGCACACCCCGAGTGGGGCCCATAGGGGGTCGGCTGACCCCACAGGTCGGCCAAACCGACCTTGTGGCCGCCACTCAGGGGCTTCCACATGGTGCTTCGCTGTTGGTCCTAGGCGCCATTCCCGGGGTGTTTGCATCCATTCCTTGCCGGTGCCCGGGCCTATAAATAGAAGGAGAGGGGGCTCACTTATGAACCATCCACACTTGCAACACCTCTCTCACTTTTAGTCTCAAGGCTAGGAGGCTAGAGTAGTTCTAATTCAGGTTCCAAGTCTCCTTTGGGATCTAGGTATGAGTTCTCTTGTATCTTATTTCATTTGTATGACTTTGATCTACTGCAGTTATTCAGCTATTTCATATAAAGTTGTGTTAGTATACATGAGTGATTTGTTCATGTGTTCTTCACCTGTTCATCATTTAGAGGCTCCTGTTCTTGATGAACAAGGCCTTTCGATCCACTTGACGGGTGACTTTCACATGTTTCTGTTGTTTGTTCATAAGTTAGAGGCTCGTGTTCTTCGCGAACACGACCCTTTGATCCAGTTGAACAGACATAGGAAAACACAAATACGTTTGTGTACCTAACCTGGTTTGATCTAATTAGATGACATGACTGTGTTGTATGAAGTCTGTGCTTAAGCTACGGTACTCGGTGTAATTGGCTGGTTTATCTGGTGGCTTGACCTGGGTCACAATAGCCCGGGCCGGTCAAGTCCGGCTAACAACGTAAGCATGGTGCTTGGGTTGTGTAGCTACCTTACTTATGAGCTTATCCCACAGTTTGTCTTGGGGTAGGCCGCGGTAGTGACAGCCGTTGGTCCCTCTGAAATCCCCCATGTTCAGATAAGCTGTAGGAGTCTAAAATATAACAACCGGAGTTGTGCAGAAGCAACGCGGGAGGTTATCTCCCCGTGGTACCTGGGTGCTTAAGTCAATGTTCTTCAACGCTAGTGTATCTAACTCGTTCCTACCAGCTTTATGTGTATAGTACATAAGAATCTAGAACTAACTCGTATGTTGCCTCCTATGCCTAGGACCTCTTAGAGAGAGAGAGTGAGTATGTGTGTGTGTGTGATCACACTACCCCCATTATCATATTTTACCCCTACACTTGAGTGTCTGATTTATTTTCGTCTATGATCTATACTCATTGCAATAGTGTTGAGCTTGTCATTCCACCAATGCCTTCCTTGGATTCGATACCCTTTGGAATACTCCTTTGGGGAAATGCTACAATGGTACTTCCGTGCGCTTGTGGACTCCTGTAACGTTAAGAATTACCAACCAGCATTTCTGGCACTGTTACCAGGATGGGTTCCAAACCTGTTCTTAGGTGATTGCGTTAAGAAATGTCAACAACGACCCAGCGCCATCAGCAACACAAACCCAGGAGCCAAAAACGAAGGTGTCGCCTTGCTGGAAAGCGACGGTCAGCTTGATGATGACAAGAGCCATCGAGTTCGCGAGTGGATCAGCGACGAGATCCCCTACCTGGCGCGCTAGCTGTCAGTGTTTTAGACACCGAGCCTACCACGGGGTACCCAAAATAGTAGATTGTGCGGTGGGGCTCGCCGAGATCAAGAACACGATGGTGAGACACGGGGCACACAATTAGACAGGTTCGGGGCGCAATGTGCGTAATACCCTACGTCCTGTATGTTGCGTGGCTCTGTATTGATTGCGTATATCTTGAGAGGGGTCCCTGCCTCGCCTTATATGCTACAGGAGGCAGGGTTACAAGTCGGATTGGTACAAGAGTACTATTCGAGTAGGACTAGGAGTAGCCTATACGAGTAATAGAATGCTATCCTAATCTTAGTACAAGTCCTTGTCTGTCTTGTATTGCCTTGTGGTCCACAGTAATCTTGCACCGTGGCCCACTAGTCGAGTAGTCTAGGTGTGCAGGCCTTATCTCCCGGGTATAGCCCACATGTGTGGTGGGCCTAGAGATGCCCGATCGACATACATTACTCACGAACTACACTAGAATGATTTGGGTTCCTATGATGAAATCTATCTACCCATTTCCAAATTACTGATTCATGAGTGCTCATATTTTGAAGAAAAAAGTTCAAGTTACTCCCCTCAAGTATGGACAAAGTCCGGATACCCCCTAAAGTATGTTTTGGTTCAATTTACTCTATAAACTATGACATTTAGTTCAATTAACCCCCTAATACATTTTTCTTTTTTGTTTCTCCATAAACAAGTCGAATCTTGAGTTCAAATTTTGTAGAGTGGTAGTGGGCATCACACTGTATGTCACAAAAATATATTAGAATTTTTTTATCATTATTTTTCTCATAACTTTGTATCTCAATGATACTTTTATATTAAATAGCCTTCATATGAAAATAATGATAAAAAATCTTTGAAAATAATGATTAAAATCATGATATATTTTTCTAACATGTGTTATGATGCATGTTATCATCTCGCAAAATTTGAACTAAAGATTCTACTTGTGCATAGAGAAAAAAAAGATAAATTATATTAAGAGGTAAAATGAACCAAATACCATGTTCATGGGTGTCAGGGGGTGAGACCTGGACAGATCCGCTAGGGGGTTGCCCTAGTGGTTTGCAGGTTAATGGAGGATCGGGACCTAAGAGCGTAGGTGGTTATGCACGGGATGCACACGGAACTAGGCGAGTATGGCGGCGAGGAACACGGAGACAAAGGGTTTTAGACTAGTTCAGGCCTCCAGAGAGTAAAACCCTACGTCCAGTTTGGTGGTGGATTATGCGAGGATGAGTTGTCTTTGTGCATGGAGCCCTAGGCCACCTTATATGGGGGGACGGGCTAGGGTTTGCATGCGCAGGTCGGTTGACCCGTGTCGGGGTCGATTACAACTGTGGGAAGCTTATCTCCCAGATTACAAGGAGTATCCCGTGATACTCGGAGCTACAGGCGGCGGCGCACCAGATCCTAGAGTCCTTGACTTGCACACCAAGCATTGCGGGTCTTCCGGGATCCTGATCAGGTTGCCCGCGGTCTTCAAAGGTGTGGATAAGGTCGCTGGGCCCACTTGTAAGGTCGGCGGGTCTTCTGGAAGGTCGGGTCCACTTGTCAGGGGCCCCTAGGACCCTGGCCGGTGGGGACCCATGGGTACCCATGTCTCTCAAGCCCCCGATCGACGTGTAGGCGTAGCGGCCGAGGCGAGGTTGTGTCGAAGAGTAGCAGAGGTGCGGCACCGTCGAGGTCGTGAAGGGCGCACGGGGATCAAAAAAGAAAAGAAACCCCTCTGATGCGCGCACGAAGTTGAGCGTCGAGCTTCTGGATCGAAGGACCAAGAGGTCGAAGTGAAGACGAGGCGTAGAGCTTGCAGAATCGCCGACCTGACCGAAGTCAGGTATGTTGTAATAGCAGTCGCGACCTTCAGAAAGGTCAACAAGCCTACCAGGGGTAGATAGAGCCGAGATGTGATGGAAGCAGGCTTCCATTAGGTCGAGGCGACCCGAAGAAAATAGGGTGTCGAAGACGCACTAGTGTAGTAGCCCCCGAGCAGTAAAGCGACCAAGGTGGCCAGTTTGATGCTCCAAAGAGGAAAACAAGAAGAAAAATCCAAACCTACGACCTTCTGCTTAGGAAACAGATGCTCTTGTAGTGTCAACACTAGAGGACAAGGTCTCCAGAATCTTTGCAGAGGGCCACAGGCAGCAGGTCTGGCGCAACCAGAGTCATGCGTGCACTGTACGGTCACGGGCCAGCTCCCAGGCGAAGCACAGGTTGCAATCACCCGCAAAAGACAAAAGCTGCTCCGGGATATGGTCAGGTAGGGGACAAGCGCGCCAATGCCTCCCACAGCTGAACAGTGACCTCGTGCTCCACAAGGGTACAGTGATCTTGCAGATAAGGACGCCACGCAAGCTGGCTTGCGGATTAACACCGAATGGTAGGTGCTGGAGTATAAATAGGCACCCAAGGCTTGAAGCAAACCGTACCAATCTTCGCAGGTGAGTCAAGATGACCCAATGTAGTAATATAGCCATGCCAGGGGCCTGTGTCCGCCCACCAGAGTGCAGAGTTGATGTAGTTCATGCTTGGAGCTAGAAGAATGCTTGCGAGGCTCGAAGAACTCGATTAACCTCTTCTGCCAGCCCCGCTGAGGAACCCAGGAGGAGTATGAAGCAGCAGTTGCATCATTGGCCCTGACACTTGTAGGTCTGATGTGATGCTGGTGAGTACCGCGCTCTACCCGACGAGGTTGATGTTAAAGCTCGGACCTTCTGCAATCTTGCGGCGAAGCTCAGACTTGATGCTGGGCGCTGCAGGAGACCGGTTGGTACGCGAGTAGAGGTGGCTGTGTGGCAGCTGCCTCCACAGTGGCTGTAGAGGTCGTCGAGTTGATCCTGAAGCTAGAAGAAAGCTTGCGACAAGCCTTATTAGTGTAGATTGAGTAGTAAGCACTTTGGAAGGTAATTCAGGACCTTTAAGATCTTTGTATCTTGTAATTTGGCCAAGGGTCAAACTCCTTGTAGCTTATGAAGCTGTAAATATAGTTTTACATGAAGAATATCATGATTTTGGTGGTTGTGAGGGTGCCCAGGCTGCAATGATACGGATACCAAGGTCCCGGCAGGGCTGTAATAGCACGCCGACCTTCGGGAGGCCTTTCGTAGAGACAGGGAACCCATGTTGACCTGGGTCGGCACGGCCGTTGTGCAGTGACACAACGCAGGTAGTCAGCCTGGAAACTCTAGGTCTACATGACCCAGAAGGCAGCAGGGCCTTAGCGACCTCAGGGAGGTACTACTTGACCAAGAGGTCGCCAACAGGCAGTGGAGCCATTAAGCACGGGGCCGTCGGTATAGCCATTTAAGGCGATGTAATAGGCAGCAGGACCTTAGCAACCTCAGGGAGGTGCTACTTGACCCGGAGGCCGCCAACGGGCAGTGGAGCCTTTAAGCACGGGACCGTTGGTGCAAAACCAGCCATAGAGGCTAAGGCGATCCAGTAGGTAACAGGACCTAGGAGCCAGGGGTGCGAACCCAATCAATGAGAGCTGAGGCCACCTACCAAGCGGTAGTACCTGTCGACATTATGAAGGTGTTATCATGGACCCGGAGGTCGCCAGAGGCCAGGAGACCTTGAAGAAAATAGTGGGAAAGGGGCTTGAAGTAGGGCATAACGAGTCCATGGTCATCGGGCCGTTGGGCGGGGGGCCCACGGGCATGGATTCCCGCATGGTACGAACCATTACTGCCTGGAGCCGTTAGGCCGAAAGAGCCGTTGGGCGATGTATCCGTTGGGTCACCGGGAATGTCGCCGAATCCGAAGGGACGTTAGGGGCGCCGCGGCCCACCGCACTGATGCGGCCCAGTTATAAAAGGCCGAGTGAAGGGCCAAGGACCCCACTCTCTTCCATTCCCCGCAACAGCTAGGGTTTTCGATTCCGCAGCCAAGAGCTTTAGCGCACAGATTCGCCAGCGTCGCCGTGCCTAGATCCACCGCGCCCAGCACCGCCGCATGCGCCAGAAATCTCTGGTGGTGTTTAGAGCTAGATCCACGGGTTTCGAAGAAGAAGAAATGGCCCCAGAGCTTGCGCCACCGCCGGAGAAGTTTTGGGAGCCCTCGACGGTGATGGAGGCGCAACTGAAGAGTCTGGTGGAGCGCGGGCTGCTGAAGCCCTGGGAGCAGGTGGGCTGGAGGCCAACCGCCGGTAAAGCCTTCCCCTCCGAGGGGACCGGGGAGACCGTCGCCTTCGTCACGCACGTCGAACGCGGATTTGGAGTCCCGGTGGGCGACTTCTTCCGCGGGCTGCTCCACTACTACCGCATCGACCTGGTGCATCTCGTCCCCAACGCCATCACCACTGTATCCTTGTTCATCCACCTGTGCGAGGCGTACTTGGGGATACCGCCACATTTCGACTTGTGGCCGTATTTCTTCGAGGTGAAGAAGACGGGAAAGAATGGCGTCGTCAGGGCCGTCGGCTTCATGCTACGCCATCACATGAAGACGGTGTACATCGACATGGAGCTGCCGGACAACACCCAAGGCTGGAGGCGAGGGTGGTTCTACATCGACAACCCGAAGCCGGCGCTAGCCACTAGGGCGGGGCTTGCGCCGGTCCCGATGCCGGAGTGGACCAACCAGCTCACGTCGCGGGAGATGGACGCCATCAAGCCGCTGCTGGAGGACCTCAAGACGAGGAAGGAAGAAGGGCTGACGGGCGGTGCGGTGGCCATCAGTTTCAGCCAGAGGCTGCTGCAACCGATCCAGGATCGGGTGCACCCGACCTACGAGTACTGGGGTCAAACCGACCCAACCCGCGTACAGCAGCGTAAGGTCTCCAAGGAGGAGATGGTGGCGCGGGTGAAGGAGCTCTTCAATGGGGTGATCCGGAACCGAACATGCCCCAAGGCATTCTCCCTCACACGGCCCGTCGACGTGGTATATCGCTGATCGACCTTAATGCCTTTGATTTCCTTGAGTCTGCCTTTCCCTGTTTCTGAGACGAGGGTCGCCTATTTGCAGAGTCGTGAAGGCTTATTTTGGAGCCCGGCTCCCCTCGCAGATGCGGGCGAGCGCAGCTTGAAGGTCCGGGAGGCGGAGGACGTGCAGGCTCCACCACCGGAGTTATTGGAGAACTACCTCTCCGACTCGTCGGTGGGGGGTAGTGATGATGAGGATCCGCCCGTGACGAGCTCTGTGCCAACGACTCGTCGCACGCGGCAGGCCACCGCTAAGATCCCGGCGCACAAGGGCGTCAAGATCATCGCCGCCACCATCGAGGCGGAGAAGAAGAAGAGGAAGAGGAAGGACACCACTGCCTCATCGGAGACGGCAACGACTAGCACCGTTGAGGTCGTCTTCGAGGAGCAGGATGATGTGCGGTCGCACGACGTCGCCGCGAGATCAAGCGACGTAGCGGCCGTGGGAGGAGATGCCACCGCGCTCGGCGCTGTAAGCAAGCAACAACCGAAGCCAAGTGCGGGAGGCGTGAGCGATCATGGGTCGCAGACGAAGCCAAGGCGGGCGCCGCCCAGGCCGATGTCGCTCAAGTTGAAGACCAGCGGCGGGTATGTTACTGAGCTTGATTTTATACTATTCTTCATCTTTGTTGCTGGTTGAGGACGTCGGTGCTGACGAACTTGCACACGTTGGGCAGGGGGACCCCTGCTGCATCAGGGAGCAGCAAGAACGCCTCGGGCCAAGAAGCCTTTGGGCGGAAGATTGAGAAGGTGCTGGTGGGGCAGTCACCAGCGACCTCAGGGGGGGACGTCACTAGTGGGGCCCCGGAGACCGTGAAGGGAGCAACATCGGAGACGGCCAAGGTCGCTGCGGACAGCGCTCAGCAGAAGGAAGGTCTACGACAGCAGGACCGACCCGAGTCGAGTCTGCCGGAGAAGCAAGTGGCTGGTACCGGAGGAGGAGGTGAGGAAGACGAGCGGCAGCGGTGTCTCTACGCCGGCACCCCGTGGGAGGATGACGTCTGGACCGACACCAAGGACCTTGATGACTTCAAGGCGGCGCAGGCGACCATCACGGAGGCGGCGAAGACAATCGGCAGGACGCTCATGGTAAGCTGATGTTACCTTCGGGGCTACACCTTAAGTTTGCTCAGGTGCCATGACTTGACGATCTTGATGTGTCAGCGCAGACTCTTGCCACGCGCTCGCAGGCGAGGGCAAACCTGCTGACGGAGGGTGCCAAGCTTCAAGCAGAGCTAACCACGACATGGGAGGCCGTGCTTCAGGCCAAGACTAAGGCCGCGAAGGAAATAAGGAGCCTCAAGAACGAGGCGATCTTAAAGGACCGGACTATCGAGGTCTTGAAGCGGGAGCTTGAAGCTTCAAAGATGAAGACGAAAGAAACGGAGGACGAGCTGAAGGTCGCCGCCGTAGGTACGTCGTGGGACATGCGTGATCTTTAAGTTTTTATGCCGTAGTTTGCCCATCCCAATCTTGGTTGTTGAAGACGCCAAGAAGAGGGAGGCTGCCTTAAAGAAGGACCTCACGGAGTCCAAAGGGCAGGTGAAGATCCTCAAGGAGAAGCACAAGGAGGTCGACGCTAGTGAGTCTTACTTTGCTCGTAAAGCTACTTATAAATTTGGGGTGCGCAGGGATCTAGAGATTGACCTTGGCCAGGCAATGCAAACCCTTATTGATCATCAAGATATGACTGCAGATCTTGAGAAGGAGCTGGACGACCTCAAGGAGGCCGCTGAGTATCTTGTGGACGTGTACACCCCTAAGGTCGAGGGCGGTCCAGAAGAGCTCGTCGCACGGTTGGAGGACGCGGAAGGTCGCATAAAGACCTTGCTGATGGACAGCGGCAAGCTCGCTGCTGCTACTGCACTGGCCACGGTGAAGCACCATGAGCCATCATTCGACCTTGAGAAGGTCAAGGAGGAGCTCGCCTTGGCAGAGCTGGTGGGTCGTGAAGATATTCAGGCCGCTGCAGGGGAAATTATGAAGAAGATAGACCTGGAGATGTAACTTAGGACGTGGCAAACTGTTAGTAACAATGGGTCGTGGACCCTTTTGGTGTAATATAAACCTTGCATGAATGAAAAAGAAATGTTTTTAATTTAACGTGGTCCCTTATTTTGACTTTGTACGCCTCTTATAAGAACTCGAAGGTAGCGAAGTTGCGAGACCCCTTTTCTTCCGCTAACCCAACTCAGTGGAGGAACGGCTTACCGACCACACGGCTTGACGTTGGAGGCTTATGTGCGGCCGGCACGCGGAGGGGGACAGGGACCCAAGGTTAAGCAACACCACGACCTAGGAATACTTATAAAATGCGTAAGAAGTTGTGGTAAGGGAACACTAGTGAAAAGAAAAGGTACAAACCCCGGGTCGAGCGACCCTTAGGTTGGCAAAGCCAAGCCCCCGAGCGTGAAGGGCCGAGCTTAAAGCCAAGCCCCCGAGCACGAAGGGCCGAGCTGAAAGCCAAGCCCCCGAGCGTGTTGAAGGGGAGGGGTGAACAGAGAGCAAACAGGTCGAAAGAGAAATCTTTATATTCATGTATGGAATTACAAAGGAAGAGAGTACATAGCTTTATTGTGGTACAAAGCTCCTAAGGATAGAAGCGGCGTAAGTGCTCGATGTTCCAGGGGTTCGGGACGCCCTGGCCATCGGCCCATTGGAGGTGATAGGTCGCCGGTCCAATGACCTCCTTAACTATGAAGGAGTCTTCCCAAGGCGCGGAGAGCTTGTGCATGTCCTTGGTGTTCTGGATCCGCCGCAAGACCAGGTCGCCCACGTTGAAGGAACGTTCCCGCACATTGCGGTCATGGTAGTGACGTAGCTGCTGCTCGTGGCGGGTGTGGTGCATGAGCGCAGACACACGATGTTCCTCGATGCTGTCGAGGTCGAGCCTGCATGTCTGCTCTACTTCTCCTTCGTCGAAGTTCTGGATGCAAGGAGCACCGAAGGCCACATCGGTGGGGAGGATGGCCTCTGACCCGTAGACCAGAAAGAAGGGTGAGTACCATGTAGCCGAGCTGACCTGGGTCCTGAGACCCCAAAGGACGTGAGGAAGTTCTGAGAGCCACCTGGTTGCGTAAGGCACTGAGCTGTCGAAGATGCGATCTTTGATGGCCTGTAAGACCATGCCGTTGGCACGCTCGACCTGGTCGTTGCACCGTGGGTGCGCCACCGAGGAGTAGTATACGTCGATCATACTATCTTGACAGAAGTCCCAGAATTTGGCTCCTGTGAAGGCCGTGCCAAGGTCGGTGACGATCTTGTTTGGCACCCCAAAGCGGTGAGTGATCTCCTCGATGAATCTGGCCACCTCTTTCGATGTGACGCTGGATACGGGACGGACCTCGATCCACTTGGTGAACTTATCCACCGCCACAATGATGTGCTTGTAGCCGCTAGGGGCAGTCTTGAATGGTCCCATAGAGTCGAGACCCCAAACTGCGAAGGGCCACGACGGAGGGATAGTCCTCAGGGCCTGGGCCGGGACGTGCTGCTGCATAGCGAAGAACTGACACCCCTTGCATCGACGCACAAGTTCCTGGGCATCGGCCATGGTCGTGGGCCAATAGAAGCCAGACCTGAAGGCCTTGCCCACGAGGTTGGAGGAAGCGGCGTGGTTGCCGCACTCGCCACCGTGGATCTCGTCCAAGAGTCTGAGGCCCTCGGATCGAAGGATGCACTTAATGAGGACCCCGGCGGAGGCGGATCTTCGGTAGAGTTCCTTGCTGATGATGATGTAGTTGGCGCTGCGCCTCATGATCTTTTCGCGCTCCGCCTTATCCTCGGGAACTCGATGTTCGAGGAGGAAGGCGATGAAGTCAAGGCGCCAATCTTCTTCTGCGTCGATCATGAGGATCTCGCGACCTTCAGGCGAGGTCACGTCATCATCAACCGACTCTGGGTCGGGGATGAGCTTGATGGACGGCTTGTGCAGGCCCTGAACGAACACACCGGCCGGAACCAGTGCTCGCTTTGAGCCGAGCTTGGAGAGGACATCAGCTGCGACGTTGTTGTTGCGGCAGACGTGGTGGAACTCCAGCCCTTCGAAGTGATGCTCGAGCTTGCGCACCTCGGCGCAGTAGGCATCCATCGTGTCCTTTCTGGCTTCGGAGTCTTTGCTGACTTGGTCGATGACGACCTTGGAGTCGCCGTAGGTCATGAGGCGCTTGATCCTGAGGGAGACAGCTATGCGTAGCCCGTGGATGAGGGCCTCATACTCGGTGCCGTTGTTGGACGCCTTGTAGTGGAACTGCAGGACGTACTTTAGGTAGTCGCCCTGGGGGGAGATGAACAGGACGCCCGCGTCGGCTCCTTCGAGATTCAGGGAACCATCGAAGTACATTTTCCAGTGCTCAGGTCACTCGGACGGGGGAGGCTGTTGGATCTCTGTCCACTCCGAGACGAAGTTTGTGATGACCTGAGATTTGATAGCCTGCCTAGGGCAGAACTCTAGGTCGAACTCGCCTAGCTCGATGGACCACTTGATGATGCGCCCAGTGGTGTCACGACTCCGCAGTATTTTGCCAAGGGGGAAGGCCGAGACGACCTTGATCTTGTGGGATTGGAAGTAATGCCGGAGCTTGCGGGAGGTCATGAGTAACGCGTAGAGTATCTTCTGGGGCTGGCTGTACCTGGTCTTGCTGTCAGACAGGACTTCGCTGACGTAGTAGATAGGTCGCTGGACATGGTAAGGTCGCCCCTCTTCAGGCCGCTCAGCCACCAGAACGGCGCTGACCACCAGGGTGGTCGCCGAGATGTAGAGCAGTAAAGGCTCCTTGGGCGCCGGGGGCACCATCACCGAGGGTGTCGTGAGGAAGGTCTTGAGTTGCTCAAGATCTTGGTCCGCCTCCTCGGTCCAGACGAACTTGTCCGCCTTTTTTAGTAGCCAAACCGGGTTTTTACACTCGCGGATAAATCCGGCAGCTAGGAGCTTTATTAATTCTACCCTAATGACGTCCTTGCGATCTTTCGCAAAGCGGCGAAGCTTCTACTTGACAGGCTTGGCCGTCTTTCTTACATCGAAGGCGTGCTCAGCCAGCTCCCTGGGGACACCCGGCATATCTAATGGACTCCATGCGAATATGTCCGCGTTATCCCGGAGGAAGCTGGTGAGCGAGAGTTCCTATTTGGGGTCGAGCCCATCGCCGATCACCACCGTCTTCTCTGTGTCGGTAAGGCCGAGGTAGACCTTCGTCGAGGGAGCCGCATCTAGGGCGGTGTCGGTGCGCTTCTGCTCCGGGACGGACTGGTCGACAGGGTCGACTTTGTTGGCCTCCGCGACCAGGACCGCGGAGGCATCGGCAGCGGCGGAGGTCGCAGCGAGGTCGAGGGCCTCTGTGTTGCACCTGAAGGAGACGATGAGGTCCCCCTTGACGGAGAGGACCCCATGTGGAGCTGGCATCTTCAACACCAGATAGGTGTAGTGCGGGATGGCCACGAATCTGGCCAGCATTAGGCGACCTAGGATCACGTGGTAGGAGGACTTGAAGTTTGCGACCTCGAAGTTGAGGTATTCCGTGCCGAAGTTCGCCTCCGTACCAAAGGTGACCGGGAGGGAGACTCGACCCAGGGGCTGGGCCGCCTTCCCAGGGACGATACCATAGAAGGGCTCGTCGCACTCCGTCATCTTGTTGAAGTCGAAGCCCATTTTCTTGAGGGTATCAACAAAGATGATGTTGAGCCCGCTGCCTCCGTCAACCAGGGTCTGGGAGAGTAGGGCCCCATCCACTGTGGGCTCGACGACGAGTAGGTAAGACCCGGGATCTGGGATATGGACCCAGTGATCAGCCCTGGAGAACATGATCGCTTGCTCAGACCAACGCAGGGGTACGATTGGCTGGGTATGCACGAGGTGGACGTCGCGCTTGTCCTTCTGGTAGCGCCTCCTGCTGGCGCTGGACTTGATTCCACCGACGATCATGTTGATCGCGCGGGTTGCGGCCTGGAAAGGCCCATTGGGGTTGCCCGATGCTGGTGGAGGGAGCAGGTTCGTCTCGTTGCGGGGGGCCGCTGGAGCAGGGTCGTTGCGAGGCGGGTCGCTGCGAGGTGGCTCGCGGCGATCGTCGTATCGCTCCTCGCGGTGATCATCACGCCGATCTCGCCGGTCGTCGCGGCGGTAGTTGTTGTTGTAGGGGCGATTGTCGCGGCGCCCGCCGTCGTTCCTGGGTCGCTTAGGGTCCGTCGGGGCGCTGAAGGCCCTCTTGAACTGGGAACACTCACGGAGAGTGTGTGGCCCCCTCATGGAACCCGCAGATGCTGTCGAGCGCCAGGTCGAACTCCTCCTGGTTGAAGGACGAGCCTCGTCGCCCTTCGGCCGCTAGGACCTCGGAAGGTCGCTTGCGGAGTTTATCCGCTGCAGTGCCAGATGCACCAACGTTATCAGCGTCGAACTGATTCTGGAGCGCGTCTTCTGTGTCCATCAGCTTGTTGACGATGATCATGAGCTCCTTGACGTTGGTCGGGCCAGCCTCATGGATTTTCTCGAAGACCTTGTGGTCTTTGATGCCCTTCTTGTAGCTGTCGACGATCTGGTCGTCCCTGACGCCAACGCACTCATTCCGGTTCTCGAAGAACCGGGTGTTGTAGTCGCGGAGCCGCTCCTTGGGCTTCTGCACGACCCGTCCCAGGCTGAAGGCGTTTCCAGGGCGATCATAGGTCGCCTGGAAGTTGGAAGTGAAGGCTTGGGACAGATCGGCCCAAGTCTTGATGCAACCGGGCTCAAGGTTGTTGAGCCACAGCGAAGGTGCCTTGCCTATGACTAGCGGGAAGTAGGCCGTCATATGGTCGAAGCTACCGCCGGCCGCCTTGACGGCGACGTAGTAGGTCGACAGCCAGATGCTAGGGTCAGAGCGCCCATCATATGGCTTGATGTTGGGCTTGAAGTTGTCGGCGTACTCCACCCTCTTGAAGCGGGCGTCCAACGTCGGGAAAGCGTTGAGGGCAAGGTCTTCACCAGAGCCTCTGCCCGGGGCGGCCTCTCTGGGTGCAGAGTGGACGCTGCGCTCTGGGATGACAACCTGGGAACGTGGTTGCCGATCCCGGTCGTACTGGACGACGGCGGGGTCACCGTGGTTAGCGTCGTACTTAGCACGCCGCTGGTTCTCGATCTCGTGTTGATCACGGAGCTCGCGCTCCATGATGCGGTGAACGCCCCCGGGTGCACCGTACTCGCGGTCGTAGTCCAGGCGGCGGCGGAGCTCACGCTCCTCGCGCTCCCGGTGGCGTTGGTCAACGACGGTGCGGGCATCGCGAGCACGCTTGTTGGCGTCGAGGTTGACGCGAAGGTCCCAGGCAGCAGCGGGCTACTGAGCGGGTTGCTCAGGGTTGTGCTTAGCGACCTCCTCCCGGATGGGGGAGAGATGGCTGCGCGCAGGTCGATGGGATCGACTGCGCGAGTGGCGGGTCGATGAAAACGCAGCGAACTTGGATGCCGCGCTCTTCTCTTCCACTAGGGCATTGGCGACCCGGAGGTACGCGAGGGCCTGCTCAGCTTCAGGCGACTGGACGTGCTGGAGTCGGGTAATGGCCGCACCCAGGTTGGCCTGGGGGCTGTTGAAGGTCGGGATCCCAGCTTCCTCGAACTCCAGGCGCAGATCCCGAGCGCAGGGCAGCATGCGCCGTTGCTCTTCCGCACGTCGCTCAGCGCGGCGGGCGTTTGCTTGGATGCGGGCCGCTTCCTGGGAGTCGGTCGCACCTACGCGTGGTGGCTCGTTCTCCGAGACCACCATCACCTGTCGGAAGACGATCTCCGAGTCGTTCGGGGTGATGCGAACCCAGACATTTTGGAACTCCCCGCAGTCCGGAGACTGGGTAGGTCGCTTAGCTCGGCGAGGGAGCTCGTTGTCGATCTTCTTCCGCAGGCGGCACCCGCGGAGGGTGTGCTTTGCGCCCTTGTGGTAGGTGCAGGGCACATCGAGGGGGTCGCGCCGAGCGCGAGGTGCAGGCCTTGGGTTGCGTGAAGGTCGCCGCCCAGATCGGATCTGGGGAGGCATGGAGAGTTGGCTCAGCCGAAGGCCGAGCGCAGACATCAGGCCGAAGGGGAATGTGTCGTGGCGTAGCGCAGTCTGCGTCGAGCGCTGGGCTCGTTCGCAGTTCTCCAAGGTTTCCCTCATCGAGCCGATGAGGTCTTCCATCCCCTGGACAAGGTCATAGGGTTTGAGTGGGTGGGTCTCCGATACTAGATCGGGAACAGAGACGGCAGCAGACGTCGTGACGACGTTCTCGGGGGTCGCTGGAGGAGTCGTGGCTGCCGGAGCAGGAGAGGTCGCCGTGAAAGATCCAAAGCAGATCTCCACAGGGTCGGCGAGGAAGGCCGCCATGCTCGCCGGGAAGACGACGCCAGATTAGGCCACCATGATGCACAGCGAGTTCCCGATCTCCCCTACCTGGCGCGCCAACTGTCAGGGGGTGAGACCTGGACAGATCCGCTAGGGGTTGCCCTAGTGGTTTGCAGATTAATGGAGGATCGGAACCTAAGAGCGTAGGTGGTTATGCACAGGATGCACACAGAACTAGGTGAGTATGGCGGCGAGGAACACGGAGACAAAGGGTTTTAGACTGGTTCAGGCCTCCGGAGAATAAAACCCTACGTCCAGTTTGGTGGTGGATTATGCGAGGATGAGTTGTCTTTGTGCATGGAGCCCTAGGCCGCCTTATATGGGGGGACGGGCTAGGGTTTGCATGCGCAGATCGGTTGACCCGTGTCGGGGTCGGTTACAACTGTGGGAAGCTTATCTCCCAGATTACAAGGAGTATCCCGTGATACTCGGAGCTACAGGCGGCGGCGCACCAGATCCTAGAGTTCTTGACTTGCACGCCAAGTATTACGGGTCTTCCGGGATCCTGATCAGGTCGCCTGCGGTCTTCGAAGGTGTGGTTAAGGTCGCTGAGCCCACTTGTAAGGTCGGCAGGTCTTCTGGAAGGTCGGATCCACTTGTCAGGGGTCCCTGGGACCCTGGCTGGGTAAAAGGAAACCAAAACATACTTTAAAGGGTTATTCATACTTTTACATATACTTGAGGGGAGTAATTAAAGCTTTCTTCTATTTTAAAATCCTCAACTCAACATGATGCTTGTATTTTTATAAATTCATTCTATTAGTTAACATTATTCTTTTGAGTGAGGTACCTATCTTGACTTCGTTGAGATTCTACCGACCTAGCTTTTTCTCAAAGGTGATTACGAGAAGGGTATGTGCACGAACGTTTGCTTTGAAAAAAAATACAACATTCGCTTGTGACTACAAGAAAAGTAACGTGCATTCATGGTGGAACACGCATATAGTCATATGGATGTTGAGCAGCTGGTTTGAAACTTCCAATTCTCAGTTTCCTTACAATTTTTAATATTTAAGTGACGTAATGTTAAGATTCAAAATTTGTTAAGTGTAGCTTTTCAAGTTTGAACTAACTCGTGGAGTGCATCCCAATCGATTGCACTTTTTTCTTTGAATTTTTGAATGAGCATTATAACAGTGGCGTATTAATAAATCACTACTATTTTTCGATCTATTTATACTTGTGGAAACACCCGCGTCCGGTGAAAATGACTTGGGATTCGATTCGGATCATGTGTAGCGTTATAAATTTCGTACTAGTCATATTCGTAATTTCGTATCCGTTTGTGGGCCGACGACCCTGCCCTGCTGGCCCTCGATTTATTCCTTCCGTGTGGGCGATGCGGCCGGTCTGCTAGACTCCAGTGCGACCGAGATCTTTCGACTCTTCCAGAGCGAGCAGAGGGAAACAAGGAGGGGGCGCCGGCGATGTCGACGGCGACGGAGGCGGCGAATAGTGGCACCGCGGCCCCCGTGCGGTGCCAGCGGATCGGCTGCGACGCCATATTCACCGACGACGACAACCCCGAGGGCTCCTGCCAATACCATCCCTCCGTAAGCACCGCCTATCCGTCCCCCCTCTTCTCCCAAAACTTCAGCAGAAGTTTTCCACTGCTTCAAACCTCAAATCGACGGAGGTAGGCACCTTCTGTGAACTCGTTCGGCTGGCCCTACAGTTCCGCCCCGTAGCCCCTAGGCTAGGTTTCAGTCCCGCCTCAAGTATCAGGGTGTGCGCCAGGGTTTAGGTTGTGGCCGGAGTTGAAGGGGTTGCTTGATTCCGGAGACGAATTAAAGAAACCCGGCAGCTTCAATGGATGATGGTTCGTTGCTGCGATTTAACTAGAGTTATTGCTAATTGGAAACATGGTATTAGGAAGTAATGTTGTTTTGATTGAGATGCGGTACTCAGGAAATTTACCTGTTGTCTGCGGATAAGGGCCCGAGCATTGAGTGCTTTCTTGGATGGGGATGAAATAATTAATCCATGATATTGTAGAAATATACTGTTTAGTTTTTTCTCTTGACCAGGAGCCTTGTTCTGATTTAATAGCAATGTTTAACACCAGTGGTATAAAATGTTCAAGTGGAACAAAAAATGCCGCAACCCTATGGTGGGACAGAAATGTGAAGAGAGGGGACGACCAAAATTGACATGGGAAGAGGCACTAAAAGGATATTTGAAGGGATGGAATACACCCAAAGATTTAGCCCTGGATAGGAGTGCTTGGAAAGCATCTATTCATGTGCCTGAACCCTGACTTGTGATTCTTGTTGGGTTCAACTCTAGCCTACCCCAACTTGTTGGGGCTGAAAGGCTATGTTGTTGTTGTGGAATAAAAAAGGTTGCAATACCTCATTATGACTGCTGTAATTTTTTTATTGTAACTAGCTCTGTTTTGTCAGAAGTAAATAAAAACGACTACAAGGTTGGGAAAGAAATAGCTACCTGTTGCTCTAGGAACTGTTTCTCTATTGTTTAAAAATGCTCAACTAGATAACCACATCCACTGTTATTTGTGTAATGTTTACAAACTCACTACACTTTTGCTTGCTGCTGCAACTGAAGGTGCCTATGGAGTATTAGGAACACACAATGTTTTTGGCATAGTAAAAAATCATGCAAATAAGCAATCATTATCCTGGGGCTATTTATAAATGCATTCTGCTTTTAAGGCCTGACAAAATTAAACGCTGCTATTAGGTTTTGATGAAGTGTGTTCAAAAGTATAGCTGTTACTCAATGATTCCTTGCACTTCTGCTGGCAATTAAATCGTTTTTTTTTTACTATTAGTGTTCTGACAGCTTTCTCCATCCTTTTTATTTTCTTGCAGGCAGTAAGTTTCACACTTGCTTGACAGGCTATTTCTGTTTATGAAATCATCATTGGTTTTCTTAAGATATGTTCTTTCAGCCTTTATTTCATGACGGCATGAAAGAGTGGAGCTGCTGCAAGCAACGAAGCCATGATTTTAGCTTATTTTTGGCAATACCAGGGTAAGGATCCCTTTGTTCCTCGCTCGTCATTGTAACTTCAGTGTTCGTGTGTATTATAATGATATGTTTAGTTTGGTTGTCTGGCTGACAACCAATATAAACCAGAGAGTTGGTAATTCCAAGGAAAATTTGCTGTGGTTTGGTCTGAATCCAGAATTTGTAATGAAAATCTTACATTGTTTTGGGCAATCCTTGGGAGATCAAATTGTTTGCCCGCTGATCCACTGAGCCAAATTTGGTGTGCCTGCAACATAGTAGTCTAAATGATAATATAGTTTCTGAATTAAGCTTCACTTGAATGATTTGAGTTGGTCTGTGAGCTCTCAATCCAACATAGTATTAAAACATAGCTTGATCACTATGTGGCAACTGTTCCTACAGATTTTTATGCTCGTTTTCTTCTCTATATACTTATAAAATTTAAGGAGTTGCTTACACGATAGCAAAGTAGGGGACACTTTATGAAATTATAAGTACACATGTTCCGTTTTTTTCTCCACTAAGGCACTACTGCCTATAAAGTGCAAACCTGTTTGCTGCCGTTGTTTGGATTGACAAGAAGTATGTGTTGACGGATTTAATGTGAAACTGAGAATGCCTGTTTTTGTCAAAGCATTGTCATTATGCTACTCAAGAAATGAAGACATTCTTCTGATTTCTGAATATAATGTATCATGGCTTGCATTTTTACATAGTCAAATTTGCTAGTTTGCGCAAACTCTCTATGTTGGTGCTTTGGTTACTTGACCAACCCGACAAAAAAAATATTGGCAGATCACAACGTGCACTAAATATATCTAATAGTTTGGCATTTGTGAATTAGTTGTAATATTAATAAATATATATGTAGACTGATATTATCTACTCATATCTAATTAATGGTGTCTGTCTTAAACATGTATAAACTGTGCTTGGTTGCATTCACCTGAGACTGAACAATAAGAAACAAGGGGTGTCGTCAATTGTCTAGTATAAGTACTTGAGTTAACGGTAATGTGAGGTGAGTTTTAGAACACAAAAGTAAGAGGCAGGTCCCATTTGGCTAAAAGTGTTAAAGATGGTTAAATGGAAGCAGATGATAGATCACTTGTGGCCTTGTGGGTACTGGTTGATAAGGTGCTTGACCTCATCGTATGATTATATTTCATCTTAGATTCTTATGTGATTTAAATTACCAGCAGTTGACCAAAAGTACTTAAGATGTTTAAGCGGCAAATACCATAACAGAAATAAGGGTGGGCAAAACAATTAGGTCGAGTTATCTCAATGAAGTTAGTCTACTCTCCATGTAAGTCCATAAATATTATTCCAGTTCACTGGTAAATAAACCTGATCTGATATCTTTCTACCATTGTTCAAAAGGATTTTGTGTTTTTTAAGCTGGTCATTCTGGTTTGTCCTTTTCTCATTCTATCCAATATAATTTTTAGTTGCCTGTTATAGTTTGGTAGAACCAGAAACAACTGACACGCATACCCTATTGTGGCACAGATGCGCAACAGGGAAGCATACGACTGAAAAACCAGTAACAAAAGCTGTTTCTGCAAACCGTCCCAAGGCCACACCAATCCAGTCTTCTAAGCAGACTGTAGGAGCCGATGGCTGTGCAAGGTGTCGTCAGGGTTTCTTTTGCTCTGACCATGGTGAGTCTGTATTTACAGTAAACATTATTTGTATTTAGCTAATTAGTTTACTATTTATGGATGTTAATAGCTACCACCTAGCTTTCCTCTGTGTCCGAGGAAAAGAAGTGCTAATTTAAATTGTTCACTGAGTTGAGAGTGCAATCTGTACATTTCCAGGATCACAGCCTAAGGTACAAAAACCAGCTGCTACCGACGATACAAAGAAGGAACCTGTGGAGAAATCCTTGGTTCCACCTCCAAAAAAAAGGATTGATATAAACGAACCAAGAACATGTAGAAATAAAGGATGTGGTAAATCCTACAAGGAGAAGGATAACCATGATGCTGCATGCGATTACCATCCAGGTCCTGCAGTTTTCCATGATAGGATGAGAGGGGTATGTTTCTGTTCTAATATTGATTTGTGCACAGTGAAGCTCTCAAGTTATGTCATCCTTAAAAGTTCTGTATCTGTTCTTGCAGTGGAAATGTTGTGACGTCCATGTCAAGGAGTTTGACGAGTTTATGGAGATACCTCCATGCACCAAGGGCTGGCATAATGCTGATGCCGTGTGAATTCACACCATGCCTAGGTCTACTTTTGTGTCGAATCTCCTGGCATGTAAGAGTCAATCTTGCTGCAGTTTCTTGAGAGTTTACTTGGAAGTGTGACAAAAACATTGAGGATGGGTTGCATTATCTTGCCCGTAGTGATTGCCCCGAAATCTTACTGATGCTCGTTGTAGTCTGGACCAGAACTTGAAACAATATTTGTAACTGGTTTAAATTGAAATTGTATCTGTTCGAAGCTAAATGCTTTTATTTAACTTAAAAAAAAAGCAAGCCATGCTGGCGCTTGTTGTGGAGCGGTGCATCTGCTGTGTTACTGCTTGTGTTCATTACACTGCCCTGGTTGTTGGTGAAGCCCTGCTGGTGTGGTGCCTGGTGGTTTTTTTTAGCAGTGCTCGCATGGTGGTTTGAACAGGCGGAACCTGGACCACGAGGAGGAGGTTGTTGGCAATGTCTATATTTGAACGTTCCCTTATTTGTCATCTGATTTCTCTCACGAAACAAAGACAGGCTCGTCTCCAAATTTCTGTCATGTACGTAGACAGGAAAGAGTAACTGGGGCCTTTCACACCGCACCTCATTAAACAGCACAGGTTGAGATGGCAGAGAGGGGAACCAAAAGGTAAACCAGCGTCATACAGAAGTCCTCCTTTTTTTCCATGGCACATAAGACTGAGTCCAACAAGATATTGCAAAATGGGAAGGCAAACTAGACTTTACCTTGCGTGAACAGTGTTTTTGCTTTGACTCGCATCGAACCGTCTCCAACAGAGCAATCGCATTTGCCACCGCGATCCCATCTCCTCGACTCCTCTGCGCCCTCTCCGCCGCTCCCCAATCTCTCCTGCGCCGCGGGCCGAGCAGGGGCGGCCGCCGAGGCTCCGCCGGGGCGCGCGGCCCCTCCCCTGTTCCTCCTCCGCCGGCGAGCCGTGGGGACGCGCAGCCTCTCCGGTCCCCTGCACTTCCGTCAGCGAGGAGGAGAGGGAGGAGGAGGACGGCGCGGGGGCCATGGCGGCTCGGCGGCGGTAGAGGGGCGTGGCGGCACGGCTCTGATTCTCGCCGGTAGGCAGGACGCCGCCGCGGCCTGCGGAGGCGAACCGTGGCCATGGCCCTCCAGACCTCCGCGATAAGGAGGGAGCCGGAGGTGAGGGTGGGGTCGCCGCCGTCGTGCAGGCCGTACGCCGTGGGGGACGAAGAGGAAGGGTCCGAGCTCCTTGCCGCGGGCTCGCCTCCACCGCATCTATCCGCTGGATCCGGCGACGAGGTGGAGGTCAGGTACGTGCGCCGCTCTGACCGCTCCCCACCGCAGTCTCCTGATCTCCTCCTCGCCTCGATGGCCTCTCCCCGTCGCAGTCTCCTCCTCCCCGCCACATTCGGCGTCCCTGAGCGGCCCGGCGGCGCGGCCAACCTGCTCGTCGTCTTCCTCCCCGTGGCGGGAGCAGCGCCCCAACCGTCAACTGCCACCGGCGATTTGCATTCGAGGAGAGAGGGCATGTATTTTTGCTTCATCTCTCACCTCGAAGGCAAAGTGCATCGCGCATTTACCTGCTCTGTTGGACAACGTTTTGGTGATGCACAGTGCCAATCGGTGATGCAAAAATGCAATTGCCTATGCTGTTGGACTTAGCCTAAGAGTATATTGCTGGTGTTGATTTGTTCTAAGAGAAAAATATAGAGCCTGTTCGCTAGGTTGGTGACTGGCTGATTTATTCTGAGAGAAAAATAATATTAGTTGGCTGGTAGTTGGTGATTTATGTTGATTTAGTCTGATAGAAAAGTATCGCTGACTGGTGGTTGATAAGTCAGACAAACGAACAAACAGGGCGAGTATAACGAATTTTCTAAACGAAGGCAGAATGTCACGGTTGCATTGTGCATTTGTAATGGAAACGAAACCAGCACGGCAGCACTCGTTTGATTCTGATTCTGAAACAGTAGGTCGCTTCGCATTATTTCTAGCTGCGATACGCGCGCATACAGTAACATACTACCATCCTGTGGATAACACGAGACGCAAATATAAGTAGTGCTTGGGACACGACACACACAGCGCTCCAGTTCGTTCAGGGGATGCCGATGATGGGGATGAACGGGAAGAAGTAGATGAGCGGCAGCCCTCCTCCCATGCCGAAGGGCGGCGGGCTGCCGTCCCCTCCAGCGCGCGGGGGAGCGCTCACCACCGGCGGCGGCGTCTGCGTCGCAGGGGGCGTGGGCCTTCTTGGTGCCGCCACCCGCGGCGCGTCCCCCCGCTGCTGGTCGTCAGGAGCGTCGTCCATGGTCGTCGCGGCACCCGAGCCGCCGCCGCCGCTAGATGGACCGCACCTCGTGAAGATGGTGAGGCGGGAGCCCAGCGCGTAGTGGGAGGTGGTAGGCGCAGGCGCCGGGACGACGCGCGCCACCGCGAGCCCCCGCGGCGCGCAGAGCTGCTCCGTGGCGCCGAGGACCCTCGCCACGCACGGCGTGGCGGCCGAGGGTGGCGACGACGGCACCGCCGCTGGCATGGCCACGTCGAACGCGCCGCTGGCGTCCGTCTCGGTCGCGCGGAGGGCCGCTCCGTCACCGTCACCGGCGCATTTCACCGCTACCACCACACCTGGCACGACGTACGTAGGACAAAAAAACGCAGGCATGTCATGGTGCAGTCCTGCATGTCTCCAAACGGAGATGGTCTTTTGTACGTAGTACGTGCGCGTGTGTGCGAACGCAACGTACCGGAGAGGTCGTGCCCCTCAGCGCAGTCGAGGCAGGCGACGGAGCCGCGGACGCGGGGCGCGTCGTCGCCGTCGCCGGACACGGCGAGAACAAGGAAGAGGAGGAGGTGCGCCGCGACGAGGGTGAGGCGGGGAGCCATCCGCTGCCGCTCCTGGTGGCTCGGCCTCGGCGAAGTCGACGTCGAGCCACCTGCGGCTGTGGCTCCGCAGTCCGCTGCGTGCTCTGCTCACACGTCTTTGTCGATGTGCGCCGCCGCGTGTATTTGTAGTACGAGGCGTACGTACACGTGCGCAGCCGCAGGGGCCGCGCACTAGTGTTGTGGTGGTAGATGGCGGGTGGCAGGTGGAAGCACGGCGCGCTGCTCTTCAAGTGATCAACTTCATTGCTCTGCTCTGCCAAGAGCCCAAGAAAAGGGGACCGCGCTCGGTGCCCGCCCCGGGAGTTTTACCCATCCAATGATCCAAGGGTTTACAAATCAATGTCACGGCTCCGCCGTACTACCGAGACAATTTTAAGCCTGTTTGGATGGCTGTTGGATAATGGTTGATGCTGATTTAAAACAGCTGTGGCTGTAGCTGCTATGATAAAATGACTTCTTTAGTGAAGCTGAAGCTATTTTGTAAAGTGTTTGGCAAAATGATTGTGGTTGTGGCTTCTCTATATTTTTAATGTCACATGTGGGAAAGAAGCCGCGGGGAGCCACTATTTTTGACTTCACCTCCATAGTACAAATTGCAAAATAGCTTCTCCATGGCTTCACGTTGGAAGCCGTTTTTTGTTAGGTGTTTGGCAGGGCTTCTATAGAAGCCGGTTGAGAAGCACTTGGAAAAGCCCTGTCAAAGGACCTCTTATTCTGCGAGAAAAAATATCATTGTCTGGCTGATGACTGGTACTGATTTGTTCTGAGAGAAAAAGTACTGCTACCTGATGGCTGATAATCCAGAAGAAAAAACTGAAAATTTGTTCCCGCCCCACCTCCAAGGCTCCAAGCTTTCTCTTAGGCCCCGTTTAGTTCTCCAAGATTCCAAAAATTTCACTCATTTCACCATAATTTCATTTATTTCTTCTCTCTGTGCACGCAACTTAATGCAAAATTTTTTACCTATTTCATCAAAATTTCAGCAAACTAAACGGGCCCTTAGTTTGTGCGTTGAGCCTGAATTTTATCTTACCAAAATTTTCACATCCGTGATGAAATATCTCAGATTTTATTATCTTATTACCAAACGAATTACGAATGAAGGCGGCGTCAGGCGGCGGGTCATCGCGAGATGCATTAGCTTCACGCGCCCAACGAACTTCTCAGCCTCTCTACTGTAACGGCTTGATGACTTGCCGTTGCGCCCGGGCACTTGCTGTGACCTGTGACGGCTTCATCAGATCAGAAAAGGTAAAAATGAAGCCGTGACGGCTTGAAGATGTGTCCTACTGTAGCTACCGACTCTGTGATCCTGTTACTTCTGCAGTTTTTTTTTTTTTTGGGATCATGTAGTTCTCTTTTTGCAAGTTGCAGCAGCCCTCATGCAGGCCCAAACGTATAAAGCCAGCCTGTTCAGCTGGCTGTTGGCTGATGGGCTGATGGTTAACGCTGATTTGTTCTGAGAGAAAAGTACTGCTGGCTAGGTAACTGGTGACTGATTTGTTCTGAGAGAATAGTACCGCTGGCTGATGACTGATAAGCCAAACGAAACAGGGCGAGCGTCGACCCGAAGACAAATCCACCCAGCCAGAGAGAGGTTGGGCCCTTCATTCATTGAACGAACTTTGAATTAACGAGCCCGTAGAATAAAATGCGACCCAAATTTGCACCACCACAGTGGGGCTACGGGAGCATGGGAGATGGTTTTAGTACCACATCGGGAGCCAGCCAATGGGCAAGGGCACGTGGGAAGAGGACGTCATAAAACATGAGAGCCTTTTATCTAAATCAAAATCAAATAGAGTTAGTATCTCTCATGTAGATTATATTCTCACTTCACTATTAACTAGCAAATATGTCCACGTGTTTGCATGGATAGTAAGAGAAAATCATTACACATCCCTAATCCATTTAACATGATACGAAAAATAGATGACAACTTGATTTACAATCCACATCAATAGACTTCTATTTTAATGCACAAACTGGGCTCAATAAAGTGATAGTACCACATGTTGAGCGGGGATGCGCTATTGCATTGGTAACACCAACAAACCACAATAGCGACCCGTGTGGCAAAGACAAAGTGTCACACCTGATTTCCGAAGAGAAACCAAATGCATCTCATATGTGCGTCAGGATCATGTTACACACATACGATAGACAAAAGAGTGTAATATCATAAACAGTAGTCAAAACGTACGAGAGTTAAACCATTACAATATCCATTATTACACTCAGGCAGTGGACACGAAGGTCCAATAGAACAAACGATAACTAAACAGACGACTTCATCTTCAGCTTCCACAGGCACATGACTGGGGAATCGCATGCCTCAGAACTCCTCAAAGTCGTTGAAGTACTCCTCACCGTTGTTCTCATCTGAACAGCGGTAAGCAAGGGTGAGCACTCTTATGGTTGTAGCTCAGCAAGTGAGGGAAAACATGCAAGGCTGTCAATGATAGACTAAGAGTTTACAACGGTTAGCATTTTAATGTTGGTCAAGTTTTATTAGCAAACCTATTACTAAGTGTAAGTTTATACCAACTCCAAAGATTAAGTATTTGTAACCATATCTCAAAGCCATAAGAATCCACAATTTGAATTCCTCTTTAAGTTCAATTATCATGTGAGGGTCTAAGCCGCTCTTAACCATGAGCACGGCTGATCGATCAGTTTCAACTCTGCAGAGGTTGTACACTTTACCCACAGCTCGTGTTTCCCATGTTGCCCGGGTTAGCTAGACCCTTAAACACTTCCGAGGTGAGTGGCTAGGGGTCCACTACGAAGCCTTTACAAAGGCATGCAAAAGACCATAACCCTCCCTAATGGTCAGCACCTTAGCAAAGGCTGCTACCCCAAAAGAACCGGGCTATACCCCTGCAACCCCGACCCCCCTCTGCCCCTTTCGGATAAGGTCATCAGTTCATTTACACACCTAATTAATTGTCTAAGGGCAGAACCATATGCCACTGTGGTTGCACTGTTTTCTTGGGTGGTTCTCCATGTTCCATTTAAATCTTAGTGTTCTTGTCTTTAAACAAAACCATTATTTCATAAGCTTGAAAGTCTTTATCATAAAACCTCTTCTAACCAACCCTTGTATAGCAACTAAGCAATCATCTACCCAAAACATTTATTAAAAAGGGTTGATCAAGGTGATAGGGGTAAAGCTCTAGTCATGTCCTTAAAAAGATGGTTTTCCCATCAATTTATGCATAGCAACAGATAAAAAGTAAATATTATTTAAATATGCAGTTATATAGGACAAAGAGGAAAATGCAGAGGGAGAAGTCCACTTGCCTTCCTCTACAAACTGGGGATCCTCTTCTTCGAAGAAAGGTTCTTCTTGATCTTCTCCGACAGGGTGCTCAGTTGAAACAGGCACGATATCTACGCACAAGCATAAGCATACAATAAATAAATAAAACAGTACACCAAACAATGATATATGCTAAGAACAAACTGATAAAAAGGTCCTACTCACTGATACGATCATTTTGATATATTATACGCGAAAAACGGAGTTAAAACATGAAAGTTATGATTAAAACAAAATGCAGGGGCTATCCTGTAAGAAAACTAGGCTCTCTGGGCTTATTTGAAAGAAACCAGGGACTTAAAACGTAATTACATATAAAAATAGAGGGACTCATATGTGAAAAAGGATAGAAAGGACCTCGGGTGCTATATTTCAGAGAAGACAGGGGCTAGATCATAAAAAGAAGGACTTATCTGTAAGAGTTTTTGATGGTGGAAGTACCGGCTTGCGAAACGAAGAAAACTCAGGGGCTCTTAACGAAAAGCGCCAGGCGCTAACCGTTACGGTCTGCTTTGACCCCGGGGTCGCGGCTGATCAGAGCCGTTGATCTGAGATCGAGCGGCCACGGTGGCGTGTGAGCGGGAAGCGGCGACGGGTTTCGCCAGCGGGCGAAGGTGCGCAGCGGCGGACTCGCCGGCGCGGCTCGGGACAGGGCTCCCGGGCACCAAATCGTGCACGGGCGGGTGCTATCCGGAGCTGAGGAGCACGCGTATCGGATCGGGGGATCAGGGGGTGTCTCCGGCGACGACGGCGAGATGCCGTGGCCGGCAGCGGACGGGGGCTCGCCGGTGTGCGGCGGCGGCATGCAAGATCGTGCTACGGGCCTCGGTTTGACACGCTGAGCGGCTCGACATGTTGCCCAGGCGACGGCGAACACGACCGCGACCAAAAGGAGGCGACCCGGCCGGTGCCAAGGCGGCCGGCGGCCACTGCGTGCCATGGCGGCGCAGATAGGCGCTCGGACCAAGGGAAAAAGAGGGGGCGGTGGCTTCCTCACCTTGCAGTGAAGCTACAGCTGAGGAGCGGGACGGCGAGGACGAAGTGGTGGCGAAGTTCGTTGGCGGTGGTGCTCTGGCAAAGAAGCAGGGGCGCAACCCAATCCGGCGTCGAGGGCGAGGACCTGGAGCAAGAAGTGCTCAGTGAGCTGTGCAGACGAAAGAAGAAGAAGAAAGAAGGGAGCAGGGGCTCTCCACCGACGGCGTTTTACTGCGGCGGCGACGATGGTGCGGCGGCGCAGAGGAGTTTCGGTGGCAGTGCGTGTGGAGGTAAGGAGGCAATGCAAGGGTGCGTTTGAGCAAAGGCGAAGCAAGAGCTCGTGCCCGATTTAAATAGGGCCAGAGAGTGGAAGGGGAAGCAGAAGGAGGAACTCCGGCGGTGGCGGCACTTGCCATTGATGGCTGGTGGCCGCAAGGCAATCAAGGGGCTGTAAAAGGGGAAACTGATGGCGATTATGGAGGGGAAATGCTCTCGACGTCAATGCGCGTCGATTGGGGCCTTGATAGCAGGGGAGAAGAAGGAAGGGGCCAGTAACGGCCGACGAGATTTGCGGTGGCGCGCGGCCGGGCGAAACAGAGGAGGGGTATTTTGTTAGGATCATTATTAGGACATGCACTGTCGAGAATGTTTTTGCATGCCTGCACAGTGGTAGTGGTAGAGCTCTCGGTATGGAAAGGTATGGTCGCTGTCATACCTTATTTAGTTGTTTTACCATGAGCATCTCACCTCTCTACATAATTTGAGATTTTTTAAGACGTGCAAAGCACGTTTTTCATTAAGAGAGGAGAAGAAACATCTGTTTTCAAATACAACAGGCACGGGGCCTAACGAAAAGAAGAGCGGACAAAAAACATTACACCGCCCGCACCGGGCGAACACCTAACAGCCTAGCGAGCGGGAGGAAGCCCGCACGCGCCCAAGTCCTAGCCTCCTCCAGGATTGCCGGAACGAGCGCCACCGGCATGAGAGCTTTCTTATCGTGAACGCACCGGTTCCGTTCCTTCCACAGCGACCAAGCGACCAACCAAACGAAGGAGTCGAAACCTTTCTTCCGAGCCTTAGCGACCTGCTTCCTGGCGGAGCACCACCACTCGGCGAACTTCACCGGGCGAACCGGAGCCGGGTCCTGAAGGAGAATATGTCTGAGGGCCATATGCCAGGTCTCTCTAGAGAAGACACAGTCCACCGTCAGATGGTCCAGCGTTTCGGATTCCTGGGCGCACAACGCGCAAGTGTCCGAGTCCCTAAGCCCGTGATGGTGCAGCCGGTTCGACGTCCAGCAGCGGCCGTGCAAGACCAGCCAAGCAAAGAACTTGCACTTCCCCGGCATGTGAACCTTCCAGATCTGGCGTGCCCCGAGAATGTCGACGCAACCAAGAAATAGGGCGGAGTAGGCCGAAGCCGAGGAGTAGACTCCGCTAGGCGACCATTTCCAGATGAACCGGTCAGGCTCGGATGTGAGGCTGACCCCCTGCAGTAGGTCCCAGATGACAAGGTACTGCAAGACCACCTGCACAGTCCGGGCATGGGTTACGTCCGCGACCCAACGGATCCCAGCCGCCCTGGTCTGCAAAGCCTCAGCGACAGTGCGGGCCCGACGCACCCTAGGCGAGACCGCAGCCCAGAGGTTAGGTGCAAGGGATTTGATGGAGCACCCGGAGAGCCAGTTGTCTTCCCAGAAAAGTGCCCGGGTACCGTCCCCCACCTCCACGGAAATGGAGGCGTTGAAGAAAGCCTGGGTGGCCTTGTCCACGGGGAAGCGGAACGCCGCCCAAGTCCTGTCCGGGTCAGTCCTCGCTAGCCACAGCCAACATAGGCACATCGCGGTGCCAAAGACACGAAGGTTGGGCAGGCCGAGTCCACCGCAGCGAGTGGGGCAGGTTACGTTCACCCAAGCGACCAGACAACGACCACCCGAGGCTACCTCTGTGCCGGACCAGAGGAAGCCACGGATGAGGGTCTCGACCGCGCGCAGTGCCCAGGGGGAGATGGAAATCGCCATCGAGATGTGAACCGGGATGGCCGAGAGCGTGGATTTGGCAAGCACGAGGCGGCCACTGCGGCTCAATAGTCTGCCCTGCCAAGGGGGTAGGCGCCTAGCGACCTTATCGACCAATGGCTGCATCGCCGCTTTGGGTAGCCTCTTGATAGAGAGAGGGACCCCGAGGTAGGTGCAAGGGAAGTCGGCGATCGTGCAGGAGAGAATGGATCAGACCGGAGACAGGTGCCCCTCAGAGTAGTTGATGGGGTAGACCTGGCTTTTGGTGTAGTTTGCCGGCAAGCCGGCCACGCTCTCGAAAAGCGACAAGACTGCCTTGACAACTCGCAGATCTAGCTCGACCGGAGAGAAGAAAGCGACCACATCGTCAGCGTAGAGTGAGGCGCGAAAACGGATACTCCTCCCAAGATCTAGAAGGAGACCACGGGATTCTGCCTTGCGGAAGAGGGCATGGAAGCATTCCCTGACCAGCACAAAGAGCATGGGGGAAAGGGGATCGCCCTGACGCAGGCCTCGCCCGTGGCAGATCCGCTGCCCAGGGGCACCGTTAAGCAAAACCCTGGTGCTGGCGGTGGACAGAATGACTGAGATCCAGTCGGTCCATCTGCGGGGGCAGCCGACAGCCGAGAGGAGCTCAAGGAGGAAAACCCAGCCGACCGAGTCGAAAGCTTTCACTAGATCAATTTTGAACATGATCCTAGGAAGCTTGCGACTAGAAAGCGCTCTCGCCGTGCCGAGGACGTAGCGGAAGTTGTCGTGGATGAGGCGACCTTTGATGAAGGCACTTTGGTTGGGCGAGATTAGAGAAGAGAGGTGCGGGGCGAAGCGATTGGCGGCCGCTTTGGAGAAAATTTTCCCAAAGCTATGGATTAAACTGATTGGCCGGTAATCTGAAAGAGCGACCGGGTCTGGTTTTTTTGGCAAGAGGGTGAGTAGGACACCATTCATGTGGTGGAAGCTGCGGAAGTCCATATCAGAGAGGCGTTGAACGCCCGCAACACATCACCCCTGATGATCGACCAGCAAGATCGGTAGAAGCGACACGTGAAACCATCTGGGCCGGGGCCTTGTCCATTGAGAGGTCCTTGATCACCTCCCAAACCTCGGCCTCCAAGAAGGGAAGAGCGAGGTCCTCCAGGTCCAACCGCGGGAGTCCCAACTCCTCAAAATTGAGGGCGCAGGAACGCTCATGATGGGCGCCCAAAATACGTTCGAAGTAGTCAAAGGCTGCCGAAGCCTTGTCCTCTTCCCGAAAAACTGAACGACCACCGACCAGAAGGGTGTTGACGGTGCAAATTCACCATTTCCAACCCTCAATATTCTCACATAAATGGAGGCATATGCATTATTTACTAGCATTTAGGTTTGAATAATGTAGTTCCACTTGCCCTTGGAGATTATTTGTATGTAGGTGATTTACCCCTTAAAAGAGAAGGAAACTCCACTTTTATGAAGAAACCATGCCAACTCAGCTGAGGAGGTGGCTGCCACCAAGGGAGAAATGACAAGACACATCATCGATCCAGGGGAGGCACTCACCAACGAATCAGAGGACGCCACATGGACTTCACATGGATCAAAGGGCCCACCTCAGATACCAAATCAAGCTATGCACCGGGGATGGATCATAGGGTCCACAGGGCAGCCACTCAGAGCAAGCACACCAGGTGGGGCCACCCTAAGGGGTCGGCCGATCCTAGGATCGGCGGAACTGCCTTAGTGGCGCCCCATCTGGTCCTTACACATGGTGGTTGCTCATTGGTCACTTGCTTCACTCCCAGGTGTTTAGGGGCCATTTGGGCGTCCGAGCAAGCCTTGTCCTCCTCTATAAATAGGAGGGGAGGGGCTCCCATTTCTCACACACCACTCTCTCATTCTCCTCTTACTTTTAGTTTCCAAGGCTAGGGGGTAGGCTAGAGTAGCTCTTCTTCAGGTTCCAAGTCCTCTTGGAAGTTTAGGTATGAGTTCTCTTCTATCTTTATTTCTTTGTATGACTTTGATCTACTTCAGTTATTCAGCTATTTCATATAAAGTCATGGTAGATCATATTCTTGATATGTTCTTGAGTTCATCCTCTGTTCATCATTTAGAGGCTCGTGTTCTTCGTGAATACTACCTTTTGATCCACTTGAAGGGTGATAAACTCCTTCCTTATGTGTTTGTTCATAAGTTAGAGGCTCGTGTTCTTCACGAACACGACCCTTTGATCTTGTTGATTAGACATAAGAGAGTTCATATCTGTTCGTATGTCTAGCCTTAGTTGATCTTGTTAGAGAGCATGAGAGTGTTGCATGGGGTCTGTGTTCAAGCTACGGTACTCGGTCTAGTTGACCAGTCTTCTGGTGGCTCTCACCTTGGGTCACAATAGCCCGGGCCGAGTGAAGTCTAGTAGCAACGTAGGCATGGTGCCTGGGTTGTCTAGCTACGATAATTATGAGCATACCCCCCGTAACGAGAGATCGGTCCTCAGGTGGTGACAGCCCTGTTGGATCCTAGGGCAACCTCCGCGTTGGGGTACCTGCTGTAGGAGTCTAAAGGCTAGTTTCGCAGAGTGCTGGTCGTCACGGGCTAGCTCCCCATTTGTACCTGGGTGCTGAACCATGTTTCCCTCATGCAATACTCATGTCTATCTCTTGTATCTTCTAGCTTTGTATGTTTAGTACATTAGAATCTAGAGCTAACTCGTATGTTCCCCCTAAGCCGTAGTGTGCTAGAGTAGAGGTAGATTTGAGGTGTGTGTGTCACACTACCCCTTTATATCATTTATCTTACCCCTGCCTTTGAGTGTGTTGTTTTCCCTATATCTATCTCTTGGTTTACATTCAGAGCAAAAGCATAAGTCTAAGATATCCGCCATTGCCTTCCTTGGATTCGATACCCTTGGAATACTCTCTTTCCTTGGGGAAATGCTACAATGGTTTATCTGTGCGCTTGCGGATTCGTTCATGATCGTTTAGATTAAACCTATGGCAACTCCCAATGTTCACGCTAACCTGCGCCAATTAGTTGTGACATTGGGAAGTGCCAACAGACACTTCTAGCACTGACGCTAAGGACGGATTCCAAATCTGTTCTTAAGTGGTCGACGTTTAGAAATGTCAACAAGCATTTCTGGCGGCGTTGCCGGGGAAGGCATAGGATTATCATGACTATGCTCTGCATCTGTTTTTAAACTCTGAGTAGGTTAGGACAACCCTCAATGCAGGCTAACCTTGATTGTCTTCTTTTATCTTTGGATAATGAAGACATGTAGTGTATGACTGGTTTCAACCTACCGGGGAATTTTACTGAAGATCCCGAGTCACTTGTGAGGAAAGCTCGAATTCATTTCGGCTCACCTCGTCGTACTCGTCCGGAGGACGAACCAGCTTCCTTTGTACCATCCACGTCCAACGCTATGGCCCAGAAGACACTTCGTGAGTACTCAGCTCCTTCCGCTGACCAGTTGCTGCAAGGCCCTGAGGTGGCAATGGGGACTGAAAACTTTGAGATCAAGACGGTTTTAATCACAATGGTACAGGCTAGCCCATTCTGTGGCAAGCCAAATGAGGATGCAAATGCTCATCTGCAGCAATTCCTAGAGCTGTGCAGCACTTTCGTCATCAGGGGTGCAAATAAGGATGCTGTTCGTCTACGGCTATTTCCATTCTCCCTCTTGGGAAAGGCTAAACAATGGTTCTACGCGAACTGGGAATCTATTGACACTTGGAGCAAGTGTTCACATGCATTTCTCAAGAAGTTCTTCCCATTGGGTAAAACCAATGCTCTTCGTGGAAGGATTTCTGGTTTTCAGCAAGCAGCAAGTGAATCTATTCCAGAGGCTTGGGAGAGGCTTCAGGAGTATGTCCTGGCCTGTCCTCATCATGGGATGGAAGATTGGCTTATTCTTCAGAGTTTCTATAATGGGTTGACTCCGACAGCCCGAGGCCATATTGATGCTGCTGCTCAAGGAGCATTCTTCTCACTCACGGTTGACAATGCTAAATTGCTCATGGAGAAGATGGTCTCCAACCAAGGGTGGAGTGATGAAAGACTCCAACCACGACCGAGGGGTACTCATACTGTCAAGGAAGCAAACATGATTACTGCCAAGATGGATCTTTTTATGAAGAGATTGGATGACTACACCAGCGAGAAGGCTGCCATGGCCACTACTTCTTTGCCTATGAACTCTCACATGACTTGTGAAGTCTGTGGCAACACTGGGCACTCAGGCAACTATTGTCCGGAGACTCAGGAGGAAGTGATGTACATGAATGGCAATAACAATAGTTATCGTCCATCTCAACAAGGAGGCCAATCGTGGAATCAACAACGCCCTTACTATCAAGGAGGTAACCAAGGTAATTCTTACAATCCTAACCAACCTTCCTTGAGAGATCTTGTTTTTGGGCAAGCTAAGATTAATGAAGGTTTTAACAAGAAGCTAGCTGCCCTTGATAAAACTATGGAAAGCCTCAACGTTAAGCTTGATAGTTTTTCTTCCGCCCAGAAGAGTCAGCTGAGTTTCAACAAGATGTTAGAAACCCAGTTGGCTCAGCTGGCTGCTTTGGTTCCATCTCCTGATAACGGGAGGATCCCGGGGCAACCCGTATCCTCTTGTGAAAATGTTAGTGTAGTGTCGACCAGGTGGGGTAAGCCACCTAGGAAGACACGTGCCTCTGACTATGCAGGAAAGCCCATTCAACAAATTCTTGATCCATGGGAGGAATCAGCAGTGGTGCACAAGAAAGATCTAGGCTACCTGACTATCACGTGCACAATCTATTACAAGAAGATCAGGCATGCTCTTTGTGACCTTGGTGCAAGTGTCAATCTCATGTCCAAGGCCATGTTCGAGCAACTGGGATATCCAGCTCTCTCTCCAATAGTACGGACTATCCAACTCGCCGATTCAACAATCTGATATCCAGAAGGAATTGCCGAGAGTTTATTGGTTAAGGTCAAGAGCTCTTATGTCTTCGCGGATTTCGTGGTCCTCGATATGGATGACGAGGGAGGAATGCCGCTCATCCTTGGGTGACCATTTCTCAGTGATGTCCGGGCTAGAATCAATGTGGGATCTGGTATCATCCGTTTCCGCATTGGGGAGAGGAACTTAAAGTTCAAGTTTCAGGACAAGGAAGAACAATGCTATTTGGTGCAAGATAGTGTTGAGCAGCTTGGGGGAAGGACGGAGCCTTCACCCCCAAGGAAGAAATCTCCATCAAAGAGGTTAAAGAAAATTCAGAAAGAATGACGGAAGATTGAGATGGCACCAACCTCTACTTCTCAGGAGTGGGGTGCTGAATGGAACTGATCGCTGAGAAGAGTCCAACTCGTCGGACTAAAAATGATGGGTCCTTTCTACCAAAAAGATTAAAACTGGTATTTATCTCATATTTTCCTTTCCAAAATTTCCCTTTCCAAAATTGCATGTTTGATTTTCCAAAACTCTGCATTTGCATGCTAGATTTATCTAGCCCTTTTCCCTTTCAAAATAAAAATTCTGAAAATCATTTCTGAGTTTGAAAACCATAGAAAATTTATTTGGGCAATTTCTGGAGTAAACTTTGGTCGGTGCACCTTGGCATATTTTCATATAGCCGTTGGTGGCACACCAGCCAAAGGGGGCCAGCACCGGGCCCACCACTGGGCCGGCCGAACCAGGGTTCGGCCGAACCCTGGTAACGGCCATGTGAGCCCAGCCTTGGCCAACGGCTCCTAGCCGTTGCCCAACAGCTATCCCGCGGTGTGCTACCCCTTTGCTCTATAAATTGGACCCGAGAGGGGGTGTTCTTCACCCATTCAACTCATTTCATTTCACACTCCCCTCTCTACTCCTTACTCTCTTGGTTTTCTTGGATTTCTTGCTCAAGATTGGATCATCAAGTGGTCTCTCTATTGTGTTGCTGAAATTATTGCTATTGGTGGAGCAAGCTCGGTAAGAACTTCATTTGATTTCACTAACCCATCACCGAGTTGCTCTTGTTGTCCCTTGTTGTTGTGCTAGCATGAATTGGGCGGCAAACACTCTCCGGAGGGTGACACGCTCACGCTCCCGTTCGCGGGCAAGCACGAGTGCATCCACCCCCGCCGAGCCGACGTCGAGCCCATCAACGATGGATTATGAAGAAGAGCAAGAGGAGCAAGCCGAGCCACAAGCCGCGGAGGAGGTCTTCGACGACACCCCCTACCTCAGCTTGCGAGGCGATCGAGAGCAGCAAGCCTATGCTCTCCTGAAGGACTGAGTCTTCGCCCACACCAGGGACTTTGACCCGGCTCGCATGGAGAAAACAGGTATGAATCTCGAGTTCGTTTCTATTTGGAATGCTCTTGGTTGGGAGGAGTTTGCGCCAGTCACAGAGCTTGGCTCTCGGCCCCTCACCATCCAGTTTCTTTGCTCTCTTGCCGAGACCCCGGATGGCGTTGAGTTTCGTCTTTTCGGGACCGATTATCGTCTTTCTTGGAAGGATCTTAGTCGTCTTCTTGGTTTTAGTCCTCATTGTGCTGTCTCTTTGAAGCGAGCTTGTGAGGGTTATGTTCGGGAATCTTTCTGGGCAGATATCTCTGGTCTTGTTTACAGTGGCAAGTTTGTACCTCGGTGCAATGATATTGTGCATCCCACTCTCCGTCTGTGGCACAAGTGGCTCGCCATCACTCTCTTCCCATGAGAGGATGTTCGGCCCGTGCGCAGCGATGAGATGATGCTATTATACGCCGCTGTCAACCAGATCAAGGTCGCTCCCATTAAAGCAATGATTCGGCAGTGGATGACGAATTTCAAGATGATAGATCCTATTGAGTGTACGACTTTGGTGACTCGTATTGCTCTCAGACTCGGGGTTCTTAGCGGGAATCCCGTACCCTTCATCGGGACACCCCAAGTTCTCATTGATGAGGCATACTTGATCCAGGGGCATATACTCAAGAGGGGCCCAAATGATTCTTTGACTTTCTTCTTTCCGGGCTATGCAAATTAATTCCCGTTACCTAACCCGAGGTTTGGATTGTATAACTCGGAGTCACTCACCATTCCCCTTGTTACACAAGAGGAAAGCCGTCATGCTAGTGTTTCAGGCAGGTCCACCAGGAGCGCGGCGAACAGAGCACACATGCAGCAGCAACAGCCACAGCCGACACCACCACCACAGCCTCAGCCACAGCCTGTTACACCACCGATGGCAGGAGGGGCCCCTGCGGGGTACATGTCCGGGGCTACCCCTGGATATGCACCTGGTTGGAATCAGCCCACCTACCAGCCGAGTGCGAGTGGCACGGCTTGGGTGAGCGCGAGCAGAGCTCAGCGGGCCACACCCGCTAGTTCCAGCTCCGGTGGTCCACCTCCGTCTTCATCCTTCCGGCGACACTCTTCAGCCTCTGCACGCGATGCTCAGCTCGCACAGCAGTTGGGAGAGCTCACCGTTCAGGTCACGGGATTGGAGGAGACGCTGAACACCCACGTCGAGTCTACCTCCGCGTGGCAGCGTCAGGCTGGTGAGAGGATAGCAGCATGCAGCAAGATCAGCGGCAGTACATGGATGCGCAGAGGGCTTACTATGCGAGTCAGGGTTTCTTCTACCCTCCTCCGCAGTGGGCCTGAAGCTAGCTTGGGGGAGGACCCCCATCCTGAGGTAACTTGTATCTTCCTTCATTTTCAGAATATCTTATAAATGAAAATCCAAAAAAAATTGCAAAATAAAAAAGATCAAAAATATTTATTTGCTTTCATCATCATCATTTGCTTAGTTTGGTTTGATATGCTTAGTAAGAATGCTTTGCCTCTATGGTTGAAATGATGAATAGTTGCTCTGTTTATTCTCCCCGTATGTCTTGCTTACAACTTTGTATCCTACCTAAGTTTTGAGTTTGTTGGCTTGTATGTTCAAACCTTAGCTTGAAAACTGTGGGTAGCAAAAAGCATGATCATTGCCTAAGTTGTTGTGAGACATGATATGGTAGAATAGAGTGCTATGATCTTGTGCTTAGTGATGCTTGACATCCGGAGTTTTCCTTTTTGAAAAGAAAATCAAAACATGATGAGTTCCTCAATGATGAGAATTTCCCATCCAAGGCCATATGTAGATTCTAGTTCTTAGCCTCCACATATGCAACTTGATCTCTCATTGAGCTTTGTCAAATTGTTGTGACCCTTGTTAGAACTCATACTCCCCTGATCAAGATCACGTACACGTTCATGCTAAAACTTCTACACTAGAAGTTAAGCATTCATCATTTACTCCATACTGCTTATGCATTCTTCCACAAAAATAAAACTCTATATATCTTTGCCTTATTCATCCCTCTCCAAATATCTCCAATAGAGACAAAGGGCTAGCTTAAAAAAAGAAGAAAGAGAGAAAAGCATGCTCAAAAGTATGGCAAAAATAAATAAAGAGAGCTAGCCCAAGTCTCGAAAAAAATTCAAAGGAGAAAAAGGGATTGATATGTGCAAGAGAAAGAGTTCCTCCATATAGATGGTAATAACTAGTACCTACTCCGGGGCTAGTGTCCACCTTACCATCAATCCCTCATTTCCTCGTATAAAACATGGCAATATCTAGCACCCATTTCCGGGCCTAGTATCCACCTTGCCATGTTCATATCCATCACACACATATGCACATCTTGATCAGGATGTATGTTTGTTTCTTCCAAGGATCCAGTTTTTGACTTAGCAATATATGAGAGACAAGTATGCCACATCTTTCCTACCTACAGCTCCACATAAAGCCTGTTAGAAGTAGGATGTGAAGAAAGGCAACATTGATGCCTTGGTGAGGAAACATACACCTTTGAGCGATCCGAGAGAATCATTTGAGGAACTCTGATTTTCTTTTGAAAAATTTGCAAAACCTCCGGATTGCTAAGCTGATCAAGGTATGAGTGATTATGCATTCTCTATATAACCATTCTGTCTCTCAACCGCCCAAGGCAGGTGAAGCTATTTGCCCCACGTATCAGGCGAAAGGTAAGAACATTGCCAACTTGTTCAACTCTTGGTAGAGTACTTTGCTGTATGTTTGCCATAAGTTGAGAATACAACATTGTAGCAACTCCTGATCAACCAACTTAAGTCTCTAATGTCTTGCTTCGAGACGAGCAAGATGTTAGCTTGGGGGAGTTTGTTGACGGTGGAAATTCACCATTTCCAACCCTCAATATTCTCACATAAATGGAGACATATGCATTATTTACTAGCATTTAGGTTTGAATAATGTAGTTCCACTTGACCTTGGAGATTATTTGTATGTAGGTGACTTACCCCTTAAAAGAGAAGGAAACTCCACTTCTATGAAGAAACCATGCCAACTCAGCCGACGAGGTGGCTGCCACCAAGGGAGAAATGACAAGACACGTCATCGATCCAGGGGAGGCACTCACCGACGAATCAGAGGACGTCACATGGACTTCATATGGATCAAAGGGCCCACCTCGGATACCAAATCAAGCCATGCACCAGGGATGGATCATAGGGCCCACAGGGTAGCCACTCAGAGGAAGCACACCAGGTGGGGCCACCCTAAGGGGTCGGCCGATCCTAGGATCGGCGGAACCGCCTTAGTGGCGCCCCCATCTGGTCCTTACACGTGGTGGTTGCTCATTGGTCACTTGCTTCACTCCCGGGTGTTTAGAGTCCATTTGGGCGTCCGAGCCAGCCTTGTCCTCCTCTATAAATAGGAGGGGAGGGGCTCCCGTTTCTCACACACCACTCTCTCATTCTCCTCTTACTTTTAGTTTCCAAGGCTAGGGTGTAGGCTAGAGTAGCTCTTCTTCAGGTTCCAAGTCCTCTTGGATGTTTAGGTATGAGTTCTCTTCTATCTTTATTTCTTTGTATAACTTTGATCTACTTCAGTTATTCAGCTATTTCATATAAAGTCATGGTAGATCATATTCTTGATATGTTCTTGAGTTCATCCTCTGTTCATCATTTAGAGGCTCGTGTTCTTCATGAACACTACCTTTTGATCCACTTGAAGGGTGATAAACTCCTTCCTTATGTGTTTGTTCATAAGTTAGAGGCTCGTGTTCTTCACGAACAGGACCCTTTGATCTTGTTGATTAGACATAAGAGAGTTCATATCTGTTCGTATGTCTAGCCTTAATTGATCTTGTTAGATAGCATGAGAGTGTTGCATGGGGTCTGTGTTCAAGCTACGGTACTCGGTCTAGTTGACCAGTCTTCTGGTGGCTCTCACCCTGGGTCACAATAGCTTGGGCCGAGTGAAGTCTAGCAGCAACGTAGGCATGGTGCCTGGGTTGTCTAGCTACGATAGTTATGAGCATACCCCCCGTAACGAGAGGTCGGTCCTCAGGTGGTGACAGCCCTGTTGGATCCTAGGGCAACCTCCGCATTGGGGTACCTGCTATAGGAGTCTAAAGTCTAGTTTCGCAGAGTGCTGGTCGTCGCGGGCTAGCTCCCCGTTTGTACATGGGTGCTGAACCATGTTTCCCTCATGCAATACTCATGCCTATCTCTTGTATCTTCTAGCTTTGTATGTTTAGTACATTAGAACCTAGAGCTAACTCGTATGTTCCCCCTAAGCCGTAATGTGCTAGAGTAGAGGTAGATTTGAGGTGTGTGTGTCACACTACCCCTTTATATCATTTATCTTACCCCTACCTTTGAGTGTGTTGTTTTCCCTATATCTATCTCTTGGTTTACATTCAGAGCAAAAGCATAAGTCTAAGATATCCGCCATTGCCTTCCTTGGATTCGATACCCTTAAAATACTCTCTTTCCTTAAGGAAATGCTACAATGGTTTATCTGTGCGCTTGCGGATTCGTTCATGATCGTTTAGATTAAACCTATGGCAACTCCCAATGTTCACGCTAACCTGCGTCAATTAGTTGTGACATTGGGAAGTGCCAACAGACACTTCTAGCGCTGACGCTAAGGACGGATTCCAAATCTGTTCTTAAGTGGTCGACGTTTAGAAATGTCAACAAAGGGAGGGGATGAAATTTTTTCTCCTGCGGTGGTTGGCATGTAGGTGGAAAAGTTTAGTGTTGGCGTCCCCCTCACGCAGCCACCTGAGGCTGGACTGTTGCCGAGCGATCGTTCGCTGCAGCGAGGTCAGGCCTAGGTAGCGTAGTTTGAGGAACCGCCGCAAAGAGAGCTCCTCGGGAGAGAGCGACCGTGAGTCCTGTGCGACCTCAAGGCTGAAGATGACCTCCTTGGCAATCTGGATCTGCAGGCGAATGCTGCCGACCGCCTTGGAGCTCCACTTTACAAGCGCCTTCGCTGTCTCACGAAGGAGGTGATCGATCATACGGAGCGGGTCAGCATCGAGGCGCGGTCCCGACCAGACCGCCTTGACTGTGTCCAAGAAGCCTTCGACCTTAGGCCAAAAGGCCTGAAAGGTGAAGCGTTTCTTAGAGTACACCCCACAGTCGAGAAGGAGGAGGAGGGGAGCATGATCGGAACACCTAGAGGAGACAGCATGAAGAGCAGAGGAGGGGAAAAGAAACTCCCAGTTCTAGGAGACAAAAACTCTATCTATACGCTGCAAGGTGGGATGCGACCTCTCGTTGCTCCAAGTGAAGAGACGACCTTGGAGATGCAGCTCCAGAAGCTCAAGGTCGTTCAGGAAACGACCGAAGCGACCCATCATTCTGCGCGAGAGGCGGCCGTTATTCTTGTCGGCCGCCTGGTAGATGAGGTTGAAGTCCCCGCAGAGAACCCAAGGTCCAGAGAGCATCGGACGGAGGGTACGAATCTCAGCGAGAAAGGAGATTTTATTCGCATCGGACTGCGGACCGTAAATGCAGGAGAGCCACCAGTACTGAGAGGGAGTGGAGAGCAGCGCGACCTTCACCGTAACGTGGTGAGTGCCAAAGGAGGGGGAGGAGACGAGCCAGGTGTCTTTGCGCCAAGCGACCAGAATTCCACCACGGGAGCCCGCAGCCGGCAACACAACATAATCAAAGTCAAGCCCTAACATATCAAGCATGAAGGAGGGGGGTACAACCGCGAGCTTAGTCTCTTGCAGACAAAGAAGAGAGACACGCTCGGAAGCAACCAACTCGCGGACCGCCGAGCGTCTAGCACGCTGGTTAAGTCCACGGACATTCCAAACAGCAATGTTTACATCCATTTAAACACAAAAAGAGACGACCACTCGACTAGCATAGACTCAGGCCTGCGCGTCGACGACCAGCTGCTCCTCGGGGAAGAGCTCACGAACTGCCGCCTGGAACTCGTCATCTTCCAGCACGGAGCACTGAAAGGACCCCTCGATCTGAGCACCGAAGAGCTCTCGGATAGCTCTGCAGTGCTCCTCCGACAGGCCAACAGCGAAGAGCCTAGTGTAGCGCTGGAACGCGGCAGCGTCGGGTGCCTCGCGCGGCCCCACGACTCCCAACTTCCGCATCAGTAGGTTCTGGCCCGCGGTGACCGGGTTCGGACCCCGAGCCCTGGAAACCGCGGCAAGACGGCTGCTGCGGCGAAGCGTGGCGAGTGGCGGGCAAGCCTTTGCCTGGTGACAGCGTGGCGCCCCCAGAACCAGGGGGGAGGAGGTCGCTGCAAAGAGGCGCAGAAGTCCGCCACCAACGACTCGAGGTCGCCCTGAGAAGGCCCCTCAGTCGCAGCAGAGGGTGGGGAGTGCGACCTGGGAGCCTGGGAGGGGGAAGCCAGGTCCGCGGCCAACGGAGGGACGTCCGGCGAGTGCCGAGGGGTAGAGGGACACGACTCGGCGGGGGCCGGGGAGGCAGAAGGCGACCGGCACGGAGCTGGGGCGACCACGAGGGAAGAGCCAGGCGAGGGGGCCGCGGGCAACGTCAGCGGTTGGGCCGCCAGGGAGGAGAGCAACCTGCGGAAGACGTCCGCCACCGGCACCACGCGAGGGGGGCAGAGGTCGTCCCCCCACGCGCAGAGGCAGCGTCAGGCGCGGCCAAGACGAGGGCAGCCGTCGTCGCCGCGCGGAGCCCAGAGGGCGGCGGGCCACCACAGCCGACCGCGGCCAGACCGGAGGCGGTGGCCGTGCCGCGGCCAGCAGAGGCCAAGCTGCCCCGAGCAGCGGCCAGGCAGCGGCTGGCAGTGGCCAGACTGCGGCCAGCCGCAGCCAGGCAACGGCCAGCAGCGGCCGGGCGACGTCCCGCGGCGACCGGGCGACAACCAGCTGCAACCAGGCTGCGGCGCGCCGCGGCCAGGCTGAGGATGGCACCGGCCAGGCTGCTGCCGGCAGCAGCCAGGCGGCGGCCACCCGCGGCAGGGCGACGGCCGGCCGCGGGCGGGCGGCGGTCGGCAGCGGCCGGGTCCAAGCTGGCCGGCCCGGGGCTGGCAGCAGGCGGAGCTCGGCAGGCGATGGCCAGGTCGGCGCGAGCAGGCGAGGCAGAAGCGGCGACCTGAAGCTCTGTCTCAAGAAGCATCGGGTCGCCGGCGAGGCTCCTGAGCGGCGTCGACTCACGAAAAGGAGGGTGGTGCTCCGGCGGCGTGAACTCGTCACAACTGAAGTGCCACGCGACCGGAGCTGAAGAGGTAGCAGAGGAAGCCTAGGCAAGTGGGGCCACCACCGGCGACGCACGTACCTCGGCTGGCCGCGTAGAGGAGGGGGCAGCCGTGGCGTGAAACGGCGCAGCAGCGGTGGAGAGACGAGACGACCGAGGCAGGACGGTAGGTGGGCGGTGGATGCCCTGCAGCACCCAGTAGGGGTAGGAGGGAGCCGGAAGGACCGGCGGAGGTGCAGAAGTGGGGCACCCCAGCAGGCGACTCCCTGCCCACCCCCTGCGGCACGACCAGACCGTCCACCGAAAGCGGGTGGAGGCCCCCCCTCGGGGCCTGCGACGGCGCGGCAGCATCGCCGCCGACGACCGAGGGCCCCGGCAGTGGAGGGGCAAAAGAGCGACCCGAAGAGCCAGAAGGGCCACCCTCCGACCCCCCCGACTGGGAAGCCCCATCAGCTGGAGGAGCCAGAGTGTCGATGATCTGGGCGATGTCAACTGTGGCCCGGTAGCGTAGGCAGGGTTGGCCGGCGCCCAACCCGGGGAACTCAATCAGTGCCAGCATGTCCATCTGCATCGGGATCAAGTCCGGGTCGACGCAGCCGGCCAGGACGACGAGCTCCTTGAGGTTGGCCTTCGACTCTGACTCAGGAGCCAGGTTGATGACCGCGCAGGAGGAACCGAGGACGTCGTGCGCCGTGGAACGCAGCCACAGGTGCGGAGGCACGCCCTTGATGCCCACCCGCACCTAGTAGCGTAGTGCCGCGTCAACCGCCCAGTTCTCCCGCCGCCACCGGCGGAAGGTGAGGCGAAAGGGGCCGTCCGGGTTGGGTGCATTGAGAACCCGCAGCATCTTCGGGCCGTCCTGGAAGACGATGAGGAAGTCCTCAGGGTGGAAAGGATAGGCCATGAATGTCCCCGGCTGAACGCCCAAGCGACCGGTGAGGTAGGCAGCCACATCCGTCGTAGTGGCAGACGGACGAGTGCCTGCGACCATGGCGACCAGAGTGCGCTCCAAAGCGACCTCGTTGGCCTCGATCTCAGGAGTGCGTGCGACAATACACGTCTCCAGCTGCGGGTGGCGCGAGGGGTGCCCCAGGGGCGCCGGGGGGGAGGGGGCGGAGGCGGAGGGGCCACGGCGCCGAGAGCGGGGACCGCAGCGGAGGCCCCCTCAGCCCCCGTGGGTAGCGGAGGAGGGGGCGGTGCCCCCCAGGCCACCTCGCCCGCCCTGGCCGCGGCACGCCTAGGCGGCGGAGGAGTGTCACCCCGGGACGCCGAGTCACGAGGCACCGCGCTGTGGCGCGCCGCGGAGGGGGGGGGCACGCCCACGGGCCACCTGCGGCGGAGGCGGTGGGGCGTCACGGGCCGCCGGAGGTGGGCAACGACGCCCCTCCGGCGGAGGGGGCGGCGGGTCGCGGGCCGCTGGAGCAGGGTGATGATGGGGCTCCGGGGGCGGGGGCGGCCGCGCCTCCTGCCTCTGCCGCAGAGGAGGAGGAGAAGGCGGGCGGGCACCCCTCCCCTGCACAGCGTGAAGCGGGAGCGGGGAGCGGCCGGGCGGGCACGGAACGACCAGGGGTGGGGAGGGGTGCGGCCTCCCGGACGAGGACGGGCGCCCTCCACCGTCACCAGGCAGACCTTCGGGCGCCCGCACGAGCTCTCGTGGTGTCCGAGCTGGTGGCACCGGAAGCAGCGCGGCGCGTGAGGGCAGGAGGCGGCGATGTGGTCCTCCCCGAAGCAGTTGAAGCATTTCCCCACCAGATCCGGGGGGACGGAGGACGGAGGTGGAGGTGGCGGCGGCGGCGACCGCTCCGCACGCAGCTGCTTGCGCGACCGCACCTCGACGAAGCCGTCGGCGTCCACCCGCGGCCCCCGGGCGTGCCCGCCAGGAGGCGGCGGCGTCCCTACGGTCGCCCCCCCAGCACGGCGAGGCTCGGCCGCGGGCGGACCAGCAGGGCGGCCGCCTCCCGCCCTGGCATGCCGCCGAGTAGGAGGCGGAGGCGGCCGCGGAGGCGACAGCGGCCGCTTGCCCAGGACCCCCCTGGCGGAAGCGGCCACGGGCCGCGGCGCAGCCGTAGACGAAAGCTCGGCAGCGGCGGAGGCAACGAGGGCGGGGGGAGCACGGAGTAGCGACCGAGACGGGTGCGGCGGCGGTGAGGGGGTGCGCCCGGGCATCGGGATGCCGGGCGCCCGTACCTGCGCCGAGAAGGTGGGAGAGGGGGAGCGACCGCGCGGCACCGGGGAGTACGAGCCCGAGGCGGAGGAGCCCGAGGTCTCAAGGTCCCAGAGCTCCCTGGAGGAGGGAATGGAGGGGCCGGGCTCCGCCGAGCCAGGCTCCACCGGCGTGACCGGAGGCCGACGGGGGCTAGAGGGGCCGCCATCCACCGGCCCCGCAGAACACGCCCCCGCACCTATAGCAGAGACAAGCGGTAGGCGGTCGGTGCCCGCCACCTCCAGAGGACGCGGCCAGGCCGAGGGAGTGGAGGGGGAGGGCGACACCTTGCCGCCGCCGAGCCCCGCGCACGCCTCCAGCTCGTGGAAAGGTCGCGGCCGGGCAGAGGTGGTGGAGGGGGATAGCGGCACCTTGCCGCCGCCGTGCCCCGCGCACACCTCCAGGACGCGGAGGGCAGAGGCCACCGCGGCCGGCCCGGTGGCGGTGAGCGCAGCGGTCGTGGCGGGGGAGAGGCTCGGGACGGCGGCGAGTGCGGCGAGGGCGTCCCCGGCACACGTCGGCACCACCACCGGGGAGGGAAGAGGCACCTGGCCGGCGACGGGAGGGAGAGTAGTGACCGGGGAGAGGGAGGCTGGGGTGGCCGGCGAAGAGGCACCGACCGGAGAAGAACCGAGGGGGGGGGCAGCCGGCCGCGGTCGCCGGGCAGAAGCCCCCGCAGCGAGCGGGGGAGCCCCCCCGAGGAGCAGCCGCGCCTGCGGGACAGCAGCCGGCGGCGGCCAAGGCCGAGCCCCCTACGCCGCGGGCGGTGGCCGGCGGGGGGAGCCCGAGCGCGCGCCCCCCGGCGTGAGGCCGGCCAGCAGCGGGGCAGGGGCCTGCGAGGCGCCCACCGCGCCGGGGGGCCGGCGGCCGGCCGGGCAGCGCCCGCAGCTCCCGCGGCAGCGGCAGCGGCCGGCCGAACCGCGGCCGAGGTCGGCAGCGCCTCCCCGGCGGCGGGCACAAGGCCGGGCGGAGGGCCGGCGGGCCGCTGCGCGCGAGGCCGGCCGCGGGAGCCCCGGTCGACGGGCCGACGGAGAGGGCGGTGGGGCCGACGGAGAGGGCGGCGGGCGCCCCGCCAAGCGGGAGGCCGACCGACGGCGGCGTCACGGGCTCCGCCTGCGCGCCGTCTCCCCCCGAGCCGGAGGTGAGGAGGAGGGGGCCGAGCGCGGCGGGAAGGTGGCGCCGGAGGAGGGGGCGAGGTCGAGGAGCTCCTCCCGAGGAGAGATTTAGAGCTTGATTAGTCTACCTGCGTCATACATCAGTTTTGGTCTGCCCTCCGTTACTGCCATCAAATATTTATGTACTAAAACAAATTACAATAATTAAATCGGTACTCCTTCCGTTTCAAAATATTTATCATTCTGAATTTGCTAGATACATTTTCTTTATTATGTATGTGGACATACTAACTATCCGAGTACATAATAAAAAGAATGTATTTAGAAAAATCAGAATAACAAATATTTTATAACGGACTGAGTAGCACATAAAAACCGGCAGTCCGGTACTTGTCGCCACCATTCCACTTGCTCGATCTTGTTACATTCCACTTGGCCGGAAATTCCGATGCCGCAGTCGCGAGATGCTTCGGCTTTCCACCTTTGGCATCTACCGCGGTAGGGTAACGGCAAACGGCCCGTGAACGGTGAACCCGACCCGCTCCGCCGGCCGCGGGCCTATCCAAATCCGTCAACACCCAGCTTCCGTACGCCCCCTCAACGGCCACGCCGCGCGTTTGGCTTGGCGGCTGGCTGGCTGGCTTTGGAACTCCCCCCGGGTTGGCCGGCCATGTCCTCCATCGCCGCGCCCCCGGCGGCCCCGCCGGCGGAGAGGGCGCGCCTGCTCGTAGCGGCGGCCCCCTCGCGTGCCCGCCCTCCCGGTCGGTGGCTCCATTGCGCGGTGGGGGGAGCGGCAGGGGGAGGAGCCGGTGACGGGTGCGTCCGGCGGCAGCTGGTGCTGCGGCGGTGCTCCCCAGCCGGCGAGTCCAGGGTGGCCGGAGACGGCGGTGTCTCCAGGTTGCTTTACTTGACTTCACCCTTTTGATTTCCCTTTTTCGTTGGTTCCAGGAATGGGCTTGTTTTGAGCAACGGTATGATGATTCGTGGCGGTAGCACCGTACGTAGCACCCGGTCGTGAAATTCGATCTGCATGGGCTGCTTGGAAACATGTATAGTCCAGTTAGCTTAAAGCGAGATCTGTTCTAAGAAATATCTGTTCGAGTGTTTTCGTGTTGAATTGTGACCTTAGAGGGAACACCACATCAAAGATTCACCTAGATATCGTAACTCATAAGAAAGATGTCTACATGCCAGATCAAATTGTGTACAATATTGACTTCGTATTGGAGAGCATAAAAGCAAAAGTTATGAATTCTAAGTAGACTCACAGAGTAAGCCTTTCCTTGGAAATTTAGTTGAACAAGAAATATGCTAATCCATATGGGCCTAGTCTAACAGTCTCGATAATGTTTCTTCTCTACAGCTTTTGTATAATTGAAGGTCCAGAGACAATCGAGGACTTTGTTCAGATGCAATCGCATGAGATTCAAGACAACATCAAGAGCCGTCGCAACAAAATTTTCCTTCTAATGGAAGAGGTTTCTGTTTTGGTCATTATGCATATCAGTTGGTCAATTTTTTTGGTGGTCCATATGGTGAGGCTCATCTCATTAATCGATGTATGAAAAATGTTATCAGGTCAGACGATTGCGAGTGCAGCAGCGAATCCGAACTTCTGAAGGCAAAGGTCTCAGTAGTGAAGAAAATGAAATGCCTGAGATTCCATCAACTATTCCATTTATGCCTCATGCGGTGACCAACAGCTCTCAACAAACTTCTGAAAAATTATCACATTGGCATCTGAAGTTGTTCTAAGTTCTGTTATTTTTTTCTCTTTTGTTTGCCCAAAACAGTCAGCAAAGACAATGAAGCAACTCTATATGACATCATTCTCTGTCATATCTGGGATAATCATCTTTGGAGGCCTGATAGCCCCAGTAGTAAGTGCCATCATTCTTCAAAGCACCTCAATGGTTTATGTTTGTACTCCATGTTTTTTTCTTCAAGGCATTTTCTCAGTATGGGCGGTGATATAGCAAGTCATCAATCTTTCTTTGTATGCAGCTTGAACTGAAATTAGGGCTTGGAGGTACATCTTATGAAGATTTTATACGGACCTTGCACTTGCCTCTTCAATTGAGGTGCTTTGAAGAACATATATCTCGATAGTGAATTCTGTATTTATGTATCAGTGTTTAGAAAAGTAATTTGATACATTTGTGTTGGCATCTGTTCAGTCAGGTAGACCCCATAGTGGCATCCTTTTCAGGTGGTGCGGTTGGTGTTATCTCAGCTTTAATGTTGGTCGAAGTGAGAAACGTCAGGCAACAAGAGAAGAAAAGATGCACATATTGCCATGGGACTGGTACAAACAATCTCCTTTTGAACTATCTGACCCAAGAATGGCCTCAGCCATGCATGATTCATCATCCGAATGCAAACTTGGATATATCCGAAACAATGTTTTGCCTGTGTACCTAATACAGTAACACTAACTCTGTACTCACATGTCTGATCTTGCTTCTGTAATGTAGGATACTTGCCATGTGCTCGCTGTTCTGCTAGAGGGATGTTATTGAGCACAAAGCCTTTTTCACTATCAGGGAATAATATGCGTTCATTGAATGGAAGATGTCAGAGTTGTTCAGGAGCTGGAAAGGTATGCTGTCTATTGCCATTGTGTTTCACATTTATCAGTTTGATGCTGGTAGAAGATTGAACCGGAAACGATGGAACGCTTATTATTCTTTAGGTATTTGTCTTTAGGTAAAATTGCAAAGTGGTAGTGATTAAAAAGATATTAGTGCTTCAGTTCAGTTTTGCACAAAAATCATTCCTGATTACAGAAGAGAACAGATCAGGCATTTCACGTCTTCTACCAATAACATGATTGCCTCCATAAAGTATAAACTGTATTGATTCTTGGGTCTCCATGTTTGCCAGGTTATGTGCCCAACATGCTTGTGCACAGGAATGGCGATGGCAAGCGAGCATGATCCACGTATAGATCCCTTTGATTAGTGCTGAGCAATTGGGAGAACACCACCTGCTTTTCCTTTGTGCCTTGTACTGGCCGTGCAAAACTTAATGTTATCAGATCAGACACGATACAGCACCGAATACTGGCAGTCGTGTTAGTTGACCAATCAATATAGCGAATCAGGATTGTATTTGGCGTTGTCTTTGTTGTGTTGACGTTATATAGAACTTTGCGCCTCCTAACATCTACAAGTGACAGTTTGGCCGAGTGGTCTAAGGCGCCAGATTTAGGCTCTGGTCCGAAAGGGCGTGGGTTCAAATCCCACAGCTGTCAAATTAATTTTTTTTAATTTTTGGATTTTCTGCATCTTCTATACTTCGCGTTTATACTCCTAACGATGGTATGACTTTTTTAAAAAAATTATTGGATTTTCTGCACTTTCTATACTTCGCGTTTATATACTCCTAACGAAGGCTTGTATGACTTTCTTTACAGAAGAAGAGACTTACAATGAACGACTTTATCAAGAGCCTGTTTAGTTCCGTAGCCTTTCAAAGTTTATTAGGGATACTAGTGGAATGCACGTGCGGCACGTACGTGATATAAAAAAAAATAAATACAAAATCATGTAGTAATCTATAGTAAAAGATTATCATATTATCATTGAAATTGAAACTGAAACATATAATTAACAATTCAAATTAAAATCTGACAATAATGACAAATATGTATGGTGAACCTTGACAGCTTTATTGTACCTCTCTTCATCATGTTCAACACAATTCTGAGCCCTGCCTGGAACATTGCATCCATGAATCTAGACTGAACATCACGATCACTCCCTGGAAAAAGTTTACTCAACACAATTCTGAGCTCTGCCTTGGATGCATCAGCCTCACCAGTGGCAAGAGTGTCAAGTAGTCTCTAGTCACATAAAAGGTCAAATGAACAATTAATTAGTTTATTTCATGATGATTTAAAAGAATTGATGATAATATAAGAAAAAGTGGTCACCTGATAGAGGCCAGCACGAATCAACGCCTGGTGCTCCTTCTTGGAGTACCAGTCTAAACGCATTGACTCCACCTTGACATACCAATCGACCAACAATTGTTGGAATAGACGCCCATCATGGTGCAATACGTTGAACTGGCCATCACGAATCTGAAGTTTGTAACACTTGTATTCCCGAGCACTTACCCAAATACGTGAACTCCCAGATTCTAAGAACCGTACACAAGAGTAAGAATATATAAGAGTAAGAGATTAGATGTAAAGTTGACACGAAATTGCATTATTTGTATATACCTAGTCCTTCCACTTCACCATATACGTCATCCTCAACATCAATAGCATGATCGCCGCCTACAAATAAACATACACGCGCATTTTTATTAATACAATATTTAATTGACGTATTAAGTAGACCAAGGTAAAAATAATAATTGACAAACCTTCTGTGTCAGTGAACAACCCATAAGTATCATCATCTGCATCTATAGTACGCCCTGAAAAAATATGCAGTGCATGTTGATTAGGATAATTTTATTTTGTATACAGTGCATAAAACATATCATATCTATACCGTGATCCACCGATGTGTCACAATCATCATTTCCAAGCTCCTCTGTATTCTCATCAGCTAAATCTACACCAAGTGTTACATTATAAAAAGTATAGATTAATTATCAAAAGGTAAATAATATAAAAACATGCCTTAACATGAACCAGCAATACGTCGTAATGTTAAATGCACAAACATGTCCTCTTACGCTTGGTGTATTTCCTTTTTGCCTTCGAGATGGTGGAATTCTATAGCTGATCTTTTTGTCCTCCCATCCAGTCTCAGCACTTGGGAAAAACAGTGGATATGCTAAAGGAACATAACAACCGTGATATGCCCTAATAATATAGTGTGCTTGATTTTCTTTTCGACGACAATGCTACAGTCGAACCTATATTGCGGATCAGTTCCATCAACCCAAATAGCGGCAACTTGATCCATTGCCGGTGCATTATACCTCCTCTGATCGACAGAAATGCTGGTATTCAGTTCTATGGTGTAGTCTTGAATATTCACAATAGTTCCTAAACTTGTGAAGACCTGAACATATGGGTTACACTGTCGTAGAACAGACCTTACGGAGCGAATCAAATTTGTATCAAGATTAGGTGACCTTTTAACACGATGCTCAATATTGTCATCGGTATCATAAAAGTAAAGCTGCATATGACGTGGCCCTTTAGAACTCGGTGTCAGTGGGTCCAATTTATGATACATTTGACTGTGTGCCTTGAAACAATACACCCCAGTTCTTTAGGAGATGCTAAACGCTGATCGACAGAAACCTCAAAGCTAGTGAAAGAGAAATGTGAGTTGAAATAACGAATATGCTTTCTGAAATACCTTGCATCTTTATCTGTTAGGCTTGTAAACAATGGGCGTATTTCAGGAGGCACTTGTAGCATATATATATCAATCTTTTCTTTTCCTGCAGCAAAATGCAGGACCTTCACCAGAGAATCGTTTTGCACCGCAAAATTCACAATTTTTTGCCTTCCTTAACACGTTATGCTTCTGAGGAAGGTCTTTGTAGACTCCATCGTATGGATCGGGTCGGTTTGGAACCGTGTTAGGATCCCTATAATACTCAAAATTAATTTCTACAAATAAAAAATAGTATCAAATATTTATGATGGAATAAATCAAATATTACCTGTTAAAATATCAAACTGTCAAATAAATAAATACGACCAACCTCGTTGATAATACACCCGAGCTTCATCATCATCTAATATGTCATCACATTCTTGGGCAGGATCTAGTTCATTTAAATCATTTTCTAGTGATGGGAACAACATAGAAATTTCATTTATATTCTATACAAAGCTATACTAATAAAAAAAGAAAAAAAAGAATCCCCAACTAGTTTTTGTGTACCTTCAACACCGTGTACTGGATCATCAGGTTCCCATATACCAGACAGGTTTTGTTCGGACTGTCTTCTTGTTAGCGGTCAAATATGACACCCCTAAGGAACTTGTTACACTTTGGTTTCAGTTTTGATTTGGAACTAACTCGCCACTAGGCATACTAATGATGTAACAAGTTCGACGCGAGCATGTGTTTTTGGAGTATGTTGTTTACGTAGGATTTTAGCGCTTAAAGGACACTTCCGGGCAAAGTTCATGAAGCACCTTATGAGAAAATAATGAAGTCCGGCACAAGTCAAGACTCAAAGTGAACATGACTCCAAATGCTCTAAAGGTCATCATGAGATTTGGAGATTTACCCACGAGATCAACTCAACTTGGGAGATATTTACGCAGCCCAGAACAGCATGATCTTCCAATGCAGATTCGGCGACCCAAACGGACTCTAATGGCAAAACGTTGAATACCAAAGTTGTGGGCCTTGTCGAGAGCTTCGATTTGAACATATGTAAAGACCAATTCGGATCAAGGAGCTAGGAGATATGGCCCCCGAAATGCCAGCTGCGCAGACAAGTCCGAAATCAGATAGATTATCTTCCGAGGCCGATTTGGGGATCTTACCTTCGTTTCCAAGGAAAACAATGAATACTAAAGTCGGAGATAATTTCGTGGCACACAATCTAGACACCGAATTTGTATTATTTGGAGTCCGAACGTGGGAGATATGGTGCCGGGAAGGAAGGCTTGCGAATCAGGAAAATCTAGACGAGGCTGATTTTATGGAAACCAAGTTCGCTTCTCTCCCAAGGAAGATCTCGTGCAAGGCAAGACGGAGCACGCCCCAAGGCTCTCCAAGAGCATAAATACAACTCCCTAGGCGCCCAAGGAGGAGGATCCATTCACCAGAGAGCCGTCTAAACACAGAGATTCAACCAAGGGAAAGAGCCACATAGAGGAGAGGAGGATGCCCGGAAATCCTAACAAGGTCCCTCCGGCGCCGCCACAAGATCAAGAGCAAGGAGGATATTGGATCTTCAAGGGAGAAAGCAAGGCAGAGAGCATCTTCCTCGTCGATCTTTATCTACTTCGGAGGATTCTACACCATGTCTCGCGCTACAATGTGTAACATTATGGGGTAAAATCCTTGTTTGTCCTTGGGGTTGAAGGGAGAGCTTGAGTTGTAATCACCAATTCTATGTTTTGGATCTATTTTCTATCATATTCATGTTGATGGTGCTTTAATCTTAATGGTCGGCTGGCTTGCTTAGGGGATGCATCGCTCATAGCCTCATGTATCGTGTTCCTTTCGTTCTTTATTTGATTACCGTCGTGTAGTGATAGTACGCGGGAGGGAAAGTATATTGAACTAGGTTCACACCCTTAGTCTTGCATCCCTAGTTTACATCAACTTCTTGTGCACCTATCGTTCGATCACGGATTACCCTCGTGTAGTGACTAGTATGCGAGAGGGAAAGGATTGAACTCGGTGCACCCTTACCTTTGATAGTTTAGATCGGATGTTCTTACTCGGTGGTTACATCTCTAAGCGATCCTAGATCCCTTGGACAAGCATTCTTAATATCTTGTGCTCTCCATACAATTGCTCTTTACGTTGATCTATTTAACTTAGCTTAGACTAGTTCTTTACTCATACACACTTCACTCGATAAAGAGCTTTGAATTCAACGAGATTAGTGCTTAGTTGAGCGTAGCAATCCACTTGTTCCACGGATTGATAAACCTTGGGGGATACTCTAAGGGAAAAGCTACAACCGACCCGTGCGCTTGCAGATCGTAATTTGGCGCGTTATCTACTGTCAACAAGCTTTTCTGGCGCCGTTGCCGGGGAACAAGCTAGTTTGCTACGTTTAACTTGGTTTTAATTTTGTTGATCACTAACACTAACTTTTCGTCTAGAAAAACCTTTATTTTTGTTTTTGTTTTTGTTGTCTAGATGGCTCTTGTCAATCACGCCATGGAGGAAGAAGAAAAAACACTAATGGAGTATGCTATCCCGCGATTGGAGGATATTAAAGTGCAAAAATCAGATTCGATACCCAAGGCTATCGAGTACAAGATCAAGCCTCGAATGATCAAGACGGTAGCATCAAACCCATTTAGAGGGGCGGAGACGAACTATCCATATAGGCACATTGAGCATTTCACGAGGCTATGCGACATGGTACAACAAGAAGGAGTTCCGGCCGATTGGTACAAATGAAATCTTTTTCCATACTCACTTGCGGATGAAGCGAAAAGATGACACTCATTTGCATCCTTCGAGGTGGAAGGAAATTTGACTCGATTGGTGAAGAAATTTTCTCAAAGATTCTTTCTGATAAGCAAAGTTCAAAACGTGAGGAGGCAAGTGATAAATTTTTCGTAAGGAAAAGAGGAAGGAATAGATCAAGCTTGGGAAAGATTCAATGAATTAATCAAACAAAGGCCAAAGCTTGGGTTCTCCGGTGATGTACTCTTGCATACTTTCTATTTTTCTCTAACCCCCGAATGCATGCGGTATGTTCAAATGTGTGCAGGCGGAGATATCATGGAAAAACACTCACGGAAGCCACCAAACTATTAGAAAAAATAAGCAAAGGGGTGGCCGAGCAAAGAGATTGGGGAGAACATATTCCGGGAAGCGTTGAGCAAGAAACACGTGTGGAGGTACTTGCTGGAATTTCTAGAAAAAAAGCCCCGGAAGTGAAGGAAGAAGAAGCAAAACAAGAAAAGATTGAAGGAGCAACCCACAATGGAGGAAGACCAATCCAAGGCAACAAAATTTGTAAGCTAGAAGAGGAAAAAGGAAGAAGTTTAGCAAAGGCAAAGCCGCTGTTCGAACAAATGGAGTGGATCCCGATTGACTTCGAAGAAATATACAACAAGAGAAGACCATACCCGAACCAAAAAGAATCCACGAGAGCCATAGAGTTGAACTTCCAAAGGAAAGACACTCGGGGTACGAGCTAGACAAAGAATCGACCGGAGAAATTATTCAAAGACTTTTCAATGAGGAAGGAGAGGTAGATCCGGATCACATTGCCGAAGTAAAGAAGATTATGGGAGTGAAGCCGGAGGCCTCGCCATATGCACACCTAGCCGAGGTGTACCCGATAGGAGCCGATCATGTCGAAGGTACTTCTCTACCAACACCTCACATAAGTTGCACCATTAATGGAGAGAGAATTTGCAAAGCCTTATGTGACATCAGAGCCCATGTAAGTGTCATGTCTTCCAAGATTTATCATGAGCTTTTTAGTAAAACTTTAAATCTAGCTCCAACACAAATAAAATTGATCATGGGAGATGGTAGAACAACAAGACCTTTGGGTGTGCTTAGAGATTTAGATGTTGCTATCTCGGGTAAAATTATTCCAACCGACCTTTTTTGTAATTGATGCTTGCCATGAAGAACATGATGATATAATTCTTGGTAGGCCTTTTCTTAAGTTGGTCAATGCCATTCTTGATGCCAGAAAGGGTAGAGTAACTATTGATCTAGATGGAACTAAGCTCACATATGATTTTCTACCTGCTTCTCGTATTGCTCTGCCTCTACCTCTTGATAACGAAGAGGTAGAGAACCTTCGTTTTGTTGATACTTTCAGAGATCCTCTCCAATGAGCAATGGAGAATGATGCTATTTATGATGATCAAGACAAGGAACTAGCGGAAGCAACCGAGGAATTGAAGGCACAAGAAGGAAACTTGGAGGAAGAAAGTTTTGAAGATATTGGAAATTTGCAACAACAAGAACCCGAAGTACCCAATATTGAGTTAAAGCCACTTCCCAAGGGATTAAAGTATGAATTTTTGGGAGCTAATAAGACGTACCCGGTCATTGTGAGCGATGAATTGAGTCCGGAAGAGATGGACAAGTTGCTAAATTTATTGAGAAGACATAAGAAGGTGATTGGGTATGCAATAAGTGACTTGAAGGGTATTAGTCCAGCCTTTTGCACCCACACTACAAAACATCTTGCGGTCCATGACGGTCGATTTTCGTCACGGATCATCACAATTTCGTCATAAAACAGCATCTATGACGAAATTTCAAAACGTCATGTATTGAGCGTCACAGATTAAGCGTCGTGACGAACTAACGTTTTCGTCACAGATTAGCGTGATCCATGACGTTCTCAAGTCGTCATAGATTGGTGTAAAGCCCATTGAACCCAGCCCGAAGCCCAAAATCTGTGACGAAAGTGATCGTCATGGATTGACTCGCCACGTCACTTATAGAGATGAGTTGGCTGCTGACGTGGCAGATGACGACGCGCTGACGTGGCTGCCACGTGGCGCTGACGTGGCTGCCACGCGGCGCTGACGTGGCTGCCACGCGGCGCTGACGTGGCTGGCAACGTGTCGCTGACGTTGCTGCCGCGTGTCGCTGACATGGCAGATGATGTCACAGTTTGTGACCAGTTCGAATTTCAGCCCATATACATTGCAGCCCATATACATTTCAGCCCATATACATTACAACCCATATACATTGCAGCCCAACACAACAGCTATAACAGAGATCACCAAATCAACATATCAGCCCAAATCACCATATATTTAACCAGATCAACACAGATCACCAAATCAACAGATCAGCCCAAATCACCATATATTTAACCAGATCAACAGTATTCACCAGAATATTTGCATATGTATAAAACATATATCACCAGAACCCCAACATGTTTATGTCCAGCATGACATCAAAACCCCAGATCCCAGATCACCATATACCAGAATATCACTAACATTTCTGAACACTACATCAAAACCACAAGACCATACCAGAATATCAGCAAAAAATAGGTAAGAAAAGTTTGGGCAAAACACCAGGTGCAGCCGCTGCACAGTTTGGCTCCTGCAAAGTTTGCACCAAGAAGGTTACATACCATCTTTTTTTGCTTAGTTGGCTTGACTCAGCAAAAAGTCCAATTTTGCCTCCAACTCAGTTTGCTTCGACTGACTCAGTTGCACATGAGTTGAAAGATCATTAATTTTTTTGCCTCCAACACAGCGTTTTTGCTCCTCTCCACTTCTAGTTCAGCTTCAACAGTAGACAAACCACGCCTACGCTGCGGCACAATCTTGATGCCCACATTCTGAAGGAAGTGACAAGTCTTTGTGTTTTTATGCAGCACATTAGACACAACTTCAGTTGCAGACTTGGGTGGTTCACCTTCCGTTGGTGCAGTCAGCTGGCTTTCCATATCAGTCTAGCAAGCAAACAAGCAGCAAACATGGTTTTTGATCATGAGATGTTGAAATAAGCATAGCTAATAGAGAGCTCCATTAGAAAGATGACTTACAATGGCCGACTGTACAGCAGGCGTGTATCCTTTCTTTTTCTTGCTATAGTGGCATAATTTGAACAGCTCAAAAGCATCAGCTTCTTTATCCTTAAACTCATCTCCCTGAAACATCATTTATATGGAGCACTATATGAAAAAATTGAATAAACAACAAGTCGATATTTATATTGTTGAGCATGAACTGATATTTGTACAAACAACAAGTCGACATTTATATCTTACCAGATTTTCTACAGCAACAGGGTAACTACAAGAACCAGTAGTTTGATGGAACTTGACATTTTCTCGATTTTCTTTATTTGATTGGCATGCCCTCTACATCAATCAAAATACATGTAAGCCACTTGCAAAATAAGCATGTACAAGGCAAAGCAGTTGGGTTCAGGAAAATTACCATCTTCTTGGGAGTTTTCCATGACTCCACAAGAGCCATCCACTGTTCATTACTTGTTGATTTGACAAGAGAAGTTTTTCTAACCAAGTGTAGAGGAAAAGGATCGAAGAACTCATGCTTCAGCTTGTATCTTTGTTGGCGAACTGCAGACTTCATCATCTCCTTACAAGCTTTTTTAATTATTGGATCACTTGTGTTGATTTCAAATTTTGCCTATTGAGATGCAAAAACAAGTGTAAGAAGGTCATATTGCAACTAGACTTATAATGGTTCAGGTTATAGCTGAAATTGATCACAAAATGCACTTAAAACTACAAATGAGTTCTGGGGCAATATCAATCAACCATCTGCAAGATTTCACAATACAAATGACACCCACACATACTGCACAAATATTTCTTTAAGAATTTCTACACCAATCGTTGCTATGAATGCACACATTATGAGTTTATTTCTTTTATTTAAGAATAACAAACACACATAAGGGTAAGAGATAGCTATAAAGAACATCAGATCATACTAGGCTACTAGCACAACTGCACGACAACTTCATTCCCATTCTGTAATGATTGTAATAATATAAATGAACAGCAGTGCTCTAAAAATTGCACGTAATAAGAATGCATCCACCAAACAAACGAGGCAATGCACAATATGGCAAAATAAATGTAAAAACTCTGACCTTCGGTGGTCATCTGGTTGTGGCCACCAGGATGAGTAATGCACTCATCAGGTCCATCACCCATGGCATCGCCTCCACTGTTTGTGTGGCTGTTCTCATCAAGTTGGTCAAGACCGAAATCTAAAAAATGTAAACAAGTCAGCATGCAGTCATCATATAGTCAGCAAGATTACTAGTAAGTAACATGGTATAGAACTAGCCTTCGACAGTAGCTTGAGTGCCATCATTATCCCTACATGGTGGTGTCGGAATTGCAGCAGGCTGAGCAAAGCTTTTCTTCGACCTTGTTGCTCTATCAATTGGTGGTTGTTCTGCAAAAACCCTCTTGCGAGACTGAAATCTCACTGAAGGAAGAGTGTCGCCTGAACTTTGTGTGTTTCTTCCTTTGCAAGTCTTCTCCTTAGATACCTGCCAGAATGGAACCATAGATAATATTTAATCTTGAAGCAAACAACAAATTTAAGCCTTGAAAAGATTGTAGAATAAGCACCTTATCATTGTCATTAACAATGAAATTTTCTTCACAATCATCATCATGGGAAAGATCATACTGAGATCCAGAGTCTTCGTTACTTTGACGATGTGGCTTAGTCTTGGTTCTGCCTGTATTGTTTGGATATATGCTTGTGCCACTGTGCTTCTTCTGATGATTCTTTTGCTGCAAACAACCTTTTCAGCCCAGGTGCCAAAGGAAAATGCCACAACAGTTTCTGTGGGATCTTCTTCCTTTCTGGGTCTTTCCATCTAGAGAGCTTGCAAACAGGGCAATTGTCAAGCTTGCCATATTCCTTTCCTCTGAACAACACACAATTGTTGTAGCACACATGTATGGATTCATACCCAAGACCTAATTCCTTTAGCATACTCTTTGCTTCACTATAGGATTTTGGGAGTGTATTGTGTTCTGGACATGCATCAACCAATAGCTTCAACATTACAGTAAAAGCAGAATTGCTTATCCTGTATAATGCCTTCATATGAAGGAGCTTCACCACAAAAGAGAACCTAGAGAATTTGGTACATCCGGGATAAAGCATACGCTTTGCCTCTCTCATGGCTATTTTCAAAAATGAATCTTGCTCCTGAGGTCTTGTATCACCATCCTGATTATCTTCAACCACTCTTTCTTCTTCTGCTCCAGTCTGTAGTTCTCCAAACAGTGCTTCCCAAGGATCAACATCATTGTTGTCATCCTCTGCCACACCTATCCCATCATCACTGTCATGCACATCAGCAGGAACATGCTCAGCAATATCCACATTCAAATCCTCTCCATGATGAATCCATCTAGTATAGCTACTGTCCATCCCATTCATCAGCATGTGTTTGTTCACAAGAGCCTGGCTTTGGTACTTCTGATTGAGGCATCTACTGCATGGGCACAGAATTTCAACATTATCCCTGAATTTCCCTTTAACAAAGCTCATAAATTCTTTGACACCATCCATGTAAACTGAGGTAAATACATTGCCATGCACCCAACTTCGATCCATCTAATCAAGCAATGCACAAAAAACACAAATCAACAACTCTGCACAGATTCGAAACCTACATTCAACGAAGCCAAGAAAAATGATACAGATCGTACCTTAAACTGCAAGCCGGTGTTCAGGTGAGGAAGAAGGGGTGCCTCAGGCAGCAATGGCCGTGGCGCTGGAGCTTCAGGATGGCGCGCCGGGCAGGGCGCCGGACACACGCAGCTATGGTCGCGCCGGAGGCGGGGGTAGCGCCAGAGCTTCAGGACGGCGCGCCGGAGATGCGCAGCAATTGGGCCCAGCCGAAGGCGGGGGTGGAGCCGGACCTTCAGGATGGCACCGGAGGTGGGGGTGGCCGCCGCCGCAGCAATGAGGCAGATGCGGGATGCCCCCACCACGGCGCCGGCGGCGAGGCGGGATGCGCCGCCGCAGCAATGGAGGCCGATGCGGATGGATGGTTGGCGGCGGGGATGAGGCAGGCAGGGTTAAGTTTTCTATTTCGATGGAAAGGGATATATGGAAAGTTTTCATAGTTCAAACACAAACCAACATGTGGTGTAGTGGTGAATGGTTCCAGACCTGAGGCGCGAGGTCCCCGGTTCGAATCCCTTCGGGCGCGTATTTTTTCTCATTTTTCGGAATTGCTGACGGGGCGGTGATGGGGCGGACACGTGGCGCGGGCGGCTGACGTGGCTTCGTTGGCCGCATGAAAAACGAGTACAAAAAAATTAAACGCATGGAAACAACAGAAATTGATGTGTAGTCTAGTGGTAAAGGTGCCTTTAGCTTGTTCATGTGGTACAGGGTTCGAATCCTTGTCTCCACAAATTTTTTTTCATTTTTGTATTTCTCTATTTTTTCCATACATCATTCTTTTTTCCCATGATTTCTCTAATGAAGTTTTTTTATTTATCAATGATCATCTCTAATTCTTTTAATTTATTAATCATGAGGAAATAGCGAAATGCAATGTGGGTCGAATTATGACGAAATCTGCGCAACGTCATAGTGTTTGGACTTCATATCGGGCTTCATATCCAACACTGCTAATCTATGACGAAATCTGCCTGTTGTCATGGATGCAATGTGCTGCTAATCTATGACGAAATCTGACTGTTGTCATGGATGCAGTGTGATCTGTGACGAAATCTGTGACGAAATTGGCACAATGTCATAGTGTTTGGACTTCATATCGGGCTTCATATCCAGCGCTGCGAATCTATGACGAAATCTGACTGTTCGTCATGGATGCAGTGTGATCTGTGACGAAATCAAAAAACGTCATGGGAATTTCGTCATGGATCAAAGGATTTCTTGTAGTGCCACCGCATACCACTCGAAGAACAATGCAAGCCCGTTGTTGAGCATCAAAGAAGGTTGAGCCATTCCATGCGCGAGGTGGTGAAGAAGGAGGTGATCAAATTGTTGGATGCCAGAATAATATACCCCGTGCCACATAGTGAATGGGTGAGCCTGGTGCACTGTGTACCAAAGAAGGGAGGAATAACGGTTGTGAATAATGAGAAGGAAGAATTGATACCGCAACGGATCGTGACCGGATGGAGAATGCGCATTGACTATAGGAAGTTGAACAAGGCAACAAGGAAGGATTACTTTCCGCTACCATTTATCGATGAGATGCTTGAAAGGTTAGCCAAACATTCCCACTTTTGTTTCCTTGATGGATACTCGGGGTTCATGCAAATTCCTATCCATCCGGATGATCAACACAAGACAACCTTCACATGTCCGTATGGAACTTTTGCATATAGAAGGATGCCATTTGGTATATGTAATGCGCCGGCTACCTTTCAAAGATGTATGACGGCTATATTCTCGGATTTTATTGAAGAAATTATGGAGGTATTCATGGATGACTTCTCGGTGCATGGTACGTGTTTTGAAAGTTGCTTGGAAAATTTGGAAAAAGTCCTTAAAAGGTGTGGAGAAATTGACTTGGTGCTTAATTAGGAGAAGTGTCACTTTATGGTGAAACAAGGGATAGTCTTGGGACATGTCATCTCCGAGAGAGGAATAGAGGTGGACAAGGCTATACAAATATCAAATCGTTAAGAAGTTTTCTCGGGCATGTCGGATTTTATAGGAGATTTATAATGGATTTCTCAAAGATCACCAAGCCATTGATACGACTTCTCCAAAAAGATGTGGAATACGACTTTGATGAAGAATGCTTGCATGCCTTTCGGACGTTGAAGCAATCTCTCATAAGCGCACCAATTATGCAACCACCCGATTTGAATCTACCATTTGAGATAATGTGTGACGCAAGTGATTATGCTGTTGGAGCCGTTGTTGGACAAAGAAAGGAAGGGAAGGTACACGTAATTTATTATGCAAGCAAAACTCTTAATGAAGCTCAAGTGAATTATGCGACTACAGAGAAGGAATTGCTCGCCGTGGTGTTCGCGTTTGAAAAATTCAGATCCTATATAGTGAACTCAAAGGTGATCATGTATACCGACCATGCTGCAATCAAGTACCTTTTGTCCAAGAAAGACGCCAAGCCACGTTTGATTAGATGGATTCTACTATTACAAGAGTTTGATATGGAAATTAGAGACAAGAAAGGGTCGGATAAGGTTGTAGCCGACCACCTATCAAGGATGCATCATGGAGATGATGGGATGGAGCTAATTGAAGATAGAATGAGAGATGACCATCTATATCAGGTACTTGATAGGAGAGGATGGATGAATGATATTATAAGGTGCTTACGGAAGATGCCATTAGATCACTTGGATAAAAATGTTAAAAGAAGGGTAATTGCCGAGAGCAGAAAATTTTATTGAGATGCACCATACCTATATAGATTGGGAGATGATGGAGTGCTTAGAAGATGCGTACCGTGGGAAGAAAGAGAAGAAATTCTAAGAAAATGTCACTCATCGGAATATGGAGGACATTATGGACACTTTAGAACGCAAGCAAAGGTATGGGCAAGCAGATTCTATTGGCCTGAGATGCATGAGGATGCAAAAAGGTTTGTTACAACTTGCCCGGAATGCCAAAGGAGTGGAAATATATCACAAAGGAATGTAATGCCGCTGAATTATAATTTGCAAATTGATCTATTTGATGTTTGGGGTATCGACTTTATGGGACCTTTCGTGAACTCGCATGGATATGAACACATCTTGGTCATAGTTGATTATGTATCAAAATGGGTTGAAGCGATTCCGCGTCGGAAAGCATCTACAGAACAAGCTATTCAAATGATCAAGACGGTGATATTCCCTCGATATGGTGTTCCTAGAATTTTAATAAGTGATGGTGGGTCACACTTTATTGGCAAGGATTGCAAAAGATGCTTGGCAAAGTTGGGAATCGAGCATAGGGTCTCCACGGCCTATCATCCACAAACAAATGGCCAAGCGGAAACATAGAATAAGCAACTCAAAGACATCCTCAAGAAGACGGTGACTAAAGGAGGAAAAGATTGGTCAAAGAAGCTAGACGGAGCATTGTGAGCATACTGGACTGCGCATAAAACACCGATAGGTATGACCCCTTATCAATTTGTCTATGGAAAAACATGTCATTTGCCGGTAGAACTAGAGCACAAAGCTTATTAGGCAATAAAGGATATGAATCTTGATATTGATGTGGCACGAATAAAGAGGAGGATTCAAATACGTGAAATTGAAGAGCTAAGATTGAAGGCATATCATAGCGCTAGCATCTATAAAGAAAGGATGAAGAGATGGCACGACAAAAGATTGCATAAGAAGGAATTCAAGGAAGGAGACAAGGTCCTACTATACAATTCTCGATACAAGGTCTTCGGCAAGGGAAAATTGCAAAGCAAATGGGATGGACCATACGTCGTACACTCAGTGTCACCATCGGGAGCGGTAACAATCATGGACGTCAAGGGAGATCAATATGTTGTGAATGGACAGCGACTCAAGGTATTCCTAGAGCCCGACATTGTGCCCATTAAATACATTGACGTCTACACCTTGGATGGTGAGCCGGATCGTCAAGACTAGCGATGAAAACAAGGTAAGTTTGTAAATAATTTTTATTTTATGAGCATCCCACCTTTGCCCCTTATTTATTTTATGACGAGGACGTCGTATGTTTTAAGTGTGGGGGGGGGAAGGTGTGATCTCTTGTTTTTTTAGTTGAGTTGTTTCCTTTAAAAAAATTAGTTCGATGGTGTGATTTAAATTAGTGTGGAGTCAATAAAAACAACATCCTTGTGCAAGTTTTTCCTTTCCTCTACTTGTTGGTATGTTCTTTACCTTTATTATTCGAGCATGAGTAATGAGCATTAATGTTTACCGTGGTGCTTAATGGAAGTTTTCGTATAAAGTACCCATACTCTACTTTAATCTAGAACCTCACTTTGACTTTGCTATGAGTAAGACTAAAATTGGAGGCTTTTATTTCTGAAAATTTATGAAAAAACCCTTGCAATAAAGGCTAGCAACTTCTTTTTCCAAGTCGAGAGACAAGCATATCCTATACAAGGCCTATATTATATATACTCCACCATAAGTGTTGTTAGCATGATGAATTGGGTTAGGACTTTTCTCTCTTGGGAGTTCTAATTTTGAGCAATGATCATGTCCTTGCTTTATATTCTTTATTGCTAGCCTCGTCATATATTCGATAACGAGACTTTCACATCGAAAGTCCCGTGTATCACCGGATTCCATACCCAACCCATAATATCTCTTTTATTCATCTTATTCCTTGAACACAACCTATGCCCGAAGATTCGTTCCATTTCTAGAAAGGATTTCAGTTAAAATTCAGACTGTGTCTATGGCGAAGGAAACAAGCGAAGAGCTTCAGAGAAAAGATAAAGATGTCAAGAAAAGAGGAAGAGAAAAAAATGTGTATAAAAGAAAAAAAAGGGAGATAGAAAGATAAAGGAAGAAAAAGAGAAACTTGAGAAAAAGCAAGAAATGTATAAGAGGGATGATAAATCAAGTGAAGATCAAGAAAGTGCAAGGAAGGATGTTACGTTGTTCAGAATGAATCTTTGATTTTCCAACCATGTGCAATCCGACAACGAGGACATCATTAGTGCCTTGGAGTCATATTTTCTTTTGCCTTTGCACATGTCCACCATTCTAAATCTTCTCATCCTTGATACCCTCACATTATGGTTTCATTCTCATGGTCATTGGCTCGGGAGGTGAACAACTATTAGAGAACTTTCCTAGCTTGATAATATTTGTGTTAACTTCACTAGCCATACCTATAGCTCCACCATGAATTATAAATGAGAGACTTATGGGAGGTGAGAGTTTATGATTTATTTAGGATAGCCACTTCAAATGAGCGACATGTGAGGACTTAGAGAAATACTTTGTCTAATACTTGTTGCAGGAATTTTATTTTAAACTCGTGGAAAACCCTCCAATGGAAGCAAGAAAGTAAGTATGGTTGGATTTGAGGATCTCTAGTAAAAGGAATGAGTTGTGGGGTAAGTCTTGAATTGGCAATATTTCTAAATGCCCATGTTTATGTCATGATCATTGCTTTCATGTTTCTTATACTAAAGATGAATGTTTAACTAACTTGTAAGGAAATGTGAGACGAAGCACATTTCAACTCCATGGATGAATGACCTTTTCAAGCAACTTGCTCGAGGACGAGCAAGATCTAAGTGTGAGGGAGTTGTTGGCGGTCAAATATGACACCCTTAAGGAACTTGTTACACTTTTGTTTCGGCTTTGATTTGGAACTAACTCGCCACTAGGCATACTAATGATGTAACAAGTTCGACACGAGCATGTATTTTTGGAGTATGTTGTTTATACAGGATTTTAGCGCTTAAAGGACACTTCCGGGCAAAGTTCATGAAGCACCTTATGAGAAGATAATGAAGTCCGGCACAAGTCAAGACTCAAAGTGAACATGACTCCAAATGCTCTAAAGGTCATTATGAGATTTGGAGATTTACCCACGAGATCAACTCAATTTGGGAGATATTCACGTAGTCCAGAACAGCATGATCTTCCAATGCAGATTCGGCAACCCAAACGGACTCTAATGGCAAAACGTTGAATACCAAAGTTGTGGGCCTTGTCAAGAGCTTCGATTTGAACATATGGAAAGCCCAATTCGGATCAAGGAGCTAGGAGATATGACCCCCGAAATGCCAGCTGCGCAGACAAGTCCGAAATCAGACAGATTATCTTCCGAGGCCGATTTGGGGATCTTATATTCGTTTCCAAGGAAAGAAATGCATACCAAAGTTGGAGATAATTTCGTGGCACACAATCTAGATACTGAATTTGCATTATTTGGAGTCCGGACGTGGGAGATATGGTGCTGGGAAGGAAGAGTTGCGAATCAGAAAAATCTGGACGAGACTGATTTTATGGAAACCAAGTTCGCTTCTCTCCCAAGGAAGATTTCATGCAAGGCAAGACGGAGCACGCCCCAAGGCTCTCCAAGAGCATAAATACAACCCCCTAGGCGCCCAAGGAGGAGGATCCATTCACCAGAGAGCCGCCTAAACACAGAGATTCAACCAAGGGAGAGAGCCACATAGAGGAGAGAGGAGGACGCCCGAAAACCCTAGCAAGGTCCCTCCGGCGCCGCCACAAAATCAAGAGCAAGGAGGAGATTGGATCTTCAAGGGAGAAAGCAAGGCGGAGAGCATCTTCCTCGTCGATCTTCATCTACTTCGGAGGATTCTACACCATGTCTCGCGCTACAATGTGTAACATTATGGGGTAAAATCCTTGTTTGTCCTTGGGGTTGAAGGGAGAGCTTGAGTTGTAATCACCAATTCTATGTTTTGGATCTATTTGCTATCATATTCATGTTGATGGTGCTTTAATCTTAATGGCCGGCTGGCTTGCTTAGGGGATGCATCGCTCGTAGCCTCATGTATCGTGTTCCTTTCGTTCTTTATTTGATTACCGTCGTGTAGTGATAGTATGCGGGAGGGAAAGTATATTGAACTAGGTTCACACCCTTAGTCTTGCATCCCTAGTTTACATCAACTTCTTGTGCACCTATCGTTCGATCACGGATTACCCTCGTGTAGTGACTAGTATGCGAGAGGGAAAGGATTGAACTCGGTGCACCCTTACCTTTGATAGTTTAGATCGGATGTTCTTGCTCGGTGGTTACATCTCTAAGCGATCCTAGATCCTTTGGACAAGCATTCTTAATATCTTGTGCTCTCCATACAATTGCTCTTTACGTTGATCTTTTTAACTTAGCTTAGACTAGTTCTTTACTCATACACACTTCACTCGATAAAGAGCTTTGAATTCAACGAGACTAGTGCTTAGTTGAGTGTAGCAATTCACTTGTTACACGGATTGATAAACCTTGGGGGATACTCTAAGGGAAAAGTTACAACCGACCCGTGCGCTTGCGGATCGTAATTTGACGCATTATCTACTGTCAACACTTCTCAAGATAGAACCTCTTGTCACCAGACCAGAACCCAAATGTGTTAATTCAGACTGCACTGTTCCAATTGGGGTTTGTACCAAAGATCCTACATCATCCGAAAACAACACAATTGATCATAAAGTTATCGCCTTGTACATTATTAGTTTGGTTCGAGAAAGGAGGCAGCAAATCATACCTTTTCTCAAAGTTGCTTGACTATTACGAGCCTTAATAGTTTTTCTTATTTTATGTTGTATATCAGACTCTGCTAGACAAGCATAATGTTTCCTTTTATGTAGCCTACGTCGTTCCTCTGGAGATATTTCTACAAAAAATAAGTAACACATTAAAGTTATGAAAAGTACATTTTTGAACATAATAAATGACTAACCTGCACTAGAACCCTTCGAAGCATCCATAACTCCGGATTGCCGGCTACCAATGACAACTCCTAACAAACCGATTCACAAACAATTGATTAGAGAACTTCTCGTACACATAGCATCAACTAATAAATCAAAATGAATAAAATAAAATATAAAACCACACCTGTGGCGGTGAAATTGCTTGCAACATGACCTTTTAGAGTTCGGGATGTAAATGTGGGGTTCCTACTGAGCTAGCCTTCTCCGAGTTCTCCAGTATCATCGTCTGTATGAATAAAAAACAATGTCAGAACTGATCAGTATCGTTTAAACTCATCAGTAGCATGAAAATGTAAAGGTTTAGATGATTACCTGGGATAATTGTTTGGTCTTCAGAGATTACTGATTGGTGTCTAGTTTCTTTTTTGTTAGATTCCCTTTGCAGCTTCTTACGTTTGTAATCTTCTCTTCTCTTTGCATTAATCTCAGCCCTTTTTCCAAGAGCATACTTGCATATCGTTCTTGTCGCTCTTGTGCTTTCTGCTTCTTTTGTTCGGCATCATCAACAACATCATCTGGAAGCAAACAATATCTCCTCATCTGTTAACACCTCTACCACGTCAAAAATTCTACTATTAATAACACAGTAAGTTCGGATACCTTCTCTTCGTCTCTTAACACCTCTACCATGAGTGTTAGTCACATCTCCAAGCGGAACTTGACGATCCATTAAAACTCCGACCGAAAGACCATGTGATATACCATCGATATACCTTCGATGAAGACCATGTGATCAAGAAATCGTTCGAAAGCCTTCAATCTAATTCAATCTCTAACCAGACTTTTTTGTAGCTATACGTGATGTTAGTACTCACCTTATCACATAGCAAGCTGCTCTCTCCTTTGCCTTGCAGTAATCACCTCATCAATTTTCAATCTTCGTCCCCTTCTCTGCACCTTGGTTCTCCTTCACACGCACAAAGGCACAGATCAACACACACAAAGGTAGCATGGACAGCAGCTGGTGCATAAAGCACGGACCGCCGCAGAAACCAACAATTGAACGGCCGGCAAGGAAGAGAAAAGGTCAAGATGACTTACGCCAGATCAATAACCGCGAGTAGACACGGCAGCAAGGTCGCCGGGAACGATGGTGCGGCAGTGAGGTTGCCGACTTGCCGGAATGATCTGCGAGATTAGGGTGCAGATTTCTTATTAGCGAGATCAGTTTGTTTAGGAAAGGAAAAGGAGTGTCATGATCTGTCACACAAGACAACAAAATTTCAAATTGTTCATTACAAAATCGAAATTCATTAGGAATAAAACACTAAAGATGAAACTGATTGTTTCAGTCTCAGGAAAGATGCATCTATGTGGTACTGTTAAGAAAATAAGACATGAAGTTTGAGCCATTTAATATTAATAAAGAAAAGGAACAAACCAAATACAAGGCATGAGAACATATAAAGATCGTGCTTCTACACTGTGTCATCAGGTTGCATCATGAAAATAGAGGGACGTACCTCTGTTTTTTCTCTCTGTAACTTCCCAGCTGGTGTGGTTCTACAAACTGCAGATAGTGTGCTCGATGAATCCATGCATGTGGAAGTGTCAGGAACATAGATCACTACGAAGATGGCCAGGAGAATGGGCAACGTAGGTGGAATTATTACCTATCCGCATATGAGTTACTCATCATGAGTAGAAGAAGGTAGCGCCTAGGCAGATCATTGCTCGTCGTTCATGTGATGCTCATGGTTAGACCGATGCCCTGGCAATGACCATGGTGCGAGACGAAGATGATCCCATCCACCAGCTGGGAACGATGGAGGCAGAGAGTTGGGTGGCGTGTGATGTGGCGACCTAGTTCCATTGCCCAAGAAAGATCTGGGTAAGACAGATCAGCTGGCGGGATGAATCATGTGTTATGCGGATGGCAGAACGTGACGGCGGCAGCGGTAAAAAGAAGAGATAGCTAGCGACGGACACCGATGATGGGGGGTGGGAGCCGATAAAAGTGGGCGGCAGAGGTTTTGAAGCCGCGATGGTAGGGCGTGAGAGAAGGAAGGTGAGAGATATTCTAGCGCGGGATTATAGTGTGGGTGACCGCCAAACGTGTACATCTTGCACCCTGGCGCCAACTATCGTTCCATGTACACACACGTACGTCCAGCACCATCAAGCTAATTGCATGTTGCCTTGTGTGTTTCATTTCTTTTCTTTATTTGCATTTAATTTCCTTACAATCTCTTTCCTAAATCAGAGGTCATCAATCGTGGATGACACTTTCCTTTTTTTAGATCGGATGGCACTTTCCAAGCTGTTGAGTGACATCAATCTCTCGCTCTTTATAGAATATATGGAAAGCAACATTTATTTGGAAGGGAATTCAGGGACGCAAATATGGAAAGGCTGTCATTTGGGAAGGTAACATGGAAGAAAAGGAAACAACATGGGTGATTGCATTGGATGCTTGAAAAAAAATGAAGAAAGGAAAGACAACCATGATTACCTCCGAAACAACAGCCAAAATTTGGAAACCGGAGGGCGGGTACATGCGGCGGGTAAACAAAGCGTGCGGTGACAAAATATTTTAGTTTTGGGGAGAAACATTTTCCTTCTTCCACTTTTTTCGTCGTACCACCAAATGTGGGCCCAAAATAGGTGGACCTGGCCTGTCAAGTGGGGCTTCTGTGAGGGGTACGAGGGTATAACTTTGGGTGTGAATTGTTTTCAATTCTTTCATCTCTTTATAGTGTAGATTTTACGTTGTCTCCCAGACTCTGATAGTGAAGCATATCGTTTCTTGTCATATATTCTTTTTGTTTCCTCAGGGGACATTTCTACAAAAACACAAAATTCATATTTAAATAGACAAATTAAGAAAAGTATCAACGGGGCCAACAGTAAATTAGAGATACCTAACCTGCACCAGAACCATTCAGAGCATCTGTAACAACAGATTGTCGGCTACCAATGATAATAATTAATCAACCAAATTTCATATATTAATTGTTAATCAATCAAATTTCAGAGATCCAAAAAAATTGTTTATATTTAAATATAAACAAAACATATTGAATACCCAAATATTGCACACCAGGGGTTTAATTTGAAAGGAAATATCATCATTTAGATTGTTGGATCTCTGGTATCTGGATCTTTTTTTCGCATTCCGCTGGATATTCTTATCAGATTGGGTGAACGCACCTTCAATTAGTGGATCTCCTGTTACAAAACGCTATGAACAAGAAAACGTATAAATAAGTTACAAAACCACACCTGTGGGAACAGAATTGCTCACAACTTGACATTGATGGATATGATATGTAAATGTGGGGTTCCTACTAAGCCAGCCTTCTCCCAGTTCATCTGTATCATCGTCTGTATCTATACATTAAAAATTTGAAAACAATATAAGTAGCGATCAGATCGTTTGAACTCACAAGTGGAACGAGAGATAAGGTTCATATGATCACCGACTATGATTGTCCGGTGCTGGACTGGATTGGACGGTGCATTCACTCTTTTGTTAGATTCTCTTTCTAGCTTCTTCCGCTGGTAATCAGCTCTTCTCTTTGCATTAATCTCCAACCTTTTCTCAAGCATCATACTTGCTCGTCTTTCTTGTTGTTTCTGATTCTTTCGTTCCGTAGCACTAACAGTACAATCTGGAAGCAAACAATATATTAATTAAACAAATATAAACTATATGCATGCATAAACAATATGATCACATACCTTCTTCTCGTCTCTTCACACACCTCTCACATCGGGGTAAAGATGAATTTTGAGTGTTGGTAATGTCTCCCGGCGGAATTCGATGGTCCATAGAAGATCCAAACCAAGTGATGAGAAATTGACTCAAACACAGGAGAGTCGGCAGTGCACCTTGCCTAAACAACAACGACGACACAGGACTAACCTGGTGCTGGCCGGCGGCCTCGTCCGAGCAGCGGCGGTGTAAGTGCAATCAAGCCCTAAGTGGGTTTTGGTGAGCTGAGTGACAACTCGATTAAAGAACTAACACTCTTGTAAAGCATGTGAGCAGGTTGTTGATTATTGATAAGTGATATTAATGTGAAAAATCATACATATGGCTCATACCGCAAAGAGAACAAGTGTGGATCATGACATTACACATGGCAAGTATGCAAGCAAACTAAAGATGAATGTCATGATATGGTTAGTGTGTTCCTCCCTTTAGAGCTTACATGAGACATACAACAAGCAATCCAAAGCAAAAGAAAGAAAAGAGAAGCTTGTTATTTACAAATGGGAGAACCAAGTCCAAGATTAGTATAACATCAAGGGGTTTTCATTTTCAATACGAGAAGGAACTTGATGATCTATACAAGAGTTTCTCCGAGTATGATATCAAGTGAATTTCACTCCATTGTCAAAAAGGGATTGTTAATTCATACAAAAAGGTTTTGTTTGCAAGACTTCAAGAAGAGCTTTGATAAAGGACATTTAGCTATCTCCTAGTTGATGGACCTACAAATGGAAGTTTGGAAAGCAAGGATATTTCTTATCAATCAAAGAACAATTATTTGAGTGGCATCTCAAATGGAACTCTCTCTATGATGCAAAGGTTGACTCAATTGTGGCAAGGATAAGTGATGAAGAAATCAAGATGGCTAAAATGAGGAACCAAGCAAAAGCTATGGATAGCGACCATGAGCAAGTTGCTAAAGTGAAGTTGATGGCATCAAGAGATTTCGAAGTATCATATCCAAGCCTGCCGAGGAAAGAAATGAATTGCATCTAGTGTTGTGATTGACAAAGTTGGAATGGCTTTAGAATTCAAGCGAACGCTACACTACTCTATGGAAGAATTCTAAGTCATTAGCTCAAGATGGATATGCTCGAGCACATGCTTCTTTCTCTACATTCAATATATGTGCTCTGCTGGTTTACATTGGTGGAAGCCCTCAAGATATTAAAGATCAAGTCCGGCATCATTCATGTTGAAGCAAGCTCAAGTGGATTAATTAGTGTTTAACTTTTGTCTTGAGTTTAGGTGTGCCGTACTATCAAGAGGGATGCAACCGTGGTTGGACAACAAATATCAAAAAGTGCTCAAGTGAACCCATGAGAGACTAACCCGTGAGATCTAAACCTTGGTAGGGTTCTCTGGCCTAAACCGGTCTGACCGGTTTGGCAAACCGGTTTGACCGGTTTTGGCACTGACACCGTCCAACGGTTAGTTGGTTTGAAAACCGGTCTGACCGGTTTGGCAAACCGGTCTGATCGGTTTTGTCTGACAGACTAACGACTAGTTTTATGAGAGTTGGGTATTTATACCCATGAGCTACTTTTTGAGGGGCTGCTGGATCTCCACGTTTCCAACACCTTCCAGAACCCCAGCTGAGCTCTCCCCAACCTCTCTAAGTGAGATTCAAGCCTTTAGTACCCTATCCTTGAGTTGGGTTGAGAGAGTGACTTGTGTGAGAACTTTGTGAAGCATAGTGAGCATTCCCACACCTTGAGCACCTGCTGATCTTGTTGAACTTCTTGTGAAGCATTTGTTACTCTTGGAGCCCTTGGCTCCTAGACGGCTAGAAGTCGCTTGGAAACTCCCGATCGTTGTGTGGCAGCTCCAAGAAGTTTGTAATTGCAAATCAAAGATAGTGGATCACTCCACCTATTGCCTTGGTGATAGGTGTGAGAGAGGAGCGGATTGAAAGAGATCCCAAAGCCCTTGTGGCTTACATCAACAACATGGACGTAGGCCAGCCTTTGTGGCGAGCTGAACCACAGGATAAATCCGGTGTCTCTCGTGCTCTTACTTTCTTCATATCTTGCTTGCTTTACCTTAAGTTATTTCTAGCATACTCTTTGTGCTTCCGCTTCGATCTACTTTGGTGTGCTTGTGTTGTGTGCAAGGACTTCATTGACACCCTTGGAAACACCTGTGGAAGTCCTACACCAAGTTTGGTTTGTGCTAGAACTCGTAGAGGGAATTTCAGTTTTGGACAGTGCTCTCTGTGGCAAACCGGTCTGACCGGTTTCGGTACTAACTGTGGGTTGAAAGTTTTAGTAAGTGCAGATTCGTTTATTCACCCCCCCCTCTAGACGACATCAAGATCCTTTCAATTGGTATCAAAGCTTTGGAACTCCATTTCGAGCTTAACCGCTTAGAGAAAAGATGTCGACAACATATGAGGTATCGTTTGAGCCATTACCTCTAGGTGGCTCAAACTATGATTCTTGGTCAGCTCATGCACTTAATGGAATTAGGACCTTTGGTCCACATGCTGAGCAGGTTGTTGGTAGCATTCTTCCTCCTCACGCTAGAGTGGACAACATTGACTTGTCAATCTTATCTCTAGAGGATTTAGAATGTTGGCACCTCAACGTTATATTCGTGGTACCTTGAGTTGTGATGTGCAGGAATTAATATGTGATGACATAATTGATGCACATGACATTTGGGAAATTTTCCAAGACGCCTATGACAAGCCCAAATGTGAAGATCAAGATCATAGAGCAAGTAAGCAAGAAGAAGCCACAGTTGCAAACCACTCATCTTCATGTGCTCTCAATGACATCTTAGCCAAGAATGATGAGAAAAGAGAAATCAAAAGTAAAGATGAAGATTTGGGGTTTGAGCATAGCAAGCTGTCAACAAGTGAGGATCAAGTGAAAAGTGTACCCTTAGAAGAGTGCTCCACCTCAGAAGCTTACACTGATCCTCTTGCGACTTCACCGATGGATTCTAAAACCGGTCTGACAGGTTTTCACAGGATGAAAACAGCAAAGGGTGACAAGTGTTCAAGAAGGCGATCAAGACAAGCGTCCGTGCATACAAGGTCCTCAACTCCCAATGTTGATGATCACAAGTGCTTGATGGCCAAAAGGAGCAAGGAAACTAAGGAAGATCAAACGGCAAAGAGAGTTGAAGATCAAGTTGAAATCATAGAGTCTTTAACTCAAAAGCTTGAAACTTTCAAACTCTCTTACTCTACCTTGGTCAATAACTATGATATCTTGCTAAATAAAGTTGCTCATGCTACTAACTTGTCTACATGTGTAGCATCTTTGGAGCAAGAAAATAAAGTGCTCAATGATAAGCTTGAAAAGCTCACTAGCGAGCATATGACTTTGCAAGCGTGTCACAAGGAGCTTGAGTGCTCTCATGATTGGCTTGTGGAATCATACTCTTGTCTAGAAGTAGCTCATGAGGTTGTGCTTTCATCGGTAACATACACTCAACCTCTCTCACACACATGCACATGCTCACATGTCGATATTGAATTGTCTTGTACTAAACTTTGTTGTTCTCAAGCAAGTCAATCTAGTATTGAGCATGTACTTGTAGAGTCTTGTGATGACCTCATTGCGCAAGACAATGATCAACTCATGCAAGAGGTTGAAAAACTTAAGAAAGATGTGTATAAGTTAAAAGGGAAGAGTCAAGTGCAACCCTCTCAAGATAACCGTGACAACATGGTGAAAAAGCTTGAGAAGGTTTCAAACCGCACTAGCTCAACCCTTCGACCGAAAAAGGAAGGCAACAATCACAAGGCTCAAGGAATCAAGAAAAAGAAGCTTGATCACATACAATGCTTCAAGTGCTCAAACATGGGGCACTATGCATCTATGTGCTCTTCTCAGCTCGTAGGCAAGAAGAAAAGGCAAAGACAACTAAGAAAAAGGATATGCTACAAGTGCAAGCAACACGGACACTTCATTGAGGGATGTCCACAGATGACAGGGGTACTGTCTCCACCAAACCGGTCTGACCGGTTTGGGAAACCAGTCCGACCGGTTTATGCAGCTGCAGTACCTCGAGTGCATATCCAGCACACTCAAGCTTCTACAGCAAGTCACAAGAATAAAAGGGAACAAATTGGCAAAGACAAGGTCAATGCTTCAACAAGCAAGAACAAAAGCCGCATTTGCTATACTTGTCGATCAAAGGGACATGAGAGTAAGAATTGTTCAAATGGTAACATTCCTAAGTCAAAACTCATCAATTATGCTTTCCCTAGACTTAGGGATGACAAGGATGGTATCTATGCTACTAGAGTGATTAGTTCACCTCAAACTAGCAAAGAGCCATTTGGATTCCCAAATCTCTTATGACTAACCCTATAGGACCCAACAAGGCTTGGGTACCAAAAGGTGCTCGCTAAGACTGCAGGAGCATTGAGATGTATTGGAGTCTTGGCAAAACTCAAAAGAAGGGCCATGAGCTAGAATAATGCCAAGCATCAAGTCTAAATCTTTATATTCCTAATCCAATGACATCTCGGTAACACACGCCTCATCTTTCATCTTAGTCATTTGATCCTTAGTGGAAACTTGTGCTACAAAACCTTGGTTTTGTACACTTGGCTTGACTAAGTAATTTGGTGTACATTTATGCTCATCTTACCATATGATGCTCGTAACTGCTCTCTAGTAGAGCAAGTTGATCTAAGTGGTGCAGGTAAAAGAAGAAATGAAATTGTAAGTCACTCAAGCATTTGGCCAAAGGTGATGAGAGACTGAGTTGAAGCTCAAAAGAAGATGAAGAATAAATCTCAAGCTTCAACACCAACTCAAAGGGCCAAACATCTCTGACTCTGTGGAAGTGCAGACTCCAGAGGTTCCGAGCAAATCCCCGAAAGTTTCGGAAATTGCTGCAGGAACTCAATCTCCGGGAAATTCTTAGAAGGTTTCGGAATCTGGGAATTCAGACCTACAGAGCATCAAAATAAGAGTGATTGTCATCAATTGAAGACTCATGAAGATAAACCTGCAACGTGAGCTGTTAGGAGTCCTGAAGACCTTTTTCAGTTGGGCTCACTGGCAAAACCGGTCTGACCGGTTTGCCAAACCGGACTGACCGATTTTGGCCCAGTGTTGTTCCAATTGATTGATTTATTTCAAGAAATTTGAAGAACTTCATTCAACCATCCTCAGCTCTTAACTGACATCATATATGTGCTATCTGAAATGGTAGTAAGTATTCTTGGCACAAGTTCAAATTTTTGTAACTCATTTTCTATATGCCTTGACCAAATTGTGAAGTGACCTCCCCAAGATCATTAAATTGACTAAGTGCTTGTTTCATGCAACTCAAATACATGATGCACCTTTTTAGGGGGATATCACTCTATAATTTGTGTCTTTGAGACTAATGTCTTAATTTAGTGATTTTTGTAGTCTCAACTTGAGAGCTTGTCTCTCTCAAAGGGAGTATGCTATGACATGGGCTCAAAGTGGTAACATTGGTTTCTCTCCATTTGGTTTTTGAAACTAACCTAGTGCATAGCTACTCACCGCAATATAGCTTAAATTCTTTGAGTTGGGCTTAATTGACCTATTTGGTGCACGTGACTTTAATCGTTCACAAATTCTTCACATGCACCAAACACGAAGGGAATTTGATCTATATTGTGAGGTTTTAATTCTTAGTGATCCTCTTGCCCTTTCTAACCCAAAAGGTCACTAAGGATTGAAACTAATGCTTGTGCTATCTAAGTATCTCTCTCATGTTGTGTTTAAAAGGTTTATCAAAAATGAGAGCTAGAACTTGAGCTTAACATGATAATGCACAAGTGTAAGGAAAAATCACAATTCACCAATGTGAAAATGTGATAAGCTAGAGGCAAAGGTATGTTTTCCATTCACTCTTATTCTACCTTTATCATCTAGGGTTTGTTCATGCTAGTGTGTGCATTCTCTTGGCATGTAGTCCATTCATAAGTTCTCTCTTGTGTGCCTATTGGATATTTAGTTGATGCCTACCTTTATATTGGCTTAAAGTCAAATCCTTGTTATAATGTGAAAGGCATGAACTAAACATACCAATATGGTCCGAAAACTTGTTTGGCTACATGATAGTGTGACATAGGTTAGATTTTGCAAAACTCAACTAGCATGATAGGATTGGTGTGATTTTGAAAATATTTGGCATTTGGTCTTTATGACCCAATTGATCCCCTTGTGACTATGGTTAACCTTGCTTGATTGATGGCTAGTCACAAGTGGTGAGATTTTTCTTAAGTCCAACATATTCTCTATGTCTATCTCTCTCTAAGTCTCTTGGAAGTGTCAAGGAGCTTTTGGACCAAATTGGAAAAATCTCTCTATGGAAATTATCTAGTGACTTGAGCTTATCTGAATATCTCTATTTCTCACTAGATCCATCACAAAAGGATAAAGAGCTATATTCTCTCAATATTTTATTCATCCTTCCTTATCACCACTCTTGAAAAAAAAGAGTTTTGGAAAAGAATTGAAGCTTCAGGTCTTCTCAGAGAATGAACTAATATCTGGACATCTCATGAACATATCTCTCATATTAGTTCTTGGCATAAGCTTCAAATTCTCGAGGTCTAAACTTTATCTGGTTTCCTGAGGAAACCAGTCTGACCGGTTTCTGAAACCGGTCTGACCGGTTTACCCCTGGGTCCACCTCTTTAACTCCAACCTGTGGGAATCTTCTCTTACCTCCTCATTTCACCCCTACCTTACCAGGCCCACGCTTCACCTCTCTCCACCGTGCTCTCCATCTCCTACTCACCTCCCCTCATGGATTCTTGAGTTTGGACCATGGAAAGGAGTTTAAGCTTTCAAGTTTGAAGCAAGGGGTGATTATCTTCGGTTTGACCAGATTGGAGACCGCTTTTGAAGTTCTACTCATCTTCTCCTCTCCTCTCAAGGTATCTAAGGTTCCTCATGCCCGATCTCTTTGCTTCATGCATATCTCTAGGATTCCTTTGAGCAATCATCAATTAGTATGCACAGGAAGCTATCTCTAAAGTTTGAATCGATTTGATGGGCTACATTTCAAGTTCCACAATCTAGGGTTTCAGCCGACGAAACTGGTCTGACCGGTTTCTGAAACCGGTCTGACCAGTTTTATTAGGCAGAAACACTCCTTCCTGTCATGATCTTCATCTCTATATCATGTGGTGTCTCAAGTTCAATTCCTGTTTGATCTTATGTGCTTTTGTCACATCTTTATGGTCAGGGATCAAATGTCAGAGCTCCCAAGGACATATGTTAGGAAAAGGAAGAAGGCAAGGGGTGCTGAGTCAGAAATTGCAGCAGATCCGCTTGAGCCTCCGGAAGCCTCCAGTGGTCCAACCTTGAGACCTAGAGTATCTAAAGAGGTTGAAGGGACATCCTTTGATGAGATTGAGGAAGAAGAAAATGGCACATCCAGTGATGATGATGAGAGCAATGAGGACTGGCATGTTGAACATCGTGCGGGAAAAGGACCAGCAGTAGATGTTGAGGACAGTGATGAGGAGGAGTTTGAAGAGGATTTTGGTGGTAGGGAGCAACAAGGGACAGTAGCAGAAGAAGAAGGTGAAGAGGAAATCTTGCTGGAAATTAGAAGGCCTGTCAACCCAGGAACTCATAGAATGGTGAACTATCTTCGTATGGGAATGACAAAGGTAGCTAGAAAAAAGAGAAGGGAATGGCCTTATGGTGAGCCAAAAGCCGCCAACAATGGTATAGATTATAGGTTTCACACATTCTTTCAGTAGGACTACTATACCACCGCCATCATTGCTAAGAAGAAGGGAATAGTTGCCGAAGCAAGATGGATAGATTGGGCTTACATGCAGAAGACAAACCATGTTATTTTCAGGGACATTATTGAGGTTTGCACTACTCTGAGGATCAAGCCTCTTATGGGTTTTAAGCACAGTTGGAACACCGAAATAATTGCACAATTCTTTGCTACTGTTGCTTTTGAGGAAAATGATGGTGCAAGGAGGATGCATTGGATGACTGAAGGCACTAGATACAATCTCATGTTCACACATTTTGCTAGATTGCTTGGAGCTAGCCCGGTTGATTTGACTCTCCCTTGTATTCACCGTGGCACTCGTCGAATGGAATCAAAAGAGTTAAGGTTCATGTATCCGAGAAACAAGCAAGGAAATGCGGGGTTTGTTGCAGGTCCTTACACTTACTATAGTGTGCTAAACCGCATGTTTCGGATGACACTTACACCTAGGGGAGGAAACTCGGCGGATATCTTAAATTATGCTAAGGATCTCCTTGTTCATACAAGGCCTCCCGGACTTCCATTTTCAGTAAGTGACTTCATTTGGGAGGAGATCAAGAGCATTAGTGAAAGACCCCAGAGGTTGTGTGGTTATGCACCGTACATCATGCATATTATTGAGAAAGTGTCTCAGAAGAAATTTCTAAAGGATGCAAAACATGAACCATTTAGAATCCCTGCACCCAAGAAAATCAAGACTCCCTCACCTGGCAGATATGATGAGATACAAGTTGAAGAAGGAGGTGAACAGCAGCAGCCAGCAGCTGCTTCCACTGGACAGGACCAAACCGGTCTGACCGGTTTGGAAAATCGGCCTGACCGGTTTGCATCAGGCAGCAGTCAGCCAAGGGACAAGCCACCCTCTCCTCTACGCAAGCTTGTAAATTTCTTTACCTCTATGTGCAAGAGTCGGAGGGATATCATGGTTGAGCAGCAACGATCTAGAAGGGCAAACAAGAAAATGCAAGACTCCATCAAATTAATGCATAATAGTCAAGGTCTGCAACCTCCTAGATCCCCGATCTCTCCTGAGCCTATAGAAGAAGACATTCCATCAGTGGGCAGCATGGTTGCTCAACTGAACTCCGAGGGGTACTTTCAAAATTATGCACACTACTATGGATATGAAGTACCTCCTCCTCCACCTCCTCCTACCGGTCCATCTACTAGTGGAGAAAATCTTGTGTCTCAAGCCTTTCAGTCCATCTTTGGAACTCCTGTGGGTATGATGTGTTCTCAAAATTCATATCTTAGCATCTACCCTTTCATTCCTGCCTCTAACTCTTTCTCCCTTTAGGCTACTCCACTCCGCCCGGTGCTCCTCCGGAGTATGGTGACCAGTGATGAAAAGCTCTGTAGCACATCTTCTCTAAGCTTTTTTTGTTGATGGATGACAAAGGGGGAGAAGAAAAAAAGATTAAAGCTTATCTTATCTGTGCTGTGTTGGTAAAATCGGTCTGACCGGTTTCTATGCTGAGCACTTCCCAGCTCTCCTGATGTATCTTGTTATCTAGTTATCTTTGTCAAGAGAACTTGTTGAGAGTACTTGGATCTGTAATATTTATCTATTTGACCCTTATCTATGTGTTGGACTTGAGAATAATTGTAATGTGTGCTACTGTGTGTGTAATGTACTATTAATGTTCTAAGTGACTTAAATATTAGTCTGTGATGCATGTTTGTATGATGGATGAGTTGTTTCTGAGTTAACCTGTTTTGTGAACTGACTGGGTGAAACCGGTCTGACCGGTTTCTAAAACCGGTCTGACCGGTTTTGCCCCAAACAGAACACATCTTTGCTGTTTTTGTCTCTTGTTATGAGAAATATTGACATATGCATCACACTTTTATTTTATTTTGTCACACACATTTGTTGCACCCCACTTTGCTGAGATTTAGGGGGAGCTCTTTGTTTTTCTTGAATATGTGCAAATTGGCATTTTGAGGCCAAATTGATGAATTCCATTCATTGCACACATTGAAGGGGAGCTTTACCTAAATATCAGTCCTTATGAGCTTTATTTATATATCTTTTGTAAGCTTTTATCAAGGTTGTCATCAATCACCAAAAAGGGGGAGATTGTAAGTGCAATCAAGCCCTAAGTGGGTTTTGGTGAGTTGAGTGACAACTCGATTAAAGAACTAACACTCTTGTAAAGCATGTTAGCAGGTTGTTGATTATTGATAAGTGATATTAATGTGAAAAATCATACATATGGCTCATACCGCAAAGAAAACAAGTGTGGATCATGACATTACACATGGCAAGTATGCAAGCATACTAAAAATGAATGTCATGATATGGTTAGTGTGTTCCTCCCTTTAGAGCTTACATGAGACATACAACAAGCAATCCAAAGCAAAAGAAAGAAAAGTGAAGCTTGTTATTTACAAATGGGAGAACCAAGTCCAAGATTAGTATAGCATCAAGGGGTTTTCATTTTCAATACGAGAAGGAACTTGATGATCTATACAAGAGTTTCTCCGAGTATGATATCAAGTGAATTTCACTCCATTGTCAAAAAGGGATTGTTGATTCATACAAAAAGGTTTTGTTCGCAAGACTTCAAGAAGAGCTTTGACAAAAGGACATTTAGCTATCTTCTAGTTGATGGACCTACAAATGGAAGTTTGGAAAGCAAGGATATTTCTTATCAATCAAAGAACAACTATTTAAGTGGCATCTGAAATGGAACTCTCTCTATGATGCAAAGGTTGACTCAATTGTGGCAAGGATAAGTGATGAAGAAATCAAGATGGCTAAAACGAGGAACCAAGCAAAACCTATGGATAGCGACCATGAGCAAGTTGCTAAAGTGAAGTTGATGGCATCAAGGGATTTCGAAGTATCATATCCAAGCCTACCGAGGAAAGAAATGAATTGCATCTAGTGTTGTGATTGACAAAGTTGGAATGGCTTTAGAATTCAAGCGAATGCTACACTACTCTATGAAAGAATTCTAAGTCATTAGCTCAAGATGGATATGCTCGAGCACATGCTTCTTTCTCTACATTTAATATATGTGCTCTGTTGGTTTACATTGGTGGAAGCCCTCAAGATATTAAAGATCAAATCCGGCATCATTCATGTTGAAGCAAGCTCAAGTGGATTAATTAGTGTTTATCTTTTGTCTTGAGTTTAGGTGTGCCGTACTATCAAGAGGGATGCAACCATGGTTGGACAACAAATATCAAAAAGTGCTCAAGTGAACCCATGAGAGACTAACCCGTGAGATCTAAACCTTGGTAGGGTTCTCTTGCCTAAACCGATCTGACTGGTTTGGCAAACCGGTCGGACCGGTTTTGGTACTGACACCGTCCAACGGCTAGTTGGTTTGAAAACCGGTCTGACCGGTTTTGTCTGACAGACTAACGGCTAGTTTTGTGAGAGTTGGGTATTTATACCCATGAGCTCTTTTTTGATGGGCTGCTGGATCTCCATGTTTCCAACACCTTCCAGAACCCCAGCTGAGCTCTCCCCAACCTCTCTAAGTGAGATTCAAGTCTTTAGTGCCCTATCCTTGAGTTGGGTTGAGAGAGTGACTTGTGTGAGAACTTTGTGAAGCATAGTGAGCATTCCCACACCTTGAGCACCTGCTGATCTTGTTGAACTTCTTATGAAGCATTTGTTACTCTTGGAGCCCTTGGCTCCTAGATGGCTAGAAGTCGCTTGGAAGCTCCCGATCGTTGTGTGTCAGCTCCAAGAAGTTTGTAATTGCAAATCAAAGATAGTGGATCACTCCACCTATTGCCTTGGTGATAGGTGTGAGAGAGGAGCAGATTGAAAGAGATCCCAAAGCCCTTGTGGCTTACCTCAACAACGTGGACGTAGAGCATCCTTTGTGGCGAGCTGAACCACGGGATAAATCTGGTGTCTCTCGTGCTCTTACTTTCTTTATATCTTGCTTGCTTTACCTTAAGTTATTTCTAGCATACTCTTTGTGCTTCCGCTTCGATCTACTTTGGTGTGCTTGTGCTGTGTGCAGGGACTTCATTGACACCATTGGAAACACCTGTGGAAGTCCTACACCAAGTTTCGTTTGTGCTAGAACTCGTAGAGGGAATTTCAGTTTTGGACAGTGCTCTCTGTGGCAAACCGGTCTGACCGGTTTGGGAAACCGGTCTGACCGGTTTCGGTACTAACTGTGGGTTGAAAGTTTTAATAAGTGCAAATTCGTCTATTCACCCCCCTCTAGACGACATCAAGATCCTTTCAGGCGGCTTGGGGTGGATCGATGGTGATGATGGCGCGTGGTGCTGGCTGGCGGTCTCGTCCGATCAACAACAGCTTGGGGTGGATCGACGGCGGGGCGAGGAGCGACGACGCCGGGGGGAGTAGCGACGACAGTGGGATGGCTAGCGACGCGGAGAGAATTGAGTTTTATAGGGACATGGGGTGTAAAAAAAGGACGGAATATTGATTGGCGTGATCGAACGCATTGAACTCAAAAAAATAGTCAAGGACTCAAAACATCATTTACATATAAATGACGTCCATCTAATTGCATTTGAATGTTGTTAATCTATTGACACGGTGAACTTTCATTAGTTGATCTTTCCTTGCTAACTATTTATGAATGGCACAACAATTCTATCCTTAGTTCATCTATTCACACAATGATTCTTTCCTTGTTTTTCCTTTCCTTTATGTGTCATCAATCACACCAATCAATTTTTCTTTGCTTTGTACACCAATATCTCTTTCCTTTTGAGCACTTGAGTATTTCATTTTGAGTCCTGCCATCAATCACGCTGATCAATTTCTCTTTCCTTGAGAAAAGAATGAAGAAAAGAAACAATAGCCGTGATTGACGCGGGCGGGTCGGGTGGGTACACGCAGGCGAGTAAGAATGGGGTAGGTGAAAAAAACAAGAGGATTCGGTGGAAACAATTTCTAACACCGAATTTTTTCTGCCTCGCGACCTTCGTCATGCCTTTTTGGGTAGCCCCGGCCTGACAAGTGGGGTTTTGTGAGAGGTGAGTATGTTTCTCCTTGAGTGAGAAAAGTTTTCAATTCTTTCAACTTTTATATTAGGGATATTAAACGTAGATTAGTTACAAAACTAATTACACAGACGGACCGGAAAATGCAAGACGAATTCATTAAGACTAATTAATCTGTTATTAGAGACTATTTACTGTAGCACGATATTTTTTAATTATGACATAATTAGGCTGGTTAGATTCGTCTCGAAAAAATAGGAGGGTTATAAAATGAGTTTTGTCATTAATTCACGTTTAATACTTGAAGATTGATGGAGAATTTTTTGCGAACTATGTCATTCGACCGTTTCCCCGGAGCCTGGCTGGAGGCTGCTTGCTGCATGGCCAGAGCCTGGCCCGATGCCAGGACCAGGCAACCGAACACGGCCAGCCTGCATCCCGCCGGCCTGGTTCACGCGGATGCAGGGTACCAAACGCCCCCATAGGCTCTAAAGCACCGACAAGATCCAGCACTAGCGAGATCAACAACAACAAACAACATAAAAGGAACCAAAACCCTACCACTACACCGAACACGACCAAAGACGACTAAACCAAACATAACGAAATACGATTGAAACCTAGGATCAAGGGACATCATGAATACAACTCAAAGTCAATAGAGGCGGAACAACATGTCATGCAGGATGATGCCTCTAAGGGGAAGCGGCGCTAGTGCCACCATCATCCGTCCATCCATCAAAGAGCAGACCAAGTTTTCATCTGGCAAAGACAAGCCGTTTTGGTTGCTGCAACAACGCTCCCAACAGGGTGAATTACGCTAAGGAACACAGTCGCTGCTGGCACCGGCAAAACCCAGATCAAGTTTTCGCTAAGGCCCCCAAAGCCAGCTCCATAACCACCAGCATGGTTGTCAAAAAAAAACCCACCAGCAGCTAGATGACTTTTTTTACTATTATATATGGGATCTTGTTCATATGCTTGAGAAGAAATCTCCGCTATCTTCGTTACGAATGTCTTTGCTAGGTGATATAGACTTCGTTCGGCAGGTTCTTGGCAGATTTGTACGGCAGATTCTTTCTGAGAGAGAAGTTTTACGTGTTGATTTGTTCGGCAGATTTGTTATGAGAGAAAAGTACTGCGCACCAAGCCGAAATAAGACAAGCGAACGGAGCCATAATTTGGCAGTCCAACAGCACAACAAAGAAAGAAAAACACAAATTCTGCTCAAGAAAAAAGAAAAGAAAAAAGAGAAACACGAATAAATCTGTAGCCGTTTAGACCTAATGGGCTGCTTACCGAGAGGAGGGAGGAGGGCACCCACCTAACGAGAACGGCTAGCCCAGCAGAGGCCCACAGTCGCGCATCACCGAGCGCTACTTATACGAGCAGCACCCGCTTGAGAGCTAGGGTTTTTTCTGCAGCCGCCACCTTGCCGCCGTCCTTCCTTGCGAACCCTAACCGTTCCTCCTCGCCGCCGCCGCCGCCGCCGCCATGGTACGGATCTGTGCCACCTCTCCCTCTCTTTCATCTTTTAGATCTCATACCGCGTTATCGTCGAAGGCGATGTATTTATTGTTGTCGCCGATGCTGTGTAGTCTGGGAGGAAGAAGACGCGGGAGCCCAAGGAGGAGAACGTCACGCTCGGACCGGCCGTCCGCGAGGGCGAGTATGTGTTCGGCGTCGCTCACATCTTCGCCTCTTTCAACGATACCTTCATCGTAAGACGCAGCAGTCCCTCATTCTATTTCCATCCGATTCTGTCAAGTTTGTTTGAGCAGAGGATCGAGACGAATGGGCGAAAAATGGAAGCTGACATGTGTAATTGTATGCCGTGTTGCAGCATGTGACGGATCTGTCCGGGAGGGAGACGCTCGTCCGCATCACCGGTACATAACCTTTTCAAGTTTCACCTGCAAGTCACGATGTATTTGGATTCATGTTTGAATGCAATGGTGTCTAGTTTAGCATGTCTGTTTGTGCTATTAACTACTCGTAGTCCTTATGTTATTTCTATGAAGAGGTGTAGCAATAGTTTCTGAATATACTGTATAATTTGGCAGAGTTGAGCTTGGCAATCCATTTGATTTGGTTGCTTCATTTGCATTAGGAGTTTGTAGTATCTGTTTGGAAGAAATGTTTAGATGGTTATGTTCAGTGTTTAGCTGAAACAACTAGTTTTGTATTATTCAAGCACGGCCCTTAAGATCGCCTCCCTTTCATTTACATGGGAGCGTTTCGAGTCATAGCTGTGCAAGATTGATAATGAGGGACCAGAGAGTTTTTCTTTGAACCCTCTCTCTTCCTGTTTTGGTAGGTGTCTCCATCTTGCCATTGTGTATCCTGTGGTAGTATACTTGGTGCCAGTCAGTTGCTTTTCTGCACTGATTGGGCTGAGTTATTCCTGCTGGGTCCAGTTGCTAAATTTAATGGAGGCATCTATATTATGGAAGTGAACATGAGCATGGCCTGTGCCATTTGATGGTCAGCTTCATTGTGTTTTGTTACAAGCTTTCAAACCGCTGTTATCTATTGTTTTGTACTAGCCTTTTGAGTTGGATCGAGTCGTCTCCTCTACCGTAATTGCTACTAGTATTGTTTTCTTAAAGATGCAAGTATGTTTTTAGGTACTCAAGAACTGTACTTTTGTTCTCTTTGTTATATTTGTTAACTTGTCAAATGTTCATTGTCTAGGTGGAATGAAGGTTAAAGCTGATCGTGATGAGTCGTCACCTTATGCTGCTATGCTTGCCTCACAGGATGTTGCTCAAAGATGCAAGGTATTTTTCTTCTGGTGCAAAACTACATCAGTTCTTTATCTGCTGGTGCTCATTTTCTTATTTCCCTTTTGCAGGAGCTTGGGATTACTGCTCTGCACATTAAGCTCCGTGCTACTGGTGGAAACAAGACCAAAACTCCAGGTCCTGGTGCTCAGTCTGCTCTTAGAGCTCTTGCTCGATCTGGCATGAAGATTGGTCGTATTGGTAAGCACAGGCCTATGTTCTACCTCTTTTTTTTTTGCATTTCCATTCATGTGGGCTTGATTTAAAAATGTCCCAGAATTCTTCTGCTATACGGATCAAGCCAGTGATAGTTTGACCTACTTGCTACATAACATATCATGGCGGGCAATAGCAAAACCTTAGCATCAATGATGATTAAAGTACATTATCTAGTTATTATTCTGCGTCTGCTGACCCCATCCACCCAGTGCTGTTAGTTTCCAGTTAAATTTGATGCGTAACTCTGTATGTATGACTTTGCAAGTTGCACCCATTGTGTTTCCAGTTATTGCGGATCAAAATTTGCCAGGCTTTTCAGTACTATTTCGTAGAATGGAGTTATTGCATTGTTTGATGTAACCTGACCCAATTCTTTGTTTCTTCAGAGGATGTCACCCCAGTCCCAACTGACAGCACACGCAGAAAGGGTGGAAGGAGGGGAAGGAGACTGTAATTTCAAGTCTATCGGTTGTGCTGTCAGATGTAGCAGTTCTATACTGTTTTCATCTCATATACTGAGCAAGTTTTTGCAACATGTATTGAAGTTTTGAGGTGTCAACTTGTGGACATGTTTCTGTTTACTCCTTGACGAAGTATGTTCCTTTCGAGTAGTAAAACAAAAACACTTGAGCTCCCACTTCTGATTATCTGTTTGCTTGTTGGCTCGATATATAGTTATCCTGAGATGCTTTCTTGAGCAGTCTTATATCACTGATCTGATCAGTCTTATCACTGCTCATCAGAGTAATGGAAATGCTGATGCTGTGCTCGATTCTCAAGCATTGGCTAATGTGGGGCAAAATAGCGTCCGCTCTCAGCAATGCGTTGCACGACCTATGAATTGAGCTAGCCTAAGACCTATGAATTGAGCTAGCCAAAGACGTAACAAATTGAACTGGCCATATCGTTTCCACTTCCCTTGCCTCCAAAACTTATAAGGCCACTTGGACCTTAATTTAACCAGGAGACGATAAAGGAACTAATCTCAACCAAGATCCTATGGTCCATGGGGAGAAGTTGATGATGAAGAACAGGCGATCCTATCGTCCATGGAGAGAAGTTGATGATGAAGAACAAGGCCCTGCTGTGCAAAGATCTTGCTGTCCACAGCCATTTTGATCTAACATGGAGCAGGTATGCAAATTTCACATTGCAAAGAGTAATCCCTAGTCTCCATGATCTTGCCAACGATCCATTTTAGCACTATCTCCAATTCTGCTAGACATTGACAGAAAATTGCAAAATGGTTAACAGAATCAGCACAAAGGATTCTATCTGGTGCAAGAATGGTTTGCAACACCAACACAGAAACATAAAAAGATCATGGAGTACAGCAAGGAAGGTTTTCTGTTATGTCTGAGCACAAAATAGGATGGTAATTGTACATATCAAGCACATGACATGCAAAACTTAAATTCTTTTCTAGATTTCTAAAAGTGCATACGTCAATAACATGAATCTCAATCCTCAATCTACAAGGCCAGCAATCCTTCATCCATCATAATCTGACATCATGTTGAGGAGATTCTGGTGGGATCGCTGAGGCACAACACTGTCCTGGTGTTCAGAATAACTTCAATTCTGGTTCGATTGTCAAGCCAAATTCAAAATTATTTTTACCCTGAAGCATGTTTATTCAAATTTTTGTTCTTATATTCATGTTAACTCAATCATAAACTACTCAACCACACTCCAGAAATACTTTCATCTGTGCCAACCGTTTTTCCTCCATGCAGAAGAGGACCTTGACCTTGATGTATATATACGCTGATCATGTGGACATTTCCCCTTTTTTGTTTATTCTTTCGCAAGGCTTTATTTAACCCCAACTTTCACAAAGACAGTAGATACTTACATGATGCACGCATTCATATTTTTTGTTAAATTTGTTGTGCATATCTACTGTGCGTAGCATGGCACTGAACTCTCTCTGTCTTATGCAGACAGCCCAAGCAACCCCCATCATATGGCCGGCCCAACGCAACACATCACCACCAACTAAAGTACAACAGCCCATAGGCATCGGGGCTTTTTGTTTTCAGTTTTTGTTCACTAATCTCGGTCTATCAATTTAGTGCTCCACCTAGATAAAAATTTAGAGGGTTATGATAAAGTATTTTCCTATAATAATAGGCGTGGATAATTTTTTAATAAATAAATAGATACAATAGCTATGATTATATATGCTTATTTTACAGTGGAAACAAACTGCGGTTCACGACCTTAAATGTCTCTTGCATGCATATATTCCCAGAGGAAGCATATGCGTCGAATTATTAAGGACCCTTCCCCATAGGTTAGAATCACATTTTTATGAGACAAAATTTGAATGTTAGAATCGTATTTTTTTGGATGAATGGAGTATATGTACCTGCACATCAGAATTGAAAACATTTATTTGAAGATGCATGGTACTTGTTTTATTTAGTTGGTTGTGGCAGTGGACCAGATTGACCTTGCGAAACGATTTTGATTGAACATGATGGTGATGAAAGCTATTGGCTATGATGCTTGGGAGTTGGGACCAGGGTTCACAAAACCGGCTCCGAGCAGTTTTTTCGACCGGCAAAAACCGGTCCGGAAAACCAGCAAAATCGAACAGGGATTTTTTTCTAGGGTCGGTTGGGCCAGTCGAAACCTCAAAAAACCGGTCTTTTTTGCTACCAAGCCGGAGCGGTAGGAGCGGTTTTCGTGAAAACCGACCGGTAGCCACCAGTATTTAAAACCATGGTTGGGACTAGTTTTTTCGAAACACTAAAAAAACCTCAACAGAAGGAGCAGACCGCTCCCTCCTATTTCATTAGGAGTGCAGGGTTCGAACCCGGGTTCCTAGTCTGAGAGCACCCTCCCCTGACCAGTCGCCCGCGAGAGCACTTGCAGTTTTTTCGAAACACAATAGACAATACGAACACGAACACTCATATAACCTCGCATAGTTAACCCTATGAATATATACATTTTAAGACATGCAAAACACATTTTTCATTAAGAGAAAAAAGCACAAAGTTGTTTACAAGCATAGGTTTACCAAAAGAACAAAGAGGAAAAACAAAGCCTAGCAGTCTGAAACGCCAAAAAATGACTACACGGGCCTCAAAGGTTGCATGCCTAGAAGGCGAGTAAGAGGAAGGAAACCCGCACGTGCTCAAGTCCTAGCCTCCTCCAGGATTGCTAGCGCAAGCGCCACCGGCATGAGCGACTCCTTGTCGTGCACACGCTTGTTGCATTCCTTTCAAAGCGACCAGGTGACTAACCAAACAAAGGCGTCAAAGCCTCTCCTACGAACCTTAGCCACTTGTTTTCTCGCGGAACACCACCAAGCCGCAAAGTTCTGGGGCGGTCCGGGGCGAGATCCTGTAGGAATATATGCCTGAGAGTTCTGAACCAAGTCTCCCGACTGTAGACACAGTCGACAATAAGGTAATCCAGCATTTCGACCTCTTGTGCGCAAAGGGCACATGTATTCGAATCCTTCAGGCCGTGACGGTGAAGCCTGTCGTAAGTCCAGCAACAACCATGCAAAATCAGCCGAGGAAAAAATTTGCATCTCCCAGGCATATGGACCTTCCAAATTTGACGTGCTCCGAGAATATCAACACGACCGAGGAAGAGTGCAGAGTAGGCCAAAGCCGATGAGAACTGACCATGTGAGTATTAACTCGAGAATATTAACCCTATGAATATATACACTTGCGCTGTGAGTAGTTTTAGTTTGCCTATGTTCTTTTTTTTGTTTGTTTTTTTGTTTTTACGAATCACGCAGTGCAGACGCACTCACATGCATACATGTGTGCAAACTATTGAGTCGGTACATACTACATCCTCGGAAAATACGATCACCTTCTGTGCCGAGTCAAGGACTCTAACCGGCCGGGTGGTGGTTCAAGTGTTTTTGAGAGCCTCTTGATCCATGGTGGAGCAGCAAGCAAGAATTCCCTTTTGCCTTGTGATACGAAGTTTCAATCTTTTTGGATCATGTTGTTGCAGAGAGCTAGAACTTTATTTTTCTTTTGGAATAAAGCCTCATTTATTAGGGAAAAAAAGGGTAACCATCCTGTGTCCAAATAAAAGCTCCCGCCATACGTACTCTCGTTACGTTTGAATCTGACAGTGCCGGCAGATCCAGTTGCCTGCTCCAATGATCATCATATCACATCTGACTCATCAAAAGAATCGAAAAGAAATCTAGAGAAAGTGCAGAAAGAGGGAGGGGCATCGTCACCTACACTTGCGCACTATCCCTCATGATAAGGCGCCGTATCTCTTGCCTTGCAACACCACATCATGTGCTGTGCGCCTGTGCTCCACTTCGATCCTACTACATTGATCCACCGTACCATACCACCGGGCCGGGAGTGGCGTCCCATCGAGCCATCCGATCAGTGCATGCGCCAATGCAACCTCGACTTGTCTTCTTCTTCCTCGATCGAGCTGGTATAGCCGCCAAGCCGCCCCGGCCGGCCCACTACACTGCTGCCCCCACGTACGCCGGCCGTCTCTGCGATTGCGAGCAGTTGAGTGATCGATCTCCATTCTCCATGGCATGTGGTGGCCTGCCTGCCCGCTTGTCTCCCCGTCGTGGCCGCAGTCGCTTGCCGAAAAGGCAATGCAAGCGGATCGAGGAATCGAGAGGAAGCTGTATCTATGTACCAGCATCATGTGTCGTAGTGGGGGTCCATGTCGTCGTTGATCTTCTGAACTGAAATGTTCGTTGGTGTGCCTGTACGTCCTGCCCTCGTCTTCGATCTCTTTAGCTAAGCAGCTGTGTCGATCGTGTCCGTCTCGTGCCTTCTCTTTGTGGGGGCTTCTTCGCCACAGCCTTGTCCTTCGTCTACGCGTGCTGTTCGGCGCGGCAAACGGCGTAATGCGCTGCACGCAGTTTCTAGGATGCCGCTACCTAAGCTAGCTAGGGTTTGCGCCAGCTCTTTGGGGGGCTTCTTAGCACACATGCATGATGCTTGAAGAACTACATGACATGCCTTCTGACTTCCGTGAAGTGTGGGCGCGCGTATGTCGTACGTCGTCGGTCGTCTATGTAACGTTCCTTTCAGAACTCGGAAGTGGCAAATGGGGTGGCTTCCGGATAACTGCACGCGTATTAGACTGCTGGCAGCGCCTTGATAGGGAAATATGGCTCTGGAAAATACTGCTGAGCGAGATCATCGTCAGGACCTTGCACATTCTGTGAGCGAAACGGATGACACACGCGTTCAGAGAATCCGGAGAGCCGTGTCGTTGGAACCAATGGATTGAAGATTTGTCTCAAGATAAAGGATGACCATCTCTAGCAGTGTAAGCTGACTCTAGCGCTAGGCTGGAAAAAGGTAGACGATGTGAGATAAGAGGTAGGTGGTGTAAAACATCCAGTTGTTTCTTCAGTGATTCAATACGTCTGCAGTCGACAAATCATAAGTTGCTAAATGAAAAGAAGATAAAAATATACTACCTTCGTTTCTTTTTATTTGACGTTTGACAAGTGAAAACAACTAGTTGCAGGCCAAACTTTGTTTTTGAAACATCAAGTATACCAGAACGGAGGTAGTATATTTGTAAATACGGAGCCACACGGTGTATGCAACGCCCATGTTTCTCGTAATTAATAATATGCTCGTACCAGATCGATTAGCACTTTCTAGCACCACTCTTGTGACATAGGCAAAATCAAATTAAATTGCACGTCTGAATGCAGCGCATTTCAAAATTGGTCGGATGGTCTGTTTCTTTTTGTGCTCAAGTTGATAAACTAGTCATACATGGAGACCTTTTTCCCACAAAAAATTGGCAAAAGTTGATTCATTAGGTGTTCATTCGTATTTTTCTTGTTGATTTATTCTGGGAGGACAATTTTGGAAAGAGGTGACGTACCTATATCAACGTTGAGACATCTGTGATAACTTCGTCTATTAAGATCCATCAGCAGTCTCTTAAAGGCGCTAAGAGGTAAGTTCCAAACGATTTGTTTTTGTGGATTCTGGACATACATGTATAGGAATGCATCCATCAGTACTATGTTTGTAAGGCCTTGTTTAGTTGGGTGAAGAAACTTATCGGAAAAAAATATCACATCGAGTTTTTAGATGCTAATTAGAAGAATTAAACATGATCTAATTATAAAATTAGTTACACAGATGGACTGGAAATCACGAGAGCCTGTTTAGTTCACAAAAATTTCTCCATCAATCTTCGGACAGTATTAAACGTGGATTAATGACAAAACCCATTTCATAACTCTCATAATTTTTCGAGACGAATCTAACGAGTCTAATTATGTCACGATTAGACAACATAGTGCTACAGTAAAGATCTCTAATGACAGATTAATTTGTCTTAATGGATTCGTCTCGCGATTTCCCGTCCGTCCGTATAATTAGTTTACGTTTAATACCCCTAAGAGACCTTGAAAGGTGCTTCCAAATTTTTTTTCCAAAATTTTTTACTGAACTAAACAGACCATAAGTCTAATTAAATTGTGATTAGCATGTGTGTACTGTAGCACCAAATTATCTAATCATGACCTAATTAGACTCAATAGATTCATTTCGCACATTTCTCCGAAGTTATGGAATGATTTTTGTCATTAATTTACGTTTAATACTCCTATTAGCATCCCAACATCTAATGTGTAGGGGTGGGCACTTTGAACCCGAACCGAACTGAACCCAAATTAACCGAATTGTCGGTCTATTCAGGTTTCAAATTTCGGGTTCGGTCAAAAAAATATTATAATTCAAAGTTCGGGTTCGGTTTTGGTTCCTATGGTCTATAACCCAAATAGACCAAATAACCCGAAATTCAATATAGTTGTGTATTTTGATTTATACTATGATCTTACAACTTTGTGTTTTAAACTATTTTTAAAAAAAATATCATGGACTTGTTAGTTACTTGCTTCCGTCGAGTGGTCCTTAAATCCATAGACTTCAAAGGAGTTGGGAATTTGAATTCTACCATTGAGTTTTAAGAGGTGACAAGGATACCTATGAAAATCCGGTCTATTCGATGGACCGAATAGACCGAACTGAAATAATCGGTCTATTCGGGTTCGGTTCCTATTTTCCTTTTTAAAACTTCGGTCCTCAGTTTTCCAAAACCCGAAATTATCAAACACCGAATAGACCGAACCGAAATGACCGAATAGACCGAATGCCCACACCTACTAATGTGACAGGTGAATAGTGGAACTTACCAATCTAAACAAAGGCTAAGCAGAATTACACATAGATCGGAAAACAAAACTTTTAGAAGAGAATTGTATTCATTTTGTTGTGAACGGACTCCTAGTGGTAACTGAAAAGCTGCACGCATTGTTGGATTGTGCAGAGGTTAATTGTAGATGACCTTCATTGTCTTGAAAATAATTTGAAGTTTAGATGATACTAGTGATACCCCGCGCGTTGCTGCAGAAATTTTTTAAACAAATTTTGAGGTGAAATTTGAAAGTAGAAACACCAAAGTGATTACATGACAACATTCATTTTAAACAACATTATATATGAAAATATGTTATTTTGTTGAGAGTGAACCATTCTTAAATGATTGATCATACATGTATTTCAACTGCGAGAATTTTGTGGTGTGCTACTCAAAACTACATGTTATTAGTCAGAAAAAATCGCTTGAAGACATAAATAGATGGCTTGGTGGATGATGACATGACGTGTAGTGGATGATGACATGACGTATAGTGGATGATGACGTGGAATGCTTGCATGTTGAGAGAAATCTATCTATGACTTGTAGTGGGTCTCACCTATATAGTTGTTATAGATAGATAGATAGATTGGGCAATGCCACAATGGATGATTTAAATTATTGCATCGACTTACTATTTTTCTTGAGGACTTTGACTATAGAGACATACATGACCTTAATATTACTTTCTTAGAAGTGCCTTACGAAAGTTCATGTTAGTTTTTATGAAATGCATTGAAAAAATGATAGGATTGTTGACATTGTTATCATACGAAAAAATAGAAGCATCTGGCTATCAGATCTATTATATCCCCTTTATATTAATAGATCATGCTAATTAACCGCTTTTATCTAAATTACCAACATATGTGAAAATAATTTAAGGCAACACTTCAAAATCGACTCTTATGTATGCTTCTATATTATTCACTTCACTTTTGACATTGTTAATATACTGAAAAGAAACTAAGTCAAGGTATAAAAGCATGATGTATGTTACTTGTTACCGGCACATGTACATGCATGTTTGCAAGAAGTGACAAGGTTATATAAGATTTAACTAAAAAGAGTTAAACACACATGGAGGTGCCATGCAAATGAAAAACACTATAAATTAAGATGAGAAATCACAATAGTAGTTGGTAATCAGTAACTAATGTTTATGATGGTCGGTTAATGATTACATTACTATGCTAGAAGCCTAGAACATGAACACACGAGAAAAAAAAATGACAACCAATTCTACCTAGTTAGCTCTGGCTTTTTGTTTATCTTAACACTTGCATACGCCTAATAAAATTAATAGCCCATGTTGATGACTATAGTGTAACATCCCGCAATTTTATTACGGAATGTTTAGTATGAAAATGATGATTTAAAATTTTTTGGTGAATTGTTTGAGTGCTTGATAAATTAAATAAGGATGTCTTCTATTTCTCCCCTCAAATCCTAGATTTAATTTTTGGGCTAATTAAAAATTCTAGAAAATATAAAAATGCTAGTGTGAGAACTTTGGAGTTTATTTGGCTTTTATTTGGATTTGTTTGAGTGAGATTCAAATTTGAAGTTAAATTCAAATTTGAATCTAAATAGGGTAGGGTTAGTGAGTTAAAGAAATAGGAAAGGGGTTAGATCTGTGCTGGGCCTTGAGTTGGCCAGGGAAGTCCGATGGAGGCCCCTTATCTTTTTCATCCACACGCGCCACACCCCTGCACTCCCGCCGGCCCATCGCTTCGCAACCCACTCTAGCAGCCGGCCCGCATACCACCAACCGCGCCGTCGTGTCGCCGCCGAGTGGGGTCCGAGCGCCAGCGTCATCCCCCTTCCTTTTCCCCTTTAGCTGACGCCGGCGCCAAAGCCACCCGAGCTTGGGAGAGGGGACCTCCCATGGCCGCCGCGGGGATGCCGTCCACGCACCCGCGCTGCATCCCAGCCATCCACGCGCCCCTCCTGCCCTCACGTAGGCCTATAAAACCACCGCCGCAGCCCCAGCTCTCCCAACCCTAGCCGCCCATTGGGGTTTCCCCTTTTCCTCACCGCACTGCGTCGCCGGAGGAGAAGAAGGGGGGAAGAAGGAGAAGAAGGCGGGGAGGCCGTCTGAGGGGATCGCCGTCGCCGCCGTGAAGCCGGAGGCCGCCCGCGGAGCTCCTGGTCGCCGAGAAGCCAAGGACCGCGCCGCCACCTGCCTCCTCTGCTTCCTCTGCTCCGCGCCGCTCTGCTCCCCGCTCTGCCATCGACCCTGCTCCACACTCTTCACCGACGCACTGCACTTCGACCAGTGGTCACCAAGGTGAGGCGATGCTCTCCTTCCTCTCTGCTGTGGACCCGACCATCGCGCCGAGGAGGGTCGAGCATGAGTCGTGCCTACGCCACGCCGCCGCACTGAACGCCGTCGCCTTGATGCCGGTCTTCGAACCGTGCCTACCGATTGCAGGTGCCGCTGCCTTCGACACCGCGCGCTCGCCTCCGCTCCCTCCCTTGTTTCTTGGCCGTGCACGTCACCGTCCAGTCACCTCGCCGAGTTTTCCCGTGCGCCGTGGCCGAGCCGAGAGCTCGCGCGCTCGCGCGCACGCGCACGGGGAGAAAAGGTCCGGTCTTTAGCCGGCCCGACGTTGCGCCAGCCCGTGCGCGTACCCATGCACGCACGCAGTGACCTTTTGCGCACCGGTGATTGCGCTGGTTTCTCTCCGCGCCGCCGCTATCGTCTTGCCCGCGCGCGGCGACCGTGTGTGAGCCCCTCCGCGCCGCCGCGCGTATTTCTGCCCGCCATCCACTCCTCCGTGCTGCGCCGGAGCACAGGATGGCTGCACAAGCACCGCGCTGACCCAAGCCACCACCTTGCGTCGCGCGAACGAATCCTCGGCCACTACTTGAACGCCGGCGACCTTCCTTGCACAGCCGCGTCGCCGCCGGCCCCTGTCACGCCGCCACCGCACCAAATCTCGGCCAAAGGTCTTCCTTTTTGTGCACGAGCTTGAGCCCTAGGTGATCCTTGATCACACGCTGCCATTTGTTGGTCTGCCCGGACACGCCTCGCCGCCGGCGAGCCCTTGTCCGCGCCACCGTTCCTTTGAGGCTTACTGCCGAGCACCTTCCAGTCGAGCCCAAAACCCCAAGGGTTTTGTTTCTCACAACGAACCACACGTGCATCACACCGCAGAAGATCCAGGAGGGATCCCGTGCAGCCGGCCACTCGCGGCCGTGCCACACGCCGAGCCGCACCACGCTCAGCCGCAGAAACCCCCGGCACAAATCCGGTGCGTCGTGCCGCGTGGACGCCGCGTCAGCGGCCACGCCAGCAGCCGCCAGCTTAAAGCCGCCCGCGTGGCAGCTGTGTCAGCACGAAGAGCTGGCCTGCAGCTGGCTTTAAGCCCGGTTTGAGACAACTAGAGATAGTTTAAAGCTAGCCTGAAGTCTGTGCTATTGTATATACGTATTTTAATTTCAGAAATGTATTTTCCTTTAGAAAATTCATAGTAAATCCATTTTAACTCCGAAAAATACAAAACATTTTCCGAAAATCTTCTAAAATCTCAAACTCCGCGCTAGGCTAGAGTTTGCTCCTTTTTGGGTCTTATTTGTTTTTCCTCTTGGAGTTATTGCAAATAGCAGCCGTGTTTATTTATTTATTTACGATTCTAGGAGCTACCGGAGCTGGAGAGCTGAACCAGGACTACGACGACGACCTCGGCTATGACAAATACCTGCTCCCAGGTTCACGCCCGACCTACTTTGAATGCCCATTAGGCATTGCTTTAGAACTGCTAGCGCTTTACTTATGCATGATGATGGATATGATGAAACCCTTGCACTGCCCCTTTTAAATACCTTGTCCTTGATTAACCTACTACTACTACTATATTTATGCGTGATTATACGCTGAGTTTCGCTGTGCATGTGTTGGGATTATGTGGTAGTATTCTTGGCGTGTGTGGGGAAAAACTGGCAGGAGAAGGTGTTTTTGGTGACTTGGCGGGGGTGAGCTCGAGACAACCCGATCCGGGATCGGGGGCCAGGGGTCGTCTTCTCGGGTGATTCCCATTTGGTACCTATGGCGGGTACACGGTTTTAGGAGCACAGGTGTTGGAGTTTTTGTGATGACTTGGAGGATAGGAGCTCGCCCCGGTCTGAATCCGAGTGAGTCGCTTTGTTACACAGGACTTTCGTACACACCACCTCGCCAAGAGTGAGGATAGGGCCGTTTCGACCCTAGCAAGTGTGATGCCATACCTGCTAGCAGGATAGAGGGTATCAGTGAGAGGGTATAGGGTGAAGTCCCTTCCCTTTTGGGTGCTCCCCGTGTGGCCACACGGGGGCATGTTCACAGTTCTGGGGTGGTCCTTTGCGAGGGACCGCATCGAGACCCGGGTGCAGGATGGAATCGTAACTCCTAGATGTTCGTTCGGTTGGGTAGGCTCGGTCGGCCGTACACCGTCCGGGTGCTATTCCGAGTTGGGTACTGGTGTACACGCTCTGCAGAGTTTAGATCTATATGTATAGCCGCGTCCTCGGCCATGGACATGCCCGTTGTTTACTTCGACTCTTACATTTTGGGATTTCTACCTCCCCCTTATAGGATGAGAGAGTCGAAAGTGCATCTAGGCCCCTAAGTGAATTTTGGTGAATTGAATGACAAGGCGATTAAAGGACTAATGTGTTTGTCTAAGAATGTGAGCAGGTTTTATTTATATATTCATGAGCAATTATTAGAGTATTTATTTATGAATGAATATTATATGGCTCACATTGGAGAAGACAAATGCATGGATGATCCGTATGCACATTGGTTAATGACAAGCAATAAATGGATTTATATTTTAGGGATATTTTGTGAAAATGAATTACATGCCTCCAAAGGAGGTGGTAGCTTGACTAAAAATAAAAAGGGATCATACAAAGAGAAGTTGGTAATTCTCTCAAGTTAAAATGCAAGACTTCATGTGATGATTATGAAAGGATACAAGGAGGAGTGTATTTTTGATGATCCTAAGATTGGAAGCTTGCATAAACATTGTCAATCAAGAACAAGCATTTGAAGCGGTATTTCAAATGAAGATCAAATTTAGATGAAGCAAAGTTGAACTCAATGTGGTTTGGGTAAGTGATGAAGAGATCAACCGAGGTGACTAGGGTGAGGGACTAAGCAATCTTTGGGGCCCTAGCTAAGCCGCCATTTCGTGTTTTGCTAAGGTGAAGTTCTAGCATCCGTGGGGTCTCCAAGTATCATATCCAAACCTTAACCGAGTGAAGCAATGCAACTCATCTACATGTTATGATTGACAATATGGAGTGACTTAAGGATCTAAGCATGCATACCTATGCTATATGGAAAGATCTTAAGTTACTAGCTCAAGTATGGATGTGCTCATGAAGATAGCAATTGTTGGAAGCCCTCAAGTTCAACACGTTCAAGTATGGCAAGATGAAAGGTAGACAAGCTCAAGAGGTTGATTAGTATTTACTTTTATCCTTGAGTATAGGAATGCCGTACTATCAAGAGGGATGCAACATTAGCTTCATGACAAGTATCAAAAGTGCTCATTAGTTGACCTATGTGAGAAATAGCCCTGAGAGTGTCCCTGAGTGAACTAACAAACCTCTAACCCAACCCTAGCCACTTCAACACGTCTTGAAGTGTTTGCGAAAAGAGAAAAAAGGGTTTTCGGAGCTCTCTGCCCAGGGCGGTCTAACCGCCCCCTGTCAGCCAACGGCTAGTTTTTCAAACTGGCCGGAGGGGGGCGGTCTAACCGCCCTGACCAGGCGGTCTAACCGCCCCAGTCGCTTTTCTAACGGCTAGTTTTCCTTGAGTGGGGTATAAGTACCCCACGAACTCCACTTGTTGGAGCTGCTGACCTTGGGGTTGCTGGTGTGCTTCCCCTGCTGTTTTTGAAGAGCCAAAGCCATAGAACCTCTCCCCAACCATCTTTTTGTGAGATTTGCGAGATTCAAGCTCTATTCTTGTGTTGGGTTGAGAGAGTGAGTTTGTGTGAGCTTTGTGAGCTGAGAAGAGCCATTCCATAGCTTGAGCACTTGTGGTTCGCGTCTACAAGCCTTGAAGCATTTGTTACTCTTGGAGGTTCGCCTCCTAGACGGCTAGGCGTCGCCGGCTAGCTCCCAAGGTTGTGGTGAGCAGCGGCAAGTTTGTGAGGGCTGTGATCTTTCCTCTTCGTGGAAAAGATCGCCTTAGTGGAAAGGAGGAAAGCGGTTGAAAGAGACCCGGCTTGTTGTGGGAACTTTCCCTTACAAGCTCCTCAACGGAGACGTAGCCGTTCCTTAGTGGGCGGTGAACTTCGGGAAACAAATCCTCGTCTCTCCTTTGTGGTTTGCCTCACTCGCTTTGATTTCTAGCATATTTACTTTGCTTCCGCTCGATCTACTTGGGTGTGCTTGTCTTTGAGTGCAGGGATCATTACCCTGCTTGTGATCATCTACAGGAGCCACTCAAGAACTTAGGTTCGTGCTAGAAGTCAAGAGAAGACTTGAGTTGTCTTTTGCAGGTTCACTGGGCAGGGCGGTCTAACCGCCCCAGGACCCGGTCTAACGGCCCCCTCTGTGTTTGTACACCAGGGGCGGTGTAACCGCCTGGCAGGGGCGGTCTAACCGTCTGTGCCAGTGAAGCTCAAGTTTCCGAGGGAAAAAGTTTTATTTGGTCGTCTCGCCTATTCACCCCCCCTCTAGGCGGCATCAAGGACCTTTCAATTGGTATCAAAGCTTGGTGCTCCGGTTCGAGCTTAACCGCTCGGAGTTTTTCGATGTCGACTACTTGTGAGGTACCGTTTGAGCCTCTAGCTCTAGATGGCTCAAACTACTCTTCTTGGCGTTCCAATGTTCTTATTGCACTTAAGGTTTTGGGTCCCACCGCTGAGAGCATTATGGTTGCGAGTATCCTTCCGGAGGATGAGACATGTGTCTCACCAAAGGAATTGGAGAAGAAGCGATTCAATACTGTTATTACTAACCTTTTGTGTAGCTGTGTATGTAGAGAACTAAAGCATCTCATCCTAAAGAGCAAAAGAATTAGTGAAGATGCTCATCTCATTTGGGAATTACTATTTGAAATAGTACACACCAAGTGGGATGAAATTGAGAGTGATGATGAAGATGAACCAGCGGAGATGTGTCCTACAACCTCTACAACATCCACTGATCATCAAGCATCAATCCTCAAGGAAGAAGGAGGCAAGAGATGCAAGGGTGGAGCCACTCTGGGGGAGGTGTTCAAACCGCCCCCCAGGGGCGGTCTAACCGCCCCCAACAGAGATGCCTCAACCTACTATGGTGAAGGCACTTGCCTCGTGGCCAAGAAGAAGAGCAAGAAGAAGAGGCAGGCCAAGGGGAAGAAGAGCCAAAAGATCGAAGCCTCAAGCTCTCCGTCAAAAGAACTTGAACTTCTCAAATCCGAACTCGCTTCCTTGGTTTGTAAGTATGAATCATTGGCTAACAAATATGATCATGATATCAAATCTTTTTCATATAGAACTAAGGTAGAAGAAGAAGCCAATGATGTGCTAGAAGCTCAACTAGCAAAGCTCACTAGTGAACATATGACTTTGCAAGAAACTCACAAAGAGCTTGAGTATTCTCATGAGAAGCTTGTGGACTCATATGCTTTACTAGAAATTGCTCATGAGGTTGTTATTTCATCGGTAAAATTCTTACAACCTCTCACACCCACATGCACATGCTCACTAGTCAATAATGAATTTGCTTGTACTAAACCTTGTTGTTCTCAAGAAAGCCAATCTAGCATTGAGCATGTATTTGTAGAATCTTGTGATGACCTCGTTGCCCAAGAAAATGATGAACTCAAGCAAGAGGTTGAAAAGCTTAAAAGAGACTTGTATGTGTTGAAGGAAGAGAGCCAAGTGCAACCTCCTCAAGATAACCGTGATAACATGGTGAAGAAGCTTGAGAAGGGTTCAACCGTCACAAGCTCAACTCCTCAACAACACATCAAGACCAACAAAAGCAAGATTCAAGAAAAGGAGAAGGGGCATGCCACTTCACATTGCCCCACCAAGCTCAAGGCTCAAGAAACAATCTCCAAGAAGAGAAGAAGATCAACAAGAAGGAGATTGTGCTATATATGCAAAGAGAAGGGTCACTCGGCTGTGGAGTGCACACAAGTCAGCAGTGCTGACCAGGGGCGGTCTGACCGCCCCCCCCAGGGCAGTTAGACCGGGTCTGGCCAGCACAATGGAGAACCACCGCAGCGAGGAGAAGAAAACTCACTCTTCAAGCAAGAAGCTTCCATGCAAGCCTAGACAAGACAAGCAAATGGATCCCAAGCCAAGAAGTGCCAAAAGCCGCATTTGCTACACTTGTCGTAAAAAGGGTCACTTGGGCAAGGATTGTCCGAATGGTAACACTCCTCAATCAAACCTTGTCCATTATGAGTTTCATAAGCTTAGGAATGACAAGTTAGACACTTGTACTATGAGGATGATTAGTTCACCTCAAGTTAGTACAAGGGCGATTTGGGTTCCTAAGCATCTTGTGACTAACCTTGTAGGACCCAACAAGTGTTGGGTACCAAAAGGTGCTTGCTGAGCTTGTAGGTTGATCAAGTTGCATTGAAGTCATGGCAATGAAGAAGGAATTGGCTATTTGATACCTTGCCATGAGATGGACTAGAAAGTGAACATCACTCAACCAATGCAATCTCCGTAACTAGTACTTAAGTTGTGCCTTGGTCATTCTTAGTTCTTTGTGAGCACTCATGGATCACTAGACCTAGGTTTGTGAAGCATGAGGAAGTGACCTTGACACTTTTGTAATTCTGTACTCTCATGCCATTTGATGCTCCTAATGGCTCTCTAGAAGAGCATTTGTTATGATAAGCCTTGCAGGGATTTATCTAGGCATTATAGAGGCTTATCAAGGGACTAGAGCTGAAAGATCACCAAATTGACCAAGAAAGGCAGGGCGGTCTAACCGCCTGCCCCCCCAGAAGTGCTTTTGGCGGGTGACCCGGCACCTATGGCCTGGTGACCCGAGGCGTCTCTGGAGGATGGCGGGTGACCCGGCCACTTGGCCCGGGTGACCCGACATGGAGCTGTTTCGTTGATATTTTGGTGATTCCAAGGCAATGGTATTGAGATTCTTGGCATAGTTCAATTTGATAAATCATTTCTATGTCAAGACACACCTTTGTAGCAATCTCCCTTGTTCTTAATTGAATTGTGTGCTAAGCTTGAGAAATTCAAAATTCTCTAAGCACTAATTGAGGGGGAGCTTACTTCAAAGGTTGTGTCATTTGTGGGACTAACAATTTCTTCTAGTGAACTTGTAGTCTCATGTGTTTGTGCATCTTTAGCAAGCTCTTGACTTTACTATTAAATCTCAAAGAATCAAGTAAGAGCTAGCCTTTCCTTAATATTTACTCATGCACAAATTCAAATGGTCTAAAGGCAAAGGTATGTCCTCATAAACCTCTTTAATATTGAAATGCATCTAGGTCATTATACCATGCTAGTGTGATCATCTTAGCATGTAATTGCTTCAAGTGAACTTTCGTGTGTCTCTCTAGATATTTGGTTGATACCTTTGCGTTCACCCGTCTTTGTGTCTCGAGGTTGAAGGTATGAGCCAAATATACTTAAAAGGCTATTCATTTGAAGTGGATGCATGCACTTTGTGACCTAGGATAGACTTTTCGAAAAATCAACTAGCATGCGTAGGAAGTGTGCTTAATTTGAAAAATATTTGGTTCTTGGTCTTTGTGACCCTATTGATCCATTTGTGACTATAGTTCTCCTTGTTTGTTTGATGGCTAGTCACAAGTAGTGATATTTTACTCAAGTCCATAATTCTTCTCTAAATCCATATCTTTGTCTCTCTCTCTCTCAAACACTCTTGGAAGAATCAAGAATGTGAATTACTTGGATCATCTCATACTCTTCTAAGATTTGTGAAATTTGGATCAAAATCTTCTATATATCTTTTATCCAAATATTCCATGGAAATCAAGGATCAAATCCTCTAAGGCTGGAAAAGTGCTCCTCGGGACTACCGACCCAAGGGCGGAACTACCGATAAGAGTTCACTGCCCAAAAGTATGGAAATACTCGGTACTTCCGACCCCCAATCGGTACTACCGATAAAGGGTCTCTGGATGAATTTTTTGACAGGGGCGGTTTAACCGGGGGTGGGGGCGGTCTAACCGCCCCACCAAGTTCTTTTCCCTGTGCTCAAACTCTTTCCTAAGTGCAATTTCAGGACTTCCGAGGGTCTAAAATCAAAAAGGGAACGAAATCTCAACTTTATCTCGAATCAGCTAAGTCAGGGGAGGGGGCGGTCTAACCGGGTCCCCAACCCGGTCAGACCGGGTCCCACGGGTTTTCTGTTTTACCATTTGCCCGTGACTCCTCACCCCTTTATCCCTATCCATTCACTCCCATCTCTCTCCAACGACCAAGAACAGGTCATTTCGACCAGAACTCAAACTCCTTCTTCCTCCTCAAGCTCTCACTCCCTCCCATGGCGATTTTGAGTTTCCACCACTAAAAATCAAATCCAATCCGTGGAAGTGACTCCCCTAAGGCGGCTGAACCGGTTCACCACCCAGTTCTTTGGATTTCATCTCGGTTTCTTCTCTCCAAAGGTATTCAAATGTTGTTTTTGCCCGATCTATCAACTCCATGAGTAGCTTTGAATATCCTTTGGTAGAACATCACCTGGCAACCCCTAGAAGACATTCCTAGAGTTTGGTTCAATTTCGTTAAGTACATTGTCATGAACTCAAAACTAGGGTTAACTGCCAGGGGCGGTCTAACCGCCCCTGCAGGGCGGTCTAACCGCCCTGCGCATGGTTGGTCCAAAATTTTGGTTTCTGCATGTATTTAATCTCTATCTCTCTAGAATCGTCTCATGAACAGTAATTCCATAATCTTTTATCTGTGTTGCTGTGTTTGGCCGAAAAGAGCCATTGGCTCAAAACTGACAGGGGCGGTCTAACCGCCCCCCATGGGCGGTCTAACCGCCCTGGCCAGTTTTGTGCCAATTGCTTTGGATTGCCGAGCCTCGACGCTCATTCTAGCCAATCTTGTTCCTGGTGTCTTACACACTGTTGTTTCACATTTTGTGATCCAGGGACAGCAGCAATGCCAAGGGGTGCCGGTTCTCAGAAAAGAAAGAAAAGAGGCAGTGGTGATGCCGGAACGTCCTCCGGTCCTAGCACGCACAATTTGAGGCCAAGAGGACAGCCACCACCACCTGTCTATTATGGTGATGACATTGAGATGAGTGACAGGGTGGAAAGTAGTGATGATGATGTGGAGGATCCCTCTCTCAACTTTGAGCTCAGCTGGCGTCAGAAGGGAGTTGCAGGTGGAGGAAATGAGAGTGATAGTGATAGTGTTGAGGAAGAAGAGGAAGAAGAGGAAGAGGAACAGAGAGGTGGTCATCAGCAGCTTGGTACACCCTATATCAGAGAGCCTAACTATCCTTCCTACAGAGGGCCTATTGATTATTATCAGGTAGGGATGGCGGACACTGTGGTGAACTTGAGAAGAACTAATCCGGCTAATGAGGATAGGACTGCTACAGATTACAGATTTCGGACCATCTTTCAGCAGAACTATTACATCACAGCTATCATTACTGGTAGAAAGTCAAAGATCACAAATGATGCCTAGTATGTTGAGTGGGAGTTCATGGAGAGGAAAAATAATCCTATCTTTGATGAGGTGATTCAGGCGTGTGAAGCAAAAGGGATTAAGGTCCTCATGGGCTTTAAGCAACATTGGAACAAAGAGCTCATCGCCCAGTTTTATGCGACAGTTTATTTTGGCTATGTGCTAAAAGAGGATGGGCGAAGTGAGAGGGCCATGTTTTGGATGACTGAGGGTGAGAATCATCAGCTCACTTTCTCCAGGTTTCTCACTTTATTCAGGTTACCTGATGATGGGTTCGCCCGGAAGCTCCATGATGAGGGACCACTTGAGGCAAAGAAGATGGCATTTATGTATCCCAGGAATGCAAGGGACAGTTGGGGACATGTGAAGGGCTTATATACATATTATTCTATCCTCAACCGTTTGTTCAGAAAGACACTCACACCCAGGGATGGCAACACTTCAGATATCACTGCTTTTCAGAGGAACTTGATGGTTGCCATGAAGCCCGGTGAGCCGGCGTTTAATGTTGGTGACTTTGTGTGGCAAGAAATAAAGAATTCTTCTGAAAATCCACAAAGGTTGTGTAGCTATGGCCCATACATTAGCTACATCATCAAGAAAGTCACACAAAGGGCTTATCCAAATGACACCAAGCATCGCCCTTTGCAACCAAAACCCAGCAAGACAGTGAGGGTCCCATCTCCATAGGATGATCAGCAAGAGGAGCAAGAAATATTTGAGGAAAGGGAGGCGCCGCGAAGTTGGGAGGCATATCAGCCTGGGGGCGGTTCAACCGCCCCCCAGGGGCGGTCTGACCGCCCCTGGCAAAAGGAGAAGAAACACAGTTCCCCTCTTCGCAAATTGATCAGCATATTTCTTGGTATGTGCAAGACTCAGAGAGACATAGAAGTTGCTCAGCAAGAGGAAAGGAAAAAGAATAAGAAGATGAGGGATACTATGAAGGCTCTTCACACTCAGGCCGGATGTCAGCCTCCTAGATCTCCTATCTCACCATCCCCTCCAGAGGTTGAGATACCCTCCGTGGATGATAGGGTGAACAGCTTCCTCAACTCGGATCTCTACTATCAGTATGGAAGCAACTTTGGATCGGATATAGGTGCATCATCCTCCTCGGCTCCTCCTCCTCCACCACCATCTACTGGTTTTGACTCTATGTTTGAAGGTGACACGGCTGTCCCTCCACCATGGGTCCCTCCTCCATCTACTGATGAATGGGCGGCACGTGTCTCCCATGAGTTCTTTGATCAGCCCGCCACTTCCTATGGTATGGAAAATTCACTCATCTCTCTATTCTGAAATTCTTCCATATCTAGCTCTTGTGTATCTTATCTCTCTTGTGTATGACTAGTTGCAAATCCGAACACCGAAGAGGGTACTTGGGATCAGTGGCAGCAGCAGCAGCAGTGACTTGGCAGCAGCATCATCTTCTCCAGGCCCTTTATGGATGCTTGATGACAAAGGGGGAGAAGAACTAGATTAAAGCTTAGTGTTTGTGGCTGTTCTGCAGGGGGCGGTCTAACCGCCCAGGGTAGGCGGTCTAACCGCCCTGCCCCTATGAGATGAGAGTTGAGACTTGGTCTGTAATAAATGGATCTCTACTTTATCTTGTGGACTTGAGTATTTGTATGAGTGCTACTGGGTGTGTATAACTTATTTATGTATCCTAAGTGACATTTGTGGTAGTTTGTGATGCATGGTTGAATTGGTGAATGTTTTGTGTAGGCTGAATGGGGGAGGCGGTCTAACCGGTCTACAACCCCGGTCTGACCGCCCTGCCCAGACAGCACACACACTTCTCTTTGTTGATTGCTTGTCACGCCATATGCATCACAGTTTTTATTTTGATTTTGTCACACACATCTCCAGCACTCCACTGATCCTAAGATATAGGGGGAGCTCTCAGGGTTTTCTTTCTAATATGTGCTTTTGGCATCTAAGGCTAATTTTTGAAATTCCATTCAAAGCACACATTGAGGGGGAGCTCTAACTATATCTAAGAATTAAAAATGCGCTTAAACGATTTATTTTGTAAGCTTTAATCGAGTTGTCATCAATCACCAAAAAGGGGGAGATTGAAAGTGCATCTAGACCCCTAAGTGAATTTTGGTGAATTGAATGACAAGGCGATTAAAGGACTAATGTGTTTGTCTAAGAATGTGAGCAGGTTTTATTTATATATTCATGAGCAATTATTGGAGTATTTATTTATGAATGAATATTATATGGCTCACATTGGAGAAGACAAATGCATGCATGATCCGTATGCACATTGGTTAATGACAAGCAATAAATGGATTTATATTTTGGGGATATTTTGTGAAAATGAATTACATGTCTCCAAAGAAGGTGGTAGCTTGACTAAAAATAAAAAGGGATCATACAAAGAGAAGTTGGTAATTCTCTCAAGTTAAAATGCAAGACTTCATGTGATGATTATGCAAGGATACAAGGAGGAGTGTATTTTTGATGATCCTAAGATTGGAAGCTTGCATAAACATTGTCAATCAAGAACAAGCATTTGAAGCGGTATTTCAAATGAAGATCAAATTTAGATGAAGCAAAGTTGAACTCAATGTGGTTTGGGTAAGTGATGAAGAGATCAACCGAGGTGACTAGGGTGAGGGACTAAGCAATCTTTGGGGCCCTAGCTAAGCCGCCATTTCGTGTTTTGCTAAGGTGAAGTTCTAGCATCCGTGGGGTCTCCAAGTATCATATCCAAACCTTAACCGAGTGAAGCAATGCAACTCATCTACATGTTATGATTGACAATATGGAGTGACTTAAGGATCTAAGCATGCATACCTATGCTATATGGAAAGATCTTAAGTTACTAGCTCAAGTATGGATGTGCTCATGAAGATAGCAATTGTTGGAAGCCCTCAAGTTCAACACGTTCAAGTATGGCAAGATGAAAGGTAGACAAGCTCAAGAGGTTGATTAGTATTTACTTTTATCCTTGAGTATAGGAATGTCGTACTATCAAGAGGGATGCAACATTAGCTTCATGACAAGTATCAAAAGTGCTCATTAGTTGACCTATGTGAGAAATAGCCTTGAGAGTGTCCCTGAGTGAACTAACAAACCTTTAACCCAACCCTAGCCACTTCAACACGTCTTGAAGTGTTTGCGAAAAGAGAAAAAGGGGTTCTAGGAGCTCTCTACCCAGGGCGGTCTAACCGCCCATGGGGGGCGGTCTAACCGCCCCCTGTCAGCCAACGGCTAGTTTTTCAAACTGGCCGGAGGGGGGCGGTCTAACCGTCCTGACCAGGCGGTCTAACCGCCCCAGTCGCTTTTCTAACAGCTAGTTTTCCTTGAGTGGGGTATAAGTACCCCACGAGCTCCACTTGTTGGAGCTGCTGACCTTGGGGTTGCTGGTGTGCTTCCCCTGCTGTTTTTGAAGAGCCAAAGCCATAGAACCTCTCCCTAACCATCTCTTTGTGAGATTTGTAAGATTCAAGCTCTATTCTTGTGTTGGGTTGAGAGAGTGAGTTTGTGTTGAGCTTTATGAGCTGAGAAGAGCCATTCCATAGCTTGAGCACTTGTGGTTCGCGTCTACAAGCCTTGAAGCATTTGTTACTCTTGGAGGTTCGCCTCCTAGACGGCTAGGCGTCGCCGGCTAGCTCCCAAGGTTGTGGTGAGCAGCGGCAAGTTTGTGAGGGCTGTGATCTTGCCTCTTCGTGGAAAAGATCGCCTTAGTGGAAAGGAGGAAAGCGGTTGAAAGAGACCCGGCTTGTTGTGGGAACTTTCCCTTACAAGCTCCTCAACGGAGACGTAGCCGTTCCTTAGTGGGCGGTGAACTTCGGGAAACAAATCCTCGTCTCTCCTTTGTGGTTTGCCTCACTCGCCTTGATTTCTAGCATATTTACTTTGCTTCCGCTCGATCTACTTGGGTGTGCTTGTCTTTGAGTGCAGGGATCATTACCCTGCTTGTGATCATCTACAGGAGCCACTCAAGAACTTAGGTTCGTGCTAGAAGTCAAGAGAAGACTTGAGTTGTCTTTTGCAGGTTCACTGGGCAGGGCGGTCTAACCGCCCCAGGACCCGGTCTAACCGCCCCCTCTGTGTTCGTACACCAGGGGCGGTCTAACCGCCTGGCAGGGGCGGTCTAACCGTCTGTGCCAGTGAAGCTCAAGTTTCCGGGGGAAAAAGTTTTATTTGGTCGTCTCGCCTATTCACCCCCCTCTAGGCGGCATCAAGGTCCTTTCAAGAGTATGGTGAGCCGTGGTTGTACTCGGGGAGAGGGGAGTTGCTCCCTCTGTCTCGCGGATCCGGGTGCAACCATTGAGGTGCGAGGAGTGGGAGTTCTCGCACCGACCCTAGATGGAGATAGGTTCTGGTGACGGTGATCTGGGTTGACCAGGTGTAACTGTTTGCGGATGAGTGATATGGGAATTGGTGAGATTATGAAGATGTTACTCTTTAGATTGTTGTTGCTGCTGCTTAGGAAACCCAGCCTCTACCTTATACCTTTCTTTACCTTTAGAAGTAGGCCACTTAAAGCTTGCATACGGTTGGTGACGTTGACATATCCCGATCCTTAGGGACAGCCCCTGAGCTTGCAGGGTACGAGTCAGACTTCGACAACAACGCCGACGGATGGTATGACTGAGGGGCACGTCGCTTCGCTCAAGGATGCCTGTGGGAGAAGAATAAAGATGGAGACACCTTCTGGAAGCTAGCTACCGCTGCGTAGGCTCTTATTCATGTTATTCCGCCAAGAGGCGTGTAATGATGTATTTCTTTATTCAGGACATGTAATAATATTCGTACTCTGATGCTTTATTTCGTTGTATTTTTGTGATATTTATCTGTGATGGATGTCTATGCGTGATAGCGTCTGATCCAGGGACTATCACGAGTTCAGAAGGACGGGTTTTCCCTTTTGAAAACCCGGATCGTTACATATAGTGTTCATAACTATAATGTAAAATTTTGGCATACTGGTACACTAGCGCTCAATTTCTGTCCATACTACTATAGAGATATCAATTGATATTTCCATGAAATGTTCAGTAATGGGTTCACACTATACTAGCTACAGCTTGCCACTTAAATAATGTGTATATGTACACGCGTCGCAACGGTGCTTCTTGTTATCTTGACTTGCTGTATCAAGTTGATAGGTGTCAGTGCAAAAGTTTAAATAATCAGATATGGCTTTATATTTTATATTCGTTATGGCATTTTTAAACAATCAGATATAGCATTTGAACCCGGCCCGGATACCATCCATATATCCTTATGCTCATTTCAATCCGGGTATAAAGTATAAACTTGTACATATATAGTTCGAATACCGTCAACTAAGAAGATCACTACGCTGCTTGGTTTATTCCTTATTAGGGTCAAACGAATTTTGTACCTATATTATTTTTAACTAATAACTATATTATTTTTGTAATAAAAATATAAAGATTTTGCACCTAACAGTGACCTGTGATACGATGCCACCTTTTCAATCTTTTTTTAGCATCTCCACCTTTTCAATCTTTAGGCATGAATATACTTGATAGCAGGGAGAGGTTTGTCTTATCACTTTTTGCGAAAAGGAAAAAGGGAATTTGTCCAAGGGGTACCAGCACTAAGCTAGGAATTAGGAAAGCCGTGCAAGGAATAGTGAGTTATATACATCGAGGTCAAAGAAAAGATCCAGTTGCTTGCTGGACCACATGTGTACATATGATCGGCGACCATCACCTTCACGGGTCTCTTGCGGCTGATTGATCTGTTTCATCATTGGACAGCTGCGCAACTCGGGCAAAGACTTTGACCCACTCAAAACAACCTTGCCTTTTCTAGAAATCCCACCTACCATTACACCCGGTTATACTATATATATATCCTTTTGCCCCTCTTGCAATAGTAAAAGTAAATGTGAGCAGGATCATTTTTACTGAAAAGCAGTCCTTTTTTTTTTTACTATAGACGTGAAGACATTGCGTACTCACCCCTATAAATATGTGAAATATGTGCACGCAGAACGTACCTCTATGGACACATCCCAATAATTGGACCGACAGATCTGATAAGAGTATGTCCTTTGATACTCAGATGTTGAGTATGAAACTCGAACTCGATCGGATAGCCAGATTCTACTGCAAGTCTTCTATACTATAAGAACAAGTTTTTTTTGTTAACCGCCCCCCTTTCACGGTCTTTCCAAAAATACATAAGGGACGACCAAAAATACATCACGCTGATTTCCATCAAACGACGCGGTACTTATTTCTTTCCAAAACATACATCACGCTGGTTTCAAAAAAATACATCAAGCGGTGGCACTTATTTCTTTCCTAAAAATACATCATGCTGATTTACCCACTCTTGGCTGCTGCTTATTCTTTTCTTTATTTCCAAAAAATCATGACGCTAGCTTTCTAAAAATAATACATCAGCGGCACGCTTATTTCTTTCCAAAAAATAAATCGTCAACCGTTTGAATAATTGGTAAGCTAGATCATGTCATATTTTTAAGGGATTTTGGAGAATAATTGGTAACCAAATCACATTGTGTTTTGGAAAGGGATACAAGCAATGTGGTGTGTTTTTTAAGGGATTTTGGGGAATAATTAGTAACTAAATCACATTGTGTTTTTCTTTTGGAAAGGCTTAGCAATCGAGGTCGGGTCTAACCCCTCCTTTTGTCAACTGTTTGAATAACTAGTTGAAGGGCACGTGCGACACGCACGTGATTGAAAAAACAAGAGTAAAAAAAGTAGTACATATTACTACTTTCGATACACGTTACAACGGATGGTGGGATCGTCTCACCATCAGCCATCGACTACATTCTACATATATTTTGATCCTTATAGTATTAGTTAAGGATAGCCTTCATTTTCCACCTTTACGTCTTCGGTGACTATCGTGGCCTGCCCCACCCTCTTCCCTACATCTTGGGTGGCTATCATCGCCGAATCCACACCCCCCCCCACACACCACCACCACCACCCCCAATGTCATGTTGATCTTACCTGTATCAAAGACAAATGATAAATCTAAACTAAAGATGATTAAACCCAAAAATAAATTTATATTTATAAAATAAAGAAATACAGATATATTTAATAATAAAATTATGCCTACTGTAAATGTTTAAATAACATTCTTCCACTTGTATCAATATCGTGTTCGCCCTCACCCCACCCTCTTTCTTGCATCTGCGGCGGCCGAATCCGCCCCCCTACCCCTACCCGACCCCCCCCCCACCACCACACACACACCTCCTGATACCATACTGATCTTACCTGGTATCATAAAAATGCTGATTTTAAACTAAAGATGGTTAAACTCAAAAACGAATTTATATTTATAAACTAAAAAATATGGATATATTCAATATCAAAATTATTCCTACTCGCAATGTTTAAATAACATTCTTCCACTCGTATCAATCTCATGGTCGCCCCCGCCCCACCCTCTTCCCTGCGTCTTCGACGGCTATCGCCGCCGAATTCGCCCCCTCTCCCCCTACCCGCCAACCCCCCACCACCACCACCACTCATACCCACCTCATGATGCCATGCTGATCTTACCTGGTATCATAGAAATACTGAATTTAAACTAAAGATGGTTAAACTCAAAAACGAATTTATATTTATAAATTAAAGAATATGGATATATTCAATACCAAAATTATGCCTACTCTCAATGTTTAAATAACATTCTTCCACTCATATAAATCTCATATTCGCCTCCGCCCCACCCTCTTCCCTGCGTCTTCGGTGGCTATCGCTGCCGAATTTGCCCCCCTCTCCCCCTACCCGCCAACCCACCACCACCACTCATACCCTCTTTCCTGCGTCTTCGGCAGCTATCGTCACCGAATTTCGCATGCATCATTGAAATTGTGTAACAACTGAGCACACAATTCTTTACTCGCACAAGAACAAAATCAATCGAGAAATTAAGAAAAATCTTAGGGGCAGGAACAATAATTTGATGTGACATTCTTGCAAATTGGATCACCGAAAACCAAATCCCTCGAAATTATAGCATGCGCGATTACATATTGCTTGCATCTTGCCAGTGGAAAACTGAGAATTTATAGCTTTAATTCATCAATTAGAAGAAGAAGAAGATCTTACCAGAGATGGGGGGCATCGCCGTGGCCGCATCATATACTTAATCATCTCCATCCTCAGGTGATCATCCTCCTTTTATGCATTCTGTCGAACACATTGCATGCAATAGAGTAGCATCAGGCGGGCTATAAAAAAGATAGGAAGGAGAAGCTGCAGGCGGACCTGGGGTAGGGAACCTTGTCAGTACCGCCTTGCCGGAGCTCCACCGTGGGCGAGCAGTCCAGAATCGAACCTGGCCACGCACCGCTGGGAAAGGAGGCTGCCATGGAGGAGGCGGATGCACCGGCAGTCACTTGCAAGAGCTCCTCCGCCACCGGATTTTCCCTCAGCCTGGCGAGGCGAGCCACGCCATGGAGCTACTCACCCATCCGCCACCGTCTCAGTGTCGTCCTTGGATGCCGACCGTGGACTGTATTGGACATGCTGTCATACGTCCGACGGGGGGATTTTGGTCACACCACTGTTCTAACTCCGCACGGCCATCGGTTAGCCCCATGCTCTGTCGTGGCCAGCTCCTCTAGCGCCACCGTCGCTGCTCCCCATGCCCTCCCAGCCGTTGCTCCCCGCGCGGCCACGCCCCGACTCCATTGGCTCGTTGTGAAACCAGAGGCGGGCAAAAAATGATGCAGCCTTTTCCACAGAAATTTATACCTGAGTACTATCCATTCATAAAAGGAAACAAAGCACCACTGTATGGAAAGAGGCATGAACAAAAGAAAAGGCAAGAAATCAGGGAATTAATGAAGAGAATTAATCATGAGACATTTGTAAACAAGGAAAGAGACACATAGGTCCTGCGAAAGGAAGGGGGAGAAATCAGATAAGGAAGGGAAGTCATGAATGTTGTCGTCGGTAAAAAACAAAAGGAAACATTGCATGGTTTGGACGCCATGCGGTGGGTGTACGCTGACGTGGAGATGGGTCCACGGGGTGGGTACACTTTGGGTGAAAAAAGTTTTGAGGTGGGAGGCAATTTACACACGAAAGACGACGAAATGACTCTCCCTCCCCCCTTTCGTCGACGAAAACCTGCCATATCTGAGGATTGACAGGTGGGGTGCGCATGACATGTGGGCCACTCTGTGAGGAGGGTGGTGCAGCCCACAGTTGGTGAGAATTGACATCAATTCTTTCGTTTCTTTATAGTAGAGATTGATAAGTCAGATCACGTTGTGTTTTTTTGGAAGGGATTTTGAAAAATAATTGGTAACAACCAATCGCATTATCACGTGTCAATATGGATGACTATGATCTATGAATCATGTGGCAATATGAGTTTGCACTAATCACGCATCACTACGTTCCAGTTCTTTCCATAACGCGTCAATGCATGCTGCTGCGAATCACATTTATCCTACCCGTCAATCATGTTGCTCTCGTACGTCAATCACAACATATGCATGCACCACGTTTCCTATTGAGAACAAAGCTTTCTCACCTGCATTTTTTTATGAGCGCCCGACGTCTAGCCAACCAGGTCGGTCAGCACTTCTCTGACACCGTTTTTCCCCAGTCGTGAGAGGCAGCTGCTGATTTCTCCTCACCCCTACGATGTTGTTGCAACCTTAGTTTTTAAGACACGTGCGGCACTATAAAGATAGTTTTTTTTGTTATTGTGATATTTTAGATACGTGCGTGCCGCACGTACATCATACATCCCATAAAGAGTGCAATTCTAATTTTTCTAAGATGGATTAGTAGTGGCATGAAAAGACTCTAATACCCTCATTTATTGACCACATGCTAGTAAGTTTAGTATGCAGATAAGATTTGACTATTTAATTAGACAGGTTGTTAGATCTATTTTTTTAGGATTACACTCTTTTGTAAGATTGTTTCTTCAAAAGTAGAATTGCACTGTTTATGAGATGGAAGGAGCAACAATTTACATAGACGCATGCATGTGTTGGCGTTTTAAGCGCGCGCTCTCTCTACATATTTGATATATAAATTTTAGGTCATCTCAACATTCTTAGATTTGTAATTTTTACTATATATCTAAACATAACATATACAGCAATGAGCAACATCTATAAATCTTGGAAAAAATGTCAAAACAATCTACTACACTTCGGGACAGAAAGAGGGAGTAGCTCTCACCATTCTCAATATAAGTACGACCATTAATTGTTTTAATTGTTGCTCCACACCGTGCACCAACCTTATCTTAAATCATTGAATTTTGGCATAATGTTTCCATGTGGGGAAATCTTTCATCATTGTATATATATAATAATAAACTATGGATCATGCAACTAGTGCAATGCCGACGTGGCCCATCAGCCATCCAGTATTATCCTTTATGTGACTCGCTCGATTTGCTCGTGATATGTCCTTGGTTAATAACCCAAATGGCCCTCCGTCACCCCACCTGGAGATAGCAACTTAAGAATATTTTTTGGAATCAAAGGAGCTGTGTCCCTGCACATATTATAAAATGGTTTCTTGTCTCATCAGATTCTGCCCGGTCATCATTTGCGTCAACTGCATGATGATGGGCAGATCGAGCCATTGAGGTTTCTAGCTGGTGGCCTTTGTGTATACACCTATACTATAATGCCTTTTAACTTGTGTCATTTATCTTTTCCTATCTCGATAAATAAATGGTGAAATGTCATATAAGTTACCGGAGATGCATAAGAAGAAAACGGCATTCATGTATATGTTGATTTGACACTGTAAAATTAATTAGCAGCCTTATTCATTCAAGTTATTCCTCTTATAATGCATATAGTACAAGAAGAAGCGTAATCAATTTCTCTCTTTCCTGGACAGCTGAGCACATTAAAAAAAAATACCCCCATGTGTACACATCATACACACTCCACATAAGAAGTACCTATCCGAAGTGACAAGTCAAACTAGTCACTTCATGATCAAGTAATAAAGACCTCAACAATAATAATCCAACTCCAAAGAAGACGTGTCAAAGAAATGAGTCAGAGGTCACGGGTAATAAGCTTTTTTAGGCGCCGTTCATCAGTGGTTTCTTCATCTCCCAAGCAGTTAGGTGCGACACCTTGACATCCGCCTCTCCGTTGTTGAAAACGTAAAGATGAGCATCTTTTCCAATAGCAATAGAGGGGTAGACTCTTGACAGGATGCAAGTCTTGCCTCCGGCGCCGAAGCTCTCCACCACAGATCGGTCGATCTACATCAAGAAAATGAAAGATGGATCAGCATGTATACTTGTCAATAAAGCTATGAACGCGCAAGTCAAAGTGATGTTGATTGTTAAGAAGGGCATTAACATACCAAGCTCCTCAGAGAGATTTTCCCGCTTGAAATGTCGGTGTCGACGAAGCCCGCGAAGGTCGGTCTGTACAAATCTGGGCTAAGAGATGACCTGCACGACAAGAGAAGGAAGAAAGGAGGAAAAAATATATCATGCCGGCGTTAGTGATAAACTTGTGAGAAAAATATTTGTTTGAATAGTTATGTGTGATGCATTATTTGTACTGTGTCTTGGGTGCATATATATCTACATGTGCAGAATGTTTTCTTGTGACAATGAGGAAGAACGGCTAGAGAGAGTAGTAGCAGAGAGTTGGCCGTACTTTGTGGGGTCGGAGCACATGAGCACCTTGGGCTTGCCGTAACCGTCCTTGAACACTCTGAAGAAGACGGCCGTCTTCTCCTGCAGGTCGCCGGAGGCGAGCACCCACAGGCCGAAGGGCCCCACCCCGCCTCTGACGTCGGCGCCCTTGACGCCGCACAGCTTCTGCGCGTCGTTGTCGTACGCCGGGTCGAAGGGCTCCGCCTTGTCCAGGCTCGACACCGCGAAGCTCACCTCCACGTCAGCCTGCCATCACGTATAAGATCATCAGTAATCAACGTTATCAAGACAAGGCATCTCTTTGATTAGCTGCTAGGGAAGAACAGAAACGACATTTTCAAAAAGTTGTTTGGCGCATTCACACGTGATTAGAGACCGTGGAAAGAAGAGGTGTGCGTCACGACATTCCAGTGTGGCAGTGTCCAACGAGGACCCTCCACCGGCCAAGCTCGTGGATTTCCTTAATTGCTCGGGTGATTTTGTTACGCGACAGGTGACACAAGAGAGATTATTGTTCAAACTCTGGAAGAAATAAACGAGCGAGAGGGTGCATTAAGCGCAGGCGTGCACATGTGAACTAGGGATGGGAGCCGCGCGGCGACGGCGACGGCAGCGCGGCGATGGCGAGGACGACGCGCGCAAGTGGCAGAGTATGACAAAGCTTGAAGGATCAGCGCCGACAAGTCATGGGCTAGCGGGGATCTTGGCTGGACTAGCAGAGGGATACTGCACGTGGGGCCCTTGACTGCAACAGAGTACTCCATGCTACTCGTCAACTTGCACACTCTATTATTCTCTTCACTTCACATATGAAGATGTAATAACAGCACGTGATCAACGTATGGTAAGTCTATATGGTGGTAAAACTAACCTGGTGAGCCGTGGCGAGGCCAGTGACCTCAAAATGCTCGCCGGGCTTGACGACCTTGCCGCCGACGGTGACGTTCTTTCCCCTGAGCTTCTCCACCTCCTCGACCGGCCACTGCAGCAGCTGCTTCCCGCTGGGATCCAGCCAGATCTTCCTCGGGATGGCCTGCAATCCACGAGCACACGAACCAGTCAAACTACCAAGCCCGCCGCCGTCGTTGCCAACGATTCAAAGCTCAGCTCGGACGAAATTTCCAATTCCAAGCACGCGCGACTGAATATGCGTGTGGCTGACAGCATGCGATTGCGAGCTACAGCCCCCGCACGTACCTGGATGCCGGCCCAGCCCTTGGCCTTGTCGTCGGGGACGCTGTCGGACTCGTTGGCCCAGCCCCAAAGGATCCGCCGCTGCCTCACTGGATCGTAGAACGTCTTTGATGCGTAGAAGTTGCCGTAGTCGTACCGGAGCCGGCGGTAGTCGCCGGCGGGGTCGTCGGGGACGTACCGGTCCTTGCTGCTATCGTAGCTGCCGACGGTGTAGTAGTCGTACCGGGTGAGGTCGAGGCTGTTCTTGAGCACGTACTTGGCGCCGTGCTCCGAGGTGTCGAGGCCGTTCCCCACCCCGGCGCCGGACACGGGGAAGAAGTCCGGGCACTCCCACATCCCCGTCATCGCCGAGTGCAGCGGGTGCTTGGCGCGCGTCCATTTCTTGAAGTCTCGGCTCCGGTACACGAACGCCAGGCCGCGGGTGCCGCGCACGCCGCCGACGAGCATCCGCCAGTGGCGGCCGGCGAACCACGCCGTGGTCGGGTCGCGGAACTGCGTCGCGTTGATGTCGCCCTCCGGCACGGCGATCGGGTTCAGCTCCGGCGGCTTCACCCACTCCCGGAGCAGCGGGTCCGACGCGTTCTTGGGGAAGGCGATATTCTGGACCTGGTAGTTGATGTCCGGGCGGCTGATCCCGGTGTAGGTGATCGCCGGCGTGCCGTCGGGGAGGAGCGTCGCCGAGCCGGACCAGCAGCCGTGCTGGTCGGAGGGGATGCTGGGGTAGATGGCCGGCTCCAGCGCGTACCAGTTGATGAGGTCGCGCGACACCGAGTGAGCCCACACGATGTTGCCCCACACTGCGCCCTTGGGGTTGTACTGGTAGAACAGGTGGTACCATCCCTTGTAGAACATCGGAGCTGCAGTTCCAAAATCATTCCCAGCATATTAGCTTTTGCAGGTATACTGTGTAGTATTTTCTTTTTCTATAAATAAACTTTCTGTAACCGAATCTAACAAGTCAAGTTTAACTAGTCAAACTCTTGCTTGTACATGCACATTAATTATATTGGTCATTCAGCTACGTATTAGGCCACGTAGTGTTTTTTTTCAACTTAACAAGCTGGAACCATAGAGATTGTGGAGCCCAGAGGAAAAGGACATCCCTATCCCTATGCAGTGCCTCCTCACGTGTACTCTGCGGGGCATCAGGACTCATAGCATCATGCACCATTTGAATGTTGAAATGTCCTTTGCCACTAGCTTCTTTTAAAAATATGCTATTCATCACCCCCACAATTAACAAAACACAGCTGTCCATGATACTTGCAGACATTATATAGATCTGGTAGGCAGCACAAGACATAGAGAACTACAAGAGATGTGCTGGAAATTGTAAGGCATATCATACCGTTCGGATCTGTCGACGATGAGTTCCGCCACCGTCCCAGCAATCAGAAACCGGCCACAAGAAACAAAACCATGTTAGAACCCAAAATTTTTAAGCAACCAGCGTCAAAAGAACATAAAAAGAGCAATTAGTTTATTGGCACCCGAACAAAGAGCTAGGTAGCAGGTGTATTATTGTATATAACCACCACCCCGGCTTGGTTAGCTGCAAGTCTTTGTCCCCGTCAGCTACTGTCAACTTAACAGGCTGCAGCCTAGACTTTTCTCAAGATGAGACAAAGACACAAAGGCTGGTGGTGGTCTGTGGCTGCGTTGTTGTGTTTTCTCTTTTCCTTTTTTGTTGTTTGGCTAGCCCCGGCAGCGTTAGTTGTCTTGCTGCACGGTCTGGCCCAGTTGTCCGGTCGATCTGTGTTAAGTTGTTGACCTCTTTTTTCTTCTAATAAAATTCGGCAAATCTCTTGCCGTCACTTCTAAAAAAAACACAAAACTGCAGAGCTCCTTGTTAACTACCAAGGCTAGGCAAGATTATATTAATTTGATCCCTCTCCTACCAAGCTGTACTTTGTTGATGTTCTCCTAAGACACCAATGATTTTAATTACCGACATATTAGGTTCATATTACTGGCATGTATGATCTCCATTATTCATGACTTTCTATTCACTGCCATTTCTGTCCATGATCTGACTGACACAAGCACTTCAATTGCTTGTGGGATTACCAACATGGCAGCATGGGGACTGGGGAGCTATGAATGGAATGGGTGGCTTGAATATACAGAGAGAGATTAGAGAAGAAAGGCACACAGAAAGAGCCGAAGCTGGCAAGAGGGGGCAGTTCAAGAGGGGTAGCTCCGTAGCTGCCATACCGTTGATCCAGTTCATAGGCGGCTGGAAATGGTATCCTGTTCTGAGCAGGGGGCTGACAATGGACGCCGGCACCGACGGCGGCGCCGCCTCGGCCTCGAGGCTCCGGTGGATGACATGGGAGGCGCCGGCGAGCTGCAGCGCCAGCAGCAGCAGCAGCGCCCATGGCGCGAGGACCCGCTGGGGAGTCCCCATCACGTTGTGAGATTGCAGGGAGGAGGAAGACGGAGTAGGGACTAGGGACAGGGATAGTTTTGGTTTTGGAGGGGTGGTGAGAAGACCGGGCACCCGGTCCTGGGTTTTTATAGGGAAAAACTTGCACGTTTAGCGCGTCACAGGACGGATTATTCCAAATATTTTAATCTTCAAAGCTGATTGCGATTGGAGCACAGTGTGCATCGTGTTCCAAATCCATCCAACCACTGAGCGCCAACCCAGTAACCGAGGCCGGTTTTTTCTTGTGTTGAGCATCCTCGTCACTGAAGAAACAAATTTATCTACTGCAACTTCATTTGACTCCAGAAATTCCTACGGGGACTTTCAGTTCATAGATAAGGAAGGAAGTCATCAAAGAAAGTGGTCATACATTGGGGGAGTACGAAACTTGCTTCCATGAAAAGACAGAGGGTGTGTTTAGAGCCCAAACGTTTGGGCAAAGTTTGACAATTCTGGTTAAAATTGGTGCAAAATACACTGTAACGTCAGATGAATAGTGAGAGGTGATGTGATGGGATCTGATAGATGATGGGATGTTTTTTGAAAAAATTTGGGCTTCTAAACACACCCAGAGTAGTTTCTTGAGCTTGTTTTGCTCATAGGATGCACTTAAAATTTCTAAACAAAAGTTGAAAGCGTATGAGAGAATAAAAAAAAATTGTACCCGGTTTTTCACTAGTAGGTTAAAACTAGTCCATCAACCTGTGCTAGCACTGTTTTAGAAAATACATGGACAGTAAATTTTCTGAAATGTTCGTTCAAATAATTTTTCTCAAATAACTATGATTTTAAAATTTGTAGTTGGATAATTTTTCTTACACACACAGATATTATTTTTCTTGGTTTTTTGCACATGCATTATATATTTTCCGGACCATCCATGATTTACCTTTTTTTAGTTTACAGTGTGAGAAATTCACCATGTAAGTTAGAGGGAACCTTAATTAATGTTCAGGCAAAAAAAATCATATAAAACTTTATAAGTATATATTTCAGAGGCGTTTGAGTTAGTTTTCTTGATGTTTTGCACATGCATTATATATTTTCTGGACCATCCATGCTTTACACCTATTTTAGTTTATAGTGTGAGAAATTCACCATATGAGAGGGAACCAAAAGTAATGTTCAAAAATCATACAAAACTATATATATAGAAGTATTTGTCAAAGGCACTATGAGTTAGTTTTCACAAATAGACACTTCATGTGAAAACAGGGGAAGAAATGAATAGGCACTTGCTCACTGTAGAGCATCAGCAAGCGCCGATGGCCGTGGACAAGTAACTGTGCATGTTCCTACTCCGGCACGTCCGTGTCAGTCCATCAGCAAGTCCAGTCCACGACATGCATTTTGCTCCGGTCGAGTTCTCTCGGTCAGGGGCGCTGCACGATGCATCATGGCGAGTCCCCTGTATGTGGCCGTCGACATGTCACCTGCTGCCAGCCACCGGCCTGCGAGGAAACGGCGACGAGCTAGCACGACGGCAGCAGCAGCGGCGCCGGCCGTGTGATTTGTCTCTCTTCGAGCCACCAGGGAGGACGCTGCCGATCAGATCAGCAGCCGCCAACCTCTGCCTCTGTTCGTCATCGTAGCAGCGTAGCTTCTGCTTATGCTGCAGTATCTGCAGTTCCAATCCTGTCTCTTTTCGTCGTCCTCGTTCCGAGTAATCAATGGAGGCAGTATGTAGCCGCCGCGCGTCGTCCGTCGTCTCTTGTGACCTTTGGGATCTCCAAGCCGTGGACCTGGCGGCTAATGAGGCTTAAACTAGCAAAGCACCAATCAAGCCCCGTCGGGGCGACTAGGGGTGGGCACTTTGAACCCGAAACCCGAACCGAACCCAAATAACCCGAATTGTCGGTCTATTCGGGTTTCGGGTTCGGTCCTGATAAATTTATAATTCAAAATTCGAATTCGGTTTCGGTTCCTATGGTCTGTAATCCGAATAGACCGAATAACCCGAAATTCAATATAATTGTGTATTTTTAATGAGACTATCAACGTTACAACTTCGTGTTTTAAATTATTTTAATTTTTTTCCATAAACTTGTTAGTTACTTACATCTATGGAGTAGTCCTTAAATCATAAACTTGAAATGAGTTGGGAATTTCAATTTCTACCATAGAATTTTGAAAGGTGACAAGAATACCTATGAAAATTCGGGTAATTCGGTGGGCCGAATAGACCGAACTGAAATAATCAGTCTATTCGGGTTCGGTTCCTATTATGTATTTCTAAAATTTCGATCCTCATTTTTTAAAACCCAAAATTTTCAAATACCGAATAGACCGAACCGAAATGACCGAACAGACCGAATGCCCACCCTAACGGCGCGACCTGTTTCATTCTGCAAGAAATAGTATGCCCTACGCCCCTACCGCTGCGCTGGATGGGGTTTGGATCTGTCTCAACTGTTGACCTTTGCAGCAGAATAAGTACTCAAAGGTTAGTCCAATTGATGTGTCGGTGTGGCCTTGCCTACCGCCTGCCATACCGTGTTTTGGTAATGAATTGGAAAGGCAGTATGGAACATCAACAAAAGATTTAGAAATTGGAAGATATAAATAGGGTTTTTTTTTACGGTGGACCATACCACCTCATAGCATTATTGGAAAAAGATCAGTATGGAAGGATCTGACGGTTGAGATTAATTGTATACCACCACAGCTAGCACTAGTGGTATGGGGGTGGTATGCATAGGTGGCATGATGTTATGGGGTATTGTTGGTAGTTTTTTCTCGGTGGCATAAACGAAATATATGATTTCTTCATTTCAAATTTTTTTTCATTTCCCTCTCGTGGTATGGCCATTTTTTTTCAAATTTAAACGAAAATTTTCATTTCAAATTTCAAAAACGATTTTTTTCAAATTTTTCAAAAACGAAAATTTTATTTCAAATTTCAAGAACGATTTTTTGAAATTCCATTTCAAATTGTTTTCAAATTTCAAAAACGAACATTTTCATTTCAAATTTCAAAAACAATTTTTTTTCAAAATTTTTCATTTCACTCTGGTGGTATGGCCAAATGTTTTTCAAATTTCAAAAACAAAAAAATTATTTCAAATTTTAGAAACAGTTTTTTTCAAAAATTTTCATTTCAAATTTTCTTGGCGGCATAAACGAAATTTGTTTCTTGACCCGATGTTGCAAAAATTATTTATTTACCCTTACTAAAAATAGTTATATACTGCATGGTCAACTGTAAAAGAGCCCTATAAATAAGGTAAAGCTATATGTTACCTTTGTGATTTGGAGTAACTCCTCACACAAATTTTCTTCTTCCCCAAACTCACCTTCTTCTCCAACTCCGGCGAGCTTTCCGACGAGTTTAGGGTTCGGGGTTAGGGGTTGCTGGGGGCTACTGTCCCCGCCGGACCTAGAGGGAGGGCCGGCGGAGGTGGCGGTGGGCGGGGTGGTGAGGCCGGGTGGCGGGGGCGCCGCTGGCGGGGCGGTGGAGGCCGGCGGTTGGGCCAGGGTCGGGCGGGGGTGCACGGCGGCGTCGCGGTGGTGACCGGAGACGACGGCGGCGACCGAAGACGGCGGGGTCGAGAGGGGGCGACAGTGGTGGCTGAAAGCGGGTCAGCGCGACTGGGCTAGGGTCCGGCGGACCTCCGCACCGGCGGCGGCCGGCACGGAGGTCCGCCAGACCCTAGCCCGGCCGCACCGGCAGGGTGGGGGCGCGACGGGGCGGCGGCGGTGGAAGCGGACCGCGGGTGGGAGGCAGGGGAGGTCGGGAGGAAGAAGGAAGGTGGGTCCGGGTGGGAGTAGGGTAAGAAATAGAGGGAGGGAGAGGAAAAATAGTACCAGTCCGGAGATGTAAATAGTTGCAAAAACTCATGTGAGAAGAAACCCAGAATTGCGTGGATAAGCTATAGACAAACCCAACTATAAATAAGTTCAAGGCGAACAACTGCATGCATGGGCCATGGGGGGTGGCAAATAAAGTTTTTGTTTTCATTTTGATTTGAGGATCTAGCTAGAGTCAAACTGCCAATTATGCTTCTTCTCCGTTCTGGTGGAAAGTTCAAACTTGACTGGATTTTTAGGTGTCGACGTGTCGTGTACAAAATCGAGAGGCGCCGACAAGTCCAAAAGCAATGGAGATGCAAGAAAATAAGGGGGGAAAATAGAAAATCACTATCTGCGGATATACAAAGTTAAATGCTCTAAAGACCACATGACTCTTACATGGAAAAGTCAACCCTTTATCCAAGAAAATCCACAAGAAGACAAAATTACGATCCAGTGTTCAAATGTCATTTGGCCTAGCTACCCTTCAATTTTCATGTTTCCTTGTTTTAAGAATATACATATTTGACCGCACTCTATTCCAAGTTAAGCATAATCGTAAACTTGTTGTTACTAGTTATAGAACGATTACTGTAAAAATGCAGAGTAAAAAATTCTTTTATATAAAAAAAATCCCAACTCCGGTAAACAGGGAAGGGATTTTCTGCTCTATAGCGAAATGCAAATCAGTTCTCAAGAATCACCTTCGCTAGAGAGGCCTGGTTCTTGACACTCAGGCATATTCTTAGAATCTGACTCCGGATCGCCCGGTGAGATTCGCAGAGTGGTGGTGCTCCGTCAGGAAGCAGGTCGCTAAGGCGCGGAGGAAAGACTTCGATTCCTTCGTCTGGCTGGTCGCTTGGTCGCTTTGGAGGGAGCGGAACAGGCGTGTCCATGACAAGGAAGCTCTCATGCCGGTGGCGCTCGTACCGGCTATTCTAGATGAGGCTAGGGCTTGGGCACGCGCGGGCTTTCTCCCGCTCGCTAGGCTGTTAGGTGTTCGCCCGGTGAGAACGGTGTAAACCTTCTTTTTCTCCTCTCGTTGGGCCCCGTGCCTGCTGTAACTTAAACTGACAAACTTTTTTTCTCATCTCTTAATGAAAAACGTGCTTTGCAGGTCTTAAAAAAAGAGTTCTCAAGAGAGACCGTGTTTCAGTCGTGAGTTCTACCTCTAGAATTGAAAAATGATATAAAGGCAAGTCTGTGGAGCATCAATTCAAGATCTCGCAATCATGGGAACAACGTGATGCATGGACTGGCATGTAAAGTTGTGTTGTTGTTTTTTTTTTTTTGCATTTCAATTTGATCCGGGGCCAACTAATTATAAGTTTTCTTTTGTGTTCTGGTGGAAAGTGCAAATTTGACTCGTTGTTTTAGGTGTCACGTGTAGAAACTTGACACCAAACCATAGAATGGGAAAATATCGAGAGGACTAGGGAAAGCCAACAAGACGAAGAACAGCCTAAATGCAAGAGAAAGTTTCCACCCAACAAAACAAAATCATTTTCCATAGATTGAGCAAAATCATTTTCCATATATGGAAAAAAGTCAACATTTCATATATCATCTGAGCGGCTGCGTACACCAGAAAGACAAAAAATCAGGCGTTGAAATGAAATGTCTTTTGCTACTCCACATACTTCGTTTTTTATGTAGTTTATCCTTTTGTCTATAATTCATTCTCTTATGTAGGTTATTTTCAGAGAAGCATATTGGCTGTGGTTTTGGTCTCTACTGCAGCGTGAGGATACAAGGGAGCAGATCATCCATTCGGCAAGAAAAGCACTAGAGGTTGTCACTTTGATATTTTTGTCAAAAATGGATGGAGAAGTAATAATAGACTCTTCTTTTGATTTGTTCCTGTCATGTGTGTGCTCCTGAGAATGATATAGAAACTTTGTTGTGTGTTGTTGGCTGTTGCAGAGGCAAGAAACAATTTCCTTTTTCTAAAAAAAGATAAGGGAAGGAATATTAATTAATGTCCAAATAATATTTTGCCATCACTTGGAAGCAAAAGAAATGATTGTACAATGCGACTTATTTTCCTCCACACATTTGGTAACCGTATGAGACGACTTAATTGATTGGCACATGCATGGACGCAGTGACGAGGCTGACCGCGTGACCCTCGCGTCGCCCTCGAGGGCGACTCGGGAGGACTCCCACCCGCCGCCACCAGGAACTCCGCCCTGCACCCCCGACGTCCGCCGCCACCACCACCGTCGTCGTCGGCGGCGGCCAGTGGCGGCGCCGCACAACCGGTGTCGCCGCGTCCTCCTCCTCTCCCCCTCCCTTCTTCTCCTCCCTCCCTCCCTTCTCCCCACCACCACCAACCTCGAGGTCGCCTCCGCCTCCGCCCAGGTCGCCGACGGCCGCGTGCCTCCGGGTGCCGCCTCCGCCTCTACCTTCACCGGCCCTCCCTCCGGTATCCCTAGATCTCGGTCGCGGCGGGCCGGCGTTGACCCGGCGGCAGCGCGTGCTCCGACCGGCGGGGGGTCCCCTGGGCGCGGCTCCGGCCGCCCTCGCCGCGGATCCGGCCGTCCCCGCCGCGGATCCGGCGCGTGCGGCCGCGGATCCTGCGGATGGTGCGGCGGCGAGCCGATGTGGGCCCTGCGGGCAGGCTGGTGTTGTCCTGGAGGTGGTGCGTGCTCCGGCCGGCGGGGGGTCCTCCGGGCGCGAATCCGGCCGCCCCCACCGCGGATCCGACGCGTGTGGCCGCGGATCCGGCGGGCCGATGTGGGCCTGCGGCGACGTCGCTCCCAGCCAGTCCCTCCCGGCGGCGGCGGCCTTGGGGCCTCGCCGCTTGGCCTCCGACTCGGCTCCTGCATGCGGTCGCCGCGGACTCCTCCGTCGTCGGCGTGCCTGTCAGCCTGCCGGGCGTGCGGACGCCCGTGGCGCGGGCCGGTGGCGCGGCTCCCCGCGCGGGCTGGGTTCCGCTGACGGCCTCGTCGTCGTCGCTCGCTGGCTGCAGTCATCGGGTTGTCACCCTCGCGTGGTCATCGTGGTCGTTCGTCATCGTTTAGCGGTCGCTGGCGGTTCCGGTGCCTTGCTTGGTGGTCGGCGGTGTGGTGGTTGTGCTGGCCCAAGTTGTGTCTTTTCAAGGCCATCTTGGTCCACTTGGTCGTCCTGTTCCCGCGGTCGTTCAAGACTCTCGCTTGTCGTCGCTTCGTCGTCGTCGGGTGGTGGCGTAGCTAGTCGCCTCTTCGAGGCTTGTCGGCAACTTGTGGATCCATGCTTTCACCTGTCTCTCTTCGCTGGTGGGATGGGAGGATGGGTCTCGTTCTCCCCCTGGTATCTCAGGTTGTCAACGCTTCACGGCAAGCTTCTGTGCTTCGGTGCCCACCTTCGTCGTCTTCGAGTGTCGCTGGATGCGTAGGTCGTGGAGAGTGGGGATGTGGGTGAGCTCCTTCCCCCTCTCGGTAGCTGTGGTCGCTCTTGACCTCCTTTCCTGCAGAAGCTTTTCATCGTCGCCATCAGGAGTTGCTAGCTGCTTTTCCATCGTTTGACTCTTTCTAGGCCTTTGCGGTGGGCTGCATGAAGTTGGTTCCGGAGGCCTGCGAAAGCGTGGTCCGTTTCCTCGGGCCGACAATGGGTGCGTTGTTCGGAACGTACCTCACCTCGTTGGAGGCGTTGTTTCGGCCTCCGTCCATTTGTCCCGCCAGGCGAAAGCTTGGTCTGCTCCTTCGCGGGCGGACAGATGATAGTGGCGTTGGTGTCATTTCCCTCCTTGGAGGCATCATTTTGCATGACCTTCTAGCTCGTCTCCCGTTGGCGTCTAGGTGTGAGTCTGTCGGTGATGTGCTTGCGCTCTTGATGTACCCGTTCGTGCATGTTAGGTGTGGCCGGTAGTGCTGTGTGTTCTTCTTCGGTTGTGGTTGTGTGCCTCTGACCATGTTGGTCGTCGTCGTCGTTGTTGTTTACCTTGCTTCTCCGCGCCTTAGGGGTTCTCCTAAGGTTGTGTTACTGTAACTCTCTTCTTCTTAATGAAAAACGTGCTATGCACGTCTTAAAAAAAACATGGATGCAGTGACGTACAGTACGCACTATGTGAAGTATTATGATTTATGAATGAGAAGAGATGCTTCTCCACGTAGTACCGTTCGGCATTTTCAGTCTCTCGATCTTTCGAGTCTCAAGATCCTAGCTTCACGTGATTTCAGATCACATCAAATCTGATTAAATATAAATTAATTATAAAATTAATTGCACAGATGAACTAAACGTAAGCTAGATTTTAGTCTCGGGATCCAAACACCCCAGAGTTGAATTACCCGGAGTCTCAGCTTTCAAGCAGCCTCTGCTTCCGTAAAGGGTAGTTAGTGGGCGCTACGAAGTTCAGAAACGGGATTCAGTGGGCTTCAGCTAGCAAAAGATGATCAGTGTAGCATTTTGATGAAATTAGATTTTTCTTTTGAAACGAACCGAAAGAACTGAAATTACGAGTTGGACAGTGCACTGTCGACTGTCGTCTAGATTAAATTATCTAATCTCGAGCTGGATCGTATCAACCGGTCAATGAAACTAGCAAAGTCACCGGAACGCGGAAATCCGATCTGCCGGCGAGGAATTAGTGACGAGCACAAAATCGACAGGATCTACGCTGATCCGCTGACCACCTGCAGATGGTTTCCGATCCGGTTCCACCGGGATGCCGAGCAGATCAGCCACCTCCGGAGCCTGCGGCTGGAGCCTGGAGGCGTCCGTCCCGCGTCCTGAGTCCTGACTGAGGAGAGGCTTGGCTTGCTGTAGACAGCCTGACGTATGGGAGCGTGGTGTTGTGCAGACAGCTCCTGCATATTCTGCTGCATCCCGAAAATCCGCCCGTGCTTCTTGTTCGGTCCGGATAATGAATCGAGGCAATAGCGCGGCTGCTTCCCCGGCCCCTCTTCATCCCGGCATCAGCGATCCCGGTTTGCTGCTGGCTGCATCAGAATGTCTCCAGCAATACCCCCATCCGATTCCCCAACTTCAAAATGAGTAACTCGTGAGCACTATTCCGCCTCCAACAATCCCCCCACCTGCATCCTCATTATGTCTTTGCCAGCCTCCGAGCACTCAATCTTGCGTACCTCTCTCCTCCTCCCTCATCCCAACTGACAGCGCTCTCCTCTCTCTCTCTCCTTTCTCTGCGGGACAGAGGTGCATACGGGCGGAGCAGGGCGAGGCTCTACGGCAGCGGAATACCCGGCGAGCGAAGCAGGGCAGGGCTCCCTCACCGCGTCCTCTCATCCCCCGCCGCGCCGTCGAGTCCGCTCCTCTCCCTGCACGCCGGCGGCGGCGGGGCTCCACAGCGACAGCCCCTGCGGAGGCGATGGCGCCCCCTTCCTCCATGGCGCGGAGGCAGACGAGCTTCGTGACGCGGAGTCGGAGCAGGAACGACGGCGGGGCTTCGATCCGGCGGCGGGGCTTCGATCCGGCGGCGGCGGCCCTCGATCCGGCGGCGGCGGCGCCTCGATACGGCAGAGGATCCCTCGACGGAGCTTTGGCGGCGCTTCCTCCACGACACGAGCTGGAGCTCCGCCGCACACCCGCATGCCTGCGAGGGAATACGGTGGCGGCCTGCATCGACATCCGGCGGCGGCGACCCTCGATCTGGCGACGACCCTCGATCCGGTGGCGGCGTGGCCTCCTCCATTCGGCGGAGGATCCCATGAGCGGAGCAGGGGTTGGGCTCCATCGCGTCCCTCTCCTCGAGCGGCCCTCTCCCTCCTGGCGGGAGTCAACTGCTGCTGGAGGATGAGCTTGGGGATGGGCGTGCTGCTGGAGGGCAGGCTGTTTTGCATGTTGCGTTTCATCTCTTTCATGTGCTCAAAACGGCTATTTGCCTATGCAGGTGGGTGCTCTTGCTGGAGATAGTCTCAGTACTCGCAAGGTACGTCAGCACGCAGAAATGCCGCTCCGAGATTCTAATTTCTAACAACTTTGAATGTACTATTCGTAATGCCCATCTTGGACGGGGCCACGGCCATTGGGGGGAAGGGAACTATGAACATTGCTATACTATAGGTGTGGTGTGGAGTCGTGGGTGTGCATGACTCCACCACACCCCGATTCAAATTTTAGTGCTCATCTTCTTAGATGTAGTTATTTGTGATTGTAAATCTAAATCTCTTTTCTGTTTGATGAAATACGTGTTTTACACATACTTTAAAATTAAAATATGCCATCAGTCTCAGGACCTTAAAATTATGCTAGTTTATAATTTATTATTTATCTAGATATACATTATGTTTAGATATATATAACAAAAATATGCATCTAAAAATATCAAGATGAGCTACAAGTTAGAAAGGTGGAGTAACGAGGAAGTCTTTTAATTTGTTTGTCTAGAACAAAATAAAAAAGAAAAACCTATCTGGTGAAGTACATGCTAGGAAGTAGTATATCACATCATGCTACTCGACAAACAGACAAAGGTAGGATAGAGTTAATTTCGAAACATGTCTAAATACTCTCTCAAAATATTTATCGTCATTGATTTTCTAGAACTTTGACCATTCATCTTATATAAAAAATTATGTAAGTACTATCATCTACTTTGTTTGCTGCATAATTTACTATCGTAGATATTTTAAATATGACTTATCTTTTTATATATTTATAATAAACATTTGAATAAAACAAATAGTTAAAGTTGTAAGAAAAAAAATCAATAACGATAAATATTTTGATACGGAGATACGGAGAAGTATCCTCAAAGTTTTCGCGGTTAATAGCCGTTGACCTGGCGGCTAAGATAGCAGGATGCACGCTCCTCGGAAACATGTACATATATAGTACTGCATGCGCCGGTGGCTCGATTCCTCAACCGTGGGCATTGGCGGAGGTATGCCACTATATTTAACTCTATTTCTGACAAGGTTAGGCGTAGTATAAACTTTTAATCATAGGGTCAGTAAGTAGATAATTACGTAACCAGAAGGTTAGGCGTAGTATAAACTCTAATCCTTGTTATCTATAGATGTACCGTTGACCTCAGGTAAGATAATACTTCTCTGTAAATATAGGAATTGGTGATGATGATGCCTGTTTTCGTGTAGTTCAGTTGATCTTCGAAGGACTATTACTGTAATATAAAATGTTACTCCCTTGTGTAATTTTAGTTTTTTAGATAAATTAGTGGTGGTATGAAAAGATTTTAATACCCTCATTTGTTAGCCAAATATAGTAAGTTTTGACATTCAGATATATTTTCTAAGATTGTATTTTTTGTGAGATATTTTTTTTCAAAATCTAGGACTGCACTTTTTATGGGGAGGGGGGAGTATACGGCTTTTCAAGCTTGCTTCCAATACTATGTTCAACTACTTTTTTTTCCTTTTAAAAATCTTTATGCATGCATCCGCGCCCTTAAGAAAATTTATGGCCGAGGGCCAAGTTTATATATATGAAAAACGAGGCCTCGGATGCGCGTTCTCTTTTTGTAAAAGAACGTATTTTATCAAGACCAGCAACTTTTAGTAGGCAGCTGAGTTTCTTGACGGTTCAAAGTTGTACTACATATGGTTGCTAGCAACAATGATAATGAGATGAATGCAGAATGGTCATTTTCTGCAAAATCTCACACTTTTAGCATGTTTGAATCCCGCGTTGAGTTTCGGACTTTTGGGGATACAAGGGTAGTGTCAAATTGTCAAACGATAATATAGCGGATGCTCCATGGGCATCAAGTTGGTGAATGATATTTCTGAAAGCCATAACCTGCTTATATTACCAAGAGTTAGACCTGTATTTTCACTTTTCTTTGTGTGTGTTTTGGCTAGCTACTTGCTAGCCCTGTCTGTTATATTTTTTCCCTTTCCTTTATATGGAAAATCGATCTCGAAAACAATCGCCATAATTTATGGTCAAAAAGCAAAGTGAAAATACGGTGCACATCAGCACATGTGTCAGTGTTTCTCCGTCCGGGAAACTTCGAATCTCAAGCAATCAAAGTCCCCGCAGTTCAAGTTTTGTTTTGTGCTTTTATGGGTTAGCCTTTTTTTTTTCTTTCGAAGATCTTCCGGCCCACCATGCGGCGGCTTACTCAGGCCTCCTGTCTGGATTGATGGGCCTGAAATGATGTTTTATTGAATTTTTTTATATTTTATATTTTAATTTACAAATTTATACGACTGTTTTGAAATTTGTCAAAATTATATCACCACCGTCGTGGCCCACGGCGGATAGGGTCAACCGCCGTGGCCCACGGCGGCAGCACGTCCAACCGCCGTAGCCCACGGCGGTAGGGCTGCCGCCAACGGTTGGCTGCTGGCTGTGGGCCCGCGGTAATGTACCGCCGTGCGCCACGGCGGTAGGATCTAACCGCCGTGGCGGACGGCGGCTGCCGCCCTTATATAAAGGGCGACGGCGGCCGCCGTCCTTATATAAAGGGCGACAGCGGCCGCCGTCCGCCCCTCACCTTACCGCCGCCTCTCTCCCTACGACCTCCTCTCTCTCAGGTAAGTTTTCTCTCTTTATTTACTTTATTTAATTAGTTTATAATATTGTAATTAGTGTAGGAAATTAGTTTTTAAATTAGAAAATTTAGAAATAAGTTTATTTAACTAGTTTAGATTTAGAAATTAAAAAATAGTTTTTAGTTTAGAAGTTTAGAAAATTACTTTATCTTGTTTAAAAATTTCAGAAAATTACTTTATCTAATTTAGAAAATGCAGAAAGTAGTTATTTGTTCTAGAAATTGTAGAAAATTACTTTAGTTTTTTAGAAATTCTAGAAAATTACTTTATTGGGTTTACAAAATGTAGAAAAATAGTTTTTCTGTTCTAGAAATTATAAAAAATTACTTTATCATGTTTTAAAATTTTAGAAAATTATTTTATCTATTTTAGAAAATGTAGAAAAATAGTTTAGCTATTATAAAAATTGTAGAAAATTACTTTATCTAGTTTAGAAATTGTAGAAAATTACTTTATCTGTTCTAGAAAATGTAGAAAATAGAGAAAAATAGTTTTCATGTTCTAGAAATTGTAAAAATTATTTTATCTTGTTTAGAAATTCTAAAAAATTACTTTATCTGGTCTAGAAAATGTAGAAAATGTAGAAAATTAATTTATCTGTTCTAGAAATTGTCGAAAATTACTTTAGCTTGTTTATAAATTCTAGAAAATTACTTTATCGGGTTTACAAAATGTAGAAAAATAGTTTTTCTGTTTTAGAAATTATAGAAAATTAGTTTATCATGTTTAGAAATTTTAGAAAATTATTTTATTTGTTTTTGAAAAAGTAGAAAAATAGTTTAACTGTTATAAAAATTGTAGAAATTTACTTTATCTAGTTTAGAAATTGTAGAAAATTACTTTATCTGTTCAACAAAATGTAGAAAATAGTTTCCATATTCTAGAAATTGTAAAAATTATTTTATCTTGTTTAGAAATTCTAGAAAATTACTTTATCTGGTCTAGAAAATGTAGAAAATTAGTTTATCTGTTCTAGAAATTGTAAAAAATTACTTTAGCTTGTTTAGAAATTTTAGAAAATTACTTTATCTGGTTTAGACAATGTAGAGAATGTAGAAAAATAGTTTACCTGTTCTAAAAATTGTAGAAAATTACTTTATCTTATCTATAAATTGTAGAAAATTATTTTATCTTGTTTAGAAATATAGAAATTACTTTATCTGGTTTTTGTAATTGTTCATTTAATTTTTGTATGCAGCTGCAGCTGTGGATCAGGCTTAGGATCAGGCTCAGGCTCAGGCTCGGCCTGAGGCGTACGTGACGCCAGAGTTGTTGGAGGCTCAGGTCGACCGCAGACACCGCTCGTACATGTCTGTCGTCCTCGGAGAGGATCTTGCACACGTACGTTCTCGCACTACGCGCACGTTGTTGCCGATCCATGACCTTTGGGTTCCCAAGTACGTGAACTGATGCTATGTTATTGTATGTACCTTTATTTATACTTTTGTTTTAACTAATAAATTTACCTTATTTGTTTCATGCTATGCGCTGCAGGACTACTGCCTGTAGCGCGGTTAGTCGAGGGGGATAGACAGCGGGACGCGATTCCTCGGAAGGATCGCATGACACGGTTCTAGTTTGACTTCTCCCTCCTCAGCGCGCTTCTGGACCACTAGAGGCAAGAGACCCACACGTTCTACTTCACCGTCGGCGAGCTGACGCCGACTCTTCAGGACACATCCCTGATGATGGGCCTTCCTTATGAGGGCGAGCCGATGGGGCATGTGGACATCTCGGTCGAATGGCGTACTGAGTTCCTCGCTCAGTTCGCGAACGTTCCTCAGAACGATCGCGCCCCCGCCCCGTACCAGGAGTTCACGAACGCTCACGGACCCACCTTGACCTGGTTGCAGCAGTTCAGCGTACGTACCTTGACCTCATATTTTTCTTCATTTTTGAAGATATGGAGATAATGTAACTAACGTTTGATTTTGTTTGTGCAGGCTGATTACCTAGCAGATGACGCCCAGGCCGAGACAGTCGACAGGTTCTTCGAGGCGTACCTGTTGTGGCTGTTTGGGTTCGTGTTGTTCTGCAGTTCGCAGGGAGACGCGGTGTCGAGGTACTTGATCCCCCACGCTCGGAGGATCGCCGACGCGCCCTTGGACGCGGTGCCCCAGATCAGTTGGGGCAATGCTGTTCTTGCCTGCATGTACAGGGGCCTGTGCTCGAGGGTGTTGAAGGGTCGTTCAGAGCAAACGATCCTTCTCGGCTGTCCTCTCCTTCTTCAGCTCTGGTGCCACGAGCGGTTTATGATTGGTCGACCCTGCGTCTCCCACCAGGCGTACGAGGCCCTGCCAGAGGGCCACAACCCCAGCGACCATTTCACCATGGGATCGATGTGGTGCCTGAGGACGATAATTTCTTAGCTTTCACTTTTAATTTGTCTCTCTATTTTGTCTAGTTTGGTCAATTCACATTTCATATGTATGCAGGCCTCGTACGCTCACAAGCAGACGAAGAGGGTGTACAAGGACTTTGTCGGACAGTTCGACTCTCTGACGGACGTGGACGTCAGGTGGACGCCGTACTCAGAGGAGGCTATCGCGACCTGCGCAACACAGGGCCTCTCGTCTTTTTGCTTCCGAGACCAGCACTACTGGAAGACGAAGACGCCGTTGGTGTTCAACATGTACGTGGAGGAGTACGCCATCCACAAGGTGATGAGGCAGTTCGGCCTGTACCAAGAGTCGCCTCTGCCTGTGGTGCACACTGTTCCTCACGATGCCCATAGGTGAGTTCTCGTCAATTTTTAAATTTAATTCCGCGTTCGAAGATTGAGCCGCTGACAAATATGTTTAATTTGTGTAGGTGGTCTCAGAGGGGAGTTCCGGGGTGTGTTTCTTGGGTTCAGAGGGTGTAGCCGTACGTGGACGCTTAGGCTACCACGACGCAGAACGTCGTCACCAAGGACCGGCCCCACGACGACACGACGTGGGAGACGTACATCCAGTGGTACACCCCGAGGACTCGGACGCGTGTGATGTACGTTCCACCACAGCCACCAGCGTCGGTTCCGGATGTGGTGAGGGTGATCGTTCCTACTGTCACCTACCCGGTGCGACGGGTTCAGCACTACGACTCGGCGGTGAGTTTGAAAATGCAACTAAATTTTCTTATGGTACTAAACATTATAACATTTACTAATAATTTCTTTTGCAGTATGACATGATTGCGGACATTTCGCATATTCTAGGGGAGTCGAGGGTGAGGCTGAACCTCATGTCACACCAGGATATCGAGCAGACGTGGGATAGGATGCAGGGCATCACCATGAGGTTCCTTGCCGCGGTCAACTACAGTGGTAACCTGGCTCTACCGCTGTTTCCACGGTACCCCCAGTCGTCCTCCAGCTCCACCTCGACTGGTCGTTCGTACCAGGCACCGTCGTCCTCGTCACGACCACCCTTCCCGGCCACTTTCTACACGTCGATTGTGCAGCACCCTCCGGTGCATCCTCCCTGGAGGATGCATCCTCTAGGGGGACCAGGTCCCAGAGCAGCAGCAACAGCACCAGCACCACGAGGACCTGCAGCAGCACCAGCACGAGCACCACCAGTAGTACCACCAGCAGATGTTCCTTCCTTGTCCACTGACGCTGCTCTTCACACAGGTAATGACCACAATTATATCTCTAACTATATACAAATACAAGAATATATTAATTATGATACGTGATTTAATAATACTATTTGTTCCAGCTTACGTCGGCAGCGGCGGCACTCCTGACTCCACCCTAGAGGACCAGACGGGAGGGTTCGACGACTTCGATTTGGACGACTTCGACTTCTTGCATGGTGTGCCGACGCAGGAGGAGCTCGGAGGGTCGCAGCTAGGAGACGCGCCACCCACGTGGACACACGAGGGAGGATGGGCGCAGCCAGGAGGGTCGTAGCTACCAGGCGCGCGACCCATAGAGACACAGGCGAGCGGAGAGACGCACCTGTCTCCAGGAGGGTTGCCAGGGTCGTCCCAGCAGGTTGCAGGGTTGGCGGCGATGATGGCGACACCGCATACCACTGCTGTTGCTAGGCGTCGGCAGATCCATCCATCTGACTCGTTGACGTACCCTCGCGACCAGACATGGGCCGCAGCCCGAGCAGACAAGCTGCACCAGAAGAAGAGGCGTTGTTAGATTAGGTTGCATATTGTTTAGACATCAGCACTCTTATCTGTGATCATGACTACTTTTTATTATGTCACTTTGCTTTTCGTTATTACCAGCTCGTTTTCTTTATCATAAAGTTAAAAACCAAAAAATAAATCATTAAGTCAAAAAAAATCCTTGCGACCACCGTGGGCCACGGCGGTAGGTTCCAACCGCCGTGGCGGACGGCGGCTGCCGCGCTTATATAAAGGGCGACAGCAGCAGCCGTCCCACCCCACCCTGCCGCCGCCTCTCTCTCCCCACGGGCTGCTCCTCCCTCTTAGGTAAGTTTCCTCTCTTTATTTATTTTTATGTAATTAGTTAAATTAGTTTAGAATAGTGTAATTAGTTTAGATTTTTGTAACAGTAATTAGAGATGTCTACTGCTGCTGCCGGAGGGGGTGAGGATGGTAATGGTGGTGGTGATTGTGATTCCTCACACCACAAGGGGAAAAACACAAATGCAGCACCTGATCCGAAGAAAATGAGCATGTTGGGAAGAGACATGCTTCGTTATTTACAAGGAAAAACTGCATATGCCATTGCAAGAGGAGAGGAACCTCCTTGGGATGCTCTTTATGCTCCACCAGACATGCATCATTATTTGCAAGGAAAAACTACAGATGCCATTGCAAGAGGAGAGGAACCTCCTTGGGGTGGTCTTTATGCTCCACCAGCAGACCTGTGTGTTGCTAATCCACAAACTATAAAAGCTACCAAGAAAGCTAAACCTTCGTCGTCACATCGCAAGAATGGCTGAAGTTTGTCATTTTGTATGATGTTGTAGTCTTTCCTGCAGTGCTGTAATATTTGAACTACTATTTCATTTGAATCATGGTACTGTAATATTGTTCTATAAGAACTGGATCCTATTGTGATTGCGTTGTTAATAATTGAACCAATATTCCTCAATTTCCTTTTTTTACTTTCCTACTGGATTATTATAATTTCATAAAGTAAAAAAATAAAATGACCCTAACCGCCGTAAGCCACGGCGGCTGGGTCTAACCGCCGTGGCCCGCGGCGGTTAGGCCTAGCCGCCGTGGAGGCCCCCCAACCACCGTGGACGCCCTCCAACCGCCGTGGCCCACGGCGTTTGCGGGCTAACCGCCATGGTGTACGGCGGTTAGTCTCAGCCGCTGTACGCACGGCGGTTAGCCTGCAACCACCGTGGACCACGGCGGTGATGGTATAGTTTTGATAAATTTCAAAACGGTCGTATAAAATTGCAAATTGAAATAAAAAATATAAAAAAAAATCTGCTTTATTGGACTGGAAAGGTAAACAATCTAGTCTTTGGCCAAGTCAAATATTGTAAGAAAAAGTCTGTTTTACCTCTCTGAACGCAGCACCGAGTCCACCTTTTCTCCCAGACTCGAAAACCGGGTTAACTACCTTCCTCAAGCTTCAAAACTGTTTACTTTACCTCCCTGTCCGGATTATAAGCGGTTTTCAAAAGTGGTTTTGTCTTTTTAATTAAAAATAAATCTTATAAATATTTTTTTAACCAAAAAAATCAAGCCATCATAAAATTTTATAATCGCATCTGAAATACTTTTCACAATAAAAGCACGAAATGAAGTCGACATGAATCATTCAGTGTAAAATGTAGTCAACCATCATACATGTAACATATATTAATGTTGAAATCATTTTCGGTGAATGTATTCATGTCGTCTTCATTTCATGTTTTTAGTACGAAAAGTATTCAAGATGCAATTTTATGTAGGTAAATCTAAATATAATAGACATTTTCATAAGTTTAAATGTTTTATTCAGATTTCTTGCATCCCATTCCATTTTTAGGATTTTTCTCAAAATTTTTAAAAGCTTAGAGATATTTTTGGTGATTCAATAACCTTATTAAGTATTTACAAGATTTATTTTTAACTGAAAATGACAAAACCGGATATGAAAACCGCTTATAACAAGGGTAGGGAGGTAAATTGAATGGTTTTGAAAGTTAAGGGAGGTAGTTCACCCGGTTTTCGGGTCTGAGGAGGAAACGTGAACTCGGTGTTGCGTTCAGGGAGGTAAAACAAACTTTTTCCAATATTGCAGAGTAATAGGCTCTAGTATGATCAACTACAGAATACTATAAAATTTCTGTTAGATGAACAAAGGAACCATCAAATTGTGGCAAGTTGCTAATGTTGTTGTCACAGTCTTACCTTGAGGTGCTAATTTCTTCATGCCATTAATTTTGAATTTTTCGCTGATGCTTTGAGTAATAATAAGTTGTTGGTTAAAATTGACGAGATAAATGATTATGATCAAATGTCTTTCATGCCAGGTGGATGCATCATGGATATGATTTGGGTTTACCTTTTCACTCTATGAAAAATGCATAGAATTAATATGAGCTCCGGGCCACTTTACAAACGTTATTCTTAGAATTTAAAACTCAAAAGGTTCATTCGTACTTTTAATCCTCCCACCCGTCCCCACGTCACCCCCGAGGGCGACTCGGGTGGAACCGTCGCCGCCGCCATTCGCCTCCGACCCCTGTTCTCCCTCGTCCGCAGCCTCCTAGCCGGTGGCAAGGGAGCGGGGGTCCATCCTTTAGTAGATCGAGTCCTTAATCAAGTCCACCTAGGTCTGGGCTTTTTCGCCGCCAATGCTTGGCGGTGGAGTTAGGTTTTGCCGGAGGAGCATGGCTCCTTTGCGGTTTTGTTTTCCTGGTGGCGCCGACGATGCAGAAGCGACGACGGTGCAGGGGAATAACTTCTCCCGGCTTCTTCTGTTCTCCGGTGGCGATCTTCTCCGACGTTAACGGAGAGGCTGGGGAGACCTGGCCAGGAGTTTGGGACCGGCGCATCGTTGTCTTCTTTAGGTGATGATGTTGTTGACCATGTTAATCTCGAGGAAGATGATCTTTGGTGGAAATCTGAGCTTTGCTCGGGTTGCCGGCTGTCGGGGTTCTCTACCGCCGGCAGTAAATTTGTAACGGATCGTGTGTCGGACCTGGATGGATGGCACGAGAGACACGGGTGTTTATACTGGTTCGGGCCTCCGGAGAGTAATACCCTACGTCCAGTTCCGAGTAGTCGTGTTCTTATGCCAAGGATGTTTGTAGTAGGGGTTACAAACTACGTGATCGGTCAGCCCCTCAAACGGTTGCACTCCTCCCCCCTTTTATAGACGTAAGGGTGAGGGGCAAAGAGGGAATACAAAAAATATGTTACAGTACAACGGTATTGGGGGGGTCTTTTCCGACGTCGATGTCTGTCAGGAGGCATTGAAGGGCGCTGAGCTGTAGTGGCGTTGGAGACTGCCGCGTGTGCGAGCGGTACTGTGCATTCCGGGTACTTGGCGCCTCCTCCGAGTAGTTCCCTTGATGACTCAGCCCCCTTGAGTGTTGATTAGGCCCGCCACGTTATGGCCTAAGTGTAGGTAGGTGCCGCCTGTAGACGGTAATCGAGTACCTGTTCTGATGGGGTGGCGTGCAGCTGGGGTTGGATGGGACGTCGTGTTGGAGGCCGTGAGGGTGCACTGTGCAGCATTACGGCTCCTGTCAGAACAGGCCGCCCTCTCGTCCCGCCAACTGTGGTCTTTGCATGGCGTGGAGAACTGGTGCCACGCGTGTCGTCGCGAGGAAGCCTGGGAGTTAGGGCGGCGCCACGTTCGTGTGGGGCCCCTGATCCGCGCTCTGACCTCCACGTGTGGGCCCCGTCCTAGTCAGAGATAGAAGCTACTCGTGCGAACGAGTAGTCGGAGGCGGGATGGAGCGCAGTCGTGCGAGGCGGAGTGCACTAGTGCGAGGCGGAGTGCACTTGTACGAGGCGGAGAGTACACGTGCGAGGCGGAGAGTACTCAGAGATGAGGTGGAAGTCTTGTCACTGAGGGTCTTGATGAAGATCTGCATCCCTCCCTGTCCTGGATCTTAACCTTGACGTTGTCAATGGTGTCAGAAGACTCCATCTCAAGGGTGATTATCTTGCCGCTTAGGGGGCCCTAATCCAGGCCCTTCGTCAGTAGCCCCCGAACCTGGGGTGGGATTCAAGGACTCGCTCGCAGGTTTCGAGCCGGAGAGGTGTCGTAGTATTTTTTTTGCTTCTTGATTTGTTTGGTGGGTGCGTGTGAGCGCATCCGCCGGATGTAGCCCCCGAGCCCATTAGGGAGTTGTAGACTCGCTTGTGGGGTCTTCATCTTGAAATGTTGTCGTTGTTGTTTCGAATTCACCAGTCAAGGCGGTCGTGGCTGCATCGGAGGTTGCGCCCACCATGATGGTCGTGGCTAACGTGGTGGCTATGATGGTTGGAGGGGACGGCGCACAGTCGGTTCAGATTCGCGGGACCACCTGGCATCGAACCGTCGCGTGGGCGTGCGCCTGTCACCTCGGGGGACGCGCCTTCTGAGCGGACGGTTTTACGGCGTGGTGGGGCCAGCATTTAAGGCTGACGTCCACGTCTGCTCCTTATAAACCGCACGCCGGTTGTGCTCCGAACCATTTGCTCCCTCGATTTCTTGCCATAGCCAGCGCCGCCCGCTCCTCCGCTCTTCGCATCCGTTGCGCTGCCGCTGCCGCTTCTTCCATCCGCATCACGTGCCAAAGCTAGTCAGCGCCATGTCGAACTGGACGCGCTCCAACGTCAACCCGCGCGACCCTCCAGCGCCTCGTCGCCGCCGGTCAGCTGCCGGTGCCCACCGCCGCCGGGAATGGAAGGTGCCGGGTAGCCAGTCTGTCCCGCATCTGCCGCCGGGCTACGTTGTGTCGTTCGTGGTGTTCCACGAGCGCGGCTTCTCCGTCCCTGCCGGGTGATTCATCCGCGCGGTCCTCTCGGAGTACCGGTTGCAGCTCCAACACCTCAACCCGAACAACATCCAGCACATGGCGGCGTTCGAGGCACTGTGCAAGGGTTACCTGGGAGTGGGAGCTCACTGGCACCTCTTCCGGTACTTCTTCAAGTTCGTCTGCTTGAAGGACAAGGCGCTTCCAACGACGATCGGGTGCGCCAACCTCCGGATGAAGATGGGGAGGGGGGAGGAGTACATCCCCTTCACGCTGACGAGGTCCAACAGTGGCTGGCACAAAGGTTGGTTCTTTCTCAAGAACGACCTTGAGCACCCGCTGCCGGAGTATACCGGCGCCTCAATCGCCGAGGCACTGGCAAACTGGAGCTACGAGCCCCCGGAGGCGGAGCAGGAGAGGCTGCTCAAAGATTGCTGGGTGTTGTTGCCCCGGCTGCGCGATGCCAAGATCGACTTGGCGGTCGTCATCAGCCAGTACCATGCGCTGGGGATCGTCCCGCTCCGGAGGCGGCGCCTGCGCATCTGCCAGATGACGCCCGACAAGGCTCCCATTGAAGGGACTGTGACGGCGCCCGAGCCACCCTCAGTGGATGAGATCCAGCGCCGCGTGGGGTTGGCCATTGGGAGGGCGTCGTACTCGTGGCCTCCATCGCGGCTTCTACCCATGCTCCTAAAGAGGGGACCAAAAAATACGTAAGTTTCCTTCTTTTCCGACTAGCTTTCCGACTAGTTTTTGGAGTTTTGGTCGTTAGCGTCCTCTCAGAGCTTTTGTCCCTCGTACTGATCTCTTTTTCTTTTCTTGACTTTAGCTGAGGCCTGCGAAACCTATGCCCGCGAAGCCTCCTCTCCCCCAGGATGCGGTACAGAATCGCTCCAAGGCCGCCGCAGAGAGGAGGAGGGCTGATCGCAAGGCCAAGCACAAGGACAAGGAGATCGCGAAGCGTGAGTGGAACAACCACCGCGCCAAGCGCCGGAGGATGAACGAGGTCGCCGTCTCCTCAGACGAGGATCCTTCGTTGTTGCCACCGCAATCTGGCGATGATGGAGGCACCGGCGTCGACATGCGCGCTCTGTCGTCGCCGTCCGTGTCGCCCCCTCCTCAGCAGCAGGCCGCGGAGACCAGCTCGAGACGACGGCCGGAGCCAGCCGTCCGTGGGCATGGGACGAGCTCTAGTTCACAGCAGCCGGAGCCAGCCGTCCGCGAGTAAGGGACGAGCTCCGGCTCGCATCCGCCTCCACGCCCCCTCTAAGAGGATCGAAGGGTGACCCGCTCTCGGTCGGGCCCCGTCAGCCAACAACATCCGAGGGAGAGGAGGAGCTCTCCGCGGCGGGATGACTCGTCCAGGCGGCCGGCGGACTGTGATTCATCTGCCCGCCATTCCTCCGGCGACACATCGCGGCGGGAGCTGCGCTCTCCGAGGAGGTGGTCGCCGTCCGAGGCGAGATCGACACCGTCGACGCCTTCTCCGAGTGCGCCACTGGGGGAGAACATGAACGCACCCTCGCGACGCCTCCAGTCCTTGGTCATTCAGGGTGGTGGGCCCCGCTCGTGTAGGTCCCCCTCACCCCAGGTGGAGGTCGGAGCCCACCCTCCGACGTGCGGCGGAAAAGAGACTAGCCCCCGAGTCGTCGGGCGCGGCTGCCAGGCCCATCAAGCGGGCCTGCGTCACTTCCTCCACGTGAGTGCTGTTCCGCGTCATCTCGTTATTTTGTTCTTGATTTTTTGTTCGCTTTTTGATTTGCTTTCTCATGCCAGGCGCTCCGACACCGGCGCGCTCAGCCTTGCGCCGCAGAAACACGCAGTCCTGAGCACGCGCAATCCTTCATCCGTCCCCCGCCCGGCGACTCCTCCGCCCGTGCTGGCGACAGCGCAAGTCGAGAGCACGGCCACCGAGGTGGTCGAGGTCCACGAGGCGGCGGCGCCTCCACCAGCATCAGGGGATGGCGACGTGGTCGGAGGGCAGGAAGTCTCAGAGGAGATCGAGCCCCCGGCGGCGCCCGTCATTGATCGCGGCGCCAACGCATCAGTGGGTCCAGGAGCGAGTGCGCCCCCAGCGCCGGACGCCGACGGAGGCGGAGCCGAGGTGACATCGGGTCCCGAGTCTTCCGCCCAGCTCCAGGAGGCCTCCAATGTCGAAGGGCCCAACCTCTCGGGCAGCGACGCGGCTGAGCTGGAACGGTGCCTGTCAGCGCCGGAGGAGCCGGCGGCCGAGGCGCCCGTGTCGCCCACCTCTATGGTTGCGGCCGCGGTCGAGGTGGACAAGGCCAACCCCGAGGAGTCCGCGACCCAGACGGCGGAAGCGGAGCCGGACTCCATAGTGCCGCCGACACCTTCTGTGAGCACGGCGGCGCTGCTAGCGAGCGTGGTGGTTCCGGCCGCGGGTACAGTAGAGGAGCCGCCACTCCAGCCCACCGCTGATGTCGTGGAGGTGGTGGTGATCGCGGACTTGCCTTGCCCGGACGTGTAGGTGCCTGCTACCCTCGAGGACGTGGTGCGCAGCGCCTCCCCGGTCACTGTCCGAGAAGTCGGGGAGAGCTCGAGAACTCGCCCCTTCCCAGCCACAGAGGGGGAAGAGCACAACCTCGGCCTCCGGTGCTCCTCATGGACCGGGGCCCACGAAGCCGAGGCGCACGACGACGAGGACGAAGAGGCCACAGCCCGTCACCACCTCAAGTGGGGCTTAAGGTGGGCAGAGCAAGCGGTCAACGAGCTTGTTGTCCCGGCCTCAACAGTGAGTTTGCCGAGCCCATCTTTGGTTTTGTCTCATCATTTTTGCAGTCGTTTCTGTAGCTGATCTTCTACTCGGTCCAGGTGCTTGCAAACTGTAGCGCCAGGAAGTCGCGCACCATCGAGGAGCCCCGGGCCGAGAAGATCCAGCTGGAGATGCAGTTGGTCGCCGCTCGATTGGCGGCTGCGGGGGCGGCGGCGAGTGAGGTGTCGACAAGGACCACGCTCGAAGCCGCAGCAAAGTCCGCGGAGGACCGTGCAGCGGCCGCGCAGTCTGCTGCTGATGCCGCCATGTCGGAGAGGGTGACCCTCGAGGCCAAGCTTGCCCAGGCGGAGGCAACAGCCACAGAGCTGCGTACCGCCGCCGCAACCACCGCCGAGACCGCTCGGACTGCTGCCGCTGCAGCCACTGCCGCCGCTCAAGAGAAGGCGGCGCTCGAGAAGAAGGTGACCGACCTGCAGCAGGACTTGATCCACGTCGAGGCGGACCTCAAGACGGCCAACAAGCAGGTGGGCGATCTCTCCACCAAGCTACAGGAAGGCACCGATGAGGGGGCCCAGCTCCGTGACGGCAACACCAAGCTGGCGCAAGACCTCGACGGTGAGCAACTTAGTACTTTCAGCTTCTGTGATGCTTTCTTCTTCGTGTTACTCATTGAAGGTGTTGACTTGTCTTCTGATTTTGTCAGGGCTTCGCTAGGCTCGTGCTACATTGGCCAAGAAGCTCGTGGAAGAGGCGCAAAGACTCACCACCACCGAGCTCAAGATCCACGAGATGACCGGGATGGCCAAGAACTTGTCGGTCCTGCTTTCGAGTACGATCTTTTTTCCTTACCCCTTCCCTTCTCCTGCTTGCGCTTCTCACAACTAAACTCCAGCTCGCTCTCTCTCTCTCTCTCTCTCTCTCTTCAGAGGTCAACGCCGAGCTCGAGGATTCCATGAAGGCTCAGCACGAGGCGGAGGAGGCTCGCAAGAAGGACATCGTGGACCGCACCAAATTTGGCCGGTTCATCGAGCGGATCTTGTCAGAACTTGACGTCCCACCTGTCCAGATGCCTCCCTAGATGCTTGGTGATCGAGTCACGCTTCTTCCGGGTGTTGTCAAGGAGAAAGAGTTGTTGACGTCTCGGAAGGTGGTGCACCGGGTCCTCGCCATGTTCAACTCGCATTACCAGAGGTTGGATCTCAAGGCGTTGAGCAGTGGTTGGGCCCCCGGCTACTCGAACGAGGAGTACGACAAGATCGAGGAGGATTGCGCCGCCTTCGCACCCGCCATGGCTGATGCCGCAATGAAGGACCTAGACCTGATTCCAAGAGACACACCAGAAGTCGAAGACGGCTCCGGTCCTTCTAGTTAGATGCATCAGTTTGTACAATAGTTAAACGAGACTTGTATGCGCACTGCTTCGAATAGTTATTGTATTGTTTTCAAGATGTCATTTATGTAACATTCCCGAGTACCTGGGGACGACTATGAAAACAGAGTAGCGGCACTTAGAAACTCAGGCCGACCGAACTTTACTCTAAAGCCGCGGGGGTGTAGGAGTCGGAGAGCTCTACCAGCCTGAGCCGTAAAGTGACGCCACATGATCACAGCCCCCGAGTACTTAGGGTCGTTCAAAAAGGTGACTTCCACATTTTTTCGTAAAAATCGTTTTGAGCCGGAGCCCAAGCGGTTACTGAGAGACATGGGTACCCATGGGTCCCCACCGGCCAAGGTCCCAGGGGCCCCTGACAAGTGGACTCGACCTTCCAGAAGACCCGCCGACCTGTCACGTGGGCCCAGCGACCTTATCTGCACCTCCGATGACCGCGGGCGACCCGATCAGGATCCCAGAAGACCCGCGAAGCCTTGACGTGCAAGACAAGACACGGCGACCTGGCGCGCCACCGCCTGTAGCTCCGAGTATCACGGGATACTCCTTGTAATCCGGGAGATATGCTTCCCGCAGTTGTAACCGACCCCGACACGGGTCAACCGACCTGTGCATGCAAACCCTAGCCTGTCCCCCCATATAAGGTGGCCTAGGGCTCCATGCATAGGGACAACTCATCTTCAACCTCCCGCATAATCCACCACAACTGGACGTAGGGTATTACTCTCCGGAGGCTCGAACCAGTATAAACCCTTGTCTCCTTGTTCCTAGCCGCCATACTCGCCTAGTTCCGTGTGCATCCCGTACATAACCATCTACGCTCTTAGATCCTGATCCTCTCCATTAGCCTGCAAACCTCTAGGGTAACCCCCTAGTGGATCTATCCAGGTCCCACCCCCTGACAGTTGGCGCGCCAGGTAGGGGTGATCGGGAACTCGTTGTGCAGCATGGTGGCCCAATCTGGCGTCGTCTTCCCGGCGAGCATGGCGGCCTTCCTCGCCGACCCCGTGGAGATCTGCTTTGGATACTTCACGTTGACCTCTCCTGCTCCGGCAGCCTCGACTCCTCCAGCGACCTCCGAGCAGGTCGTCACGGCGTCCACCGCCGTCTCCGTTCCCGATCTAGGATCAGAGACCCACCCACCCAGACCTTGTGACCTTGTCCAGGGAATGGAAAGCATCATCGGCTCGATGAGGGAAACCCTGGAGATCTGCGAGCGAGCTCAACGCTCGGCGCAGACAGCACTACGCCACGACACGTTCCCCTTCAGCCTGAAATCAGCGCCCGGCCTTCGCCTCATCCAGCTGCTTAGGCCTCCCCAGATCCAATCTGGGCGGTGACCTTCTGGCGACCCAAGGCCTGCACCTCGTGCAAGACGCGATCCCCTCGACGTGCCCTGCACCTACCACAAGGGTGCGAAGCACACCCTCCGTGGGTGCCGCCTACGGAAGAAGATCGACAACGAGCTCCCTCGCCGAGCTAAGTGACCTACCCAGTCTCCAGACTGCGGGGAGTTCCAGAAGGTCCGGGTTCGAATCTCTCCCAATGATTCAGACATCGTCTTTCGCCAAGTGCTCGTGATCTCCGAGAACGGGCCACCCCACGCGGGTGCGACCAACTCCGAGGAGGCGGCCCGCATCCAAGCCAACACCCGCCGCGCCCAGCGACGTGCAGAAGAGCAGCAGCGCGTCTTGCCCTGCGCTCGGGACCTGCGCCTGGAGTTCGAGGAAGCTGGGATCCCGACCTTCAACAGCCCCCAGGCCAACCTGGGTGCTTCCATTACCCGGCTCCAGCAAGCCCAGATGACGCCTGAAGCTGAGCAGGCCCTTGCGTACCTCTGGGTCGCCAACGCCCTGGTGGAAGAGAAGAGCGCGGCCTCCAAGTCCGCTGTGTCTTCATCAAACCACCATTCGCGCAGTCGATCTCATCGACCTCAGTGCAGCCACCTCTCCCCCATACGGGAGGAGGTCGCTCAGCACAACCCTGAGCATCCCGCCCAGCAGCCTGCTGCTGTGCGTGACCTTCGCGTCAACCTCGTCGCCAACAGACGCACCCGCGACATGCGCGACGTCATCGACCAGCGCCATCGGGAGCGTGAGGAGCGCGAGCTCCGCCGCCACCTGGACTATGACCGCGAGTACGGTGCACCCGGGGGCGTTCACCGCATCATGGAGCGCGAGCTCCGTGATCAACACGACAGCGAGAACAGGCGACGTGCCAACTATGATGCCGAGCTCGGCGACCCCGCCATCATCCAGACCAACCGGGATCAGCAGCCACGTTCCCAGGTTGTCGTCCCGGAGCGCAGCGTCCACTCCGCGTCAAGAGAGGCGCCCCGGCCAGAGGCTCCGGGGACGACCTTGCCCTCAACGCCTTCCAACCGATGGATGCCCGTTTCAAGGGGGTGGAGTATCCCGACAACTTCAAGCCCAACATCAAGCCGTACGATGGGCGCTCCGACCCTAACATCTGGCTGTCAACCTACTACGTCGCCGTCAAGGTGGCCGGTGGCAGCTTTGATCACATGGCAGTCTACTTCCCGCTGGTCATGGGCAAGGCCCCTTCGCTGTGGCTCAACAACCTCGAGCCTGGCAGCATCAAAACCTAGGCCGATCTGTCCCAAGCCTTCACGTCGAACTTCCAGGTGACCTACGATCGCCTTGGAAACGCCTTCAGCCTGGGACGGGTCGTGCAAAAGCCTAAGGAGCGGCTCCACGACTACAACCACCGGTTCTTCGAGAACCGGAACGAGTGCGTTGGCGTCAGGGACTACCAAATCGTCGACAGCTACAAGAAGGGCATCAAAGACCGCAAGATCTTTGAGAAGATCCATGAGTCTGGCCCCACCAACATCAAGGAGCTCATGCTCATCGTCAACAAGCTGATGGACACAGAGGACGCGCTCCAGAACCAGTTCGACGCCGATGCCGCTGGTACATCTGCCACAGCAGCAAACAAGCTCCGCAAGCGACCTTCCAAGGTCCTAGCGGTCGAGGGGCACCGAGGCTCGACCTTCAACCAGGAGGAGTTCGACATGGCGCTCAACAGCATCTACGGTTTCCATGAGGGGGCCACCCACACTCTCTGCGAGTGCTCCCAGTTCAAGAGGGCCTTCAGTGCCCCCACGGACCCCAAGGGACCCAGGAATGATGGCGGGCGTCGCGACAACCGCCCCTACAACAGCAACTACCACCGTGACGACCGGCGAGATCGACGCGACGACCGGCGCGAGGAGCGATACGACGATCATCGCGAGCCACCTCGCAGCGACCCACCTCCAGCCGCTCCTCGCGATGAGACAAACCTGCCCCCTCCACCAGCATCAGGCAATCCCAATGTGCCTTTCCAGGCCGCAACTCGCGTGATCAATATGATCATTGGTGGCATCAAGTCAAGCGCCAGCAGGAGGCGCTACAGGAAGGACAAGCGTGACGTTCACCTCGTCCACACTCAGCCAATCGCGCCTCTGCGTTGGTCTGAGCAGGCGATCACGTTCTCCAGAACTGATCACTGGGTGCACATCCCAGATCCTAGGTCCTGCCCGCTCGTTGTCGAGCCCACGGTGGATGGAGCCTTGCTCTCCCAGACCCTGATCGACAGGGCAGCGGGCTCAACATCATCTTTGTTGACACTCTCAAGAAGATGGGCTTCGACTTCGACAAGCTCACGGAATGCGATGAGCCCTTCTACGGCATCGTCCCCTGGAAGGTGGCCTACCCCCTGGGTAGGGTCTCCCTCCCCGTCACCTTTGGTACGGAGGCGAACTTTCACACGGAGTACCTCAACTTCGAGGTCGCCAACTTCAAGTCCTCCTACCATGTGATCCTAGGTTGCCCGATGCTGGCCAGATTCGTGGCCATCCCGCACTACACCTACTTGGTGTTGAAGATGCCGGCTCCACATGGGGTCCTCTCCGTTAAAGGGGACCACATCGTCTCCTTCAGGTGCAACACGGAGGCCCTCGACCTCGCCGCGACCTCCGCTGCAGCCAACGCCTCCGCGGTCTTGGTCGCGGAGGCCAACAAAGTCGACCCTGTCGACCTACCTATCCCAGAGCAGAAGCGCACCAACATCGCCCTGGATGCGGTCCCCTCCACGAAGAAGGTCTGCCTCGGCCTTGCCGACGCAGAGAAGACGGTGGTGATCGGTGATGGGCTCGACACCAAATAGGAACTCGCGCTCACCAGCTTCCTCCGGGATAACGCGGACATATTCGCATGGAGTCCATTAGATATGTCGGGTGTCCTCAGGGAGCTGGCTGAGCACGCCTTCGATGTAAGCAAGACGGCCAAGCCTGTCAAGTAGAAGCTTCGCCGCTTTGCGAAAGATCGCAAGGACGTCATTAGGGTAGAATTAATAAAGCTCCTAGCTGCCGGATTTATCCGCGAGTGTAAAAACCCGGTTTGGCTCGCCAACCCGGTCCTTGTACCCAAGAAAACCGGTCAATGAAGAATGTGTATCGACTACACCAACCTCAACAGGCACTGCCCTAAAGACCCCTTCCCTCTTCCGCGTATCGACCAGGTCGTGGACTCCACGGCCGGAAGCGTCCTCCTCTGCTTTCTCGACTGCTACTCAGGGTATCACCAGATAGCCCTGAAGGTCTTTGACCAAGACAAGACGGCGTTCATAACGCCCCACGGCATCTACTGCTACATGGCCATGACCTGCGGCCTCAAAAATGCGGGTGCGACCCATCAAAAGGCCATCCCGAAGTGCCTTGCTAGTCAGATTAGCAAGAACGTAGAAGCCTACGTCGAGGACGTAGTCGTCAAGACCACCCACGAGGACAAGCTCATAGCTGACCTAGCGGAGACCTTCGCCAACCTCCGCACTTACCGCTGGAAGCTTAATCCAGAGAAGTGCGTCTTTGGTGTCCTGTCTGGCAAGCTCCTGGGCTTCATGGTCAGCAACCAGGGCATCGAGGCCAATCCCACCAAGGTGGATGCCATCCTCAGGATGAAGCGACATACAGGCAAGAAGGACATCATGAAGCTCACCGGCATGATGGCGTCTGGACCGAGGAAGCCGACCAAGCTCTGGAGCAACTGAAGACCTTTCTCATGACACCCCTGGTGATGGTACCCTCGGTGCCTAAAGAGCCTTTGCTGCTCTACATCTTGGCGACCACCCTTGTTGTCAGCTCAGTTCTGGTGGCTGAGCGACCTGAAGAGGGTAGACCTCATCCTGTCCAGCGACCTATATACTACGTCAGCGAGGTCCTGTTTGACAGCAAGACCAGGTACAGCCAGCCCCAGAAGATGATCTACGCGCTACTCATCACCTCCCGCAAGCTCCGGCATTACTTCCAGTCACACAAGATCAAGGTCGTTTCGGCCTTCCCCCTTGGCGAGATTGTTGGCGTTTCTTAATCTCAACACTAGGCGCCGTGCTAGCGTGAGCGTGTAAGAAACTCCCGGGTACACTGACGAGTGCGAACGAATCCGCAAGCGCACGGATACACCGCTATAGCACTTCTCCCTAGGAGAATGAGTATTCCCGTCTGGTTTCATTCCTAGGACGGAGAGTAACCAGAGAGGATCTATCCAAGGATACCAGCTTTGGCTGGGATAGGTCGGGATACAAGAAGCACTTCCTTAAGGGACTTAGCTCTCAAGATGTATTCCTGTCAGATCTCAGTCATCCCCGCGGAGCGACAACACTCAGAGGTGCTGTCCTGCGAGCCCAACTCGGTACGCGACGTAAGAGGGTTACAAAGGGTCCAACAGGCTGTCACCACTGCGGCCTACCTCTATGATACGACCGTACGTGGTCTCCGTAGGAAACCCAAGGCCCAGACACCACGTCTGTACCCCGAGATAAGTACTATAGTGCGGCGTATGCTAGCCCGCTAATTACACTATAGCAACCGTATAAATACGGTCCCACGAACAAGGGAAAGATCCGAATCAGATCATATCATTGAACTGGGAACAAAAAGGAAGCTATGGATGCAGCTGAACGAGATACAGCAAACTTACTTAACTAAACAGGATCAGAGCATGCTAAACAAGTAAATGAACTATGGTTCTAGCTCTAAAGGATCGAAGCCTTGTGTCACGAAGAACACAAGCCTCTAACTTATGAACAAGCCAAGAACACAAGAACAAAGCAACCACGCATGATGTCCACTATAGTCTAAATAAGAAATGCTGAAATACTCACTTTGATCTAAATGAAGAACAAGCATCCACGAGGACATCAACTCACTCCTTACCCCTCCTCTACCTCACACTAATCCTAATCTAGATCTCTCCTCATCACCAATCTACCACAAAGAGGTGAGAATCACCTCTCATGGGCAGAATTGGAGAGAGGGAGAGAGAGCTACACAAGAGAGAGTGGAACTTGAGTGCTAGGTGGTGTGTGAGAAATGGAGATCCTCCCCTCCTATTTATAGACAAGGAGGAGGCTTGCTCCGGGGCTCAAAGTGCCCCTAAACACCCGGGACTGTAGCAGGGAGCCAATGGGGGAACAACACATGGAGGGCCAGGATGAACCGACCCTAGGTCGGTTCGGCCGAACCTAGGGTCGGCCGACCCCCTCGGGCGGCCTCCTGGCCCGTGCTTCCTCTGGCTCGCTTCCATGTGGGCCCTGATGCCTCTCCTCCGTGCATGGCACATTTCCTGGCGGTTTAGTTGGTAATGTGGGCCCATGGATCCATGTGATGCTGACGTGGCAGCGTGTGATTCGTCAAAAGTTCTTCACATGGATTGGTGACATCATGGATCCAGGAGAATCCATGTGGCAGCCCCTGATTGGCCAGCATTTGAGTGCCTTGGATTGGAGTGGAGTGAAAGTGCATAAATTCCTCTCATTTCTTGTGCTAAATACCTGCATTCAAATAGATATGGACACTGGTGGAAAGTATGAGTTTAAGCACCTATTCTAGTGTGGATGTTCAATTCATGCTCAGATTTGCAGGGGTTGACGGCCTTGAAAATGGCAAATATTGACTGTCAGCAACACCCCCACACTTGACCTTTGCTCGTCCTGAGTGAAGGGGAAACAAAGCCAAGCAGGTCATAAATACCGAAAAGTAAGACAGGCATAAGAGATATTCCAAGTCATACCTTGCTCTTGTGAACCTCTGTGTAGTGGCTATCATGTTCCCTTGGGTGATTGAAGAGTAGAACAGCTGTGAATCAAGTCACTTATGCACCTGATTATAAACACCTTGGGGGTTTTGCGAGATTTTCATAAACAAAACTCTTGGTGGCTTCTTCTCTCAAATCGCTCAATGTGTATATGTCCTCACTAAGGTATTTTGCCTTTCTTCATCCTACTTCTAATGGTGGCTATATGTGGAGCTCAGGGTAGGATAAAGAGAAAGCATACTTGCATCACATATTTTGCAAAGTCAAAGACTGGATCCACAGAGAAAATCAAATCATACCATCAGATCAAGATGTGCACCGGTATGGCTATGGTGTGCATGGTAAGGTGGATACTAGGCCCGGAATGGGTGCTAGATATTACCATACATATATATGGTGAAAATGTGGGTTGATGGTAAGGTGGACACTAGCCCCGGAATGGACACTAGTTATTACCATCTATGATATGGAACTCCTTTTTACATGATCCCATCTCTCTCCTATTCCTCCTTTATTTTGGACATGGGCTATTTTGTCTCTCTTTTTTTTCATCATGCCTTGAGCATGTATATTTTTTTAATAGCCGATGTCTCTTTTTTTGAAGGACACTTCTGGAGAGAGATGTCACACCACATATGGAGTTTTACTTTTATGATGAAATGGATAGATGATACAATGCTAACTTCCAAGGTAGAAGCATAGCAAGGGGGAAATAGGTGGGGTGCACATAAATCTTGATCATGAAAGTAATGAAAAGAATTCTCACAAGGGTCACAGAATTTGACAAAGCTCAAACTAATGACAAGCAGCATATGAATCGAAGGTTTTTACCTACAGAGATCATAAGGCTCTAATGGGACGGAGGCATATCAAAGAGGAGCCTTTCCAAGAGGTTTTGAGTTTTCAAAATAAACTCCCCAAGAGAGTTAGTCATCAGAGCAAAAGATCATATCATCCAGCCATATCATACTCATCAATTACTTAGGTAAACATGCTTGTCCTTAAGAAGATTTTGGTTCACAAGCATCAGGCAGCTAACAGGGAATAAAACATATATAAGTCTACTTAGGTACAAATGAGCTGGGTGATCTTTAGCATCATCATTCGAGTTTTAGTTTAGAGATAGAAGGATATAGCTTATAAAACTCAGGAATGAAAGAGAGTGAGTTGTCGAGATGCAAACCGGTGCTATGCATAGAAGATGAACTGTGAGAGGCTCTCCACAGGAGTGAACTCGTGCGGGTCCCGTTCAGGTTCTCGGTAGGTGATCGATCGGCTAGCGCGGAGTGCTCGCAGTGGGTACGTACGAAAACATCGTGCTTGCGTTGGGAGAGTTGTGGCTCTCCCCCCACACTGTCTCGAACCTAGATGTCTTTGAATTCAAAAAGACCAAAGTAACGACACAAAGGGTGGCTAAACCGGGTTACATGACCGGTGAGCCACTGTATTCAACTCTGAAATGTTTTAATCAAAATGATTAGGCGCTTACACACACATGCAAAAGAAATAAATGAAATAAAGGGAAACAAAGGGAAATCAACCTAGACCTAGACTAGCGCCTAATGAACTAAAGATGGGGCTAATCCCCACTACTCGGAGAGGATCTGCTCCCCTCCCTTAGCAACTGCCAACCTCTGCAGCTTCTGGGTCATGTCCTCCTCCAGCTAGCGATACTCGAGCCTCAGCTCATGGTACTCGTCCCTTTGCTTAGCCAGCTCCTCAACTAGCTTCTCATGTTCTAAGAACAGTTCAGCTAGTCTGTCTGCCAGCTTTGCTAGGGCCGGGGTCTTCTTGGCGCCATTCGCACGGATGTCAGCAATGATCTTGACGAGGATCCGCTCCCACTGAGGGGGCTTATGGTAGGGTGTACCATAGCCTCCAGTGGCTATCTTCACCCCGAAGATCTTGCACCAGGTCTGTGGAAGCGGGAACTCGTCCCACACATCCTACTCATAAGTATGGCAGAAGGCTTCTCCGTAGCTGTTAAAGTCAGACCCGACATAGCGCTCGCCTGGCTTCAAGGGTGGCCCAGGGGGATCATCAAACAAGACGCGCTTGGCAGCGGGCTTGTCCCCAATGGTGGCCATCTTGGCCGGGAACGAAGGCGGGGAGGAGGAGCCTCGCCGGGACGACTACACCGGAGAGACGGTGCACATCCTGCGAGTGCTTTCCACACTCCTGCCTCTCTCGGGGGTCATGGCCTTCGGCGACCCCATCACCTCATCCAAGTTGCTGAGGTCGATGAGATGATAGGGGCTCCCTCCTCCTGAAATGAGGGGCAAGGCCTCCCTACGGAGCCGAGTGAAACCGTGGCCGGCCATGGATACGGCGATGCTGAGGAGTTGAGGTGGAGGAGATGGGTTTCGCGATGCGAAAACTCGTCGGGCGGCAGAGAGAAGGGTTCTGGAGGAGAATGAGACGCACATGCGAAAGAAGAAGGGGAGAGGAGGCACCAGGATTTCGGCCGAACCAGGGTTCAGCCGGCCCCCTGTGGGCCCCTCTGGTCCTCCCCCTTCTCGTGTGGGCTCTAGCAGGTCTCAGGATCGACGGTCCAGGTGGATTCCCCAAGATGGAAAGCTTGGCTTAGGCCTTAGGCTAAGATAAGGTCGAGGTTGAAATTTCATCCTCAACTATATACCAACCTTGTCCAAGCCATGATACCCAAAGAGAATCTGGGGGAAATCACCTTGACGACACATTGGGTTCGTCAGAAGTGTAGGCACTTCCGGCGGTAGTCACGAAGCGTCCGTGTCACCACAATGGTGCTGCCTTCCTGTGGACCTTTTGCTACTCCTCTTAATCTGGCAATTTCTTTCTCCTGCATGACCACGGTCCACAAGATACCCAAAGGATAATTCATCCTGGGGAAATGAGATGAATTCCAAGAGTACTCAGGGTGTGGGTGTCTTGTGATCTCCTGTCTCAATTATGACCGTTTCCTTGCAGATGATGTTGATAGGATGATAAGCTCTGCTCTGCAAGGGTAGTGCGTATACGAACTCGAGCCCAAAAAGATATATCGAGGCTGAGAGCAAGCATGATCATCCCAGAGAGGTTGAGGCCTTTCCTAAGGTGGTCATGGGACTCGAGGACCGTAGCACTGGGGTCATGGAACTCGTAGATGAAAAGATCGAGCACTGAGGCTAGTGCTTCACCAATAGGTACCGATCTCCGAGTGAACTCAAGCTCGGAAGGACACTCGGCTCTCAAAAGGATGAAGCGTGGACTTCCAGAGGCCGGTGTACGATCAAGAACTAGGGTTCGGACGAAGAGCAAGATTTACTCACTCTTACCTTAGGCAGAGGGTTCGATGTTCTCATCAAAGTGATGAAAACATCCCCAAGTCTGTCCTAAGCTTCCAATGGGGGATTATGAATAAACTGAAAAGCGCAACTCCCATTGGGCATCGATCAAATCAGGCATAGGATACAAAGTGCAAGCTTCTCCTGATTGATCGGCATCGATCGATGTGCTTGAGATAAAAAAATGAATGCACTCCATTCGATCAGTAAATGATCGTGGTCCTTCAGTCTGATGGATGGATCCAATGGATTAAAGACCAGAGACCGATGTCTTGGTTTATATGAAACTTCAGTGCAAAGCACTTTAGCTCAAACCTCGACGTAGAAACACGATGGGCCTCTCATACCCTCCTCAGGAGATAGTAGTGAGGATCGAACAAGTCATCCTGGCCAGGAATGGTCGTTCTCTCTGAACTACTCTCTCTGTTCTCTCATGAGACAAAGTCTCGGGGAGAAGGTCTAAGAAGATGCATGAGAGGGGAACCCAAGGGTAGATCTCGTGCCACGAAATCTTTCCCTTAGACTCCTGCTATTCAGGAATGACATCTTCAGCCAGAGCTCAGAAAGAGTGGATATGAAGTCTCGGACTCGGCTGACGATGGATCTAGGTGGCTCAACTTTTCCTCTGGTGGGTACCTCGTTGACCGGGATGCAAGGGGAGCTGAAATCTCAAAGATTATCTAGGATCTCTCTTCCCTTGACAGCATCTAGGTGTACAAAGGATCCTCCGGAGAGAGCATTAAGTCTCATGGCATTATTCTTCCGCAATCCAAACCAGAAGTGCTGAAGCAACATCCAATCAGGAATACGGAGGACTGGGCAATCTTCCACCGCAGAGGCGAAACGATTCCATGCCATTCCTAGTGATTCCTCCTCACATTGCTTGAAACAAAGAATCTTTGCCCTTAACGAGATGACACGTCGTATCGGGAAGAAGTGGGAGAAAAAAGCTGCTCTCAACCTTTCCCAAGTAAGGTAGTCTCTACTAAAACAACGGTGCCAATCCCGAGCTTCCCCAGAGAGGGATAGCGGCAAAAACTCTCTTTTCCGAGCATCCGGTGATTCTCCGGTTTTACCTTGAGTTTCAATCAGACGCTCGTAGTCTCTCACATGATCAAAGGGGTTCTCATGACTTAACCCCGAGAAGGATAGGTCCTGAATTAGCTTCATGAGAGAGGGGTGAATCCTACAGCCAGATGTAAGAGTGGGTCTTGACGAAGATGGCTCTGAGGGTTCACTCCTCGAAGGCGGAAGGTGTTTACAAGGATAACCTTCCGTGGGTAGCGGGGGTAGAGGTAGAAAGAAAACAAAAAGGGATATTTCAAAAAGGGTAACGGGGGTGACGGTAGAATAAAAAAGGAAAAAGATAAATACGAGGATAGACGGGCTCGAAGGTTAACAACAGCCGTCCCTGGCAACGGCGCCAGAAATGCTTGTTGGCATTTCTTAATCTCAACACTAGGCGCTGTGGTAGCGTGAGCGTGTAAGAAACTCCCGGGTACACTGACGAGTGCGAACGAATCCGCAAGCGCACGGATACACCGCTGTAGCACTTCTCCCTAGGAGAATGAGTATTCCCGTCGGGTTTCGTTCCTAGGACGGAGAGTAACCAGAGAGGATCTATCCAAGGACACCAGCTTTTGCTGGGATAGGTCGGGATACAAGAAGCACTTCCTTAAGGAACTTAGCTCTCAAGATGTATTCCTGTCAGATCTCAGTCGTCCCCGCGGGGCGACAACACTCAGAGGTGCTGTCCTGCGAGCCCAACTCAGTACGCGACGTAAGAGGGTTACAAAGGGTCCAACATGTTGTCACCACTGCGGCCTACCTCTACGATATGATCGTACGTGGTCTCTGTAGGAAACCCAAGGCCCAGACACCACGTCTGTACCCCAGATAAGTACTATAGTGCGGCGTATGCTAGCCCGCTAACTACACTATAGCAACCGTATAAATACGGTCCCACGAACAAGGGAAAGATCCGAATTGGATCATATCATTGAACTAGGAGCAGAAAGGAAGCTATGGATGCAGCTGAACGAGATACAGCAAACTTACTTAACTAAACAGGATCAGAGCATGCTAAACAAGTAAATGAACTATGGTTCTAGCTCTAAAGGATCGATGCCTTGTGTCACGAAGAACACAAGCCTCTAACTTATGAACAAGCCAAGAACACAAGAACAAAGCAACCACGCATGATGTCCACTATAGTCTAAATAAGAAATGCTGAAATACTCACTTTGATCTAAATGAAGAACAAGCATCCACGAGGACATCAACTCACTCCTTACCCCTCCTCTACCTCACACTAATCATAATCTAGATCTCTCCTCATCACCAATCTACCACAAAGAGGTGAGAATCACCTCTCATGGGCAGAATTGGAGAGAGGGAGAGAGAGCTACACAAGAGAGAGTGGAACTTGAGAGCTAGGTGGTGTGTGAGAAATGGAGCCCCTCCCCTCCTATTTATAGACAAGGAGGAGGCTTGCTCCGGGGCTCAAAGTGCCCCTAAACACCCGGGACTGCAGCAGGGAGCCAATGGGGGAACAACACATGGAGGGCCAGGATGAACCGACCCTAGGTTGGTTCGGCCGAACCTAGGGTCGGCCGACCCCCTCGGGCGGCCTCCTGGCCCGTGCTTCCTCTGGCTCGCTTCCATGTGGGCCCTGATGCCTCTCCTCCGTGCATGGCACATTTCCTGGCGGTTTAGTTGGTAATGTGGGCCCATGGATCCATGTGATGCTGACGTGGCAGCGTGTGATTCGTCAAAAGTTCTTCACATGGATTGGTGACATCATGGATCCAGGAGAATCCATGTGGCAGCCCCTGATTGGCCAGCATTTGAGTGCCTTGGATTGGAGTGGAGTGAAAGTGCATAAATTCCTCTCATTTCTTGTGCTAAATACCTGCATTCAAATAGATATGGACACTGGTGGAAAGTATGAGTTTAAGCACCTATTCTAGTGTGGATGTTCAATTCATGCTCAGATTTGCAAGGGTTGACGGCCTTGAAAATGGCAAATATTGACCGTCAACAGAGATCCTATGGAGCCGTGACACCACTGGGTATGTCGTCAAGTGGTCCATCGAGCTAGGCGAGTTCGACCTAGAGTTCTGCCCCAGGCAGGCTATCAAATCCCAAGTCATCGCAGACTTCGTCTCGGAGTGGACCGAGATCCAGCAGCCTCCGCCGTCAGAGCGACCTGAGCACTAGAAAATGTACTTCGACGGTTCCCTGAACCTCGAAGGAGCCGGCGCAGGCGTCCTGTTCATCTCGCCCCAGGGGGACTACCTCAAGTATGTGCTCCAGATCCACTACAAGGTGTCCAACAACGGTGCCGAGTATGAGGCCCTCATCCATGGGCTACGCATTGCTGTCTCCCTCGGGATCAAGCACCTCATGGCCTACGGCGATTCCAAGGTCGTCATCGACCAAGTCAGCAAGGACTCCGAAGCCAGGAAGGACACGATGGATGCCTACTGCGCTGAGGTACGCAAGCTCGAGCGTCACTTCGAGAGACTCGAGTTCCACCACGTCTGCCGCAATAACAACATCGCAGCTGACGTCCTCTCGAAACTCGGCTAGAAGCATGCACTAGTTCCCGCCGGTGTGTTCGTCCAAGACCTACGCAAGCCGTCCATCAAACTCATCCCCGACCCAGAGTCGCCTGATGACGAGGTGACCTCGCCTGCAGGTCGTGTGATCCTCATGCTCGACGCAGAAGAAGATTGGCGCCCTGACTTCATCGCCTTCCTCCTCGAACATCGAGTGCCTGAGGACAAGGCGGAGTGCGAAAAGATCATGAGGCGTAGCGCCAAATACGTTGTTGTCGGCAACGAACTCTATAGGAGGTCCGTCTCCACCGGAGTACTGATGAAGTGCATCCTACGATATGAGGGCCTTAGGCTCTTGGATGAGATCCACGACGGCGAATGCGGCAATCATGCCGCCTCTTCCAACCTGGTGGGCAAGGTCTTCAGGTCTGGCTTCTACTGGCCCACGGCCATGGCTGATGCCCAGAAACTTGTACGTTGATGCAAGGGGTGCCAGTTCTTCACTAAGCGGTAGCACGTCCCGGCTCAGGCCCTGAGGACCATCCCCCCATCGTGGCCCTTCGCAGTGTGGGGTCTCGACTCTGTAGGATCTTTCAAGACCGCCCTCGTCGGCTATAAGCACATCATCGTGGCGGTGGATAACTTCACCAAGTGGATCGAGGTCCGTCCCGTACCCAGCGTCACATCGAAAGAGGTGGCCAAATTCATCGAGGAGATCACCCACCGCTTTGGGGTGCCAAATAGGATCGTCACCGAGCTTGGCACGGCCTTCACAGGAGCCGATTTCTGGGACTTCTGCCAAGACAACCTGATCGACGTATACTACTCCTCGGTGGCGCACCCGCGGTGCAATGGCCAGGTCGAGCGGGCCAACGGTATGGTCGTACAGGCCATCAAAGACCGCATCTTCGACGGCTCAGCGCCCTACGCAACCAGGTGGCTCTCAGAGCTCCGCCACATTTTCTTTTTTGATCCCCGTGCACCCTTCACGACCTCGACGATGCCGCGCCTTGCTACTCTTCGACACAACCATGCCTCGGCCGCTACGCCTACATGTCGATCAGGGGCTTGAGAGACATGGGTACCCATGGGTCCCCACCGGCCAGGGTCCCAGGGGCCCCTGACAAGTGGACCCGACCTTCCAGAAGACCCGCCGACCTATCACGTGGGCCCAGCGACCTTATCTACACCTCCGATGACCGCGGGCGACCCGATCAGGATCCCGGAAGACTCGCGAAGCCTTGACGTGCAAGGCAAGACACGGTGACCTGGCGCGCCGCCGCCTGTAGCTCCGAGTATCACGGGATACTCCTTGTAATCCAGGAGATATGCTTCCCGCAGTTGTAACCGACCCCGACACAGGTCAACCGACCTATGCATGCAAACCCTAGCCCGTCCCCCCATATAAGGCGGCCTAGGGCTCCATGCACAGGGACAACTCATCTTCAACCTCCCGCATAATCCACCACAACTGGACATAGGGTATTACTCTCCGGAGGCCCGAACCAGTATAAACCCTTTGTCTCCTTGTTCCTCGCCGCCATACTCGCCTAGTTCCATGTGCATCCCGTGCATAACCACCTACGCTCTTAGACCCCGATCCTCTACATTAACCTACAAACCTCTAGGGTAACCCCCGAGTGGATCTGTCCAGGTCTCACCCCCTGACAGTTACCCAAGCACTTTTTGAAAGTAGTCGGACGTCAACCTGCGGGCCTGGGCTGCGCTCGCAAGTCTTCACACCGTAGCCGCGGGGGCGTGGGTGCTAGGAGCTTTGAACGAGCAACAACACCGAGACGCTCATAGATCAACATCTTTTTCCTTCGCAAGATAAGGTGTTCCACCAAAAAACCACTCGCACGTGCGATTGGTCACAACAAACTTGTCGGAGAATTTTGTTTTAAAAACGAGAAAACGAAAGGAGGGCATCGTGCCCCGGGTAGCCCCCGAGCGGGAAGCGTTGCTGCATGGGTGCAGGGACGCTTGCCGCTCAGCCTTAGACAACGTTGAAACATACAGAAAAGATGCCAACGTGAGAAGATTGCAAACTTATGAAATGAGAACAAAGGCACATGGCATTATTCATTGATCATAAGGTAAAAACAGGGAACATTACTCAAGGGTTAATACGACATAGATGTTTTATGTTCCATGCATTGGAGATGATCGTGCCATCGTCGTGCCGAAGCTTGAACGTCCCTGGTCGGAGCACTTGATCGACGATGTACGACCCCTCCCATGGGGGCGTGAGCTTATGTCAGTCCTTGTTGCTCATAACTAGTCGGAGTACCAAGTCTCTGACCTGGAACTGGCGATCGCGCACGTTGCGCTCGTGATAGCGCCGCAGAGCTTGCTGGTATCGAGCTGAGTGTAGGAGTGCCACGTCGCGTGCTTCCTCAAGCTGGTCGATAGCATCTTCGAGTGCGACCTGGTTCGCCTCCTCGGTGTACGCTCGAACTCTTGGGCTGCCGTAGTCGATATCCGTTGGGAGGACAGCTTCCGACCCGTGCACCATGAAGAACAGCGTGGAGCCGGTGGCTCGACTTGGCGTGGTGCGCAGGCTCCAGAGAACGGATGGCAACTCAGTGACCCATCTGGCCCGGAACTTCTCGAGTCGTTTGAAGATCCGGGGCTTCAATCCTTGCAGGATCATGCCATTGGCCCTCTCGGCCTGCCTGTTGGTCCTCGGGTGCGCAATAGCGGCCCAGTCCACATGGATGTTGTTGTCGTCGCAGAATCTGAGGAACTTCTTTCTCGTGAACTGTGTGCCGTTGTCGGTGATGATCGAATTTGGGATCCTGAAGCGATAAATGATGTCGGTGAAGAGCGTGATGACTTTCCTCAGAGCGGATCTTGAGTACGGGTCGGGCTTCGATCCACTTTGAAAACTTATCGACAACCACAAGCAGATGCGTGAAGCCCCCGGGCGCTTGCCTGAACGGCCCGATTATGTCCAGCCCCCACACAGTGAACGACCAAGTGATGGGGATGTTCTGAAGCGCTTGCGCAGGGAGGTGAGTTTGCTGAGTGTAGAACTGACAACCTTCGCAACGTCGCACGATGTCCTTGGCGTTGGCTAGTGCAGTTGGCCAGTAGTAACCTTGTCGGAATGCTTTTCCGACAAGTGTCCTTGGAGCGGTATGATGTCCGCATGTGCCAGCGTAGATTTCCTGGAGCAGCTCTCTGCCTTGGTCTCTCAGAATGCAGCACATGAATATGTCTGCCGCGCCTCGCTTGTGGAGCTCGCCGTCGATGAGGACGAACGCCTTAGACCGCCGTGAGATGCGGCGCGCCTCCGTCTGGTCGGAAGGCAGCTTTCCCTCGACTAGCCACTCAAGGATCGGGAAACGCCAGTCTGGATCTTCCAAGTTTGGCTCTTGTGGTTGATCGATCTCCATGACTTCTGGCGCCTCTGGCTCTGGCGGTTGCTCTTCATCGATTCGGACGGACGGTGCGTGCTGATCGCTAGCAAACACGCCATGGGGGTACAGGCTTGCAGCTCGATGCTGCCTTGGCGAGGATATCAGCAGCCTTGTTGTAGTCGCGCAGCACGTGATGGAGCTCGAGCCCATGGAACTTGTCTTCTAGTTGACGCACGGTCTGACAATAAGCCACCATCTTCGGATCGACGCAATTCTTCTCTTTCATGACCTGATCCATGACAAGCTCGGAGTCTCCACGGATCTTGAGACGGCGGATCCCGAGCTCGATCGTGATGCGAAGGCCATTGACGAGCACCTCGTACTTAGCGACATTGTTAGAGGTAGGGAAGTGCAGTCGAACCATGTACTCCATAAGCACGCCCAGAGGCGAGATGAAGACAAGGCCTACCCCCGCTCCTTCCTTCATGACGGAGCCATCAAAATACGTCATCCATGTCTCGTGCTCGATTAGCGCTGGAGGAGTTTGAATTTCTGTCCATTCAGCGACAAAGTCCGCCAACACCTGTGACTTGATGGCACTACGTGGTGCGTATGATACATTCTGTCCCATCAACTCGAGAGCCCACTTGGCTATCCTTCCTTCGGCCTCGGGATTCTGGATCACTTCCCCGAGCGGACATTTGGACACCACCATAATGGGATGCGCGTCGAAGTAGTGTCGAGGCTTGCACTTGGTGATCAAGACCGCATACACGAGTTTCTGAATTTGCGAGTAGCGGGTTTTCGAGTCGGAGAGTACCTCGCTCATGAAATAGACCGGCCACTGCACCTTGAGTGATCTCCCAGGTTCTTCTCGTTCAACCACCAGCGTAGCGCTCTCCACTTGGGTTGTCGCAGCCACATATAGGAGCATCGGTTCCTCTGGTATTGGTGCTGTGAGCACTGGAGGACTCTTCAAGAGGTTCTTGAGTGAGTCGAGCGCTTCCTGAGCCTCGGGTGTCCATGTGAAGTGGTCGGACTTCTTCATCAGGCGGTACAATGGCAGGCTACGCTCTCCGAGTCGAGCGATGAATCGGCTGAGTGCTGCGAGGCAGCCTGTGACACGTTGCACACCCTTCAGATTCTGGATTGACCCCATGTTAGTGATGGCCGATATCTTCTCGGGATTAGCTTCAATGCCGCGTTCTGACATGACAAAGCTGAGGAGCATGCCCCTCAGAACCCCAAAAATGCATTTCTCAGGGTTTAGCTTGACCCCGTGTTCTCTCAGCTTCGCAAACACTTCCATGAGGTCAGGGATCAGATTGCCCATTTTCTTCGACTTGACCACGATGTCATCGACGTACGCCTCGATTATCCGCCCTATGAGATCGCCAAAGACACATCTCATGCATCTTTGGAACGTGGCACACGCGTTCTTGAGCCCGAACGGCATCGAGTTGTAATAGTAAGTGCCAAACGGAGTAATGAAGGATGTCGTGAGTTGGTCCGCTATGCACATCGCAATCTGGTGGTACCCGGAGTACGCATCGAGAAAACAGAGGGTTTCGCACCCTGCCGTTGAATCGACTACCTGATCTATGCGAGGCAAAGGAAACAGATCTTTGGGACATGTCTTGTTAAGGCTCGTGTAGTCAACACACATCCTCCATTTCTTATTCTTCTTCTTTACAAGTACAGGGTTAGCTAGCCACTCGGGGTGGAACACTTCTAGAATGAACCCTGCACTAAGAAGCTTCTTGATCTCCTCGCCTATGGCCTTGCACTTATCGTCGTTGAAGCGGCACAGGCGCTACTTGACTCGTTTCGATCCCGGCTTGATGTTCAATTTGTGCTCGGCAACTTCTCTCGGGATCCCCTTCATGTCGGAAGGTTTCCACGCGAACACGTCGAGGTTCGCTTTGAGGAAGTCGACGAGCGTGCTTTCCTATTTAGGATTGAGCGTCATCCCGATACGGAGCGTGTGGCCATCATCGGAGACAGATGCATCCTTGACGTCCTTGGCGGGCTCGAAAGAGCAGGCCACACGCTTGGACGACTCGGGGATGTCTTGGTCCTCGGAGGGAGGCTCGGCATGAAGCCTCTCGGACCGGATGAGCGTCTCAGCGAACTGAAAGCACTCAGTGTCACATTCGTATGCGTACTGAAATGTAGTCCCCTCTGTGATGACCCCCTTCGGACCGGGGATCTTCAGCTTGAGATACGTGTAGTTGGGCACGGCCATAAACTTAGCATAGGCCGGCCTCTCGAGGATGGCGTGGTACGTCCCCGAGAACCCCACCACTTCGAAGGTGAGGGTTTCTATGCGAAAGTTCCGCGATGTCCTTAATGTGACGGGCAGATCGATCTGCCCTATCGGGAGTGCGTCCTTCCCGGGGATGACCCCGTGGAAGGGTGTTGGCGATGGGCGCAGTCCAGACCGCGAGATGCCCATGCTGTCAAGCGTCGTCATGTACAGAATGTTGAGTCCGCTCCCCCCGTTCATCAGCACCTTGTGGACTCGCTTGGTCCCGATTAGAGGAGCCACCACAAAAGGGTAGCATCCTGGCTGCGGTACGTGGTCGGGGTGGTCAGTACGGTCGAAAGTGATCAAGGTCTCCCACCACTTGAGGTACGATGGCGTCGCGGGCTCGGAGTTGTAGACCTTACGCCTGATCAGCTTCTCTTTGCGTTTTGAAGGTCGCACCGGTGCCCCGCCAAAGATCATGTGCACGGCACCGTCTTCGCGGGGGAACACCACCTCCTCTACGTCGTCGTCGTTGTCGGGGAGGGGCACAACCTTCTTCGGTGGGTCCGCCGTCTTGGGCTTGAGCGTGCCGTTGACGTAGTTCTTCATCAAGCGGCAGTCCTTGAGCGCGTGCTTGATAGGCGTCTCGTGGTGGGTGCACGGCGCCTCCAAGAGCCTCTCGAAGTGGTCCTTCAGGGGACCGCTCTGATTGTTCTTGGGGCGTGTGGCCTTGCGCTCGACTGCTGCGACGATGTTGTCATCGCGGCTACACTTGTCATTCTTCTTCTTCTTCTTGGACCACGAGGAGGTCCCCTCGCCATTGTCCACGACTTGTTTCCCCTTGCCCGGAGGGGTGTTCAGCGTTCCGCGACTGCTTCCTCCCCATCAGTGTGATTGGTCGCGATGTCGAGTAGCTCCCGAGTGGTCCTCGGGGTCCTGCGCCCTAGCCGATGGATGAGGGTGGTGCAGGTGGTGCCGTTCTGGAATGCCGAGATGGCGTCGTTGTCGGTCGCGGTGGGGAGCTCGGTGCAGCGCTTGGAGAAGCGCCTGATGTAGTCGCGCAGGCTCTCCCCGGGCTGCTGCTTGCAGTTCCGCAGCTCCCACTGCTTGCCGGGTTGGGCGTACGTGCCTTGGAAGTTTCCGATGAAGGTCTGACGTAGCTCCGCCCAACTGTTGATCCTGCCGCGTGGCAGGTGCTCGAGCCAGGTTCGCGCGGAGTCGGCGAGGTAGAGCAGTAGGTTCTTGATGATGAAAAGATCGTCTGTCGCTCCGCCCGCGTCACACGCGAGCCAGTAGTCCTCCAACCAAATGCTAGGGTTGGTCTCCCCATTGTACCTGGGGACTGTCGTCGGTGCACGGAAACACGCGGGGAAGCGCGTGTCTCGCACCTTCTGGCTGAAGGCGCGAGGTCCTTTCGGATCAGGCGACAAACTGCGGTCGCGATCCTCCTCACTGTCGTAGCGCCCGCCGCGTCTCTGACTGGACCTCCAACGAGAGCGGTGCTCGCCTTGGTGGTCGCGGCCATCATCGTGGTTGCTGCCGTAGCCGTACTCGTAGTCGTCGTCGTTGGCGGCTCGGCGGCGAGCCCGGAGTATGTCGCGGGCGTCACGGTGGCGTCCCAGGCGCGTCTTGACTGTTGCTTCGCCTGCCTCCCTGTCGTGTCCCCGGTGCCTCGACGGTGATGGGTCTTGGCACTGCACGGATGGTGTCACTCGTGCCTCTTGTGCCGAGTGCTGGCGTGATGCTGAGCTCTCACCCTGCTGCGCGGCCGCCATCTCGAGGAGGGTCTTGAGCTGCTGGCGTACCCTTTTCTCCTCGGGGGTGGCCAGCTCGGGGCAGCCACGTCGGAGCATGGCCGCAGCCGTGAGGTTTTGCGACGTGCGCCTGAAGTGTGGCGCGTCACCGCTGTCGACAGCGACGTCCTCGTTGATGCGCCGGTTCACATCACGCGCACGTGAGCGAGCCTGCGGAACCGGCTGCTCAGCTTCTTGCTCGCGGTGTTGTTCACACGGCTGGTTACGCGGAGGTTCGCGTGGCTCCTCCTCCACTCCGAGCGCTTGGTGGAGGTTTGCCAGCTCCTCGTCGAGCTGGCGCTTGGCCTCGGTGATCTCGTCAAGGCGTGCCCGACGCTGGGCGTCCCCAGCGCGATGGCGAGGGTTCTCTTCGCCATCCGTTGAGCTGGTAGCGGTCCGAGCCTCGAGGACGTTACACTCACGCGTGAAGTCCAGCAAAGGCGCCGGTGGCCCCCGCCGCACGACGACGGAGCCCGAGGCGGCGTAAGATGCCCTCAGTGTGTCCACGTAGGCCGTCACCGGGTCGTCCGGGAGGCCTTGTTGCCCATGGGGGTACATGGCGCTGTACGCTCCATGAACTCACCCCAGGTCAACGGCTCGGATCCGCTGACCTGTAAGGCGAGGTCGGTGAGGTAGAAGGCGGCAAGCCTAAAATGCTCCTGTGTCAGGTTAGGCCCTAACATGGCCATGATTGACTCGTCCGTGAAGCCACAGACGAAAGCGGCGTGACCTGCCGCCGCCGTCGAGGCGGTGGGATGCGCAGGTCGGGAGAAGGTCCTCTCGACGACGGACTCCGCCGGCCCATTGTAGACGAAGCCGAGGGAGCCGAAGAGCACGATGGTGCCGGGAGTTAGCGACACTCCGCGGCCCGCCATCCGGATCACTGGTGAAGTTCGGCGAGACACACGATGTGCCCCTACCTGGCGCGCCAACTGTCGGGGTTCTCTACCACCGGCAGTAAATTTGTAACAGATCATGTGTCAGATCCGGATGGATGGCACGAGAGACACGAGTGTTTATATTGGTTCGGGCCTCCGGAGAGTAATACCCTACGTCCAGTTCCGAGTAGTCGTGTTCTTATGCCAAGGATGTTTGTAGTAGGGGTTACAAACTACGTGATCGGTCAGCCCCTCAAACGGTTGCACTCCTCCCCCCTTTTATAGACGTAAGGGTGAGGGGCAAAGAGGAAATACAAAAAATATGTTACAGTACTACGGTATTGGGGGTCTTTTCCGACGTTGATGTCTGTCAGGAGGCATTGAAGGGCGCTGAGCTGTAGTGACGTTGGAAACTGCCGCGTGTGCGAGCGGTACTGTGCATTCCGGGTACTTTGCGCCTCCTCCGAGTAGTTCCCTTGATGACTCAGCCCCCTTGAGTGTTGATTAGGCCCGCCACGTTATGGCCTAAGTGTAGGTAGGTGCCGCATGTAGACGGCAATCGAGTACCTGTTCTGACGGGGTGGCGTGCAGCTGGGGTTGGATGGGACGACATGTTGGAGGCCGTGAGGGTGCACTGTGCAACGTTACGACTCCTGTCAGAACAGGCCGCCCTCTCGTCCCGCCAGCTGTGGTCTTTGCATGGCGTGGAGAACTGGTGCCACGCGTGTCGTCGCGACGAAGCCTGGGAGTTGGGGCGGTGCCACGTTCGTGTGGGGCCCCTGATCCGCACTCCGACCTCCACGTGTGGGCCTCGTCCTAGTCGGAGACGGAAGCTACTCGTGCGAACGAGTAGTGGAGGCGGGACAGAGCGCACTCGTGCGAGGCGGAGCGCACTTGTGCGAGGTGGAGAGTACTCGTGCGAGGCGGAGAGTACTCGTGCGAGGCGGAGGGTACTCGGAGACGAGGTGGAAGTCTTGTCAGTGAGGGTCTTGACGAAGATCTGCATCCCTCCCTATCCTGGATCTTAGCCTTGACGTTGTCAATGGTGTCAGAAGACTCCATCTCAAGGGTGATTATCTTGCCGCTTAGGGGGCCCTAATCCAGGCCCTCGTCACCGACGTTAGAATCAAAGGTTGCGTCGTGAGTGCCGGAGTTGGCCGATGTGCCTGGCAGGCAATGTACTCGGCTGATTCGCCTAGCAGTAAGCCCTTCTCTACGACCTCCACCTTGTGAAGTTTGGCTCTGGCGTCCGGCGACGATTGGGAAGCGGCTTTGGCGGCGGTTACAAACGGATCTCTGAGGGATTCGAGAAAGATGATTAGGAGTTTTAGACTTCTTTGTAATTTTTCTTTTCTGTGGGGTTCTGTTTGTAACCGGCCAGTGTAATGTGCTAGATCAATACATTTTCCTTCTAAAAAATGTTATTCTTAGAATTTTTTGTAGAGTTATCAATAGTACAAAAAATCTCGCAATACATATGCCTTGTTTTCAGTTTATACTTTGTAAAATGTAGGGTGATATATTTGCTTCACCTGCTAGATGTTACCCCATCCCTTTCAAATTGTAGCTAGGTCATTTTGGCTTTTCCTAGATACGTAATTTTTGGCTATGTATCTAATAAACATGACATATATCTAGGTGCAGAGCAAAATTATGCATATAGAAAATCAAAACTACCTATAATTTGAAATGGGAGTACATGCTTAGCTTTTGGCAAATATTTTGAAACTCAACTAATCTATCCAATAAGTTTGTTTCTTTAACACAACGGGGGTGCTCCTAACTTTGAAGAAAATAAAGATTGGCAAGAAACAGGAGACACACTCATTATCTTTTTTGCTACATGAATGTTACTTTGCTAGTTCGTGTCATTATATTTACCTATATATAAACAATGAAATGCCAGATTAGTTACCGGATTGGAGATGCATAAGAAGAACGGAATTTTCATGTTGATTTGCAAGAAAATGATTAGAAAATAATCTATATATGGCTTAGCTCGATAGCGGAGGAGGGAGGGAGGGAGCGAGTGAGAGGGGACTCTTTATTATTAATTTGACACTGTAAGATTAGCAGTTTTATTCATACTATAAGTTATTCATATCATAACAACTCATTTGGTAACCTATCAAATATGAGAATTAATAACCTATCATAACAATGAAGCACAAATTTTTATTCATAGTACTCATCCCACATTATAATCCCACGCGTACACATGAGAATAACCTATCAGTAGTAACAAGTCGAACTAGTCACTTCTTGATCAAGTAAGGACCTCAACAATAATAATCCAACTCTAAAGCAGACGTGTCAAAGAAATGAGTCACGTCTCACGTCACGGATAAATAACTTTTTAGGTGTCGTTCATAAGTGGTTTCTTCATCTCCCAGGCAGTCAAGTGCGACACGTTGACATCCGCCTCTCCATTGTTGAAAACGTAAAGATGAGCACCTTTCCCGATAACAATGGAGGGGTAGACTCTTGACAGGATACAAGTCTTTCCTCCAGCACCGAAGCTCTCCACCACAGATCGGTCAATCTATATCACGGAGGGAAACAGGAGATGAATCAACAACATTTATAGTGTGTTGTTTGTCAAAAAAGTAATATATGAACATGTGAATCTAAGTGATCGATGTTGCTTGTTACTACGTTGTTCGGAATTAGCTAGGAAGGACATTTACATACCAAGGTCCGAAGGGAGATCTTCCCGCTTGAAATGTCGGTGTTGACAAAGCCCGCAAAAGGAGACTTGTCCAAATCTGTTGAACTAATAAGAGACGACCTGCTCCACACAAGGAAGAAAAGGAGAGAAAAAAATCATGTCACCGGTAATTTAAACTTGAGGGACGAAATATTTATCTTAATTGTTATGTGTGTGTATCCACAATTCCACATGTGCTGATGTGCAGTAGGTTTTTATGTGAGGAGGAAGGATCAGTTGGCCATACTTGGGGAAGAGGTTCCTCTGACATTCACGTCCCTGCCATTGGGTCACTGCCGTGTGGGTCCCACCGAGTTTGGGCCCACACGTCAGCCACTCAATGGTAGAGGCTGAATGGCAGAGGATCTCGTTCCCATACTTGGTGGGGTCACCTTTGGCTTGCCGACGTCCTTGAACACAGTGAAGAAGACGGCCGTCTTCTCCTGCAGGTCACCGGAGGCGAGCACCCACAGGCCGAAGGGCCCCACCCCGCCCCTGACGTCGGCGCCCTTGTCGCAGCACAGCTTCTGCGTGTCGTTCTCGTACGCCGGGTCGAAGGGCTCCGCCTTGTCCAGGCTCGCGACCTCGAAGCTCACCTCCACGTCAGCCTGCCATCGCCGGCCGGGCCGATCATCAGTACGTAATCAATCAGCATTAAGACAAGGGTATGTGTCACGTGATCAACGTATGATAATTTAGGTATGATGGTAACCTGGTGAACCGTGGCGAGGCCAGTGACCTCAAAATGTTCGCTGGGCTTGACGACCTTGCCGCCGACGGTGACGGCCTTGCCCCTGAGCTTCTCCACCTCCTCGATCGGGCACTGCAGCAGCTGCTTCCCGCTGGGGTCCAGCCAGATCTTTCTCGGGATCGCCTGCAATAATCCACGAGCACACGCACGAGTCAAACTAACAGGTTCGGCGGCCCGGCGATTCAAAGCTCTCGGACTGAATTTCCAAGCAGGCCGTGAGGCTAAAAGCTAGCAACGTACATGGATGCCGGCCCAGCCCTTGGCCTCGTTGTCGGCGTCGCTGTCGGCCTCCTTGGCCCACGCGAGCAGCACCCGCCGCCGCCTCGCCGGGTCGTAGAACGTCTTGGACGCGTAGAAGTAGTTGCCGTAATCGTACCGGACCGGAGCCGGCGCTTGTCGTCGTCGCCGGTGGGGTCGTCGGGGTAGTACCGGTCCTTGCCCTCGTCATACCTCCCCACGGTGTAGTAGTCGTAGGTATAGCCTAGTCTGCTCTTGAGCACGTACTTGGCGCCGTGCTCCGAGGTGTCGAGGCCGGTCTCCACCCCAGCGCCGGACACGGGGAAGAAGTCAGGGCACTCCCACATCCCCGTAGTCGTCGCCGAGTGCAGCGGGTGCTTGGCGCGCGTCCAATTCTTAAAGTTCCGGCTCCGGTACACGAACGCCAGGCCGCGGGTGCCCCGCTCGCCGCCCACGAGCATCCGCCAGTGGCCGCCGGCGAACCACGCGGTAGTCGGGTCGCGGAACTGCTTCGCGTTCATGCCGGGCTCCGGCACGGCGATCGGGTTCAGCTCCGGCGGCTTCACCCACTCCCGGAGCAGCGGATCCGACGCGTTCTTGGGGAAGGCGATGTTCTGGACCTGATCGTTGACGTCCGTGAGCCCTGTGTAGGTGATCGCCGGAGTGCCGTCGGGGAAAAGCGTAGCGGAGCCGGACCAGCAGCCGTTCTGATCAGAGGGGATGCTGGGGTAGAAGGCGGGCTCGAGTGCAATCCAATTGGTAAGGTCTCGCGACACCGAGTGCGCCCACACCATGGTGCCCGCCCCCGGCCCGTACCCTTTGGGTTGTACTGGTAGAACAGGTGATACCATCCTTTGTAGTACATGGGACCTGCACTTCCAAAATTATTCAAAACCTGAGCATGATAGTTTTTTTTTTATGAAACATGAGCATGTCAGTCATCTTCAAGATTAGCCAGTAAGGAGTTGATGGCAACTTCAGCCTCCACAGGACACACATGACTAGAGTCTAGAGTTGGATTTTGTTATATGATCTTTGACTACACGACCATAAGCTTCAGATCAAGGTAAATCAAACACTATATTTTCATCGATAATTGCATTAATTTCGGAGTTTTCTCATTCACCACCGACATCACAGAAAATCGTGAATTTTGCTGAAATTTTGTCAAAATTGTTTTATAATCTTGACAAAAGTATATGACTTTTCTGAAGTTTTTAGATCTAATTAAACAAATTATTAGTATCTATTATGGTTATAGATTTATTAAGTTGGAGAATATGCAACATAACCATTAATATATATGGTAGAGAGTAATATATTCACAATGCAACAAAGCATATCCATATGTGTAATAGTAAATTTTAGGTTTTTCTTTCGGTAAATTCACCAAAATTTGAAACCTTGGACCTTGTTGTGACCTATATAATAAAAAACATGAAAAATGAATTGTACACTTGAAACATTAATTTGATTGGAACCCACATGTTAATCTCTAGACGCAAAAGCTTCCAAGAAGAAAAAGAAATGTGTCGTTAATCTCAGCATATATTCCTATTTATTTTACCACTTTTGTTTAATTAGCTCTTCATATGCATAAATTATACTAATAATTTGAAACGGAGGGAGTAGATAACTACAAGCAATGGGCTGAAATTAACAAGCAATGCATTATACCGTTCGGATCTGGCGCCGATGAGTTTCGCCGCCATCCCAGCAATAAGACCGACCACAGGAACAGAACAAGAAACAGAACCATATTAGAAACCATAATTTTTTTTACAGAACCCAGGCTGTAAAAATTAGTGTATTAACGTAATTATATAAAACAGAAGAATAAAAAAAGATCGAGTTAGGAGCTGTATGTATGTAACCACCACCCGGTTTGGTTAGCCGCAAGTCTTTGTCACCGTTAGCTACTGTCAACTTAACAGGCTGCAGCTTGCAGACTTTTCTCAAGACAGGAAGAAGAAAACAACTGCAGAGCTATACTACTTTGTTGCAGTTCTCCTAAGGAGGCTAAGACATAAATGATTTTACCGATATATTAGCTTCGTGAGGGAAAACACACGGAGCCGAAATTCAAATTACTGGTTCATTTTTCTCTAAAAATGATATTACTAGCATATATGATCTCCATTTTTGTTGTCCATGATCTGACTGACACACACCCACTATAATTTGCTTGTATGGATGCATGGGTGGCTTGAAGACATGGAAGATTAGAAGAGCAAGGCACCGACGAAAGAGCCGAAGCTGGCCACAGTTCAAGAGAGGTGTCTACGATACCGTTGATCCAGTTCATAGGCGGCTGGAAATGGTATCCTGTTCTGAGCAGGGGGCTGACAATGGAGGCCGGCACCGGCGGCGACGGCGCCTCCGCCTCCAGGCTCCGGTGGATGACATGGGAGGCACTGCCGGCGAGCTGCAGCGCCAGCAGCAGCAGCGCCCACGGCGCGAGGACCCGCTGCGGAGTCCCCATCACGTTTTGAGATTGCTGGAGGAAGAGAACAAGAGACACGGATGGTTTTGGTTTTTGGTTTTGGATGGGAGGCGAGAAGATCAGGCACCGGTCGTGGGATTTTATAGCTGACTGTGATCGATTGAAGCAGTATGTGCAACTGTGCATCGTGTTCCGATTCCAAACCCAACCACACTCCCAGTAAACGAGGACGTTTTTTTCTTGTATTGTGCCTCCTCGTCAGTGAAGAAACAAATTTAAGTACTGCAACTTCATTTGACTTCAGAAATTCCTGCCAAGACTTCAGTTCAGATAGGGAAGAAACCCATCATAGAAAGTGGCCATCAAATGGGAGTACGAATCTTGATCCTTGTGTTACATTAAAAGTGCAATGATTTCTAGTTTTTGAGTATTTTATAATCACAAACGTGGATAAATTTAAACAAGGTATTTTGAGTATTTTGTGCTATTTTCTTCATAATTGAAGGGTGACTAAATTGCAAGTATATATTAGGGGGTAATATATATGCACTATTTTGCATGTAGTAAAGGTGGGTAATTTTAAAATAGATTAGGTCCATGTCTATTGTGGAGACCATCAATTTCATGGTCAGATTCTTTTAAAAATAATCTCAAGGGTTCGTCCTTAATTTTTTTTCTAAGAACTAATATGAAACTCTCTTTTTAGAGTATCATTGATAATAGTAAGATGGACGTCTATGGGTGTATCATGCCTCTTTCTTTCCTTGTGTTTAAGTATATTTATGTTTCTTGTTGTGAAACCTACCTACCAGAGTTAACCAGCACCTATTCTTTTAGTGAGAGAAGATGTGTCTGTCGACAATGTGACATCTACGTTTGTACTGTGTAGTTTTTAAAAAAATACATTTATGATGTGTATATTAGATAACGTAATGAATTGCAAACTGCAGATGCTTGCGTTTTTCTGGATTTATTGGAAGATTTAACCAACTATATTCTCTTGGTGAACTTAATAAATGCAAGTTAGAATATACCACCTCTGTTCTTAAATACATGAAGTTTACGACAAGCTTGATAATTAAAAAATTGAACTAATTTGTATGTTTTCAACTTCATATATTTAAGATCATATATTTAAGATCGGGGGAGTATTAGAAAATATATTGAAAAGTTACAGAGATATATTTCCCCGTGCTATTCCTGAGCTTGGCCTGATCGGACGGATCGGGCCCGCCGAGACTCGACGGAGTCGTTAGCGTGAAAACAGGGGGAGAAATGAACATCACTCGCTCACTGTAGGACATCATCACTTGATTGAGTCGTTAGCGTGTTCGCTACGTCCGCCTCAGTCCAGCAACTAGTCGCCTAGTCCAGTCTGCGACATGCATTTTGCTCCGGTCGAGTTCTCACAGTCAGAGGCACTGCATAGTGCATAGCACGCCGCATGGCCCCCCTGTGTGTTGCCGTCGACATGTCATCGATCTGCTGCCACCGGCCTGCGAGGCAACGACGACGTACGGCAGCAGCAGCTCCGATACATTGAGTTTTGGGTTCGGAGTTCGGATCGCACCCAAAGGATTATATCGTAACTAGTAGTTCTCAACGTAAAGTGTCGCATATGATCCATTTTTACACATTGGATGAAGCATGCAGGTATACCTTGAACACAGCAGGGCATGAGCAGGAAAGCTCCCTGCATTGACCTTGAGAAACCCAGCAGCACGCCAGCACGTACGAGAGGACGATCACTCGGCCGGAGTCTTCTGCTGTGTGGATTGGACGGAACGTAGACAGTACAGACGTGTGCCGGGGGCAAACAAAGCATACAGCGCGTGCTCCGGACTGCACGGCGGCCGGGTTCCTCCGACTCTCAGGGTCAAGTCGTCGTCGAGAGAATCAAGCCAAGACTGCTTAACGTCAAGGTCAGTAAAGCACTACTAGGTCACCAGATCTTGCTCACCGCCTGCTCATGGTGCTCTGTTCCCTCACGAAATGCGATCTCGAGAACACTTCCTGACAACATTTCTGTTTACGAGGCATATATATGCATGGATCGGATGTCACTAGTAGTATGTTTTAGAGTGAATTTATGTAACGTAGCCGTAGCAATAATCTACCAAGGCTCAGCCAGGCTCCCGGGACAGAGAGGATGCAAATGAGGTAATTTGATTCCTGTGATATCTTTCGCGAAAATCCGGAAAGTTGTACTAGATTGTTGCTAGCAAAGATGATGATATGATAGATGAGTGCAGAAAGTTTGCTTTGCTTTTAGGTCCTGCAAATTCTCGAACTGTTACATGTTTGAATCTCGCGTTGAGTTTCATATTTCTGAGGATCACAAGCTCAGAGGAAACACATCATAATGGTGGTGTCAAATTGTCAAACGACAACATGCGTTTAGCGGATGGGCTGTGGTCCATGGGTATAAAAAGTTGGTGAATGAAGTTTCTGAAAGCCTGCTTCTGGGGGCCTGTGATCTTAGTCCGACCCGTAATCTGAACTAGCAAGGTTGCCCGCGTAAATAGTTTGCTTTTGTACTAACATTTATGTTTATTTATTTAAAAACATTTTTATTTAAATGATTTTATTTTGTTGTTTCATTATTCTTATTTTTTAATCAAAATGGCGTGGAGTAAAATATCATCTCATGTAGCGAGGAACATGAATTAGATTTCAAGATAAAAGGGATTGTTGTGTAGAACTTTTTGCTATTTATTGGAAGTAATAAAATTATATTTGTCTTTAGTTGTATTTTATTTTGATAAAAGTTGGAACATTCTCTATGCTAATTTTTTTCTTGTGCTAATCATGTGATTGTGCTAATAGATAGATGACATTGATTTATGTCAATACATTGTTTGTTTTGTTCACATACTAATCAAGGCTGCTTCAATTCTATTGAATACGGTTTCGAAATTTAATCTTTAGTTTGAGTTGCAATATCCATATATTACTCCAATTTAGATTTTTCTCATTTTTCTATGTTCTATCTATTTTTTTTTAAAAAAATCTTATTGTTAAAGCTATGCTTGCGAATGTGGCTTCACCCGCTCTATCTCTAGGATGGTGTATCTCCTTGGCTTTTTTCCCCTCATTGCAACCCAGTTGATTCAATAGTTAAGTTAGAGCTCACCTTTACACATTGTATGTTGTGCTCATTTGTGGATTTTTTTCAATGTTTAACATGATTATTTTGGAGTGTTCAATCAAAATAGGTTTATTGTGTATATACTACGGTAATATATCTTCCCTTTTGGTTGCATTGAAAACTTGTTTGGTCCTTTAAGAAAATATTAAATTATTGCTTCTCTACCTTCAACGGCCACAAACGTTAGATTTTCAAGCAAACTCTTATCTTAAAGCAGATGATTTCTTTCTCTTCTCATTGTAGATTCGCATTCCCATACCATGCTTGATTGTGAAATTTATTGTAAAAGAAAAAATCAAGATCATCTTCTTTGAGTCTTGGTTGGTTCTTCACCGACATGTGCATGTGACATCTAGTGTGTTAATTGTTGCATCCTCTCCTATCATTTTTGGATTGGTTTGCCTTTGCACACATTGTAGTTGCAGAGGCTATCATCCATCATATTGTTTCTTTGACCAGTCAGACCTAGCTAATGTATCATGTTAATGCTGGTCCAATCCGATCCACTGTGGCACTGGCATATGGAATGAGCTCAACTTCTGAAGCATGCATTATAATTGAAACACCAGGCGGCAAAGCAAGGCTAATCGTTGTTGATGTGCATGTTGGCCGAGCTAGTTAAACATCGCTAAATTCACTTGTAGTATCTATACATACTTGGCCATATCTGCATCAGCTCGAACAAAGGGATAATAGCACTATACATTTGCATTTGTAACTTATTTTCCTTTTCTATTCTTACATGCTAAGGGATGGGACTTGTTTTGTCTACTAAACATTCTTTTTTTCTCAGATTTAATTCCAAAGCCAGCTACATAGTAAATTATATTTGACATGGTTTGTTTATTTAAAAATGGACCATTAGATCTTCATAAAATTCAATGGTATATATTCTTCTCTCTTTATATTAATGTGGTATTTTTTTTGGCATCTCGGTGAACTGGGAGCCATCACTGGCCTCGCGCGTCCGCTTAATTCCGTTGGTCATATTGTATCGTCCGATCATTAACATCTTAACACAAACACTACACTTGCTAATTTTCCTGCCCTCGGCCCTGCTTTTCCATGTATGATCGTCACCCGCCTACGAACAGAGCGACCTTTCCAAGATCTGTTTTATTCTTGCAACAACTACGACAAAAGTTATTGTCCTATTCTCTATCCTAATTTATTCCTTCTCTCTTTCATTTTGCATTCCTTCTAGACGATCCATATCCACGTTGATCTTTGGTTTGCACTGTCACCGAAGACCATGATGCACGTCTAATCCCGGTCCGCCACCCTTGTTAGCGGTGTTGCGGGATCATTGGCAAACTGGTGAGGTGGGATCATTGGCAAACTAAGCCATACAATCCTGGGATTTTCTCTATTTGTGTCATCGCATTTCACCTTCATTCACGTGACCATGTCATTGCCAACCTGGTGGGGATGTCTACAATCGACAACACCATGCTCAGATAGCAAGGGCTACAAACACAAGAAGTTGTCGTCGGTGACATTCTCATGTATTGCAATCAAGAAGATCTGTTTGTGCAGTGTGGTCGTCAGTGGATCTGAGTATCAGACACATGTGCTAAATGCTTACTCACCTAGCTAGTGTGATGAGAGCTGTCGTTCTCCCTTTGCCCCAAATGGGGGTGTGCGGGCTCCGATTCTCTCGTGCGCTGGGCGCCATTGGCCTATTGCATTGGAAAGGTCATTGTGTGTCGTAAAAAATGAATCATGCATGACATAGTGTGCTTGCCATGGCACGGTGGCGAGCGCTGGACAGAAGATAGAGGATAGGAAAGGGCAAGTCGCTTTCGTCTGTCAGCCAATAGTAGCACGCATGCATGGGCTGTGGCAAGCTAGCAATATGTGGATAAAACACAGGAACCATGCAAAAAATTTTGCGTTGAAAAAACCATGCATTTGCAAAAAGAAAAGCAAGGGCAGGGTAGCACTGCTGCAACATCGAACAGAAAACAGTCTCCCGTCACCTTGGTCCCTTCTCACTTTAACTTACTATAGAAAATAATGTTTAGAAAGTGTTTGCAAAGTTGCTAGTCTCAAAATTCTTTTCCGGTTGTGTTAAATCTATTTTTTAACCACACGGTATTGAATGTGGAGTGATAATTTATTTGGTTTTCATTCAAGTGTTTAGAAATTACAATTTTATATATTATACCTATTGTATAAGGACTCTTGATAATATAGATAGATAGATCTTCATAAAATCCAACTGTGCATATCTTTTTCTTTTTCAGATTAATCACATATCTTCAAGCATTATCCTCTCCCCCCTTCTCTTTACGGAAATTAAGCATTGTTAGTATAATCTTTAGGAAATTGATGGGGAAGTGTTCATATTCTTCGCCTCTGAATTCTAATACGGACTCTAATATTTTTTTGTTTTATATCAATAATCTAATGTCTTAAATCATTGAAGGAATCTAGATTATTATATATTCATAAAAGTCAACTGTCCAAAATCTTCTCTTTTTTTTGATTAACGTGAGAATTTTTAGACCCTCTCAACGAACGTGGTGGCTTCTTTTAACTCTGTTGTATTAAGATAATAGATAGATTCTGAATATAATTGTTTACTAATCATATTTGACATGGACTCTTTGGTCAACTTGTACTTTTCATTTTTAATTCCTATTTGCTAATCATATTTTACATGGTCTCTTTCGTCGACTCCTAAATTTCATATTTTAATTCTAAATTTAAATATTTACTAATCTTATTTGATAGACTCTTTCGTTGACTCCTAATTTCCAGTTTTAATTCCTATTTAGTTATTTTCTTTCTCCATCTCATAATATAGCTAATATAAGAATTTAAATTTTATGCCAAATATAACTACATTTAGAGTTCTAACTCCACTTTTTACATGTGAAGGGATCAAAATACCCTCATTCATCTATCCTCACAACTTGAATACATGAATCAATCACTTGACTAACTCGCCCTACTCATCCGCATGCTAATTTAGTAGTTGCTCGCCCTTCTCATCCGCATGTTAATTAGTGCCTCCTGTTTATCTTGCGTGCTAAGGCAATTAGTATATGGCCACATGATTAATTAAGCTATGCAAGGCAATTATGCAGTGGTTAGGAAGGTGTGTATTGCCAGATGTGGAATCATGCAGGGTGACAATCGGCCACGAAATTAATGTGTACCGTGGGTAAACATATTCAACATAGACTCTTTGGTCGAGTGATATATTTTATTTTCTATTCTGATTATTTATTAATGGAATTTTCATGTACTCTTTATGTTTGTATAGACCGTTAGATCTTCATAACGGTGCATATCCTTTTCTTTTTCAGATTAATATGGGAATTTCTAAGCCATCAGATCTTTATAAAATCTAGTGGTGCATATTCTTTTCTTTTTTGATTAACGTGAGAATTTCTAAACCCTCTCGGTGAACGTGGTGGCTTCTTTTAACTCTGTAGTATTAAGATAATAGATATTTGATTCGCATCCCATTTAGGATCTTGGCGTAACCTGCTTATATATTGAGTAAAAAATATATTAGGTAAAAAAGTGAATCACCCATTCACATTTGGCCAAAGTTCGATCCACACCATTACAGGTTGGATGATGAGTAATTTGTGTGCATTGGCTTTGAAATTCCTAGATGAACACATGAACCATATGGTTTGTAAAGTCTACTTATTTTTAACCAAGTTTCGAGTTCTAGCTCATTGTCATCACCTTAAATGCATAGAATTAATATGACCACTTTATAAATGTTATCCATAGTTTTTTTGAAAAAAAGATAATAAGGAAAAATCTCGCAATATGTATGCCTTGTTTTCAGCTTATACTTTGTAAATGTAGCATGATATATTTGCTTCACCTGCTAGATGTTACATGATTACCTTCTGGGAAACATTTTGAAAATTAACTAACCGATCCTGTTTCTTTAACACAATGGGGTGTTCCTGACTTCGAAGAAAATAAATATAGGCAAGAAACAGGGGACACGAGCATTTATCTTTTTGACATCTGAATTTTTAATTAGCTAGAAAATTACATACCATGCCACTTATCTTTTTTATTGCTGGGAATAAGAAAACAGTGGGATAACACAAAACAGTTATCAAATAGATCTAGCTCACATGCAAAGCAGCACTCTTGAGTATGGAAAATTAGAAAGAGATCCAAATGTTGTGGAGCTTATGCTGATCCATCTCCTTCCAATGTCAATAAAAGTTTATAGAGATCAGGGCGGCGGTCCCCGAATAGCCCCCAACCGTGCCTGGTCGACTTGATTTCGTCCAGGTCAAACTCAGCTACAAGGACGTCCTCATCTTTGTCATTTGCAAGCTTAACAATTTCTCCGGTTGGACCTGAAAAGAACCATGTGTCATTTTATCATGAGTTCATGACGATGATGATATTGTTGTTATATTCCTCTATTCCCAATAAAAAGATGCACAAAAACTGTTTTTACCTGCAATGAGTGAGTTCCCGAAAAAGGTTATAGTACTCTTGCCATGCAGAGTCTCAGCAGTTTCTTTGCCTATCCGGTTAGAAGTAACAAGGGGAACCTGGATAATTCAAAGGTGAATCATGAGAAATAACGTGAAACTATTTGGCTAATAAGCAATTTTGCCGAGTTGAGAGCTATCCAGGTACCAAGTTAGCACCAGCATGGCCTTGCATGACACGCTTCCAGTGCTCACGGGAGTCCTCAGTTACAACATCAAGTTCACTATTCCGGGGATCAGACCCAATTGCGGTGGGAAAGAGTTATTTCGGCCCCCTGAAGCACCAAAGCCCTTGCACATTCTGGGAACCACTGATCCCAACAAATTCCTTCCAGGTCATGGATTATGATACCAATTATTAGTAGCGAGGTATGTAAATGTCAAATGACTTCTTTGTAGTCCTAATGTTCTATTGTTACCTAAGGGAAATATAAGCTACTAGTACCACAACACATAAATAACTTACCAACACCAATCGCTGCATACTTCGTTTTAAAAACCTGAATCAATTAACATCAATTACACGAGTTTTTGCTGATATATGCATCTAACTGATGCGTGGCCTAGTTCAAAAATAGTAGGTTTACCTTAAAGCCAGTGTCGCCAGGGTTAAAATAAATTTTCTCATGGTAGCCTGACAAACAAAAAATAACTTATTTAGATGACACAATCCCGGTTATAGTGTATCAGACACACAAATATATATTGGCAGACATACCTGGAGCATCTGGAATATGTGATTTACGGTATAGACCAAGATCAGTGCCATCAGCATCGATAACAGCCACCGAATTGTAATAGGCATTGTTTGCTTCTTCCGAAAAACTGACTGGTATTACAACATGCAGCTCCTTAGCCAGTTTTTGCATCCTGTGGACCAAGAGGGAAAATGTGCGTGTATTTTAAAAGATATAATGAATTGTTACTGGCTGAGTTTCAACATGTTTCAAGCATGAAGAGGCAAATATATACCTCATAATTGTTGGATTCCCTTTATAAGGCTTAGCACGTTGAAATAAATCCATCCTTTGGCTTTGACACAAATATTTTCCCTCAAACAATTCCTAGGGCACGCAAAAGAGCATCTCCAGTAATGGCCCCTAAATCAAACTCCTACTTCTCTGAGTAGGGGCCCTCTTTACTTTTTGGGGCTATGTTTTTTTACCCCAACTCCAGCAATAGCCCCTATTCCACACCCCCTACTGTTGAAATGACATATGGGGCCCACCTGTCGGTCTCTGCTCCCCTTTCCCCCAAATCTCGAGCAGGCTCCCTCTCGCCCCCGTTGACCCCGACTGGGCAAGACGGCGAGCGACGCTCGGGGTGGAGTTCGAGCGGCGGCGGAGCGAGCGAGGAGCAGCACACGGCGGCGCAGGGCTAGGCGATGGGCGACGCTCAGAGGCCGGCCGGCGAGCCGCGCGTGGAGCCGGGCACGCAAGGCGATGGCGAGCGGCGGGGGTGGTCACCGGACGAGGAGCAGCGAGCGGGCCATGGGCGGCGGAGCTCCGGCCGGGCGCAGAGGCGGCACCCGCGGAGTTGCGGCCGGGCCATGGGCGTCGCATCCCCCGGCGGCGGCCTCCCCCGGCGCTGGATCCGGTGCGGATCGATCGACGCGGGCGTGCGCGAGCTCCGGCCGGCCGAGCGCGGGCATGCACCGCCGATGGAGGGGTCCCGACGGAGCGGCGGCGTTCCAGGCTCGATTCGACGGCGAGGTGAGATGGCCACACCCTTCTCCCCTTCTCCCTCCCTTCCTTTTCTCTGCTCGTCGGCGACCCAGACTCCGTTCGCCGCCGGCCGCGCGCGCCTGTCCCCGTTCACCGGCACCCAGAGTCCGAACCATCGACGGCGAGCTCCGTGCGGCAAGACGGGGGAGCCAGAGGGGTGGCGCATCAGTGGAGAACAGGAGTCGGCATTGCCTTCCGTGCGCGCGCGGGGAGGAACGACCACCAACTATCGAGTAGGGGCTCCCCACTCCGCCCGCGGGAGAAGGGGCCGGAGGGGGATGTAGGGGGCGTGAACAGTATTGGGTGGTGGAGTAGGGGGTCTGCTGGACTTCGTTTTTTGGATTCCAGCCCCTACTTTTTGAGTAGGGGCTCAAATAGGGGGACTGCTGGAGTTGCTCTAAGTGTTTAGATATAAAGAGTATCTCCATTAATACTCATTATCTCTTCCTAGATTAAGTTTTTTAAAGAAAAGAAAACATTGCAGACTGAAGTTCGATGGTTCATCACTAACTATAAAGTTATTTATCATATAATTTACCTGGATGAGTACAATTTTTGCGCCTTTCTTGTGAGCTTCTCTAATCAACCTACAATATAAATGACCAACCAAATAACCTTTATTGTTTAATGCAAACAAGATGGTACTGTTATAGGACCAAGGGTTAACAGCTAGGAATGTAGAGGATAACTTGCTCCTAGTCCTTTTTTCTGTCGAACAGCTAAAATTATAAAAATTGGATTTCCAATAGCTGGTTGAAACATACTTTTAGATATTGCAAGTTAAAAGTCCATAGAAATCCATGGTGAAATGGTGCTGCAGGAAGGTAATTGACATATGAATCTTCTTTTTTCGTTCATTTTTCAAGCTTATAGGTGTGCAAGTTCACCATACCCAGGGTAACAGGTAACTACAATTCAAAGGGGATTAAATTCATAGATTCAAAGGTAACTACAATTCAAAGTTAAATGTCCATAGATTAAATCCATGGTGCAATGGTGCTGCAGGGAGGTAATTGTCATATGAATCTGCTTTTTCGTTCATTTTCAAGCTTAGGTGTGCAAGTTCACCATACCCAGGATAACAGGTAACTAGAATCACAGTGCTGAATGACCATGGAAACGATAGAGCACAGTAACTACAATTCAAAGGGGATTGGTATTGCGAAAATGACAAGCAAACTTATAATAATAATAAAGAACAAAGGTTGTTCCTATAAGAGTGGCTAAACCGAGTCATCAACGTAAATGGCTTTTAGTGATGAGGAAAATGCGCTTCAATTCTTTCGAGCTCTTTTTCGGTACACAATACCACTCTTTGGTAGTACGGTGGCATTGTCGGTTTTTTGCTGTTGGTAAAATAGTAATTTGGTGAATGAATATTATTTGGAAAAACATACCGCCGACGAGTACAATAAAAACATATATTAATTTCATATATTACAACAAATTTTTTTTCCATTTCCAATAATACCCATATGCTACCAATACCACCCGTACCACGAAAAAAAAATCCGGTGGTACAGAATTAATCTCAACCGTCCGATCCTTACAAATAGATCATTTCCTATTACATACGAGTCATTTTAAAGTGGTGGTACAGGGTAGTATTGTGTACCGAAAAAGACCTCATTCTTTCACGGTGGCTCCAAGTCAAAACAGTACAAGGACTTGGAATCGATTTGTTCAAATATAGAGAGAAATAGAAAATAGTTTGAGATAGGTAAGGGAGCAAAGTCTACGCTTGCTGGATATGCACTGCGGTGGTTAGCATACAAACTAATACTGTAGTGCAAATGGATGGCGCTTTCACTGACATACATCATAGTTGTCCTGTACTGTAGTTAGTCAAAGCCTACCAAGATGAGGAAATGAAAACAGAGACACTATATTGAGTATCAGGATTTTGGATAGTTATTAAAGTAGCAAGCAGGGCTATTGGTTAATAAAACTATTGTTCTGCAACAACATCAGTAGTCATGGGGTCATGACTCATGACACAGATGTAGGATCGATGGCCTATAGGAGGGGGTTGAATATGGGCCTTCTTCAAATTTCTAGAACAAGAAGCAAACTTTAACCTATATCTCTAGTGTTGCCCATCTAAAAAGGTTTCTTTCTACCAACTAAGCACACTAGTAACAAAGTTCCTTAGCAAGATTCACATTAACATGAGAAAAGCACCCTAGCCAAGATATGCAACAAGCAAAGCACACTAGAAGAAAATTAGAGCAAAAGAACTTAAGAGCTGAAAGTAGATACGGAAATAAGTGCAAGAAGGTAGAGCAAGTGGACAAGAGACAACCGAATTTTTTCCCGTAGTATCGAGAAGTTGACGCTTCTCCCTAATCCACGTTGGAGCACTCACAAAGAGTCTTGCTCCCCCTCAAGCCACTTAGACTTGAGTGCTCACTAAGAGTACCCGTTCTCCATCTCCGGAATGGTGGGTCTCAATCCATTTACAACAAGAACTTCCCGGGGCTCCCACAATCTCCAAGAGCTCACCAAGAACCCCCAATCACCGAGACCGTCTAGGAGCCACCAAACTCCAACAGTAACAAGCTCACACACTTTCACTTGACCAATGCACTCAGCTACGCCATTGAAAGCACCTTGAAACTCTTGATCACCAAGAAAGAATCCCTCTTGGCTAGGAAGATGAAATCCAAATGATCAAAGCACTAACCCCTTCTCTCCTTGGCTGTTGTGGTTCTTCAGAGTGGCAAAGGCAGCTCAAGAGACGCAGGAGGGTCACTTATATAGGCTAAGCAAGGGAGGCTAGCCGTTAGAAAAGTGCTGCAGAAAGTAGCACCGTCGGATGAACCGACGGTTCCCCCTGGCGACAGCGTCGGTTCATCCGGTCACTCTGTGTCTCGGAATATAGCCGTTGAACCAAACTGCTGTACCACTTCATCCGACGCATGCACCGATGCTGCGTCGGTTTATCTGGTGCTGAAGCAACTTCACTCAGTTCGTCTCTGCGTAGAATAAACGTAGGCGCCGGATGAACCGTTGGTTCTTCTTAGTAGCGTCGTTTCATCCGGTGCTGAAGCAAATCCACTCGGTGCGTCTCTGTATGATTTAAGTGTACGCGCCGAATGAACCGATGCACTGACCGTCGTTTCATCCGGTGCTGAAGGCACTTGAGTCCAAACCTTACTGGTAGCAAACCCTAGGTCACCGGATGAACCGTTGATGCACCGTCGGTTCATCCGGCGGTGCTGTTACTCTGAAACTGCCACAGAGATCATCCGATGCAACTAGAATTGGGACCGTCGGATCATCTGACGCTGCCATTTTCATTTCAACTCATCCAATTCAATCGCCTTTGAGTTTTCTTTCAATTCTTTTGCTTTCAATGTGATTCCATGAGTACTTTGAGCTGTTTAGTAACCAAGAAGCTTGATAGTGCATGAATATAGCATTGCATTTGGCATGGTCAAGCTACTAGTGTGTGAACCCCTCTTAATAGTACGGTCAAACACTACAAACTAGCAAATCCAAGTGTCCTTCATCTCCTTGTGACACTTGGAACTAACAATGTCCTTAGCCTTGTAGTCTTTGTCAATTGATCATCCATAATTTCAATTGAGGGGTCTCATTTCACTTATAACTTATGACAATAACCCAAGAATAAATCCGCTACAAAACAAAGGTCAGTCACAAGTATACGGTTGTCATTTATCACCGAAACACACTCTTACCAAAGGTGCGGTGGGGCCTTGATGTTTACAAGCTCCCCCTTTTTGGTGATAGATGACAACTCAAGTAGAGATATACGAGATTTTGAAATTAAAGCATAAACTCTACAACTAATGCATGGAAAAGATAGAAACAAGCACACATGCATTAATTAAACAAACACACAAGCATGAGAAGATATGTAAACCATCATCATACACAAGATCCAAATACATGTCTCATCATGAACTCCACAAAACAAACAAGGGGCACAAAAACTCCAAAAGCACACTCCCAAGCTCCCCCTATCTCTACACTCCCCTATCTATCTCCCCCTTTGGCAACGAGCACCTAAAAGGGACCTAGTCCTGCTGAGGTGGAGGAGAAGCCGGCGGCGGCGAGGAAGTAACAACCACTGAAGGCGTGACGTGAAACTCGGAGGTGTCACCGTCCTCGGACTCGAACCCCGACAGCTCTGAAGAACGTACTGGCGAAGAAGCTAGAGCGGTGTCGGTGCCGGTAGAAGTAGGAAGCGCCTGAGAGGTCGCCACTGCCATCTCTGACTCGATCTGCTAAGTGATCGTACGAAGTGTGGTATCCTCCTGATCGAGTCCCTCTGTCCGAGGAGTAGCCATGGTCGGAAGAGGCGAGGTGAAACCGAGGGAAGGACGTGCTGGTGTCTCAAACACAAGAGGACCTGTCGGAAACGGAGACATCAGCTGGGTCGAAGGAGTAGCCATCTCTGAGAACTGACCCACCCTGAGCTGCTCGAGAAAGGTAGTCGTCTATGGAGTAGAGAGCGGCTGAGTGGCAAACGTCCCCGTCTGAAGTAGCGGTGAGATCGGGACGGTCGGTATCGGAAGGCTCACAACACCACTGGCTGGAGGGAGAGAGACTTTCGGCTCTGGCTAGAGCAACTGCTGGGTAGGAAGTGAAGGTAGCTGAAGCCCCGTGTGCTGAAAGAGCTGACCCAGGCAGGTGGACATGAAGGAGAACATCTGAGCGGTCATCATTTGCTGTTGCTGGATCTGTTGCCTCTGTGCCTCCTGCTGCTGGCGGATACTGTCAAGTATCACCTGCTGAGCCTCCTGCTGGCACAAGAACTGAGCCTGTATCTGGTGTTGAATCTCCATCGTGGCTCTCGACTGGTCTGCCAAGGACTGCATCACTGTGGTAAGGGAGTCTGGCTGAGTAACCTGAGAGGTAGAAATCGGAGGAATCGATGACTTAGCCTCTCGCTGTCCTGGCAAACTAGAGTCGCCAGCCTCGTCGTCATGGGTACGACGGACGCGAAAGACAGGCTGTGGCTCGGGCTCAAAGTCCTCGTCCTCGCGGGAGTCCTCGGTGTCGGTGGCAAGGTACTGAGGTAGAGGCCCCTCAGCTAGAGCAAGAAGCTCGTCCTGATGTGCTGCCTCGTCCATAGCTGCCTCAGCTGCGGCACGAGCCTGAAGGTCCTCAACTGCTCTCCTCCGTCCTCTGGGTCCCTGCCTCCTGTCCCCTGTCATCAGTGGCTGATATGTCTTGAACACATACTTGGATCGCTCCAAGACTGAGATGTATCGCTGAGACTCCAGGCGAGATAGCATCCAGCTGATCCAGTGAGCGAACGGAAACTGTCGGGTCATCCCCATACCATCCATGATAGCATCCTTGATCTCACTGAGCAAGATATCCACGATGTCGAACGTCCGGTGAATCATGATGTAGAGAAGGAGCCACTGCTGAACTCCGGTGATCAACTCGGCATTCCCCATCCTGAAGAGTAGGGACCTCCTGAGAGCAAAGTGGACCACGTAGGCCTCACGTGTCAACCGGTCAGGGGTCGAGGGGTGTCGGGGAGGAACGGCTGCTGGAACAGAAAGCTGATCTCCTCGTCTGACGAAACTATCAGAGTGTGAGCACGACGAGGAGCCTCAACGTCAGGGTAGGCCAGGTAGTGAATAGACGTGTCATCGACTGGTACCCCAAGTAACTCAGCTATGCCCTCTCTGATGAGTCTGAACTGCTGCCCCATAAACATGAACCTCATAGATAGCCGGGCATCCTCAATGTACTCAGTGGCGTAGAACACCCGGACCCACTCTGGCACGTACCGCGGCCTGTCACTGACCAAAGCTGCGAGTCCCGGTATGTAGTCGAAGTGGGGGAGTATCGGGACCCCAGCTGCTGCTGCTCTAAGTGCTGTCCACTGAAGCATCAAGTGCTGACTGAGCTGTGACCCCTTCCTGATATAGGAGGCGTAGAAGCTCTCCTGAAGGATCGTCCAAAACCTGGGGTCACAATCCTCCCTGCAACGAGGGAACCACTCCTCCTCCTCGACAAACCGCAGCTTCCGGATCTTCGGCCCGGAAAGACTCCTCAAGTCACAGAGATAGACCCCAAAGGTCTCTGCTCTCTGTGCACCAATCCGAACCTCAGGGCCCTCATGTGGCTGATCTCGCTGCTTCTGCTCAACCTGCTGCTCTGCTGCTGTCCTCCTCTGCCTAGGAGTAGGCTGAGTGTGTCCACCACAAGTCCGAGGACTGGTACGTGGTGTAGAGGAGGGAGACCCTATCTCTGTCGGACGTGTACCGGTACGGCCTGAATGCCGCAACGACTGCTGCTCCTAGGGCTGCTCCAACTGACCCTGTGCACTGTCACTAATCCGAATGCTCCTCTGTGGCTGACCCTGGGTGTCGGGCACTCGGAGTACACACTCCCACTCCTTGTCCTGCTTGCTCTTCTTCTTCTTCGGCTCAACAACAGCCTTGCCCTTCCTCTTGTCTCCTGCCATCTATCAAAGAAAAGGTGGAAGATTATAGAATGGCGAGCGGAGAATATAAACATGATAAATAACTAAGGGAGGGAGGTCCTTAAGCAAAGCATATGAAAAAGATTGAGCCTAATCAGGATTTCTAGTAGATGAACATGTCACAAGATAAAGAAAAGTGAATCTAGATGAGTCCTTAAGTGTCGCAAGATGTGTGTGTGGGTGCTAGACTAGAGGACATGAGCTACTGTGAGAGAAATGTACCACAAACAGCATGAACAGTAGCACATACACTTGAATTCCATGAGATATAGCAAGATCTAGAGGAATTTGAGCAAAGCTATGAAAAAATGAGCAAGATATATGGAATTGATGAAGCATAGCTCATAATCATAGGCATGGGTCACAAATTCTCCTACCAATTTTCCCTAAAAAGATGAACTCGGTGAACTGAGCGGGGGGGGACCAGAGGCGCTCACCACTGCTAAAGATGGACGACGGGAGATGGCAGTGGATCACGGAGGTGCCCTGCGCGCGCCTCAGGACGGCGGCGGACGAGCTGCGGCGGCGCCGACGGACCAGAATTGACGGCGGCGGCGGAACCCTAGTGGGGGTCCCCTGCAGGCTGCGCGCGAGATTGTGCGCGGAGACAGCGGCGACGCGGCGGCGGATCTAGCCGGTGACGAGGCCAGGGAGCTGGTGGAGGTCGCAGGAGGCGGCACGCAGTCGGAGGTGGCCGGAGATGGTGATGGCGGCGGCGTACGGGAGAGGATCAGCGGCGGTCGTATGATTTGGAAAAAGGGGAAAATGGCCACGAAACATTATGACAGGTGGGACCGACCTGCAGAGATGCGCCGGATGAACCGACGGTAGAAAAAACCAGGGCGTCGGTCGAATCGCCGGATGAAGCGAGCACAACAGAGAAAGGCATCACCGGATGAACCGATGACCAGAAATTTAGATTCGTCAGATGAATGTGTCACGGGTCTGAATTTGCCTCAAAACTCAGTAGCACCGGATGAACCGTTGATTCCACAGAAGTGAGCGTTGGTTCATCCGACGATAGGAACCAGTGGCGCGCTGAGCAAAATTCAAACTGATCCGGCCACCGAATAAACCGACGCTTGGAACCTACATAGCAGCGGTTCATCCGACGGTGACAAAAACAGAATGCTGATCTAAAGCTTATTTTTTATCCAACAAATGTCACACACAAGCCAACACAAGCCATTTTTGGACCAATTCTGAGTCACAACCTTACCCCTCAAGCACTCATTTGCAAAATACAAGTATATAAACCATAGATTCCATACAAGGGATAGACCTTATAATTTTTTTTAGAAAAATAGGTGAAATAAGATCCAAAAAGGGAATGTATGAGTTGTTGCCTTTGAACTTAGAGACAAACTTTAAGCTCGTTAGGACATAACTCAATAGGCATTAAGCACAATCATTTGTCTCATCACACTTTGGAGTTATTGATTTGCATTGAACGCTAAGCAACTTTCTCATAGTGTGATTTTCCTTTGTGACACCTCTCACGTAATGCAATGCAAGAACAAATGCATGAAATTAAACATGAATGCATTCTATATGACAAGCAAAGATGCAAAGCGAAAAGATAAACTATCTTGCCAAGTTTGAACCCTTGTTAATCTTACTCATGGTGAGCCTTTCAACATGCCTTGAGCGAAACTTGGAAACCACCGGCTCAAGCAAGACTAGGGATGGCAACGGGGCTATCCCCGCCGGGGATTACGTGAACGTTTTGCTCCCCGACACAAAAAAATCTCCCCGTCCCCGTCCCCGCTCCCGCTCGCGGGGGAAGAAATGTCCCCATCCCCGAGCGGGGATCGCACACCCGATGGGGCCCCCGACCCCGATAAATCCCCGCAAGCAACGATGCTTTAGGCCCTGAGTAGCCGACGAGGTGTTGTACGCGGAGAAGAATCAAGGGGCGGAGGCTGCAGGAAGAGAGGAGCGCGCGTCGGAGACGTGGAGGAGCGCGGCCGCCATGGCTGCATACTGCTTAGGCTTCACTCAGATCCAGCGGCGGCCTTGCTTGTCTCGGTTGGATTCGGCAGCGGCCGGTCAGAGGCGATGATAGGAGGCGGCCTGGCGGGCTAGCGGCGTGGAGACAGAGAAGTGGAGAACGAACGGGAGAGGGGGGCAGACGGCAGAGGATGCAAGGAGGAAGATGAGCACCACAAGCGTCAGGTGCTGGCGTGCTGCTCGCCCATCACGTGCCGCAGTGGATGCGCCAGCCACGAGTACGGAGTACCTGACCTCATCCGCCGCCGGTGACTCATACAAAGGCAAGGCGTCGCATTTTAGTGATGCAGCGGCGGCGGCTAAGCAACAGAGGAGGCAGAAGTAGATAAGGTGAGCTAGGGTTGCTCGCTATATATACATCACTGTTGTGGATTTGGGCCAATATTGTTTATTGGGCTTAATTTGGCCTATAACCTGTTGCAGTCTAGATATGAATCGGGGTCCCCGACGGGGACAGCTGGAACGTTTTGTCCCCCACCTCACCCGACGGGGCTCGTATTTAGCCGTTAAGATCCCCGCGGGGATCAAAGTAACCCCATTTTCACCCCCTAATGGATGAATTCCCCGTCGGGGATCGGGGATCGGGGCCCCGTTGCCATCCCTAAGCAAGACTCATACTCACCACTATCTTAACAATGTTAGACAAGCCCCTACACCATGTACATATGCAAATGCAAACTATATGACAAGCATCACATGATGTTGGACGCATCAAGCACATTTAATTCACTCCTTAGCCTACAAAAGGTGTTTTCATCAAGAGGCTTAGTGAATATATCCGCCAATTGCTCCTCGGAGCTAACACCACAAAGGAGAATATCACCTTTAGCAACATGGTCTCGCAAGAAGTGATGGCGGATATCAATGTGCTTGGTGCGCGAATGTTGAACCGAGTTGTTAGAAATTTTTACGACACTTTCATTGTCACAAAGGAGAGGAACCCTATCTAGAACCACACCATAATCCAAGAGGCTTTGCTTCATATAGAGGATTTGAGCACAACAAGCCCCGGCGGAAATGTATTCCGCCTCCGCGGTGGATAAGGCCGCGGAGTTTTGCTTCTTAGAGGACCAAGCAACCAAAGATCGACCTAGCAAATGGCACCCACCCGAAGTGCTCTTGCGGTCTACTCAGCATCCGGCAAAATCCGAATCCGAATAACCCAAGAGCTCAAAACAAGCACCATGGGGGTACCACAAGCCAATGCTAGGTGTGTATTTGAGAGCCAGGTGTGGTTCGAGGACCGGTGGATGGTCGCTTCCTGGTGTGATGAGTGATTGACAACGTGGTGTGGACTGATTCTTGGCTAAGTATTGCAGGTGCAGGTTGCGGCTTGACTGGTGCAGGTGCAGGTGAAGAACAAGCGTGAAAGGTCGTTGCCGGTGAGGCCTCCAGGTGTGGAGAAGACAAGTAGGCTTGGTTCGAGGGACCCGGTGGCCAGCGGGGTCAAGTGCGGGCCGCATGGTGGCAAGAACGGCAAGATGAAGTCATTGATGGTTTCTTGGTTGAGCCTCAAAACCAAGGTCGAGCCGGGACTACGTGGGAGCCGAGTCATGAGTGGTGATTAGCGGAGGCTACACCGAGTTCGCGGGGTTTCCGGTGGTTCACCAGAAAATCACTGGGTTCCTTGGTTGATCCACAAAGCCAAGACCGCAGAACCGAAGACGGAGGTGCAGCAGCTCCAGACCGGTCTGACCGGTGGGTCTGACCGGTCTGACCGGTGAGGAGCACCGGTCTGACCGGTCTGACCGGTGAGGAGCACCGGTCTGACCGGTGTGCGACGACGCAGTCCGGAATCTTCGAAGCGGAGGACACGCGTCGGGATCGCAAGGCTTGCGTCGAGGCTAAGCAAGTTTGCGGTCGCTGGGCATCCGTCCGATGGTGCGAAGACAAAGACTTCCAATTTCGCCCTCGAGGGGCATGTATCCCTAGTTAGCTAGTAAGGGTATTTTCGTCTTTCGGTTGCCTCCATATAACCCAAGGGGTGAGAGGATGGCAGCCATCTCTTGGAACCCTAGCTCATTTGGTTTTCCTATTTTCCTTCCTATTTTCTTAGGATTTTCGTAGGACTAGCTTGAGAGCTTCATGGTGAGATCTTGTGAGAGGGAAGGATGATCGGGCGGCAAGCTAGACCTTGTATGAACCTCTTTGGTATGTATAGATGATTCGGCGTGGTTCCTCAAGGCTTGGATGTGTCTTTCCCGTTTCTCCTTTTTGGTGATTTTCGGAGCCCTTTCTTGGCGATTTTCTTGGAGCGATTTCGAGGCCTTTCTCTTTGGGATTTGGTGGGGGATGTATGCATGAACCCTTCGTGGTTCTTTTCCCTTTGATTCCCCTTCCAAATCCGTGAGCAAAGGGGCTCGATTTTGGGGTTTTTGTGGCTCTAGGGTTAGAGGCGTTCTTGGTGGGATTTCTTCGATTCCTCTTGATTTGACAAGTTTTGGTGGACCAAATCTTGGCTATGGAGTACCCATGAGGTGTTCCTACTATCCCCAAAGTCTTGTGCAAAACCGTGGAGCGAATCGGGAGATCGGGAGTTGGATTTGGGGGAGTTGACTCGCGGGCGCTGTTCATCCCGAGCTGCCCAGGCGCGACCGGTCTGACCGGTGCTCTTGACCGGTCTGACCGGTGCTAGCCCTTGGTGGGTTTTTGTCTCGGGGAATAGCCTCGTCCGTGTGGTTTTGTCCCGTGGTCCTGCTGATCAGTTCTTGGCGTGTTTGGAGTTGTTTTGCTAAGTTTTGTGAGGGGTTCTTCTTCCTCACAGGTTGTGTTTCGTGGTGGCTTTTGTTCCAGGGCCTAGAGTAGTCACTGAGGCTTCCTGGAACGTTTGCTGTGCGGCTGCTGTAGCCACCGGCCTGACCGGCTCTGTCCACCGGTCTGACCGGCGTAGGCCATCGGTCTGACCGGTGTAGCACAGGCAGCAAGTCGTGCAAGTTTCCGCTGTGTGGTTTGGTGAGTTTTGGCTCGGAAGGTTGAGTGTTGGTTCCTAGGACCAGTAGCACTCCAGTGGCTGTGTGGTCTTGACCAACTTGGGTAGTTGAGTCGGAGACGTGAGTTGGAAGCCGTGTTCGTCTTGTTGGAGTTCTCATCTCCTTCGAGAAGAATTTTTATCGGCTCCCATTCACTCCCCCCATCTCTGGTTCGCCTAATCGGTCCTTCAATTGGTATCAGAGCCGGTTCGGGTCTTTATTGACTCTTACCAGTCTAAGATCCAAAGATGGCGTACCAGGAGCGGGGTTCGGGTCCTCCGCACTTCGATGGGAAGAACTACCAGATGTGGCAATGGCGGATGGCGGCGTTCCTCCGCGGAAAGGGTCAGATCCTTTGGGATGTCACGGTGAACACAGCTTATGTTCATCCGATGAACTTCCTTGCTCCAGGATCGAGGGATATGTTCGAAGCCAACAACAAGGCTGTCGACTACTTGTTTCGTGCTCTGTGTCAACCTGAATTTGATCGGGTTCAGACAGAGGACTTAGCTTGTAGGATTTGGGAGCAGTTGAAGGATGCTCATGCTGGGAATGCTCAGGTTCAGGCTCGGATGTACGCGACTTACCGGAGAGAGTACGAGAACTTCACTCATCTCCCCGGCGAGTCCGTCGATGCCCTTTTCCAGCGATTTACAGTCGTTGTGAACAACATGAGAGCCAATGTGGACGTCCTCCCATACAATGATCATGATAGAGCCGTGAAGCTCTTGCACTCGTTGGATCGTACCGTATGGGACGGGAAGTTTGAGGCTATTGTTGAGTCCGAGAAGTATGACACCTTGACGGTGAACGAGCTGTTCTCGAAGCTCAAGTCGGCTGAGTTGGACCGTGGTATGACAGCCAAGATCGAGAGCCCGACTGATTCTCATAGTCTCGCTCTCGTTGGTGGCAAAGGAGCTAAGTCTAACGCTAACGCACCCTCCAGGATGTACTCTCTGTCTTCTTTGATGTCTTTGCCAGACGAGGAGTTCGACGTGCTTGGAGAGGACGAGCTGGCGTTGCTGACCAGGCGGTTCGAGAGGCTGCACGAGAATCGAGTGAACACGAGGAGGACAGCACGGACGTGCTTTCAGTGCGGCAAGCCAGGACACTTCGTCGCCGACTGCCAGGAGAAGACGGAGAACAAGGACGGCTACAAGGACGGCTATAGGCACCGATCGAGCAAGGATGGCAAGTACCGATCGAGGCACGATCACAAGCACAAGAACAAGCACAAGGACGAGCGACGGTCGAGGAAGAAGGATGGCCGCGGCAGGAAGGCCCGAGCAATGGTCGGAGCGAGCGACGTCGACTCCAGCTCCACCTACTCTTCCTCGAGCTCGAGTAGCAGTGAAGATGAAGGTGATCGGCGCAAGAACAAGAAGTCATCCAGGAACTTGAGCGGGTTGAGCTGCTTCGCGGGAGATGGCTTCTGCGGCATGGCCCGTAGCTCCGGCAGCAAGAAGAGCCACCAGAGTGACTCGGACTCTGACTCCGAGGATGAGGTATGTGATGAGCTCTCTTCTTTGCGCAAGGAGAATGATGAGTTGGTTGACTTGCTTGATAACCGCGATCACATGCTTAGAGAGGCCAAGAAGATGAGGAAAGAACTTAGGGCCTCACTAGAAGATGCTAGGAACCGTGTGGCTGAGCTAGAAACCCAGAACCTAGATGCTAAGCTTGAGATTGATTCGCTTAAGGCTTCTCCTGTGGTTTCTGATGAGATTGATTGCTGTGATTGCTCTGTGTACCTAGCTGATCTTACTGCTCTTAAGGATAAGCATGCTTCTACTTGTGATGAACTAGATATGCTTAGGGTTGAAGTGGCTGAGCTTAAGTCTAGACCTGCTTTGCTAGGTGCTTGCACTTCTTGCCCTGTTTTGCATGGAAAGATTGATGAGTTGCATGCTTACACTGTTTCGCTTGAGGCTAAGTTGAAAGAGCCTATTCCCACTTCTTGCTCTACTTGTGAATTGCATGCGGTTAAGAATTTGGAGCTTGCACATTATGTTGATCGCTTGCAGGATGAGAATGATGGGCTGAGAAAATGTATGAGCTGGTTGTCGGGTCAGGAGCCTCAGCTTGGTATCATGATAGCAGCTTTCAAACACTATGATGGTCAGGCACTTGGGGCTGACAAGCTTGGAGAGAACAGTGGTGAGGGAGTTGAGAGAGTTGGAGAGATTCCTATCCCACCACCAAACAGACACAAGAACAAGTTTGAGCCCAAGCCTAACCATCTCAGAAACAAACTTGACACTACTCCAGATCCACCCATATTCCCTCACCCAACAAATGATTTCCAGAAACCGGTGAAGTTTGTGAGCCCAAAGGGAGGTGAGGAAGGAGAGAAGAAGGGTGAGAAGCCGAGTGGGCAGCCCCAACCCAAGCCTAAGCCTAAGCCACAGCCCATAAAGTTCCATTGTGGGTATTGTGGGAGAGATGGTCACAAGGATGAGTTTTGCTTCAAGAGGAAGCGTGAGGAGAGAATGGCTAGAGAGTGGGCTAACAAGGACAGGTACCACCCCTCTAATGGTGTACCTGAGCCTCGTATGCAGATGCCCAGGGCCAAGGCGATTGTGAGGACAGTTCCGGCTTGGGGAGACCGGAAGGCTGCAGGTGCTGCTGCTGGCCGAGCTACACCGGTCAGACCGGTGCAGGTCTGGGCAGACAGCGAGTCGGGTTTCGTGCTCGTGAGGATGCTCGGTTTGGTTCTGGAGGTCGTGGTTCTGGTGGTTGGTCTGGAAAGTTTGCAGGTGGTCAGTTTGCTAGGCGTTCTCCACCTCGTGCTCAATACGGGGGTGGGAGGAGTCGTAGCTTTGAGATGGAGAGGAGGAACGATCCACGGTTTCCCTTTCGTGGCTTTCGTCCTCCTCCAGCTAGAGAGGGTTGGTTCCCTCGTGGTGGTTACCGTGGTGCTGTTCGTGGTGGTAGCTTTGATAGGCGTGATGATTTGGTTTGTGCTAACCCCACTTTGGAGCAAATGGCTCGGCACTGGTTTTACTCTTTTGGTACTAACCCCAGTGCTGAGTCGTTTGATCACTCACGTGCTCGCTTTTGAATTTCAGGTGGGAGACTTGAAGAACATTTTGTTGATTGACTCCGGTTGCTCGAGGCATATGACCGGAGACAAGGGGTAGTTCTCAAGTCTCGTCCTGGTGGTGACAAAGAAGTACATCACCTTTGGGGACAATGGGCGAGGGCGTGTGCTGTCAGAAGGTGAGATTAAGGTAAGTGACAAGATCACTCTCAGGCGTGTTGCTCTTGTTCAATCGCTTGGATACAATTTGCTTTCTGTTTCCCAGTTGTTGGATGAGGGTTTTGAGGTGTTGTTTCGGCCTGGTGGTTCTTGGATTTTAGATTCTCGGGGGGATCTTGTTTGCATGGTCGTTCCCGAGGGTCAAGTGTTCTGAGCTGATTTTTCTCAGTCTTCTGGTGTGGAGCGTTGCTTCTTGGCTGGTTCTTCGAGTGAGTTGTGGAAGTGGCATAGGAAGTTGGGTCACTTGAGCTTTGACCTTTTGTCTCGCTTGAGTAAACTCAATTTGGTCCGAGGATTGCCACGGTTGAGGTTTGAGAAAGAGTTGGTTTGTGCGCCGTGTAGGCATGCCAAGATGGTAGCCTCTTCTCACCCGCCTCTCACCGATGTGATGACTGAGCGTCCATGCGAGCTGCTCCATATGGACCTTGTTGGCCCTGCTCGTGTGCGATCTGCGGGTGGGAAGTGGTATGTCCTTGTTGTGGTGGACGACTACTCTCGATATGCGTGGGTGTTCTTTCTTGAGGAGAAGGGGGAGACGTTTGGTTTTATTCGAGATCTTGTCTTGAGGTTAAGAAACGAGAGGCACAGAGATGCCATACGAGCGATCCGCAGTGACAATGGCTCGGAATTCAAAAACTCTCGCTTCGAAACCTTTTGCCATGACTTGGGTCTTGAACATCAGTTTTCGAGTCCGTATACGCCTCCCCAGAATGGCGTGGTGGAAAGGAAAAACAGAACCTTGTGCGAGATGGCTCGGACGATGCTTGACGAGCATAGGACTCCGAGAAGGTTCTGGGCTGAGGCGGTCAATACCGCGTGCTATGTGTCGAACAGGATCTACCTCAGGGTCCATAAGAAGAAAACCTGTTACGAGTTGATGCACGGTCGCACACCCAAGGTCAGTCACTTCCATGTATTTGGTTGTAAATGCTTCATTCTGAAGAAAGGGAAGAAGTTGGACAAGTTCGAGGCTAGGTCTGTCGATGGCATTTTCTTTGGTTATGCATCTCATTCTAGAGCATTTCGTGTGCTCAATCTTGAAACTAACCAAATCGTGGAGACTTGCGAGGTAACCTTCGACGAGACACAGCCACGTAGTCAGCTTGTTTTTAAGTGTGCAGGTGACGACGAACTTGGCGAGGAGATCTTTCAGGAGGAGGAGCATGAACATGGAGATGATGAAGATGGCGGTGTGATGCCCGCGGCTGAACATGTACCTACTACTTCGACGACGATCGAGAATGGACCCTCTCCCACACCTACAACGACAAACCCAGATCAAGGCGAAGCTGCTGTTGAGGGGGAGGTAGCATCAAGGCGAGAACCTCCCCGGCGAGTGCAAGTGGATCACCCAGCTTCGAGAATCATCGGCGACATGAATGAACGTACTACACGGTCGAGGGTTCGGAACAATTCTCATTTCGCTCATGCTGTTTTTGTTGCCACCTTGGAGCCCAAAGACATTGGACACGCGTTATCTGATCATAATTGGGTTAACTCGATGCATGAGGAGTTAGAGAATTTTGAGAGGAACCAAGTTTGGGTGTTGGTTGACCCTCCTCCAGGGTGTAAGCCGATTGGGACAAAATGGGTGTGGAAAAATAAAGAGGGAGAGAAAGGAGAAGTGGTGAGGAACAAGTCGAGGCTTGTTGCTCAGGGGTACAGTCAGAAAGAGGGGATCGACTACGAGGAGACTTTTGCTCCTGTAGCTCGTTTGGAGGCGATCAGGATCCTTCTAGCCTTTTCCGTGGCTAAAGGGTTCAAGTTGTACCAGATGGATGTGAAGAGTGCTTTCCTGAACGGTGTGTTGGAGGAAGAGGTGTTTGTGAGGCAACCACCGGGGTTTGAGAGTGAGAAGTACCCCCACCGGGTGTACAAGTTGAGGAAGGCGCTGTATGGGTTGAAGCAGGCGCCTAGAGCTTGGTATGGTAGGTTGAGGGGTTCCTGTTTGAGAGAGGGTTTGAGATGGGGAAGGTCGACCAGACCTTGTTTCTCCTCAGGCAGGGCAGAGATATCCTGATTGTGCAGGTATACGTGGATGATATTGTCTTTGGTGGCTCGTCTAACTCTCTTGTTGCAAGGTTTGCAGAAGACATGAGCAGGGAATTTGAGATGAGCATGATGGGCGAGTTGCAGTTCTTCCTTGGGCTACAAATCAAGCAATCAAAGGAAGGAACATTTGTGCACCAAGCTAAGTACACCAAGGACATTATGAGGAAGTTCAAGATGGAGGACTCCAAGGCCATGGCGACGCCTATGAGTACGACTACAGCTCTTGATGCGGATGAGGAAGGTGAACACGTGGACCAGAAGGAGTACCGGAGCATGATCGGGTCACTCCTCTACTTGACGGCGACGAGGCCGGACATTCAATTCTCGGTGTGTCTGTGCGCTCGTTTTCAAGCTTCTCTGAGGACTTCGCATCGGCAAGCAGTCAAGCGCATTTTCAGGTATTTGCGACACACTCCCGACTTCAGCCTTTGGTACTCTGCGTCTTCTTCTTTGGCGCTTCATGGATTTTCAGACGCGGACTTTGCCGGATGTCGGTTGGATAGGAAGTCCACTTCTGGGACTTGCCAGTTCTTGGGTTCTTCTTTGGTGTCTTGGTCTTCCCGCAAACAGTCGAGTGTTGCTCATTCCACTACCGAAGCAGAGTATGTGGCCGCAGCTAGTTGTTGCTCTCAGCTCCTTTGGATCACATACACCATGAGTGACTTTGGTGAGGAGTATACCCATGTCCCACTTCAATGTGATAGCACCAGTGCCATAAGCGTTGCAAAGAACCCAGTGCTCCATTCCAAAACCAAGCACATAGAAGTGAGGTATCATTTTCTGAGAGACAACGTAGAGAAAGGGAAGATAGCTTTGATCCATGTACCCACACATGAACAACTAGCCGATATTTTCACCAAACCCCTAGATCAAGCAACTTTCACTCGTTTGCGGGGGGAGCTTGGTGTTTGTTTGATTTCTTGAGTTGGTGTGTGGGAGCTCCTTTGTAGCATATGTATAGCTTTCCTTTGTGCATTTCTTGCATTTGGCATGGCATATGTAACATGAAGTATAGGCATCTTTGTATCTTAGGTTGCATGCATTTTGTATCATATGCATTGTTTAGGAAAGGCTTCTCCTATATACATTGTTCACCATGGAATGATATATATGTCTTTGTGAGCTAATTTGGTAAGCTATGGTTAGTTTGGCTTAGCTCTTGATAATCTTGGTTTGTATCCATGGTTGATGGCTATGTTTTTGAAAATTTCATATGTATGCTCTCTTGTGAGTAAATGCCTTTACATGATCTTGACATGTTTTTGTGGCTTGGCTATGCTTAATTTGTGGTTGGATAGCTTATTTTGATCATATGGGGTCAAAGGCTCATTTGCCATCATGAATGTTTAGCCCCCATGCTTCATCTTGTGGAGGGGCATAAGTTCCTTTTTGTCTCAAAGACATTTCATGTACCAATTATAAATCTGAAAAATGAAATGTAAATTGCTTGGAAAATGTGCTCCCATGTCATATGTGCTAATTTTAACTTGCTTTGGGTGCTAAATCGTTGCATGATGCCTACCAATGAGAAGTCTCATATATAGAAGTAGGCACATGGCTCGGTGGCTTTGACATGACATGAGGTGCTTGTGGGTGTTTATGATGGTCTTATGCTTAGAATGGTTGTCCTAGCATGAAGTTTGTGTGGCTTTGCCATTTTGACATGTTTTGCTCATGTTTAGAACTTTGCTCATGAGAGGGTGATTTTTCGCAAAATTGCTAAATTCTATCTTAGCTTCGCCCAATGGTTGTGAAACTTGGTGATCATGAAGTTTATGTCATTACGAAGCTATAGAGTATCTAACTTGCTCGTTTGGACATGTGTAGCATCCTATGTTGAATTTTGTCTATTTGAGAAGCTCTAGGTTGCATTTTTTGCATTTTTGGCTTGATTCATGCATTGTCAAAAAGGGGGAGAAGTTTGAGCATGTTTTGGCCTACTGAATGCATTTGGAAGGTTTTCAGGTGGTTTCGAGTCATTTTTGGGCTCTGTTGTGCACCGGTCTGACCGGTTGAGGTCACCGGTCTGACCGGTCAGAGTGCTGGTCCTGTTCATATGTTGAGCACCGGTTTGACCGGTGGTGTCGACCGGTCTGACCGGTCAGAGCTGAGCTGTTGCAGCTGCTCTGTTTCGTGAAGTGGTTCGCATGCATTGGTTCAGGGGCAGCTTGCATGTGTGCAGGGGGAGCTCTTTGTGGTTTTCGAGCTTTGGTTTGATGGTTTGTGCTCTTTGCTTGAGCATATTTTGTCTCGGATGTGTCGAGCCGTTGCCCTTGCCTAAGGGGTCCGAGACTTGTCTTCTTCAAGTGATCTTGCTCTTTGCCTTTTCTTTGGCTTTCGATCGCTTGTTGGAGTTTCTTTTAGTCGTTTCTTTTCTTTTCCTTTTCTCTTGGTTACCAAAACGTGTGTGTTGTCAATGCACTCATCAAGGGGGAGATTGAGAGCCAGGTGTGGTTCGAGGACCGGTGGATGGTCGCTTCCTGGTGTGATGAGTGATTGACAACGTGGTGTGGACTGATTCTTGGCTAAGTATTGCAGGTGCAGGTTGCGGCTTGACTGGTGCAGGTGCAGGTGAAGAACAAGCGTGAAAGGTCGTTGCCGGTGAGGCCTCCAGGTGTGGAGAAGACAAGTAGGCTTGGTTCGAGGGACCCGGTGGCCAGCGGGGTCAAGTGCGGGCCGCATGGTGGCAAGAACGGCAAGATGAAGTCATGGACGGTTTCTTGGTTGAGCCTCAAAACCAAGGTCGAGCCGGGACTACGTGGGAGCCGAGTCATGAGTGGTGATTGGCGGAGGCTACACCGAGTTCGCGGGGTTTCCGGTGGTTCACCAGAAAATCACTGGGTTCCTTGGTTGATCCACAAAGCCAAGACCGAAGAACCGAAGACGGAGGTGCAGCAGCTCCAGACCGGTCTGACCGGTGGGTCTGACCGGTCTGACCGGTGGGTACCGGTCTGACCGGTGAGGAGCACCGATCTGACCGGTGTGCGACGACGCAGTCCGGAATCTTCGAAGCGGAGGACACGCGTCGGGATCGCAAGGCTTGCGTCGAGGCTAAGCAAGTTTGCGGTCGCTGGGCATCCGTCCGATGGTGCGAAGACAAAGACTTCCAATTTCGCCCTCGAGGGGCATGTATCCCTAGTTAGCTAGTAAGGGTATTTTCGTCTTTCGGTTGCCTCCATATAACCCAAGGGGTGAGAGGATGGCAGCCATCTCTTGGAACCCTAGCTCATTTGGTTTTCCTATTTTCCTTCCTATTTTCTTAGGATTTTCGTAGGACTAGCTTGAGAGCTTCATGGTGAGATCTTGTGAGAGGGAAGGATGATCGGGCGGCAAGCTAGACATTGTATGAACCTCTTTGGTATGTATAGATGATTCGGCGTGGTTCCTCAAGGCTTGGATGTGTCTTTCCCGTTTCTCCTTTTTGGTGATTTTCGGAGCCCTTTCTTGGGGATTTTCTTGGAGCGATTTCGAGGCCTTTCTCTTTGGGATTTGGTGGGGGATGTATGCATGAACCCTTCGTGGTTCTTTTCCCTTTGATTCCCCTTCCAAATCCGTGAGCAAAGGGGCTCGATTTTGGGGTTTTCGTGGCTCTAGGGTTAGAGGCGTTCTTGGTGGGATTTCTTCGATTCCTCTTGATTTGACAAGTTTTGGTGGACCAAATCTTGGCTATTGAGTACCCATGAGGTGTTCCTACTATCCCCAAAGTCTTGTGCAAAACCGTGGAGCGAATCGGGAGATCGGGAGTTGGATTTGGGGGAGTTGACTCGCGGACGCTGTTCATCCCGAGCTGCCCAGGCGCGACCGGTCTGACCAGTGCTCTTGACCGGTCTGACCGGTGCTAGCCCTTGGTGGGTTTTTGTCTCGGGGAATAGCCTTGTCCGTGTGGTTTTGTCCCGTGGTCCTGCTGATCAGTTCTTGGCGTGTTTGGAGTTGTTTTGCTAAGTTTTGTGAGGGGTTCTTCTTCCTCACAGGTTGTGTTTCGTGGTGGTTTTTGTTCCAGGGCCTAGAGTAGTCACTGAGGCTTCCTGGAACGTTTGCTGTGCGGCTGCTGTAGCCACCGGCCTGACCGGCTCTGTCCACCGGTCTGACCGGTGTCACCGGTCTGACCGGTGTCACCGGTCTGACCGGCGCAGGCCATCGGTCTGATCGGTGTAGCACAGGCAGCAAGCCGTGCAAGTTTCCGCTGTGTGGTTTGGTGAGTTTTGGCTCGGAAGGTTGAGTGTTGGTTCCTAGGACCAGTAGCACTCCAGTGGCTGTGTGGTCTTGACCAACTTGGGTAGTTGAGTCGGAGACGTGAGTTGGAAGCCGTGTTCGTCTTGTTGGAGTTCTCATCTCCTTCGAGAAGAATTTTTATCGGCTCCCATTCACTCCCCCCCTCTCTGGTTCGCCTAATCGGTCCTTCAGTATTTTAAGTATCTAAGGATCCTTTTCAAAGCACTTAGGTGAGATTATTTAGGGTTGGCTTGAAACCGAGCACACATGCAAAAACTAAACATGATATCGGGCCTAGATGCGGTAAGGTAAAGAAGAGAACCGATCATAGAACGGTAAAGCTTTTGGCCAACCGGTTTACCTCCCTCATCTAAGTCGAGATGTCCATTTGTAGGCATTGGTGTCTTGATTGGCTTGCAATCATCCATCTTGAATTTCTTGAGAATATCATTAATGTACTTTTCTTGATGAATGAAAGTTCCTTCCTTCAATTGCTTGATTTGAAACCCAAGGAAGAAGTTGAGCTCTCCAATCATAGACATCTCGAATTCCTTAGTCATGAGATCACTAAAATCCTTGCACACTTTGAGATTGGTTGAGCCAAAGATGATATCATCAACATAGATTTGACAAATGAAGAGCTCCCTATTGATGATCTTGGTGAATAGAGTATTATCCACTCTCCCAATCTTGAAGTCTTCCTTGATGAGAAAGTCCCGGAGCCTCTCATACCATGCCCTTGGAGCTTGCTTGAGTCCATACAAAGTCTTGATCAACTTATAGACATGGTTAGTATGTGTGGGATTCTCAAAACCGGGAGGTTGCTCAACATAGACTTCTTCATTGATGAAGCCATTTAAGAAGGCACTCTTGACATCCATTTGAAATAATTTCATTTTGTGACAAGAAGCATAAGCAAGAAGGATACAGATTGCTTCAAGACGTGCAACCGGAGCAAAGGTCTCTCCATAGTCCAAGCCTTCTACTTGAGAGTAACCCTTGGCGACAAGTCTTGCCTTGTTCTTCACCACAACTCCATGTTCATCTTGCTTGTTTCGGTAGACCCACTTGGTGCCAATCACGTTCTTGTTCTTGGGGCGCTATACTAGGATCCAAACTTCATTTCTTGTGAAGTTGTTGAGCTCTTCTTGCATAGCCAAGATCCAATCCGGGTCCTCAAGAGCTTCCTCTATAGTAGTGGGTTCTACAAAAGAAACAAATGCATGATGTTTGAAAAAAGAAGCATATTGTTTGTGGCGAGTACGTGTACCACCCTTGGGATCACCCAAGACAAGATCGATGGGGTGGTTTGATGAAGTCCTTGTACGCCTTTCAAGTGTGGTAGAAGTTGGATCATCTTGAGGTTGCACCACTTCCGATTCTTCTTCTTGATCTTGGGTGTCTTGTGATGTAGGAGGTGGTCCATGTGAGGAAGAAGGGCTTTCTTGTCTTGTCCGCCTTTGATGGTTATCATTATCATCATCGGAAGAGTATGAGTCTTCATGGTTGTGGGAAGTAGAAGGTGTATCATCATCCTCCTTAGGCTTGATGTCCCCAATAGCCATCTTCTTCATTGCTTCTCGGAGAGGTTCTTTTCCTACATCATCACAACAATAACCATCTCCTTGGGAGCCATTAGATTCATCAAACTACATGTCACATGTTTCTTCAATGGCACGTGTAGTGTTGTTGAATACTCTATATGCCTTGGAGTTTGATGCATAACCAATACACATGTCCTCATCTACCCTACTCTCAAACTTCCCTAGGCGCTTCCTCTTTTTGTAAACGAAACACTTACACCTAAAGACTCGGAAGTAGGAGATGTTAGGCTTCCTCCCAATGAGAAACTCATAGGGTGTCTTCATCAATAGCCGGTGGAGATATACCCTATTTGAAGCATGACACGCCGTGTTGATAGCTTCCGCCCAAAATCTTTGAGAGACACCATAATCATCCAACATGGCTCGAGCTAAGGTGATGAGAGACTTGTTCTTCCTTTCTACCACACCATTTTGTTGTGGTGTGTAGGTTGAAGAGAATTCATGCTTGACGCCTAGCTCATCACAATATTCTTCCACTTGAGTGTTCTGGAATTCCGATCCATTGTCACTTCGGATCTTCACAATAGATGACTCAAATTCATTTCGAGCCCTTGTAGCAAAGTTCTTGAAGATCCCAAATGTCTTGCTCTTGTCCTCCAAAAAGAATGTCTAAGTGTAGTGTGAGTAATCATCAATAATGACAAGACAATAGAGATTACCACCAAGACTTTTGTAGGTAGTAGGGCCGAAGAGGTCCATGTGTAAGACTTCCAATGGTCTTGAGGTAGAAATATAAGCCTTCATAGGATGGTGACTTGCTACTTGCTTGCCGGCTTGACACACTCCACATAATTTGTCCTTCTCGAAGGTGACATCCTTCACACCAAGAACTAAACCCTTTTTGAAAGCCTTCTTGAGTTGACTCATGCCTATATGTGCAATACGACGATGCCATAGCCGACCCTTGGATGTCTTGGTGAATAGACAAGTAGTCAAGTTCGCTTCATGAGAGGAGAAGTCTACAAGGTAGATGTTCCCATGGCGAAAATCTTTGAACACAACTTCATTAGATTTCTTGTTAGTAATGATCACTCCCTCATCATCAAATAAGCAATATAAACCAAGATCACAAAATTGAGCAATGAAAAGTAAGTTATAACTACAAGAGTCCACAAATAAAACATTGGAAAGAGAGATCTTTTGCTATGGTTATGTCACCCAAACCGGAGACCCTTCCTTTAGAATTATCACCAAAGGTAACTTGCTCCTGATTCCCCGCATCATCCACTAGAGAGGTGAACATTTTAACTTGGCCGGTCATGTGTTGAGTACATCCACTATCAAGGACCCAATGACTTCCCCCGGCCTTTTAGTTCACCTACACACAAATAGATCAAGTTGAAGATTTAGGAACCCAAGCAAGTTTGGGTCCAATCACATGAGTTACTAAAGCTTTAGGAACCCTAATTTGCTTAGGATGATTCACTTTAGCTTTGGTCCCTATGAACCTTGCCGCTACCTTGCCTTTGCTATTCTTCAACAACAAGAAATGGTTATTGTTGAACATGAAACGATAGTTGCAAGGTAAGATAGGCAATGGACGTGAAGGTAGAGGACACTCCCTCGTGTGATGACCGGTGATCTTATAATGTTGGCAATAAGACCCAACTTCCTTCACAAAGCACCCATAAAGTTCCTTTGACTTGGGAGTCTCTTTGATGGGTTGGGGGAAGGAGCCAAGTCCCTTAGAGCTATAATCTCTTGCATTGTAATAAAGGATCTCCTTATGTAATTCTTCACCCTTGGCCAAATTCTTCACACAAGATCCTAGGCTTCTTAATTCCTCTTCAAGGGCTTTAACTCTAGCATGGTTAGTCTTGGAAGAGGAGGCAATGTTCTCATCACTTAGCAAGATCTTAGGTTCTTCAATCAAATTATCACAAGAGGTAGAAGCATTTGTTTTAGTGATGTCTCTAGCAATTTCTTGCCCACTAGAACAAATAGCCTCATAAGCAAGCTCAATTTCTTGATACTTCATCTCTAAGACCACATGATCTTTCTTAAGCATCTTTTGACTTGACTCAAGAGACTTGTTAAGCACAGTTATATCATCATGTTTGACGATTAGCTCATTATGCTTATCAAGCAACTTGTTGTGGTCATCTCTAAGTGACTTGTTAGACACTACTAAAGCTTCATGTTCTTTGCTAAGGTAATTGTGTTTCACAAGTAACTCATCATTGGATAGCTTAAGCTTCTCATGGGTCTCTTCAAGAGCCTTGAGCTTACTCTTTGTTTCTTAATCATGTCGGTGTATTGATCAAGAAGTCCCTTAAGAGCATGAGGTGAAAGTTCATTATCACTATCCGAGGAGTCACAATTTTCACTATCGCTCACCTTGAAGTATTTAGCCATGAAGCACATTGGTGGTGGAGGAAGAGGAGGTTCTTCATCATCCATGTTCACAAGACCGGCAAACTTCTTGTTCTTCTCATCTTCGCTACTGCTTGATTCACTTGAAGTTTCACCATCTGTGATCCACTCATTTGCCAAGAGAAAACGATGACCACCCTTCTTCTTGTTGTAGGGCTTACTAGAAGACTTCTTCTTGTATGAGTCGTTCTTAGAGTGCTTGTCATCTTTCTCATTATCATCATCATTGTCGTTTTTCTTGCTTGAGCTTGACACTCGCTTGTCGGGCTTGGGGCAATCATATGATAGATGATCATAGCTTTGGCAATTGTAGCACTTCCTCTTGCTACCTTCACCACTTCTTCTTGATGAGCGAAACTTGTTCTTCTTAGGATCATAGCTGTAGCCTTTCTTGCCAATCTTGGAAAGCAACTTGGTGGTCCTCCTCATGAGAAAAGCAAGTTCACCTTCATCATCATCACTTGAGTCACTCTTGTCTTCACTTTCACTTGAAGAAGGAGGAGGCTTTGCCTTTGACTTTAGCTTGGGTTTGGTCTTGTCACTAGCCTTGAGTGCAAGATCCTTCTTGGAGCTTGATGTGGAAGAAGATGATTCAATTTGACCCATCAAGAACATCTCATGAGACCGAATCTTGTTGACAACTTCGGTGATAGTGAGAGTTTCGAAGTCCTTCTCAAAGATGAGTGCCTTGACGATGTTGTACTTGGGCTTGGGAAGCGTTTGAAGAATTTTCCGAATAATTTACTGCTCGGACACGTTAGCAACATCGAGAGCATTGATATTTTGAATAAGAACACCCATCCTAGAATACATTTCCTCTACACCCTCATCATCCATCATCTTAAACTCATTGAGCTCAACCTTAAGCAACTCATATTTTTCCTCACGGATTTTCTTGTTGCCTACATGGATTCTTTTGAGCTCCATCCAAACCTCATGAGAGGTATCCAAGGCAAACACCCTATCAAACAAATTCCTCAAGAGACTTAAAGATAAAGTTTCTATCACGATAGTTCCACTTTGTTTCACTTTCGGTGGGTTCATTTGGCAAAGGATACATGGTAGTGATCCAAGCATCATGGTGTTGTGCTTGAAGATAGCTAGCCATTCTATGTACCTAAAAAGTGAACGTGTCCCCGCCAACTTGGGAGGGCCATTGCCACTGCCCTTGGCCATCTCTCTAGGCGGTTAAGCTACCAAAAAGAGAGCCTAAGCTCTAATACCACTTGTAGGATCGATGGCCTATAGAAGGGGGGTTGAATATGGGCATTCTTCAAATTTCTAGAACAAGAAGCAAACCTTCACCTATATCTCTAGTGTTGCCCATCTAAAAAGGTTTTTTTCTACCAACTAAGCACACTAGCAACAAAGTTCCTTAGCAAGATTCACACTAACATGAGAAAAGCACCCTAATCAAGATATGCAACAAGCAAAGCACACTAGAAGAAAACTAGAGCAAAGGAACTTAAGAGCTGAAAGTAAATGCGGAAATAAGTGCAAGAAGGTAGAGCAAGTGGACAAGAGACAACCGAATTTTTTCCCGTGGTATCGAGAAGTTGACACTTCTTCCTAATCCACGTTGGAGCACTCACAAAGAGTCTTACTCCCCCTCAAGCCACTTAGACTTGAGTGCTCACTAAGAGTACCCGTTCGCCATCTCCGGAATGGTGGGTCTCAATCCATTTACACCAAGAACTTCCCGGGGCTCCCACAATCTCCAAGAGCTTACAAAGAACCCCCAATCACCGAAACCATCTAGGAGCCATCAAACTCCAAGAGTAACAAGCTCACACACTTTCACTTGACCAATGCACTCAGCTACGCCATTGAAAGCACCTTGAAACTCTTGATCACCAAGAAAGAATCCCTCTTGGCTAGGAAGATGAAATCCAAATGATCAAAGCACTAACTCCTTCTCTCCTTGGCTGTTGTGGTTCTTCAGAGTGGCAAAGGCAGCTCAAGAGACGCAGGGGGTCACTTATATAGGCTAAGCAAGGGAGGCTAGCCGTTAGAAAAGTGCTGCAGAAAGTAGCACCGTCAGATGAACCGACGGTTCCCCCTGGCGACAGCGTCGGTTCATCCGGTCACTCTGTGTCTCGGAATATAGCCGTTGAACCAAACTGCTGTACCACTTCATCCGACGCATGCACCGATACTGCGCCGGTTTATTCGGTGCTGAATTAACTTCACTCAGTTCGTCTCTGCGTAGAATAAACGTAGGCGCCGGATGAACAGCTGGTTCTTCTTAGTAGCCTCGTTTCATCCGGTGCTGAAGCAAATCCACTCGGTGCGTCTCTATATGATTTAAGTGTACGCGCCGGATGAACCGATGCACTGACCGTCGTTTCATCCGGTGCTGAAGGCATTTGAGTCCAGACCTTACTGGTAGCAAACCCTCGGTCACCGGATGAACCGTTGATGCACCGTCGGTTCATCCGGCGGTGCTGTTTATCTGAAACTGCCACAGAGATCATCCGATGCAACTAGAATTGGGACCGTCGGATCATCCGACGCTGTCATTTTCATTTCAACTCATCAAATTCAATCGCCTTTGAGTTTTCCTTCAATTCTTTTGCTTTCAATGTGATTTCATGAGTACTTTGAGCTGTTTAGTAACCAAGGAGCTTGATAGTGCATGAATATAGTATTGTATTTGGCATGGTCAAGCTACTAGTGTGTGAACCCCTCTTAATAGTACGGTCAAACACTACAAACTAGCAAATCCAAGTGTCATTCATCTCCTTGTGACACTTGGAACTAACAATGTCCTTAGTCTTGTAGTCTTTGTCCATTGATCATCCATAATTTCAATTGAGTGGTCTCATTTCACTTATAATTTATGACAATAACCCAAAAATAAATTCGCTACAAAACAAAGGTTAATCACAAGTATACGGTTGTTATTTATTACCGAAACACACTCTTACCAAAAGTGCGGCGGGACCTTGATGCTTACAACAGAGAGGAATGTGCATTCTCACTGCATTACTCAGTCTCACAGAACAAGAACAAAATCAGCATATCACGGAATGGCAAAGGCTCGTGATTGCAGTCCCATTTTTACGACTGAATCAAAGCAAGTGCGCCGATCTGCAGCTAAACCAGACAGGAGTCAGCTAACAAGGGGATGGGTTGCGGATGCAATCATACCTCTCGGCGGTGGCGAAGTTGTCAGACTCGTGGTCGGTGCAGGCGAACTGGACGGCGGCGACGGCCACCTTCCTCCCCTCGTCGCCGTCCCTAGCCATCTCCTCGCTCCCTCCCTTTTCTCTCTGTGTGCGAACCGGCAGCTCTGCTGGTACTGGTACAGTGGTACGGTAGCTTGGACTGCTTCGACTATGGTGAACACTGAACACTGCTGTTTCGACTGGAGTCTGGCGAGCCAGGGATGCTCAACGGCAGCGGTTTTAATGAGCGGTTCATGGTCCATCGTACACGGGGTATGTAGGTGTAATATGATTGGCATATTTGTTTTCACATTTTTTTTGTTCGGATTGGGTACCTGCTGTATGCATATATGAATAAGTCTAAATAGCATGACACATACCACGAAGATCAATGGATCAAACAATAGTGTTTAGTGTTTGACTAATTGACTTGGTACATATTCATCCATGGCACGTGGCATTTGACTTGACATATACCAATAAACGTTAATTTTTAGATATTCAAGAACACCTTCATTTGAATTATCAGTCATCAGTCAACGGTACTTTTCTCTTAGAACAAATCAGCACCAGCAACCAGCTACCAACCTGACAGTAATATTTTTCTCGCAGAACAAATCAGCAACACCCACCAGCTATCGGCTACCGGCCACCAGCCAGCCGAACTGAAAATTAATAATATGAAAAAGAAAAGAAATGAATAAAAAAAAGCCAAACCAGTCAGGTTCTCGTGAAAATTCCAACTCCAAGATACCGGGTAAGGTTGCAAGCGGGGCGGCTTGCGACTGCCCGCCCCACGTCCGCATGACCCGCGACCTTCTTTGCGGGCAGATGCGGCGCCCCGCATACCGCCGCAACTTTTCTGCGGGCGTTGCGGCGAGCCTGCATTGTCCCGCAAGCGCTGCACCTCGCATGCCCTACCGCTGATTAGCTGAAACCTGGAAGCATGCGTTACTTCAATGTTTCATCAAGCTAAGCGTTGATTATATAACTGAATGGATGCCGCCGCTCTGAGCAACTCTCAACCGCCAACGGACGCCGCCGGGCTGACGTCGGCTGCAGCGCCCCGGTCAACGGTGTCAGCGCTAGGAAGTAGGAACGCCATCCTCGGCATGCCGGTTCCCGTCGCGGCGGGCGCTGCCGTGGCCATGGCCACCCTAGTCGTCCTCGTAGTCGTGGCCGCCGCCGTCCACTTCGCGCGACCGCGCGAGGCCTCCATCGCTGTCGCGCGTCGCCGTCCTCTGCCTCGGGCCCCGGCCTCCGTCTCCTCCCACCCGGCGTCGTCCGCGCACAAGGACAAGGCCGGCGGCGCGAATCGTGTTGCAGGTACGGGCGCGTGCTCCACCTTCTCCGACGTGGCCAGCTCGTCTGCGGCCGTGAGCTCGCTCGAGTCGCCGGGCATTCACGCAATCCTAGACGAGATCACAAGAGCAACGGAACACCACCCACACGAAGCGGTCCCTTCCTGTTCGAGCGAATCCGATTGCCATGCCGTGGATTAGAGATGGAGCTTGCAGAATCGCAGCCACTAACTTCTCTGCCGCAGAAAAAAAGCGGTGCGTGAGCGGCGGGCTCGCGGCACCGCTGGGCAATGCGGGCAGACCCGCACAGACCGCTCCGAAAATGCGGGTTCGCGGCGCGGCTGATGCGGGTTAGCGGAGCGGGTCACCCGTGCCGCTTGCATCCCTAATACCGGGCATGGGCGGCACCCACCCACCATCCTAGGGCACCGCGGGCACTGGGCCGCAGCCCTTTCATATGTGAACTCAGTCAGAGTCTAATTGGGGGGGGGCTCTTCTCTCTTCTTCTTCTTCCTCCTCTTCCTCCGTCATTTTCCCTCTTCTTCTTCCTTATTTCCCCACAAAAATGAAGAGGGGCTCCATGGCAGAACTTGAGCCTCGGCCGCCCCACCGTTGGCTCCGCCACTGGACTGGCTTGACTGGCTCTCTTCTGCCAGATGCAGTTCACACGCGGACTCCAAATCCTCTTTCCTTGTTGTCGATTGTGCTGTCACAATTAAGCTAGTTGTTCAATTAGAGAAAAAATGCCTACACGTGTGAGAGAGATTTCCGGCAAAGTGCAGCAATGGGCTTGGGTTCGGAAAACGTATGACGAAAACATTGTTTTTCTCTATTCTTGCATTGCGAGGGCATATTCTGTACTCCCACCATTTCATATGCTTCCGTACTCCTGCACAAAAAACACTAACCGAAATATGCATGTAAAATTCAAATAAAAATATAGATGGATATGTGATGCAAGTATCTAACTTCATATAAAATTTGAGATGCAACAAAAATCTGTGCAAAGAAATACAAAAAAAGTGAAATCAGTACTTCAGTAGTGTGGTTGCACCTGTTCATCTCTAAACCCTCATCGTTACTGTTGATATGCTGATTTCTCTTTTTTTTTTCCTTTTGCACATAGTTTTGTTCATCTTCAATTTTTGTATGATGCTAGAAGATAGCAAGATGCATCCATTTATATTTTTGGATGAATTTTTGATGCACTTTTAGAGGTGCATTTGCAGGTTAGGAGTACGGGAGTACCCAAACCCACGAGAGCACGAGATACGTTCCCAATTTCTCATTGCATTGCATTGATGCAGAAACATGCTGTGCTAATTAACTCTTGCACTTGAATGTGCAGCATGTCAAGAGGCTCCTTGCGGCTCCTTTGCACATGCAGGTCAAAACGATTCATCGGTGAGTCTGAAGACATCTGGAGGGATCCCGTCGGAGCAAATCGGTCTAACCAATTTTTCGAGTGGAGATCTTTTTGAAGTCAGAACTTCCTAACTCTGAATGAAATGTTCTACTTATGCATTTTGATCGTCTTCACAAGAGCTACACAATTGTGTAATCTAATTTGCATTTTGAGCACTCCAAATCGATTTGACCTATTTGGAGACCGATCTAGCCAAAACCGTCAAATTTGGCTATCAACATCTTGTTTTATATTTTGTCCCCTTCAAAACACATTACAAATGCAAAAACATTTTGCTATAGTTTGATCTAATTTAGTGTGCATCAATCAAATAAACAACTCATGAGAATCTTTCGCATGTTTCTCCCCATTTCACAAGAAACTGAAAGGCGCTGGGTAGAAAGCCTCTGCCCAATCACAGTCACCTCCTTCCTTATCAAAGTACCGGTGATTGGTGAAGGTGAACTCTGACTGTGGTGAATAGAAGATCCGAAAGGCAAAAGAGCCATGTTAATCCTTGAACTTTGCAACAAGGGTCAACTTCGTCCCTCAACTTTCGGATTGACCTGATTAGTCCCTCAACTTTCAATTTTGGGCCAAATCCTTCCTTATGCTTATATGAGGCTCCATATTAACATGAAACTAATAGGGTTTTATTTATACTATAAGTAACTATATGTTTGAGTACATACAATTTATCTGTCAAATTAGAATGAATGTCTTAAAAAAGTACAAGTAGATACATTTTTTAGAAACTATATTTTATGTTAGTTAAAAAATATTGTTGTGTGTATGTATTAAGGGAGTATGAGCATATATATTTTTTAATTACATGAGCTAAGGGTAAAAGGGGCATTTTGCATTTGTCTTATGCTAATATAGAGCACTATATCAACACAAGGACGGATTTGACTCAAAAATTGGCTAATTTGAAAGTTCGGGGACGAAGTTAACTCTTGGTGTAAAGTTTGGGAACCAAATTGACTATTTTGCAGATCCCAAACTAATTGGACGGCAGGATCGATGGAGACATACAATAATTGGTCTGCGTTGCCGGGTCAGTTCTTTCGTCAGTTGCCATTGGCTAGGGCGGAGCGGCATCTGGTCCGTCCGTGGATGTCGTTTCTGCCTTGTGAACCTCCTCCGCACGAAGTTCCAACCAGGGATCCATCGTCGACCGAGACTCTGTACGCTCTGTGTCCAAGCATCCGAGTTTCTATGAAAATACACACAGCATCGAGTACGAAAACATAAATAAAAATACCAACATCTACCATTGTTTCACTGAGATGTTCCATGCTACAGTATCGTGCAACCCCCTTCTGTATAACCGTGTTGCAACAAGAATAAGATCAAATGGCTCGATCACCTGGGTAGTTGGTTCAGTTATTGATCAAATTTAGAGCTAAGCGAACTGCATGGGAAGCGAACAGCACTACGGTAGCAAAACCCCTAACCACATCATTTTTTTAGAACAGTACCTTGTTGTAACCTAAACCGACTACTTTTTCTCCTCTCTTAATGAAAAACGTGCTTTGCACGTCTTAAAAAAAATTAGAACAATTTACAAGTAATGCTAGGTTGTTATAGGTTTGCCGTTTTTGCAATATATTTTTATCCACCCGCGGCCCACATCGATCAGCTCCACTCCTCGGATCAGGATTCGGGAATCAAACCATCACCTTTTTCCCCCCTCTCGTCAGTTGCTTGTTGCCATGTTGAATCCGGATCCGTCTTTCCTTCCTCGCTTTATCAGTTGCTTGTTGCCATGAGGTGCCAAACCCAAACTGGCCTTGCGCTATGATTTCGCTAATTAAATCCGGCATGTGCAGCGACGAGATGGAGCAAAATCAGGCAGCCATCAGCTGGCATTGGCTTTGCGCTACGCCGCGGGCGCGCCCCCGGTGGACGGTGGTCAAAAGACGAGCCACGCGAAACACTGCCGGTCTCCAGGACCAACCGATCCCCCCCATCCACCGTAATAACGTTCCCAAAACCACCAAGTGGATGTGGATCGGCGTGACCCAGAACGCGATTTTCCAGCCCGGAATCCAGCAAGGGATCACCGCGCGCGCGCCCAATAGGAATTCGCTGATCTGATCTGATCGTAATAACCGCGAGCGAGTCCGGCCCATCCACCCCGCGCTGGCCGGCCGCTGCCCCGCGTGCAGGGGCGCCGCAGGCCGCAGCAGCCGCCACCGGCCACCACCCCTCTTCAAGGCGCCACGAGTCCCGGCTCCCATATCGCCTCGCCCCCAGCGCCCGCTCCTCCTATAACTCTGGACGCCAACGCCTCAGGCCAGGCCACAACAAGGACGAGGGCGAGTTCGCCTCACACCACGCGCGCGCGCGCGTGCATGGCCGCGACCGCGTGCGCATACGGGTACCAGCAGGGGACGACCCACCCGCCGCCGCCGCTGGCGCCGCCGGCGAGATCCTCCTCACAGGTACCACCACCACCGGGCCCGTTCCTCATCAACTTCGATGATGACACAGACGCAGCAACGCCGCCGCCGCCTCCTCCCCCACCGCTGCCACGGCCGTCGTCCAAGGCGCCTCCGTCCTTCTTCTCACGCCACCTCGGGATCTGCACCGAGGGACTCGGTTCCGAGAGTTCCGGCGACATCGATCTCAGCGACCTCTCCGACGACGTCGTCGCCAACAACGAGAACGACCTCTCCGACGCACAAGTCAGCAGGCAGCAGCCCGTGATGACGCCGTGCAAGAGGCACCACCGCGACGGCGACGGTGGCGAGGAGCAGGGGCGGAGGGTGGTGAGGAGCGGGAGGCCGGCGCCGCCGTTCCCGCCGCCGATCTCGGTGATCGGGGCCGGCGGGAAGCCGTGGCTCTACCTCCGGCATCACCGGGAAGGCGGACGCCTCGTGCTGCGTGAGATGAGGATACCGTCCCGTGAGCTGCTCCAGGCGCGCCGGGAGGGCGGCCGGTTCAAGCTCCAGTTCGCGCAGAGGAGGACGAACCAGAAGATGTCCGTCATCATCGCCATTGCCACGATCAAGAACCAGCAGATGCAATCGTGCATGAAGAAGGGAAGGAGTAGAACAGGGTTTTAGATTATTGAGGTTCAATCAGCACTAGCCAACAAAGTTGCACACGCCTAGTGTGTGTGTGTGTGTGTCAGTGTGTGTTTTCACTTAACAGAGAGATGTAAATATAGCGGAATTTATGTTCAGTTTTGTGTCCATTTGGTCAATCATCCAATCCATTGCTACGGCGCCTTTGCAATTCTATGCTGATTCAGTTCGAGCACTTTGGTAGGGATCAACAAAGGAAAGACACTAGTCTAGAAAATGTAGCCAAGTACAGAAACTAAACATAACGCGTGGCACTGGTACTGCAGCTGTGTGCACCAGAGCACTTTTGGGCACACGGAAAAACAGAGTTCACAAGAATCCTGAGCTTAGTTGTGGGAAAGGAACAGGTCATGTGAAAGTTAGCTGACGGGTGTCGATTAAAGCGATCGCCGAGTGGCATTTGGAATCAAATATGCTGATTCTGCAGCATCAGCATTGCATTGATCTCTTCATACTTTCAAGTAACAGAGCACTCAAATAGACAAAATGGAAGAGTAACACGAAAGGATTGTGCGATTACATATTAGTAATTTGATCTCTGATTTTTTTTTTCTGCAAAAACATTGCATTGCATGACAAACTAATTATTTTTGCAGAATGTGAAAATGGTGAACTATCACCAATCACACAGGTGGCTTGTGCAGATGCCAGCAAAGCATTTTTGGACAGGGAAAGATAGGAAAAATCTAACGTTGATGTGGTGGCAACACTCGGGGAGCCTGTGCCTTCCAAGTGATGTGGAGCTCAGGTCCTATTCCAGGATAGATGCACACACCAAAGTGGAGCGTGGAGCGTATGATTATTTCTCACCATCCAGCGCCAATAGCACTTTATATAATTCAGGGCGCCGGTCCCTAAATATTCCCCAACCATGCCTGGTTGACTTTATCTCGTCCAAGTCAAATTCCGCCACCAGCACTTCTTCATCTTTGTCGGTAGCAAGCTTAACGATTTCTCCAGTTGGTCCTGCAGAGAACCACATATATTCAGTTGAACTCATGTTTCTAATTATTTGATTCTTTTATCTTCCAGCAAAAATATATACACAGAGGCTAGATTACCGGCAATGAAGGAATTCCCATAGAAGGTTATGGTGCTCTTGCCATGCTCAGTCTCAACAGTTTCTCTGCCTATCCGGTTAGAAGCAACTAGAGGAACCTGGATAATTCAAGGTAGACATGAAATGATCAGAGAAGAGACTTAGAGAAGCAGCAAATAAGAAAAAAAAACATCTTTATGATTCCACAATGAAGCTGATAGTGCATTATGAACTATAAAAAACAACAATTAGTACCAAATTGGCACCAGCATGGCCTTGCATGACACGCTTCCAATGCTCACGGGAATCCAGGTCGCCATCCTGGGGTTCAGATCCAATTGCAGTGGGATAGAAAAGTATTTCGGCACCCTGAAGCGCCATTGCTCTTGCACACTCTGGGAACCACTGATCCCAGCAGATTCCTACAAGTTTACAAATGATGGCATTACTTATTGAGTGAGATTATGTCACATTAATTACTATTAGTGCTACTATGTGTAAACTAAATAAGCACCGGTATCACTGCAGAACACATACCAACACCAATCGTCGCATACTTGGTTTTGAAAGCCTGTATCAATAGCAGTAAATACAGTTAAGTGAACTTCTGCTGATAACTTTAATATTTATCAATATCTTTTGTGAGGAATACACATAAAGTTTGAGTGCAACCTAGAACAAAAAAAAATACCTTAAAGCCAGTGTCACCTGGGTTGAAATAGAATTTCTCTTGATAACCTGACAAACAGAAGTAAATTATTTAGATGAGATAACCCAATCTATAACGGAACAGGAAAATATACTATTGACATTTATTACCTGGTCCATCTGGAATGTGTGATTTGCGATAGAGGCCGAGATCAGTGCCATCAGCATCGATAATGGCCACCGAATTGTAATGGGCATTGTTTGCTTCCTCAAAAAAACTTACAGGTATCACAACTTCCAACTCCTTTGCAAGCTCTTGCATCCTATGGACACAGAGGGGTGGGGGCACAAAGGTGTAAGTGTTAATGTTTAAGAAATTGAACAATACCAATTCACTGCTGACAGGAACAACAAAGTCTACCTTATGATAGTTGGGTTGCCTTTATAAGGCTTAGCACGCCGAAAGAAATCCAGCCTTTGAGCTTGACAGAAATAGTGCCCCTCAAATAATTCCTAGGAGAAGAATACCGAATTGTAAACTTAGATAATACAAAAACAAAATATCTGTGCGAATTCCTATCTTCTTTATGCTTTAGGTTTTGAAATAAGCATTGCAGATAAATACTGTCAATTCATAGCTAAATATGTTTATTTGTCATATATAAATTTACCTGAATGAGTACAATCTTCGCGCCTTTCTTGTGTGCTTCCCTAATCAACCTGTGATACAAGTGATCAGTCCCTCTGTTTTGCAGCTTTTCAATGAAGATAAACATAATGATAGAGCAAACTGCAAAGCATATGTTCTCTATCATCTTAAAGTAAAAAAATCGAATCAAGGATGTCCCAATTTCCTAGTCAGAATATGTTTCTAAATCTTGCAAAATTAAAGTTCTAAAACTGGTTAGTTTTTAACACAAGAATGGAATACTGACAAAAAAAAAGTTTCTAAAACTGGTGAATTTTGAACAAGATCAGATGCTGACAAAAAAAAGTTCCAAACTGGTGAGTTTTGACTTATGGACTATCCAGCTGCTTGGCAATGGACGTAAATGAAAGCCACCTCAACACTAATGGTGAGTTGTAAATCAAAGCCATTAATAACAATTTCGAACAGAATCCAGCAAGCTCATAGCTAAACAATAGTTTTGCAACCCAACAATGCACTCAAATAAAGATATGCCATGGCAAAATAGGCGCTTTGGCCTTCAAATATGCCACATGTATGAAAATGGAGTAACAGGAAACAAAGTTCAAGAACTTCCAGTCAACGAGATGAATCATAATTTGGTAATGATGCACGTGGTGCAAAAGAAGTGCAAACAAAAGTTTAGGACTTTTGGGAATTTCTAGTTTCCTTTAGCTAGAATAAATAATCAAATGAAATAAAGTACACTGTAACTGCAGCAGCCTACAATGTTTTCCTTTTTTTGGAACATCACTGAAACTATTGAAAAATTGAGTCCTGCCCTTCAGGAAAGTGACAAGGTAACTTCCGAGAATTGTTGTAAAAGAGTTAACCCTGCAAGGGTGTAAAACCGACTCATAAACATATGTCGCTGCTTTACCCAAAAGGTGATCAACAAATGTACTTAGAACTACACTAGTGGATTGAAACACATAGGTCAAAATGTGGAGAGAAGAACAAGTCTGCGTAATTGGATATGTTTTTGCAGTCGTCAGCATACAAAGTAGAAAGATAGAATAGTTATGCAAATGGAAAGTGTTTTCGTTTTGCGATATTAGAATATAGTAGATCCTGTAACGTAGTTAGCTAAACCTCACTAAATGAACAGGCTGAAAACATAAGCATCAAATTGTGATCCAGATTTTGAAGAAGCTCTCAATAGCTCTGGCAGTGTTATCATTGTATTAGAGCATTTATAATTTTGACTCACAGAAATGTACATTTTCATAGCATTAACTAAAAGGACATCAGGAAAAGGTACATAGCCGAATCCAAACACCAACAATAATTCACTACAAGAATAAAGTAGCTGCCAGAAAAAAAGGAATGACATCGGAACAGGGGATTGAGAATAAAGTAGCTGACAGGATTGTCCAATCAAAAGGTAGTAGAAGGCACAGAAATCCATTGTGCAAAAACAGGGCAGTTGAGATATGAAATAATTATAGTTTTCTTCTAGGCAGTTTTGTACTTCAAACTTCAGGCCGTCTTAAATGAATCCAACTCCTTATATTTAGTGGATACTAGGGATCAGACCAGCTTACTCGTCTAGATTGATTGCTACTGAAGTGTTTAGCAGGATGGGATATATGCTCAATGGTAAAACAAGGATATAATGTCAAATTGAGTCACCGTTATTTAAAGTATACTCCTGCGGGCTAATCAAGTGCAACTGTGCTAGGAGTGCGCATCGAAAGCAGATTTCAGCATAAGTCATCACGAATCAAATCAACCGCTTCTTTTCTCGGCAACAAACCACCAACAAGTAATACTAGGACCAACATGTTACTACTAGAAATCATAGCTCCAGGCCTCCAGCAAACTTCAACGTCCGCGAGACCGCGATTAAACTAAGCGGCCAGGATTTTGGCTCCTTGGGGCCGGAATCAGGGACGGGGTTAGCTAGGGATTCAGGTATGCAGGCGGCCATACCTCTCGGCGGTGGCGACGTTGTTGGCCTCGACGTCGGTGCAGGCGAACTGCACGGCGGCGACCGCCACTTTCCTCCCGCCGGGCGCAGCCATCCTCCACCCGCTCGGTGCGTTCCCACTTCACCAACCCCCGACTGGCTTGGACTGCGGCTGCTGCAGCTGCTGTGTTCAAGCAGAGAAAAATGGTCAGCTTTAAAAGGAGGAAAGGAAGAGTCGCCTTGGGGCCCACCTGCCCATGGGGTTGTTGGGTTGAGGCGGTTCGTTGGGCCGAGGTGGGACGCCCACCCACCTGCCCGACCCACACTGGCGGGCGCGGTCACTCAATGGCTCGCTCGCCACGGTGGTGGGCTGGGCTGCTTTTTTTTTTGTGGTTTTGAACTTTTTGAACTTTTTATATTTTTTTGTGATTTTTCAAAAATAAATACATGATTTTGAAATTGTCAAAACTAGTATACAGCCGCCGTCTGAAACGGCAGTTGGGTCCAACTGTCGTGGCCAACTACAGTAGGGTAGGAAAACCGCCGTTTGCAACGACGGTTGCCTCCCCCGCCAGGCGGTAGGTGGGGTGAGGACCAACCGGCAAGTGGGCCTGAAGCGCCAACCGCGTTTTCAAAGCAGCGGTTGGTCCAGGCTACCGCCGTTGCCAGTAGCGGTAGCCCTGCCGCCGTTTCCAAATGCGGTTGGTGCGCGCCTATATAAGTCGGCGCGCCCAACCGCCACACCCACGCTCCTCCCCTCAGCCTGGGCATTCGGTAAATACCGAACCGATCGGTTCGGTTCTTCGATACCTATGTAAATTCGGTTCCTGAGAAATCGGTACCGATCGGTTCCTTAAAAAACTCGGTACCGAGGGTATTCGGTATCAGTTACCGAACAGTGTCAAATTGATCCTAAAGAAGATGTAATAGCATGTTCAAAAATTATTTTTGACATGATTTCATAGATAATAATAGTGCAAAATACAAATACATACAAAAGTCACATGACTACAAGTGTGAGTGCCAAAATTACATAATATAATAGTCTATAATAGTACAATCAATAATATAATAACACTTAAACTTATCAAATTTCAGGTAACTTCGGTAATTTCGGTAAGTTCGGTTCGGTTTCGGTATTTACCTCGGTACTTCGGTTCTTGGAAACTCAGAACCGAACATGGAACCGAATATTTCGGTTTCGGTAAATTTCGGTTCGGTTCTCGGTAATTTCGGTTCGGTTCCAAACCTACCCCCTCCCCCTCTCATTCACCTCCTCCCCTCCCTCGAAGCCCCACGTAGGGCTGGACGCCGAGCCAGGAACTCGCGAGCCAGCTCAGCTCGATCAGCTCGCTCGACTCAACTCGGCTCAGTGGATTTTTAATGAGCTGAGCAACAATTTTTGCTCGTTTCACTAATAAGCTAGCTCGAGCCAGCTCGCAAACTGCTCGTGAGCCAACCAAGCTAGAAGGTCAAAAGTTCAACGAAGGAAACCAGAAGAAGCTCATTCGTTCACTTGCTCTGTTCTCCGTAAAGTTCCATCGGCTCAGCTCATATGTTTTGATTCTTTTCGTATAATTATCTCATGATCACCTAGGGGAGAAAGGTTTCTCTTCTCTGCCAGTTGATGCGTCCAACTTTGATCTTCTTGACGTCGCATGATGAATGAGAAATGCGATCATGCGCAGGCCGTACAGCTAGCAGTTGATTGCTTCTAGTTCTCGTACAATTTTTTTTTATCATGCTACTATTTGTTTCCTGCTAGTGACTATAATTTTTGTGTTTCAAATATACTAAGATACGAATCTTATAAACATTCATTCTGGCTCTCGAGCCAAACAAGCTAGCTCGAGTTGTTAACGAGCCGAGCCGAGCTGATCTTTTTGCTCGTTTTGTTAATGAACCGAGCTTAGCTAGCTCGTTAGACTAACAAGCCAGACCAAGCTGAGCCGAGCCGAGCCGAGCTGGCTCGACGTCCAACCCTAGCCCCAGGAGCGGACAGCTAGTATGAAATAGTTTAGAAATTTTAGATTTCGTTTAGAAATAGTAGAAAATAATTTAGAAATTTTAGATTTAGTTTGAAAATAGTAGAAAACAGTTTAAAAATAGTAGAAAATAGTTTTAAAAAATTTAGATTTAGTTTAGAAATACTAGAAAATAGTTTAGAAATTCTAATTTTTTTAGAAATTGCTGAAAATACTTTAAAAATTATAGTTTATTTTTAGAAATTTCTGAAAATACTTTAGAAATAATAATTGTTGCTTAGGAATTTCTGAAAATAATTTAGAAATACTAGTTTTTACTAGAAATTCTTGAAAATACTTTAGAAATACTAGATTTTTTAGAAATCCCTAGAAATACTTTAGAATTACTAGATTTTGCTTAGAAATTCCTGAAAATACTTTAGAAATTCTAGATTTTTCTTAGAAATTTTTTAAAATACTTTAGAAGCACTAGTTTTTTTAGAAATTCCTAGAAAGACTTTAGAAATTCTAGATTTTGCTTAAAAATTCTTGGAAATACTTTAGAAATTCTAGATTTTACTTAGATAATCTAGGAAATACTTTAGAAATTCTATATTCTGCTTACAAATTTTTTTGTTGCGGTTATGGCAGAGCAGGATCCTCCACCGCCGCCTCCTCCTCCTCCTTCCCCTCCCCTTCCTCAGCCGTTGTACGTGCTTCCTGAGCTCTTCGACGAGAGGATTGACAGGGAGCACCGGTCGTACCTGTCCGCGATCTGTGGTGCGGAGCTAGGCACTGTATGTGCTCGAGCTCCGTCGCACTACATGCCGCTTCACCCTTCTTCGGTTCCCAAGTACGTAATATTTCTTTGTATTTATTCGTTAATATTTTTTCTTTGCATTGACACCTATTAAGTTTTCTAGAGCAGGCTACGCGTAGCAGGGCTTCTTCTGCTTGCACGCTTGGTCGAGGGGGGCAACTTTTGGCAGATGATGCGCCACCAGGACTGCACCTCACGGTTTGGGTTCGACTACCCCCTCGTTTGCGCACTCCTCGACCGGTGGCGTCCCGAGACGCACACTTTTCATTTCCCCTGGGGGAGATGGCGATCTCTTTGGAGGACTGACCCTCTTGTTTGGGCTACCCTGTGCAGGGGAGGCGATGGGGGCGGTTGACCTCCTCGAGTCGCGGCGTCAGGATATCCTGGCGAGGTTTGCGCCAGTGGTGCGCAACGCCCACGCGCCAGGGCCAGCCAACGACTTCACCAACACCCACGGGCCCACCAGTAGTTGGTTGCGGCAGTACAGCGTATGTACCTCGATCTATTTATTTATTATGTTTTCATACAAGCGCAAGCAATTTAACAAATTTCGACTTCTTGCAGGCCGACTACATGAGAGCTGATGCCGACGAGGAGACTAGCAACAGGCACTTGGAGGCGTACCTGTTGTGGTTGTTCGGCTACGTCATGTTCTGCGGGTCGCAGGGCGATGCTGTGTCGAGGTTCTTGATCCCCCATGCTCGGAGGATCGCCGACGCGGACTTGTTGGAGGTCCCCCAGGTCAGCTGGGGTGCTACTGTTTTGGCAGTGACGTACAAGGGCATGTGTGCTGGCGTCACCAAGACAGGGCAGGTGTCGATTCTCCTCGGTTGTCCGCTGCTCCTACACCTGTGGAGCTACGAGCGGCTTCCCGTTGGTCGGCCACGTGACGACCGAGGAGAGTACGCTCTGTCACCGCCAGACCACGACCCAGCAGACTGACCCACCATGGGCTTGATGTGGTGCCATCGACAGGTATGGGCTTCTTACATTTCGTTCGGTAACTTTTAGAAAATCCAGTCCATCATAACAACTAACTATGCTCTCTTATGCGGCTCTCTTGGACAGAACAGACTAGGAGATCGTACGCTGACTTCGTCGGCCAGATCGACGCATTCACAGACCGCGACGTCATTTGGGTGACGTACATTGATGCCTTGATCGCGGCGCGCGCACCTTAGGGCCTCTCATCGTTGTGCTTTCGAGACCGCTAACCGCTAATACTGGATGACGAAGACGTCGCTGGTGCATTTTCGTGGAGGAGTACCATGTGCACCGCGTGATGAGGCAGTTCGGCCTCTACCAGGAGTCGCCCCTCCCCGTCGTACACACTGTCGACCGCACTGTCCATGAGTTAGTTGAAGTTAATTGTTTAAGTTTCGTTCACATAAGTAAATTCATTTCCTGACAGATTCGCAAAACTTTTGATAGGTGGATGCGGAAGGGGGCGAAGACTTCAACTGTGGCCTCGTAGCCGAAGCTGCAGCGTTCGTAGAGGCGTGGGCGAGCCGCGAACAACGTCATCGTCGTGGAGCGACCCCACGATGATGCGGCTTGGAGAGCGTACTTGCAGTGGTACATGCTGAGGATTCGGACGCACATGATATTCGCCCCACCAGAGCCTGAGTAGGATAACATTCCTCAGCAGCAGCAGGAGCCAGCGGTGCTGTACCCCCTCCGACGGGATCATAACTATGGCACAACAGTAAGTTTGTAACAACAAATTCATCCATCTTTGATTATGTTCGCTCGTACTAATCATCCATCTTATTTTTGACAGTTCAACGTCATTGTCAAGATGGTTACCTTGGCGTAGGACGCGAATGCGAATGCAGTGAACATGATGATCGCGTAGCACCCGGGGGTGTACCGCAAGCAAATGGAGGTCGCCAGGATGTTCATGCATGTGGTGAACTTCCGCGGCGACGATTTGGCGCTCGCTCCACATCACTCCTCGTCCTCTAGCAGCTCTGCCTCCACTACAGCTTCGTACCAGGCATCGTTGTTGTACACACGGCCACCGTACTCGACCACTATGTCCGCTCCGACGACCATGTACGTGTCGCGACCATCTGGTTTCTACACCGCAAGTACAAATTCTTTTTTTCATCTTAGTCTGCACGACATGTTTTCTGTTGTTTGTTGATGTACGACATCTAATCTTATAGCGAGACCACCACCGATACCGACGGGAGCAAGACCTTCGTCTTGGTCAGGCCTGTAACCGGCACACACTCCGCCGACACGACCACCCATTTTTCAGCACGCCGCACCTCGACCACCTGTTCAGCAGCCCAGCTTTGGTGATGTCTCTGAAACCCTCTCCAAACACATACTCTCTTCAAACGAACGTGCTCACTAAATTCTATTTACTGCAGCTTACATGTCCGGCAAGACACCACCTGAGAGGGGTCTAGATCAGAACATGTCATACTCTTTGGATGACTTCTTCACAGATGATGAGATCCCAGAGGACCCGGAGGTGCTCGGACCTACCTAGTTGGGAGGGACCCCAGTCGGGACCCAGATGACGCAGGCGGACCAGATGGCGCCCTTGTTCGAGGCGGCAGTGGCGGCGTCAGCAGGGTTGGCGGCGGCGGGGACGGTGGGGTTGACGAAGTTGGCGACGGCGGCGGCGTGGTCGACCAGAGAGGAGGGGGCTTCTGGATTGGCAGTAGGCTTAGTGACACCGCCCCTGATCTGGACGTCGGACGACGCCGCGTCGTCTCACGAGACCACCTCACATACGCCACCCACCACATGAGGGCAGCACATGTTGCAGCCACGAGGGGCAAAGGGGCTAAAGGGCCCACCACGACCTACGAAGCGTGGTCGTATTTAGTTTTGTTTGTTGGACACTAGTTTGTTAGTGTATAAACTATGGAGTTTTGTTTTTTTATATATAAATTACTATTTATTTGTATTCTCGTTTTTCTCGAATTCCAAAAACCAATTGTCCCAAAACAAAAAAATCAAAACCAAAAAAAAAGAAAAATACCCAACTGTCATTTGCAAAGACGGTTGGACTATGGCCGTCTTTTCAAATGGGGGTTGGGCACGGACCGCCTACCGCCAGCCTAACTCTACAGCTGTCAGGTTTGTGCTGCAGCTAGGGATGGTAATTTTACCCGCAGACACGGATATCCGCAGATACCCGACCCGATGGGCAAGAAACTTCACCCGCGGGCGCGGACACGGGCAGCAATCCTTACCCACGGGCAACACACGGGTAAAATACTTCACCTGCAGATAAACCCGTACCTGTTGAAATATTAGCTATATGAAGTCCAATATTTACAATTCGGCCCAAGCCCAACAACTACCCTAGGCACATCAGCATCACGATCATCACGTGTCCACCGCACTGGGAGGGAATCGTAGGAATGTAAGAAGCATTAAATAGCACGTCACATCAGCAAATTTATGAGAAGAGAGGAGGAAGAGGATCATAGAATGAGAGAGGAGGGTCATCACCATGACCCTTCGCAGGCAAGGTTCTCTAGTTTTTAATCTTGGTAATTGTGCGACAACCCTTGCCACTGAGACTGACTTTGTCCTCTTCCTCATGAATTCTTGGCTGCCGCCACAATCTCTCGTTCTCTCTCGTTTCTCTCTCCCATCCCCGGTCAGGCACATGCGCACGGTGTTTTTGAGAAAAAAACGCAGGCGCATGACCCACAATGTGACAGAACCGCTCAAAATAATTCCGGATTATCACCTAAGCCGGTCCACTTGGCTAATAAGCGATAACCAAGAGTTATTTTGTCCCTTCTGCTGGGTCAAGCACGGTAAATCACTTACATCAGGATCGCTGATATGCGCAAAGCCCACACGAAGGCGGGATCAGAGTACAAGTTCAACATTACATAAAAGATCACAGGTTCACATTTATTACAAACTAGGTTTTGATACATGAAAGTAAAATGTTTCAGAGTTTGACAGCGAAAATAAAAACTAGCGGAAGATACACATGGGAGGCCATCCATATAGTATCACTCATCGTCATCCTGCTCCCACTCAAGTTCCCAGCCATCTGGAATAGATCCAGGCCAGATGGGATTACCTGAAAAACCACAAATTAAGCAAGGCTGAGTATGCTAATACTCAGCAAGTCCGACCTGACAAAAATAAAAGTACAACTAGATATGCAAGGCTTTTTGGCTGGTGGATTTGTTTTGCCAAAAGCGACTAAGAGTTGATCCTTACTTCCAAATTTTAGCTCAAGTTTTAGTATGTTAACCATTCTAGGTAAGCACCTAACTAAACAAGCATATTTATGCAAACAACATTAATCAGGCAATAATATTAATCCAAATGTTCCATAAATAAATATGGGGTAGCCAGTGGTCAAGCCGACTCAGATAACAGCGAGTGACCGACGATCGATCGATTTATATCCTTGCAAGGTCAACCCAAGATACACGGAAGAAGGTAGACCCCAAGAAATCAAATAAAAGCGAATGCGGGGTCTACCCCGACCAGGCGGTTCCCGTCATTCCTCAGATTAGGGACAGACGCCACAGTCCTAAGTACAAGGTTACTGGAACGCCCTCACACGGCACGTCCAGACTCACACTTGCACTACCGGTAGCGAACCGGGAGACGCATCTCAAGAGTAGTAGCGATAAAGTCCCCGCACTGGTTCATTAGGTACTAGGCTTACCGGTCCCATTCCCGACAAGCACTTGGTACGTTCAATAGCTTAAACCAGCACCATGCTACTCGGTCGGGACCGAACCTATTGCTCTTACCACATGAGCGAGTCAATTTATCCAACTTATCATTCTAACATAAGCATCCTATATCTCGTGAGCAATGAGTCATTACTCGACTTGTACCGTGTCCTTAAAGCATGACACTAGCGTCCTAACATACTAGTATAAGAGCATAGGAACCTAAGAATCATGCATCTAAGTTTCAATTCAACTCCTGAAACTTAAATGCACAAAACATAACATAAATACTGAAAAGTAAAAGACATGAGTTTATCCTAAAAAGGTTATATGCACTCTGGGCGTCCTTCTTCTATGTTCGCAACAGCCTTTGGCTCTTCTGGACTTTGGTCCAGGTCTTGGTGAATACTCAACTCGTTCACTTCTCCATCAGCAGCACATTCTCCCTCCTGGGTGAGCGTATAGGTACCGTCCGGTAAATCTACACGTACACATGTATATGCATTAGTTTAAGATGAGGGTGGGAGAATTACCACTAAACCAACTCTTGTTGGTCACATTCTTCTAAATAAATATTAAAACTCACAAAGAGTATGGGTGTGATGAGAGGGTGAACTAACTACTATTTTGATGGTGATTGTGTGCACATTTAAGCAATTTAACATACTAAACGTCACCAAACAGTATGGGGGTGTGTTAAAATGATTCTAAACAGAAACTAAACATGAAACCCTTAATTAAACTTAAACAATAATTATAAACTTGTTTATTCAATTCCTAGCTAGCCATTCATCCAAAATTCATAGTAATTGAAATATAACTCTAACTGATCTCAAACTTTGCACACAGCAGCAAATGACTAAAACAAGCTTACATACCAAAAATTAGCTCCAGATTACTTATAGATTAATTTATATGAAAAAGATAAATTTCAGTCTAGCTTAACTACATTAAATCCTACAAAAAGATTTACTAATCTTTTTGACCTCAAAGTTTTCCTACAGTTCATTCATGACAAATCTAAGCTCCGACAAATTTACAAAAATAGATCTATCATATTTTTCAAGTTATCCATTTAACACCCTACACCAAGTTAAATACAAATCATCATTCAAACAAGTTCCTAAAATCATAATTATTTTTCCAGAGATGCTATTCATTATGACAAAGTCCTAGGGTGCATTGGTGCTTAAAGAAATTATTTCTTGAGGGGACTATAAAAAGCATCAAGCTTAACCTAACTTAAAGATTCCAAAAATCATAACTACAAATCTACACATCAAACATGTGTCAAACTTGGTCACAGATCTGAACATGACATAAATAATAACATATCCAAATTCCATATCCATTACATGAGTACATTTTGAACTACAATAAAAGTACATCAAACTGAGTTTGAATTTCCGTTTCAAAACTATCCAGAAAAAACCCTATACACCCTTTCTAGAAACTGTAGATCTACTCACGAAGAATCCAACACAATTGGATGTACATTTTTCTGAATTTTCTACGATTTCTAATGGATTTTTGAAGTTTCAGCCAAAACCTAAAACTACTTTTACAGACAGACCCTCGAAGCATTTTCTCAAAATTACGCAGAGGTCCTTAGATTTCAGAAAACACCCTAGCAAAAACTCAATCACTACGAATAGGTCCCCGCCGGTGGGGGGGAGCTCGTCGGCGGCGGTTCGTGGCCGGAGATGCTCGGGAAGCGACCTCGGGGGCTCTAGCTTACCTGCCTAGGGTGGGCTGTGGCGGAAATCGGGCCGGTGGCGGCGTCGCTGGGTGCCGGCGGCGAGACGAGCCTCGAGCGCCCGCGCGCGGCTGCCTAAGGACGGCGCGGCTTGGTGAGCTAGCGGCGGCGTCACGACGTTGAGGAGATGCAGGCGGACGGGTGGTAGAGGGGAGGCGGCGCGAGGAGGACCGGCTCAACTGGCACTGCGCGGCGAGTGGCGTCGGCAATGGCGTGCGACGGCGGTTCTGGAGCAAATGGCGACGACGCGAGCGGCTCGGCTTTTGGCGATAAAACGACGACGCGGCGCGACGAAACGGGGATAAGCGGTGCGGACCAGGCAGACGCCAGCTGGTCGGTGCATGCGCGCGAACCGTGCGGACGCCCTCGCGCACGGGCGCGTGGCCACGGCGCGGCGCGGCAAGTTGCGTGGGCGCGGCGTACGGGGGACGGGCGCGGGCGGATGGTCCACCGTGGGGCTTGGGTCCACAGCGGGGATGTCCATGCGTCCGTACGCCGGAGACATCCGCTGGCGCCATGTGGACGCAATGGCCCGGCAGTCGCGTGCGCGCGTGCGACGCCGGCGACTGCGCCCAGATTCCATTTCATTTACCCGTCTTCGAAAACGCTAAACTCCAATTTCTTGAATACAACTTGAAAATCCCCAAAAACAAAAGTTGTAGAGCAACTATAGCCTAGGAGTATATTTGTCCCAAAGGGTGACCTATGTTTTGGTGAATAGATTGGTGGGAAAATCGTGATGAAAATCCAGTTTATCTCGGTCCCGTAACGCTGTGCACAGTGATTTCAATTCAAATTTAAGCGAATTTCCACTCAAAATTTGAATGTCCGCCAATTATGAAAAGTGTGTTCGCGGAAATAAGGAAAAACTTTTGTATTAGCAGAATTTGAACTTCTATAGTGAAATTTGGAGAACGCGTAAGAAAACCATTTCAGCCTTATAGAGCTCTTAGGGGTTTTGACCAATTTTTGAGATTTTGACCAAGATCTTTTTTGCAAAAGTGTTCAAAACCATACTAAACATACTTAGGGACTAATTATACCTGATTATCATGATTAATTAAGGTATTTAGCTTAGTAAACACCTGGGGTGTTACACACAACACACGACAGCGGCGACGCACCGCGCACGGCTCCCAGCAGAATTCGGGGGCGGCACACCGCTCACAGCGCGCAGCAGACGACGGTTGCGCATTTACAGGAGGCCAGAGGCGGCGCACGGGAACAACATCATCTCCTCACCCCCGCCGGCCGGCCGACCCTCCAGCTCCATGCCTCCACGGCTCGTCGCTCCTCGCTCGCTCAGGCAGGCCGCAGGGGCAGGCGGCTGCAGATGCAGACGGTCGGCGCTCGGCGGCACATCTATGGTAAGCGGCGCACGAGCACGGGCACGAGCACGGAGGGCATCTGCGGTTGCTGTGCACGGGAGGGCGCATTGGCTCTTCGCTTCCCGCCGACCGGCCCTCGGCCTTCGCCCCTTCACTGTGCTCGTCGGTCGTTGCGTCTCGACCCTTCATTGCTCATCGGCACATCGGCTCCGGGTGACGGGTTTGTCCGATACCCGCGGATACGGGCACAAATTTTTACCCGCGGGCGGACTATCGGGCGGGTAAAGAGTGAAAGCGCGGCTATGCTATCGGGCGGGTAAACGTCTTACCCGCACTTACCCGACCCGCTACCATCCCTAGCTGCAGCCGCCCCCGGCTGGGGCCAACCGCCTTTGACAATGACGGTTGGATCCAACCGCTATTTCAACCGGCGGCTGTAGACTAGTTTTGACATTTTCGAAATCGGATATTTTTTTTTAAAATCACAAAAAAAGAAATTCGAACTTTTTGATGAGGAGGAGGCCCAGGTGGAAGGATCGGGAATTGGATGGGCTTTAAAGCGGCTTGATGCGGCGGACGGACTCGCGTCAACGGGTCTGCAGGGCCCAGTACAGTTTTGCTGAGCCTGAAAGCCCATCGTGGGAAGAACGGAAGGGGAAATGGAGATCAGTTTTTCCGAGTGGCGGTTTCAGGAAACCGTGTTCGCCGGCCGCTATCCGTGGCTCATCGTTATCCAGTCAGTTATCCTCACTCACGTGAGAGTCTGGCAGGTTCGGATCATCGGCCGGACACTGACAGAGTCTCCTAGAAACAGAGAAAAGGCGAAGGCGTCTACTAGGAATAGATAGACAGCGAGCCGATCCAGATCCTCCGAGTCACCGGCAACGTGTCGACGTCGTCGTGTTTCTTGGAGGACGCGGTGTGTGCGGTGTTCTTGCGGCGCAAGAAGAGGGAGACCGTGGGCGGGGCGTGATTGATGGCTACAAGAAGAGCCGTGGGCGTGGGCAGAGCTCTTGTTCCTCTCGCGGAGGCCGTGGCGAGGAGGATGGAGGTCGGCGGCGGCCGCCGCGTGCCGCGCTACTTGAGCGACAAGGTCTCCGGCAGGCTGCTCAGCGAGGAGGAGCGCGCCGCCGAGAACGTCTACATACAGGTGAGGAGGGCTGCTTCGTTGGTTTATTTACTTAGCAGCGTGCGTGATGGTGTGCGATTTGGTTGGTGCTTACTGAACTGGGTTGGTCGATTCGGTTGAGCAGAAGATGGAGCGGGAGAAGCTGAGGAGGAAGGCGGACAAGGACAAGGCCGAGGCAGCCAAGAGGGCCGCCGCCGCCGCCAAAGGGGAGAAGAAGGTAACTGACACGCTGGCGATTTCGATCCTGCCACCAGCTTGTGGTCATCTGCTTGTGGTTCTTGTGATTTTTTCTGTACCAAATTTGCCTTGGGTTCTGGAATCCGTGTTGATCATCTGCTTTGTGGTCTTGTTGGATTGATTGCAGAAGGGTGAGGAGGAGGCCCATCCGAGCTAATCACCAGATCAGATCGATGCTCACGTGATGGCGTAGTGTGGATTCCATTCCACAAACTGATGTGCGTGTAGATAGAACTACTACTAATACTCCTGGTACAGTGGTACTGTGTCGTGCTGTGCACTGTGTAGTGAAGCTCTGTCTGTAACTCTGCTTGCGGTGTGTAACTCCCCAGTCCCCACTCTACGCGTGTGCGCGCGCGCGCTTTGGCGTAAAAAAAATGGAGGCATGCTCAGCCTCTTTACATGTACAGTACATAGTTCATCGATAATGAATAAAAGGTGCAGTTTGGACAGGAGAGCGTGATTTGCCAATCTGATCTGACGGAAAGCGCATGCAGCAGCGACACCTGCATTCTCGTTTCGTTCTTCGAATCGCCTGCGTTGCAGCCCACGCGGCCAGACGAGGCCGTGCTAGCTTGGTAGCATGCCCGTCGCAGCGCAACCGCCACAGCTTCGGTGTGCCGCGCGTCCGTCCATGATCCAGATCTCATCGCGGCGGTGCACGCGTGCGGCCGGGTCACGCACGCGGCACGCGGAGGGCGCGCCCCAGGGACGACGCGGGCCGCGGGATGCGTTCCGCGCGGTGGCTCCGGGCTCGGTGCAGAATGCCACTGTCGGTGTCGGCCATGGCGCGCAACCGAAACAGAAGCCTGAGTTCCCGAGCGCTGCGCCACCGCAGTCGGTCCTCTTCCTCTCAGCTTGAGCGTGCTGTCCAAAAAGATATGTTTTAAAAAAAAAACTAAGATATGGGAGTATGTTAAGATATGGGACTATGTTTCACTAACATTTTTTGTTTATAAAAAGGCAAGATTTTTGAAAGAGCACTGCTGTTCAATTTTTGAAATACGTGCGTGCTTTCTAAAAAGAAACGGCATTTATGTGAAGGGGGCTGTTTGGAAAAACTTCGTCACCCGTAATCCAAAACTGATAAAGCCACGCAAACTGGTTCCAACTGAATTCTACTCATTTTGTGAAACAGCATTACGCAATGTCTCAATTTGTAAAAAAAAAAAGAGGTGAAATCAGTGCCGACAAAAAGACCTTCCAAATTGTACCTGAAGACCGATTTTTTTATTGCTTGACAATCAAAAGTCTGGAGAAAACGGGGCAGAAGCAGTTGGCAATTTCAATAGCACCATTTCATATCAGAAGATATTTCAAAAGTTGGGACGCGTTTCAACTGCAGCATACATCATTCGATTACTCAGGACGATCAGTAATCGCGGTCACGAACACAATCAACTAGGACAAATATCATACGTACATACGAGGACATTCCCAACAACACACAGGCTGCTCATCGACAAACGTTTCAAATCAGTGAACAAATAGCATTACTCAGCAACCTGGATCCAGAAAAACACAAGGTGGAGGGGTGGAGCGAGGTGCCTTCGACTTTGACAGTGCACACGCAAGCGAGGCAGGGAGCCATGACAAAATTTAAATTCAAATTGAACACCTGGTGAAGGTCCCATGTACAGGAAAGGCACGAGCTACAGCTACTCCATGAGCAGAGCAGAGGCAGAGCCACAGACAACCCAGAGCTTTATTAACTAGAAAAGACGAAAAATTTGCATGTGGCCGACACTACGTGACAGGCCCGACCTACTCCACCAAATCGATCTGACGATCCGATGCGATGCCCCGATGCAACGTCCGCGCGGCCAGCACAGGCGGTGGCGCCGCCGCCGGCCACCGCCGTACCGTAGCTAGTCGGCTTCGCTCCCACTTGCCCGCCTCCTCTCGCGCCGGCCGCCGTTCCAGCAGCAGGACACGACGTCGGCCACCAGCCACGCCCACCACCGGCGGCCGCTACCGGTACCAACCCCCTCAGCCGCGGCGCGCTGCTGCGACCGGACGCCCCCGAGGCAGGACACCTTGGGCGACCCGGGCTCCGCCAGCCGGATCGCCGACACCTCCCCGGCCGCGAACACCCTCCTCGCGCGGCTGCCGACGAGCCGGCGCGGGGAGCGCCCACGCCCGCCGTGCTCCCGCGCGGCCTTGCCCGGCAGGCCGCCGATGACCACGGCCACCGCCCTCGGCGCCGTGGCGGGCGGCATCGAGCTCCTCGCGGCGGCCACGCTCCTGCGCGCGGCGCACTTGGGGTTGGCGCCGGCGCCCTTGGTGGAGTCGTCCCGCTCCAGCACAGCCACGGCGCCGACGACCTCGCTCCACTCCCCAATCCTCAGCCGGAGGGACTGCGCGGGGGCGTACGGGTCGTCGTCGTCATCGTGGCGCTCCTCGGTGCCGGAGCCGTCGTCGGACAGCGCGGTGTCGCAACCCCACGCGGCTTTCAACTCCCCACCGCCGCCGTCGCCATCGCACGAGACGAGGGTGTCGAGGTCGAGCGGTGGCATCACGCACTCAATGTAGGCTACTCAATGCTGGCTGTGCGGTGCGTGTGCAAAGCACAGGCGGCAGTGAAAAATGGAGGAGGGCAACTGGGTATGGTTTTGAAGAGGCGAGGGGGATCGGAGGCGCCAATGGTTTGGAGGTGGTGATTTGAAAAATGTGGCAGGGGGCGGCTTTAGCTTAATCCGGGGGGGTTGGCTGGTCGCTTTGGAGTAATTTAACCAGAGTTTGGATTGTGCTCCCAAGAACCCTGCCGTGTGCTCTTGCGTTTGTCTTGTCTGAGCTAAGCTAATCGAGTTTGGTTAATTCATCTGCACGACAGCACGAGTCTACCAGCCATCCTAGCTAATGAAAGGTACCACCAGTAGTATAGTTTCTTGGTGTGTGTATGGGATTGGGATGGGTGTACCGGGCGCGACGACGGAGGGGTGCTTGGTGCTTAGCGCCACCAGCCGTAGTCGATCGAGATGAGGATTGAGGATCGGTGAGTGGAAGCTTCTCTTGCCTTTTTAGACGCGCCGTTTCGATATATCGAGGTGGTTTGTTTTGAATCAGCCTGGTGTTTCGTGCATATGTTTCGCTAGCAAGTACTGCTTTTGGACAAATGATGATGATGTCCCACTTTGAACATTAAACAGACTTGTCATGGAAGAAACCGGGACTTAAGACGGCACGGGCTGGAAAATTATGCTTACAAGTTACAAAGACAGAAAAGCTATGTAAACTGATTCTTTGTACCTCTTAGTTTTATTTAGTGGTTCGGTAGAGAGACAGCACGCAAGGGTCCATAGCTCAGTGGTAGAGCAATCGACTGCAGATCGATAGGTCTCCGGTTCGAACCCGGATGGGCCCTTACTTTTGTTTTTGGTATTTTGTCCTTTTACTAGTAAAATGCACGTGCGTGCCCGCACGTGTTTTCTAAAAATAAAGAAAATAAATTTACATGCTTTAAAAATTTATGAAAAATATATGTTTTAATTTATAGCAACGATGAACGTAAAACTATAAGTAAAAAAACAATTTTAAACAAGGTAGCAATGTCTCATTTTCTATCCACTTAGAGCAACTCCAACAGTTTGGCAAATCAACTTGGCATCCATCTAATTTTGGCAAAACAAGAAAAATTGGTCTCCAACAGTTTGGCAAACCAACTTGGCAAAAAAATAGAAATTTGACAAAACTCACCTCCCCACGCGCATATATGCGCGCGCGGATCGTGGTTGCCATCGGCATTTCCCTGTAGGTGGGAGGGTGAAAAAAGAAATAAAGAATACAGAAGGATTCCTGATGTAAGTTTTCAAGAGGTGGAAGGGCACCAACATAATTTTGTTTCTCTCAGGATTCCTGATGTAAATTAGACATGGATTTGGCCAGTGAATTATGCCAAATTGTTGGAGACGAACTCTTTTTTTACTTTGCATATCTTTTTAGAAGTTGGCAAAACACAAGATTTGCCAAATAATTTTAGGAAACTCTTGAAGATGCTCTTATAGCTTTAATAAATAGTCAATGATTACGACTTACTGATACATTATAGATCAAATGAGCCAAAAAGTAAGTCTAACCTTTTGAGTGCAGCCATGCATTTTTAATTAGCTTGAGCATTGAGTCCAGATAACGAACCATATATAGACACGCAACAATCAACAAACTTGCCACTCGGCTTTGACATGATTAAAAAAACTAAATTAGTTTGGTATGGATTTTTAAAAAAATAAAAGGGTTAAAATAAAAAAAATTCTGCATGTCTTGCTACCCACTCATGGGCCATGTTGACCTAACACAATCCCGAAAAAGTATCGTGCAAGTGTTGGTTTGGGATAGAAGCCCAACCCAATATTTGGTGGTTATCCTTGATGTAGATTATCCGGTTTTCTTTTGGGGACTGTTTATTTGTCACTCTGAGTGTCCTTTAGCTTTTCCCTTTTTTTGCATGAAAGAATGATTTCTTTTTTTCAATCCACGAGCATGATTCTCTGGATTGAGGAGCATAGCAGTTCTCAAATAGTATATATTTCAAATTCATTTCCAGAACACTAATTTTGTTTTCTTCAGTCGAGAAACATATTTACTCTTTGTGGTAGCCTTTTCTCTTTTGCAAAATATTCAGAATTCAGAAGTGCAGTGGACATTGTTTGACAAGTGCATTGATGAGCAATTCGTTTCATGCAAGGGCGAATGCATAAAAGAATTAAGAACATTACCTTAGCAAGTTCAAAATTTTCAGTGGAAATGTATTGGAGTAAATCATTGATGGCTATGTTCCTAAAAAAAATCATGGATGGCTAGTCAGTAAAGTGTAGAACACATCCATTATTCGGTAAATTACACCGATTTACACCACTTTGATGCATACTTTTAGCCTATTTCATCAAAAGGAAAAGATACAGAAAAAATAAGTGCTTCTATGCTACACCCGGTCGAAGTTAGAAGAATACAATGCACGAGTTCTCTCATAATTAGCAATCCCAAATGCAGGAATGTACCAGCCTCTTGTAATCTTCTACAAGACTACGACTAACACCACGCAAGAATTACCAACGCCAAATGCAGGAATGCATCCACCTTCATTCTCGTCAACCATGACCACGACCAAGACGTCGGCGCCGGTACCGGTCCAGGCGTTCCCGCCAGAGGAAGTGGCACCGCCCCCTGCGTTTCCCTGACGCCGGTGTTGTTTCTCCAATTCGACGACATCTCGTTTTGCATCTAGACCTCTGTTGCTGCAATTGCAAGGAATGTGACCCGGCAACTGAAGAATGAATTACGATATTGGAGTGACCCTCGCTGACACCGACCTGTTCTTGACACCGTCCGTGACGTTGGCGTTGTCGTAGTTCATCGGCCAGAGGAAGTAGCCGAGGAGCCCTCGACGCACGGTGAAGGCGAGCTTCTCGGCCATGATGACCGCACCGTCGAAGGCGACCCAGACGTCGCCCACGGACACGTACGACCCCACGGACGCGTTGTCGTACGCCGTGGTGGCCGCGCGCCTGACGCTACCGCCGGCAGTGGCGATCCTTTGGACCTCAGCGCCGTAGGACATGACACCGGTGGCGTTGCTCCCGCGCTGCTTGGGCCCCGCGGCGACGACGGGCGCGCCGAAGCCGGCATTAGCCTTGTTGCGCAGGAGCCACGAGCAGCCGTAGAGCAGGATGCCCATCACCACCTTGCCCGTCGGCACGCTGGCGTCAATCCACGACACGACGCCATAGCTCGTGGGGAAGTAGGACGCCCGGTCGTAGAGCGCCGCGTCGAAGTCCGTCATGGTGTTGGCTCCGGCCGGCGATCGGAGCACGAAGGCGGCGACGTTGACCCAGTCGAGGCACCGCGCCAAGTCCTCGGATGGGTAGTCCACGTCGAGGTGCGGCGCGGCGAAGACGTCGCTGGAGAAGCCCGTCGAAGCCGCTGCCGTGGGCGGGCGCGACCACCGCGGCGCCGAGCGCCACGCGGGACGCCGAGTCGGCGGCCACGGCGGCGAACATCGGGTCGGCTCTGCGAACCATCCGCGACCCCGCTGCAGACAGCGGTGCTGCAGACGGAGAGCAGGGTCCTAAGGTTGCGGTTCCTGCCCTAGAGCGCTGGGGAGGAGGTGGCGTCGAGCGCAGCGAGCGGGTGGAGGTGCCCGGCCGCGGAGGTAGAATCTGGCGCGAACCGGCGGCGGCGGCACGCAGGGGAGCGCGGCGCTGGGTACTCAGGTGTGGGCCCGATGCGGGTACGGTGGGTGGGTAAGATAAACTTAGAGTAACAAAAACAATTGGCTTTTGGCAGAAACGCTCTCCAAATTGCGATTTTTTGGTACTTCATAGTCCTTCCACCATATCCACTTCTAAAAAAGTATGACGGGTGGGTCCGACGTGAGGGGTAAGACGGGTCCGATTTGGGTGAGAAAAGTCTTCAATTGTCTTCGCTCCTTATAGTATAGATTAACCCACCTTTTTAGCCTCACTCTCTATTTAGCGGAGTGATTCATACTTCTACTTTTTCCCCCTCAATCTTCTTCTTTTCTTACTTTTTCTGCAGACTGGAGTACCATCAATGGATCCAGCTACAGTAGGCTACAGCATCTTCCGGATTTTCAGTGACCTGTCATAGAGCTGAACCATGCGACCATTCGATGGCTGTAGCGGTCTGGAGTTGTGCCTGTAACTCGCCTCCAAAGGGGCCATCAGATCAGCAGCCTGCTCCTCGGTCATTTCTCTCACCTGTAAGGTGAAGGCATCCGTAATTTTCAGAGCAGATTAAACGACGTAAGAATTAATTTGTGCACAATGCTTCTAGTAGAGGGAATAAGTTTCACGGTTTTACCTCAGCGAGGATGTTCCAGATCACATTCTCGGTACATGGAGGTGCAGTGAGGGACCCAACATATCTGTAATATCTATCCGCGCCCTGCTCCATTTCTGTCATGTCCACCACCCCAACAGGGAGAGGGTCGCCTTTCTCAGCCTTGCAGCCCTCCGAATACAATTCAGCCAGCTGATCCTTTATCTGAATCACACAAAATAAGTAGTAAAATACCAAGCATGCAACTGCACCAAAGCAGTAATGATCTGGTTCACATGCAAATGGCAGATCAAGAACAAAGCCGTCGATTTTTCGAGAGAAATAAATACTAGCCATGGACAGTTCATTCAGTTCCTGGTTTCTTGAACAGGTAAAAAATCCCCCTGGTTATTAGAGTTTCAAGTATGTGTATCAAACATCTAAGCATAGTGACCTCATGTTGATGTTGCATAGAATATGTACCTTATTTCCTGATCCTTTTGTTTTTTATGACCAAAATGCAAAAAAAAAAGCATGAAGGTGAATTCCCCAAGGACATCTCACCACATAACAGAAATAATACAACGCTCCTACTCAGGTAAATCGCCAAACTAGTCTCCCCTTTACTGCACTGCATAATCCCACTATTTGATATCAAGCATGGATCTCGATAAATGTTATAACCTGTCGTTGTTCCTATCACAAAGATTTAATTACCTGGAAAAGGAAAGGGTCTGGCTTGCCATATCTATAAAGGATCGCCACAACAGTAATGTTGCCGTCGTCAGACATGTGAACCATGTGGAGCTCCATTGCAAACCTATCATAGATGCATGCACTTATTATTAGTGCAGCAGATAATCCAAGATGTACAACACATCAGGGTGCACATGCAAACCTTTGGCCGTTGATGGTGTGCTCCGAGGGCGAGTGCCAATGCAACTGCTTCAGCTTATACTTTATCCCACCCACCTTCACGGTCTCGGCAGTGTCATTGTAACGCAGCTGCATCATTCAACTTCCACCGAATGATTCATATTTTAAAATCCTCAACTCAGAATTTGAAGGTGACATGTACAAAGGTGAACAAATCACATTTCCCTCTTCTTTTTATATATTGGTTCTGAACTATAGTTGTTCCTAATATGTGGAAAAGATCACAATTCTTCAGTGGAAATCAAATCCTTATGCACTACTGAGGGGAAAAACAATAACATGCAGAAGGAATAGCACAAATGGATATTCTCATCGACTGCAGAACTAACATGGATTAGCCAATGGTTGTATGCATAATTTTTTAGTTTGTTGACACAATAAAAGTTAACTATTTGGGTCAGAACAAACCGCGATGTTGAAGACGTTGTCAACAATAGTTGCGTATGTAGCATTATAATCCCTTTCAAGGGGCTCCAACTGTGGATTGTAAACAGCTTCATCCTTCACAATGTCAATTGGAGATTGGTTGATTCCTTTTGAGCAGAGTGTGAAATTAGGGCTTAAGCTCCCCCAATACTCTGGACCAGTACTCCCACTGTAGCCAAATCTCACACCATCTGCTTCAAGTCAAAAATAGGCTCCATTTATCAACCACAACACCTTATTAGGTTCCTAGGCTTTTCGCCTTTTTCATGCAAATTCAAGTGATAAACTCACTCTCTGATTTTTCAGTTTTCACCATTTTTCTCTGTTCTGTGTGAATTTACTTTTACCCAACATTTTTTTCTTGGCTACCATCACCTGAGGGTGAACAACGAGCCAATTCAACTCTGAGCCTTCTTTAAACTTTATTTATTCTTATTTATATAGCCATCCGTATCGTTAGAGAGCCAACTTCAAACAGAGCCAAACCTTAAGTTTGATTTAGAGGAAAAACGAATTTGATTTCCTTCTTTCTCACCATCTCTTTCAGATTTCCTTCTTTCAGATTTTAAAATGAGACTCAACTAGCCTTTTGTCATCTCATGAATACTCCAAACAAAAGCATTTCTCTTTCAGATTTCCTTCTTTCTCACCGTCTCTTCAAGTTTTTTTTTTCATCTCACAATACTCTAAACGTCACCAATATGGTACCATAAAGGTAGCTAAACTAACTAGAATAACTAACTAGCTTTAAAAAAACCAACACAGTACAGAGAAACAATGAACTAGCTGCAAAATGACTTTTTTTTTGTTACGAAGCTGCTTACGAGAATGCAGGACAAATAGTGAAATAGAGCACGTACCATGGTCACATGCATGGTTCACAAGGAAGCAAACATACAATAGTGCAGCAAAGAAAGCACTTTTCTCGGCAGTTGCCATCAGTTAACTTCTGGTGTCACTACCTATAGATGGAGAGAACCAAAAACAAGAAGCGCTCAAACAAACAACAAGCAGATCGCACACATATATAGGAAGCCTAGCAGAGTTGTATAAGCCAGCTTCCTCCCACCTGTTGATATAATAAGTGGACCAGCTCGATGGCTTGATATTTTGAGGCACCAGCAAAGTGCTGTTGCTCTTATTTAGTTGAAATAGCAAGATACCTCTTGTAGCATCACAGATTACTACATAATTTTCTCAGGCCAGTCTGATGTCTGATGTCAGCTCAATCAGAAAGTAACTTCTCCAGCAGACATAAACATAAGAATATTCTTAATAGCTATAAATAATATCATTATGCCGTGATGAAAACAATGTAGGCATATTTTGCTTGCTTAGAGATTGATATCAACAATGTTGACAGCCAAACATAGATGGCAGCACATTATGCACTCATGCACACACACAAACAAAAAGGAAGTGGTCACAACTGAAACTTAGAGAGTATCATACACACGACTGGTATTTTCAAAGACAAAAGCATCGTAAGTGCACTTATGACCGGTGAAGGCAAAAATGCTGACAAACGCATCTACAAAACTAATCCAATATATGAAATGAATGGTATTAACACATATAGCAAGTGGCCTTAACACATATATGAGATGAAAGCTGACTAGATCAGTGATACCATAAAGATATTAAATTGGAAAAGTATCATTATGCGAGGATGGCTAGTGGGACCTAGGACCATATGAGATTTTTACACTGGATAAAAGTTTCCAATAAACTTTCAAGCTGCAGCAATATTTGCTAGAAAAGAAGATATGTCGCATACAAAAAATCCCTGTCATTCGATGTATATAAAAAGGTAATTGTGGTAAGACTTAAAAGGCAGAGTTATCTTTCCTCACTGACAGGAAACAAGAACCTTTTTTTTTTACAGGAAACCAGAACTTGAGGGTAAAAAACTAACAAAGGTTACACTTAAAAGCACTTACTATTCTCCTCAATCAGAATGGTTTAGAAACAAGAATCCTGTAAATCATTTAACTGCTAGAATATATTCCCTTTGCACCCAGTGCTGCACCAAGATCACAACTATAAATGATACAGAGTTTGGATTATAAAGAAATAACATACAAAGTTAAGAACATTAAATAGTTGAATACTGAACTACTGATAACTGCAACTTCATGGACACCCTTGTTAATTACTTCCTTGGGTAAAAAAGTTACTCCACATCAATATAATGTCAAAAGCATTACACATGAGAAAGAAAAGGGCAGGCCCAAATTTTTACCAGATGCCCAGAAAAGGTTTCTGGTTACAAGTCAAAATTGACCTCATGACCGTAATCTTGATGCTTTCTGCTTTCTGCTTTGATACTATCGAATCGTACTAAGAAATGAAGAGACCAGAGTTTTTTAAATAAACTTATTACAATTCTGTAAGATATGCATGTGATAAATGGCATGTCTACATATATACAAAACAGGCAGCATAGATATGGTATATATATACATCAGGGACAATGGACATTTGCATATACTCTCAAATTCTAACAATTTATTTGTTAATCTAGGACATCATAATGCTATATCATTCCTCATTTCCTCTCAACCTCCAATGCTATTTCATTACGCCTTGTGAATGGAAGTGTGAAAGGGGGATTATACTGCAATCCAGAAAACTGAGAATCAGGCTCTGATAATATTCCTCATATAAACTTGGGTCAAAATGTGGCTCATAATAATATTAGAAGCTATACCTGTGCAACTTCCACCACTGAATCGTCTTTCACTCTAAATTCAGTATCTTTCTGAAGAGAATCACGCAATTTGGATTCCCTCTGGCTAATGTCATCATCCGTAATCAAACCTGTTTCAACACAAATGGAGTAAGGATCAGCAGCATGGCTGATAAAGATTACATTGGCATATAGTTACGACACACGAGTTTGTAAGTGATGATATCCTAAAAACTTAGGAGAGAGTGTCCATATTTTAGCCCATATTTTAGCTTCAGAACAACGAAAAAAATGGAGATGATTGTGCCCGTGAATACTTTCTCTAGTGAAGTAAAATCTGAGGGTAAAATGGTAATAATATAGACTTATAGAGTTGAGTGTGTTTTAATTATTTTTGGGGAAAAACTGCTACAGGGTCTCAGGTAAGATACTTGGTAAACTGTAATAAGGTAGACCTCATTTTATCCTGAAAACTTTATTTAATAAAAAAAATCTGGTTGTATCTGTGTTTATCATGAGAGAAATCCATATTACAGATAACTTTAGTGTTCTCGAATGAGAAAGAACATCACAACTTCCATGTCCTATCATTCTGAATTATTTCCTGACTGAATAAAAAGCATACGCTTAGTGATAATGTTTCAGACATGTTTTACCGATTCATTATTTATCACTACGATTTCTCCAGCCAAAGATCTCCAGTTATTAACAGCAGCAATGTTTCATAGAACATCATTGCATTACCTGCTTGATTCTGAATTTAATTAGATAGCCTCTCAATCAACCAAAGCAGAAGTAAAATACTAAAATCTACAGTCATGAACTGGATGACAATATGACAAAGACGTACTAAATACGGACCTGAGAATGCTGCAACTGCAACAATTTTGCTGGGCGCCTCCTTGATGGTCACAGAAGGATCTTTTGGGCGAGGCAAGTTGGAACCATACTTCGCTGGCATCACAAACGACATCTTCCATTTATTTTCACCAGCTGACTGCATGTGAGAACAGACAAAATAAAAGGAAGGTAAAACTTCATCACTTCCTAACCAATCATAAATTATCCTGTATCACCAAACAAATACTGCTCAAGACAGCACATGCCATGCAGCGCCCACCTTCTTTGTTATCACCGGGGTTGTCATATCCATCGTTTCACTGCTGGGCTCACCCTTTCGAGTAATGACAGGGGTAGTCATTTCCATTTGCTCAGAAGTTGTGTTCTGCAGGCAAGCATCCCAACAATAAACATTGTGTATTTTCCCCTGCAATTCAGACTAACCAATGGAACAAAGAAACACCTGACCTACGGTGGAAACGTGGCAAATACCTTACCGAATAAATAAGACGCCAGCACGTTGAATGACTGAGATGATCCGTTGAAATCAAAACCAGATCTTCCAGGCATCATTGTTTCAGCAACGAAGTATGACTGATCAGAGTTCAGAACAAAAGACAGCATTAGTGCATTACTCAGTGAGGCTGATACTATCATATCGAAGTGGGTTCTATTTACACTCAATTTTTTTAGGGCAAGATTTACACTCAGTATTATGTATAATTTTTAACCGTTGGGTGAAAACTGGTAACGACAATTACCTCTACTTCTCTAATCTCATAGTCGGCCTCACGCTTCAGGACCCGGAATGGGACAGTCTCGAGATCGGGAACTGCAATAAACAAAACAACCCAGTTATGAGTGTGCTTGATAGAGTTTTGATCTGCAGTAACCTCAACTCCCATTATAGAGAGGCATCTTGTGAATCAATCACTAGAGTGGGGTCTGATCATAACCCTCTAGTGGTAAATACAGCAGACAGCAGGTTCAGGCGCCAACAGAATTTCAGATTTGAACAACATTGGGTGGATCATCAGGATTTTGTGCAGTCTGTCAAAGAAAAATGGCCTGAGAGAGGTGACAAATCTATTCAGGACTACTGGAAGGAAGTGAAATATGCTACCAGAAAATTTTGTAGAGGGTGGGGGGCCAATACTCAGAGTCAACTTAAGAAGGATAAAAAAGCTCTTCTAGACAAGATCAAAGATTTTGACAGGGAGTCTGAGTTAAGAGAGTTGGAAGGCTCTCAATGGCAAGTTAGATATAATATGGAGAGTGAGCTTGAGCACTTATACAGTTTAGAAGAACTTCAATTGAAGAGACAGAGTGGGATCAAGTGGACCCTTAGAGGAGATGCAAACAATGGTTTCTTTCATGGTGCTGCTAGTGGTAGAAAGCGGAGGTGCTCCATCTTTTATCTTGAGGAGGATGGTAATGAAATCAGAGAACCTTCCCAGATTAGAAGTCTTGTAGATAATTTTTACAAAAATCTTTTTAGTCCTGAAGAGGAGGGTGGGATTAGCCTGGGAGCTAGTTTTTGGGAGGATGACTGTAAGTTGACTAATGAAGAGGCTGTGGAACTTATTAAACCTTTCACTTTGAAAGAAATTGAAGACACTCTGAAAGGGATGGATGCTTCAGCTGCTCCGGGGCCGGATGGGTTCCCTGTAGGATTTTATAGAGCGTTCTGGTCAGATCTTAAGGATTTGGTTCTAGAAATGTTCAATGATTTTCATGGAGGGGTCTTCAACTTAAAGAGGCTGAACTTTGGGATGATTTCTCTTATTCCAAAACTGAAGGATGCTAGCAATATTAGGCAGTTTAGGCCGATTTGTGTTCTTAACATTGATTACAAATGGTTTACCAAAGCTTTGACAATGAGGATGACCCCTTTTGCTAACAAACTGATCAATAGAAATCAGACTGCTTTTATTCCTGGCAGGTTCATATTAGAGGGGGTGATTATTCTGCATGAGGTTTTACATGAGTTAAGAATTTCAAAACAAAAAGGTGTGATACTCAAGCTTGACTTCGAGAAAGCCTATGATAAAGTTCACTGGAGTTTCTTGCTGGATGTTCTTAGACAGAAAAACTTCCACAACACCTGGATAGAGTGGATAAGGCAATGTGTGGAGGGAGGTAAAGTGGGTGTTAACATCAATGGCAATCATGGGAGTTTCTTCAACACTTATAAAGGCTTGAGGCAGGGGGATCCTCTGTCCCCCCTTCTTTTTAACCTAGTTAGTGATGCTTTGGCTACTATGCTAGACAAGGCTAGAGTGAGTGGTCAAATACATGGCCTAGTTCCGCATTTGATAGAGGGGGGATTACTCATTTGCAATATGCTGATGATACTGTTATTTTCCTGGCTTTGGCTTTGGAGGAGCAGTCTATTCTCCACACTAAATTCCTTCTCTATTGTTTTGAGAACATGTCTGGTCTTAAGATTAATTACCAAAAGAGTGAAGTACTGGTTATGGGTGGATCTGATGAAGAGCAAGAGTGGGTAGCTGCCATGTTTAATTGTAAAATAGGCTGTTTACCTATGAAGTATCTGGGAGTGATGATAAGTGACAGACACATGTCTGTATCTGATCTGGCTTATGTGTATCAAAAAGTGGAAAAGAAACTTCCCACTTGGCAGAGTGTGAGTCTGTCCTCTGGTGGAAAAGCTATCCTGATTCAGTCTTGCCTTAGCTCCATTCCAAATTATTCTATGGGGGTTTATCTATTGCAGGAGGAAATTCATCAGAAAATGGATTCAGCAAGATCCAACTTTTTCTGGCATGGTCCAAACTTCAAGAAGAAATATCATATGGCCAGCTAGGACCTTCTAGCTTCACCTAAGAAGGTTGGAGGGCTAGGCTTTACTAATACTAGAGTGATGAACAAGTGCTTACTGGCTAAATGGATTTTTAAAATAGAGAGTGGTGAAGACAGTGTGTGCTGTCACCTTCTTAGAAAGAAATATCTTGGTGACAAAGGTTTTTTCAGATGTAGGAAAGTTAATTGCTCCCAATTTTGGAAAAGTCTTCAGGACATTAAGTCTGATTGCTTTAGAGGGTTCAAGTACCTTGTGGGGGATGGTAGAAAAGCACACTTCTGGCATGATCTTTGGCTGGGTGATTGTCCCTTGAAAATTATGTTTCCCAATCTTTTTGAAAATTGCAATCAACAAAACTGGTCTGTTAATAGAGTGATCAACCAGGGTGAACATAGTCTGACCTTCAGAAGATATCTGGGGGATGTAGAGACTAGAGAATTAGAGGAACTTCTTGGCATGATTGATAATGTCCATTTGTCTGAGACTTGTGATTCTGTTACTTGGATTTTTGAAAAATCTGGTATCTTTACTACATCTTCGCTTTACAAGGAGCTTACCTTTACTGGCTTCTCTGATAGATGGATGATGTGTTTATGGCAAACCAAACTCCCTTTAAAGATCAAAATTTTTCTTTGGCAAGTTATTAAGGATAAAATTCAGTCGGCTGAACAGTTAAAGAAGAGGAACTGGCCTGGTGTTATAGAGTGTAAGATGTGTGGTTCTCTGGAGTCAGCTACTCACATCTTTTTTCGTTGTGCTTTGGCTTGTTTTTGTTGGTGTGTCTGTAGGGATGCCTTGGGTTGGCCCCTCTTACCATCCTGTTCTGAAGATTTTTATGAGCTTTGTAGAGATAGTTCTAACAAACAAACTAAACGGATCTTTTACCTGTTGGGTTGTGTCTCTTGGAGTTTGTGGCTGATCCGTAATGAGTTTGTTTTACAGAATTTAGTTGTTCATTCTCCTAATGTTGGCTTGTATCGTTCTATTTCCTTTTTACAGAAATGGAGAATTCTGAACAAAGGGACGGATCAACAATGGATCGATATGGTGATACTCCCTCCATCCATTTATCTAAGACCTATTTTGAAATCTCAAAATTCCATTTATGCAAGGCCTATTTGTGTTTTTGCATTGGAAAACACTAAATCGTGGCTTTGACATCTGTGCGAGCAATAAATTCCTCTCACATGCTTCTCAGAAGATTAATGACTGAAGTGACTTTATTTCTTTTCCTTGGTCTTTGAGTCAAGTGCAAATGGGCCTTGCATAAATGGATAGAGGGAGTACAAAGGTTGAATCTTCAACTATCATCGTTAAGACATGAAGGCTGAGGAGCTAACAAAGAAAAGAAGTTAGCAGAACAAGTTTATGAAGCTTAGTGGTCTCCAGTTGTTAGCTCTGTTAGATCTTTGCTTCCTTTCTTGCCTGTCTCTTTTGTAAACCGTTGCGTGGTTCCTTTCTTCAGTTGTTCAGGTTGCGAGAGTGAGTAATCTTAGAGTGAGCCCACATGTTTGTGGTTGGAACCCAAACTCTGTAAAACTGGTAACCCCAGCTCTATTTTAGCTTTAATCAAAGCTGGGCCTTCTGGCCTCTTCCAAAAAAAAAAAATGCACAAGCATCGATCTCACTCAGTAGTCAGTAATCGAGACCTAAAACCCTGCGATTCCGCGATTTTGGGAGCAGGAGGTTGCTATTGATTTAGTATTAATTACTGACCAGACATGAGGGCCTCCTCGAGGGTGCGCGGCTCGAAGCGGCGGGACGGGAAGGCGTACTTGGCGGCCTCGGCGGCGAGGTCGGCGGCGCGGCGCTGCGATGCGGCGAGCGCCTGCGAGGCGAGGGCCAGCACCAGCGACGCGCGGGCCTCGGCGCCGCTGGTGCGGGCGCCCGCGGCCACAGCGACCGTCCGCGGCGGGCGGGCGCCGCCGCGGCGGGGCTGGCATGGGGCTTCGAGCGGCCGCGGTGAAGCGGAGCAAAGCGGCGCCATTTGATTCCTCGTTCTCGCCTCTCGGCTCGGTGTCCGCGAGCTATGCCGGTTGTCTCGCGGTGGACTGCGGCCGGTGGCCCGGTGGGATCGTGGGAGAGAGAGGGTGCGGCTGCGGGCTGCGGGCTGCGGCAGATTTTTACGCTATGACTTCTGGATGGCGGGAGCAACGTGGATGGCGTCAACCCACTTGATATGAATTTGAATGAATTTTTCGTTACTCCCTCCGTCAAAATATGCAATTCTACATTATTACAAACTCCCTCCTTTTCTTTTTATAAAGCGCGACGCGACATGACACGGTCTTCAAAATTAGACTTTGACCATCTATTTCTCTTATATTATATTTTTTATGGTTATAAACATATAATCATTAGAAAGTATATTTGATGACAAATTCAATCATATCAAATTTACACTAAAAAATAAAATTTTGATGCGTAAATTATTGGTCAAAGATCGTAAAGTTTGAATCTTAATTTGCGCGCGCGCCTTATAAAAAGAAAAGGAGGGAGTATATAGCAATGAAAAGGTGAAAAAACAAATTTGTTCCTGCTACAGTGTGCTACAGTGATGTGGATGTAGGAGAAAGGAGTCTATAAATCCTTCGGTTTAGATGCTTCAATAAGATGTCGTGCTATTTTTTCTCGTAGTTTTTTTTTCCGCTTGGACTCTGCTATTTTGATTTTTTATTTGACCCAAACCACATGTGACTATCACGTTAGCTTGAGAACGATAAGATTACATCCTTTTGTGGACAAAATTCAAATGCTAAAATTACATACTTTATTAGATAGAGGGAGTAAATATTAGTATTACGGATGTTTAGATTTTAGAGTAGTTTCAGCGTGTGTTTTTTGGGACTGTTATGAGCTGTTAGAGTAAAATTCTCCTGATGCTTGCTTAGAGCAACTTCAACATATGTTTCTGGGCTGCTATGAGCTGTTAGAGTAAAATTTTCCTACTGCTACACGCTGAAGACCGGCGTGGATTCTCTGTCGTATTGAAGAAAAGTCACAAAATCACTGTAATTCTGACTTTCATCCTCCTCGGCCGTCTGTTCGCGCACGGATGGACGAGATTGGTTGATACAGTACCTCAGTGAATAATGATTGTACAGTAAAACTGATACAGTATCTTTGTGCTACAGTAGAGAACGTCAGAATACTGTTCATGTAGACTCCTCTTACTGTTGATTTTTGTGATTTTGGATGGAAACATGAGAGGAGCCTCACCTTAACGCTACTTTGCACTCAGTGCTCCAAATAAAATACTCCTTTGTTCTCTTAATCGTTACTCCCTTTTCGTGTGAGTCATTGTGCCATGTCGAGACTGTGCCGCTGCCCGATATTTTTTAGCAGAATCCCACTGCTTAAAGATTATACGCTGGACCTCTAGGGGCTCTGAAGCACCTAGGTGACATGTCAGAGACGTTTGATTTTTGGCTAACCATACTCTGGTCCTGCTCTTAGTGACAACATGTAGAAAAATATAATCCGTGCATATGTTGTTTGTCGCTATTTGCTGTCAGGTTATGCTGCCTACAGTGGACATCTTAGCTTTCATGTGTGGATGAAAATTTGATCCATATGGAGCAATTTGATCCATATGGAGCCTAGCCGCATGCATGCAACTACCACTTGAGTATCGTGTCTCGTGCCTCTACGTGCATGGATTATGTACGATCGTGACAAGACAACCACGACCTGATATGGCCAATTCGTATGACACTCATAGTTCAATACTATACACATAATCCACAGTACAGAACATTATGTCAAGTTCTCTCTTGAGGATACCAACGTAGATACATCAATGATTATTTATTTGTTAGACGAACCTGTTGTAGTGTGGCAAAAATACTAATATTGTTTTATGCTTAATCTTTTAATTCAAAATACTTCCTTCATTCGTTAATGAGCTTCGTATGGCTTCGAAAAAGTAATTGTTATTCATCTTTGTATTTCCCTCGGTAGCTGGTTTTCTCTCTGAGCAAGACATCATGTGTGTTGCGTTTGTTCTGTTTCTATGCGCATGCGTTAATGTTCGCACTACCGCATACTGTTTACTGTAGAAGGCTCCCGTATTTATGTAAACGAACTTTCATTCTTATACATATCTGCTTTCTTCTCATACTTATGTCTATTTTATCCATCTTCTCTACTGTTCGTTGTACATCGAATCTCCTTGCTTGTTTCTTTCCACCCGCTCCTCTCAACTGCTTGTCGTCGCATCAATGCTCATCCTTGAAGTGAATTGGGCAAATAGCGATGACGGCAAAGAGTCCGACAAGGGCCGGTTTTGTGATGGATTCAATGACCAGCGATACAGAGGTCCCGGAATCTAAATTGCACTACTGTTATCGTAAAGGAAGGTATACATGAAGAATGCAACCCCGTGCGAAGGAAAGATGAGACGGAGGGAGACATAAGTTTTGGTGGCCTCGTTGGTGAGGAGACGGAAGTGATCGCAGAGTTGATTTTGACAGTCTGTTGGGAAGAAGTCGAAGTGAGCGAATAACGTTTTAATGCAACAAACCTCTTCACTTTCCTTGTCTTGATGAAGCGGACAGATGCGAAGCTCATTAGCAAATGAAAGAACACATGTTATTTAAAACATAGAACAATTGTGAAGTTTTGAGTATTATTAATAAAATAATGTATTTCAAAATATGGTAATTAAATATATAGAAAGTATTTTGTAAGGTAAATTTAATGCCACTTTTCTTACATTCACATAGAAGAGATTGCTTTAATTAAGCAAAACACACATATCCACAATACTATATACATATATTTTTTTAAAAAAAGACTTAAACCTCATGTGAACATAATAGATATACCGTTTAAGCATGCTTAAAATTAGAAAAAAAATGAGATATATGCTAGATTTTGAACTTATCAAGAATTCACGTGGCTAAAGTTGAAGCAGCTTCGAAGTAAAAAGAAAAAGCAACGGCTCTTAAGCAAAATCCAATATTTTTTAACTGAAAATTGTAACAACATTTTGTTCCCTTGGAAGAAAAACCTAAAGCCGCCGGAGTCCGGACCCCGGTGGCTTTTTCGACCAAATCCGATTTCGTGGCCACGGCGAGCACACACGACCAGCTCCCCCCCTCCTCCCCCTTCCACAGCCACTCTCCTCCGTCCTCTCCGCGGAATGCCCCCCACCACCGTCTAAACCCCACCCCCAAACCACGCCGCCGTCCACCATGGCCGCCGCCGCCTCCATCTCTCTCTCCCTCCACCTCCACCTCCGCCTCCGCCCGCCCCTCCCTCCTCCCCGCAGGCCCCCGCGCCATGCCGCCTTCCTCCTCCCCACCCCTTCGCCTCTTCTCCAACGCCTCTGCGTCGGGCCAAGCCGTCCCCCGCCGCACACGTTGCGCCCCGACGTGCGGGCGCGCGCCGGTAGCTCTATCGGGGTGCCGCCCGCGCTCGCGCGCCCCGGCGGCGCCGTGGAGACGGACCGCCTCCCCTCCGACGTGCGGGACCGCGCCATGGAGGCGGTCGACCACTTCGGCGGCCGCGTCACCATCGGTGACGTCGCCTCCCGCGCCGGGCTGCAGCTCGCGCAGGCTGAGCGCGCGCTACAGGCTCTCGCCGCCGACACCGAGGGATTCCTGGAGGTGCGCCGTTGTTAGTATCCATGCCTCCTCCGATGCTTACCTTCCGGAATTCGGTGATAATCATTGCGAACGCTATAGGTGTCGGAGGATGGGGAGGTTCTGTACGTCTTCCCAAAAGATTACAAGACAAAGCTGGCAGGAAAGTCATTTAGGATGAAGGTCGAGCCTCTGGTGAATAAAGCTAAGGTATTCGGAGCAAGTGGAGATGTAAAGGGTGCTTTTGGTTATCTCGAATTCTGCTGATACTGATTTGTGGTGGTGCTTGTTTACACTTTCCAGGAAGCGGGTGCTTATTTGGTACGGGTTTCATTCGGGACGGCACTCATTGCCTCCATTGTCTTAGTGTACACTACCATAATTGCCATTCTCTCAAGCTCAAGGTATGTTTGCTATTCAGGGTGGAGTTTGTGTGTATTAATTATTGTACGTTTACTGACTGAAATGCCAAAGCTATTCTGCTCAATGTCTTCATCTTCCTCATATTGTTCAGTTCCCTGAAGTGAGCATTCTGTGAATGTCTTACTGATCGATAACCAAATTGCATGCTGAGAATGAAGAGTAGTTTTAATAAATATGTTTACCTCTCCTCAGTGGCGGACCCAGAGATTTTGTAGAGCCTGGGCGAATGTAGCAACCCATAACAAGCGAAGTCAAAGTTTCAATTAGCTGCCAAATTTCAGTCATTACTTAAAACAGTTGGACAATGTATCAACAGATTACTTTGTTACCGTCTGCTCTACAGACCTGTGCCTGCCTTGTGGCTTGGTTGGTTGCCGGTGCTTGCTACAATATTACTTGCCTATCTGCTCTCTAACCGTGCATCCATGTAGGTGTAGGCTCGCTGGAGCCTGGGCAGGCGCCCAGGGTCGCCGGGCCCTGGGTCCGCCACTGCCTCTTCTGGTGGATATTTTACTGTATCTAGAGATGCTCTCGTCTTAAATTCAATTCATAATGTGTAAAGCGAAATAAATCTGGAAGATTTTTCATGAGTATTATTTTGGGAACTTTAGGTAGGTGTTGTTTTTCAAATCATCGTGCTATTGATTGATAGCACTTCTTCTCCTACTAGCAGTGAAGAAGATAGTCGTGGTAGGCGGCGGAGATCTTATGGTTCAACTATCATCTTTCCGACAGATATGTTTTGGTAAGTTTCATGTAATTTTTTTGAAAGCTAAGTTTCATGTAATTTTTAATCAGGTGTTTCAAAACTGCTGGATTACCCTATTATATTTTGGCCTTAAAGGGAAAAAAATATAACACCCTTTGCTCTTGGGCTTGTGGAGCTACTCAACTTGCCAACACATTACTTATTACTGTACATATCAAGTTGGCTATTGCCTATACTTAGCATGTGTAGTGTTCTAGAATTTCATATTCAAACAAACCATCCTAGGGGGGAAGGTAAAAAGGCAGAAAGTTCTATTTGAAATATTGCTTGTTGGCAAACCAATAGTAGGGAGCACAATTGAAGTACTTACTGTTATATATATTTTTCTTGGAAGGTATCCATTACACTCTTCATGTAAATCATCTAATGATTTCAACATGATAATGTTCCGGATGTGATATTCATGAAGGCTAGCAATGACTTTAAGCTATCCAACTATTCGATCGTTAGAAGAATCTGTATTCTGGTGTTGCAAAGTTCCAATTTTATACCTCTCACCAGTCCCTGTTAAGGTGACTACAGTGAAATGGGAAATAAATCTACACATATCATTTGGAATTGCAACTTTGTACCTGAACTGAACAGAAATTATCATGTACATTCTTATTATTCACACTATTCATGGCCTGCAGGTACTTAGATGCAGATTATTACAGAAGGCGTCGAGTAGAAAAAGAAAATGGGATGAACTTTATTGAATCTGTAATTTAAAAGGGTTTGACTTGATTTATTCATTCTCACTATGTAATGATAAAATGTGTGGGTAGCTGAAACTGTCTGTGATGTTGATTAAATCAATTCTGCAGATATTTTCTTTTGTGTTTGGGGATGGTGATCCAAATGATGGGCTTGAAGAGAAGCGGTGGAAGATGGTATTTTCTTTTCCTTTTGTGAAAGTGTATCTACTCTATTTGAACTTGCCATGACCATCTATTATATATTCATATTCACTATTGCTTTATTTCTAATTACTCCTTGAATAATTCATAGATTGGGCAATATATTTCATCAAATGGTGGAGTTGTTACAGCTGAAGAACTGGCACCATTTCTTGATGTGCCGCCACCATCAGAAGAGTCCAAGGCATGTAAGCTCTGGCCCAAACCCCAAAGTGCTCATGTATTATTTATTTTGTTAAACTTGAATACTTGATTAAGGCCTATATTCTCTACTCCTGGTTTCTTCAAAAGAAACATATTCTTCCTTTGAATTATAAATTGTGGTCAGGGTTATCATATTCATACAATCTCTTGAACTGCAGGATGATGAATCATTTATTCTTCCAGTTCTTTTACGCTTCCAGGGACATCCAGATGTTGATGAGCAGGTCAAACCTTATTCTGCCATTGTGTAATGTGGTCCAAACTTTCATTATAATTGCCAACTAGTCAACTACATCAACTTTCATTAAATAACTTGATGATTTTGTTTTTTTCTTATTTAGGGAAACATTCTGTACCGATTCCCATCACTGCAACGTACTGCTTCAACAAAAAGTAGTAGGAGTAGAGAATATGTGGGTACCAAATGGTCTGCAATGTTTGGTGAAGTTGAAAAGTACTTAGAGGAAAAACCATGGAAATTCAGGTCAGTATATATCATCCATACCACGTTGAATTAAGATGCAATTTTACCAAAATTAAATGGGGAAAACTGGAACTCCCATGATAAAAAAAGATTGTTACTAGTATTTTGGAAGTATGTTACATCGGTGGTTAAACTGATTCAACATCGGTTGAGACTTGAGATGGTTTGGACACGTGTCATGTACAGTCATGTCCAACGAAGGCCCTCCTGAGGCGCCGCCATAGTGGGGTTCTAAAGCGGGTCGATAATGTACAGAGAGGTAGAGGTCAACCTAAACTGACTTGGGACGAGTCCGTTAAGAGAGACCTTGAGTGGAATATCTCCATGGAATTAGCTATGGATAGAAGCGCCTGGAGACTAGCAACTGTTTACCCTTAACTCTACCTTCTGTCTTGTGCCCTTTTGGTGTTTCTCTTATCCTTGTTTCTTTCGGGTTTCATCTCTAGCCGACCCCAACTTGCTTGGGGCAAAAGGTTATGTTGTTGTTGTTACATCAGTGGTTATATAGTTGATCTATTAGATTGTATTTTTTGTCAGCTCTAAATTTGCTATTTTGATCTATTTTCTGTATTTTTATACACCGACCTGTTGATTTTGTAGTAAAGCAAATGCATCAGAGAAGGCAATGGTTGCTGCTTTGGGAGGACTCAATCTTTTTGGTGTCATCGTTCTTGGAAACTTGTTGAAGTAAGAACTATAATTCTGGCCCCAAGTATCATTGAATTGTGATTCTTTTTACTAACGTATGTATTGAATTTATCTTGAAGGCAAATGACAGTGACACCTGGTGGACTTATCTCATTTGCTGCACAGTTATATCCTTTGCTTCAGGTATGGCTGGCCTTGATATGCCTGTCTAGTACTCTATTCAGTGGCCCTTCGATTCATTAATCATTTCAATTAGTCATATGGCCTGACAGAAACCATAAACTCTTCTCCTTTTTAGGTGTCTTATATTAATGTTCTTAATGTTAAATTGTTGATTTTGAAATTATGTTGTGTACTTATGAATTAAGAATATTATCACCAATATGTACTGATACAATGTGTTCACTTGTAGGTATATGCTGGCTCCTTTTTTGCAATACCATTATTTAGATGGTTTCTGCTACGCAAAACGAACAATGATATTAGAAAGAGGAATAAGGCAAGAGAACAACGAGCTCAGGAACTCCTGTCACCGGATTCTTCTCTCAGAAGAAAGGTAATAACAATTGAAGTTCCACACAACTCTATTTAATTCTTTTTTACTCACATGTAGACCTGTTCAAAGAAACTCAGGATGGGTTCGGGTTATTCATGTAAACCTTATAGATCAGACTTGGTTGTGATAGGTAGCAACTTTCTTGTTCCTTGCATCAAGCTTCTGGAAAGAAACTACTGCTGTGCTTAATCAATAACATCAAGTGATATATTCATTATTATGCAGTTAATAGCTACATCGCAACTGGCTATTTCTACAAAATCAAATGAAAATACAAAATAGACATAAACATAAAGTTTTTGTTGTACACATCTTTATTGCATTCTTCCACAATAGTCGATTTATATTGGCGTCTTACACATTTTAGATACTAATTGATGATACATGGCTTCATGAGTCATGATCTTCACCATGGGATAGTATTTTTTATTTGAACTTTTGAAGTAGCATAAATTTGTCTTGTGCTTTCCAATCTTTTCAGTTGATCAGTGCACGCGACATGGCTGAACGGAAAGTAATTACACCAGAAGAGATTGTCTACACTACCGAAAAGGATTTATTAGAGCAGGATTATGAAGTCAAGGAGTGGGAGAGGAGATTTAAGGAGCTTGAGTCAGAGTGATGGGTATGATGGATATACTTGAGACCTGACATTCACAGTAGCTCTACATGGTCTTTTGACTGGATGAAATTTTGTATCCGCATCCGAATGGAAGATAGGTCTTGACTGAACCACAACAAAGTGAAATGTGATGGTTCTGGACCCCACTAACAGACATACGGCATACCACCAGTCCACCGCTATGGCGTGCAAGTTTTGTGGAAGGTGTTGGTTTAATTGAAATCAACCATGGTTTCCAAGCTGATGTACATAGCTGTGGCATTGATGTGCACATTTGTATAGGTAAGTTCCATTCGATGGGGTTGGAGATCAAATTCAGAATTGGACATGAAACTTGGTTTGATTGGTGCCCCATCACAACATTTAAAAGTAACACACCTGTAAACAGAGGCCTTGGGCATTCATGTCTAACTGTGTCTAGAGATAGGCATATACTGTTATAGCCTTCTGGAAATTGCTTCATGATTGAAAGTGACAATTTCTAGCATTAACCTGAAAACGTGTATCTCCTATGTGTACTTGTGATTGGAAAGTGAAGGACTTTCATTCAATCGAATAACATGTAGAATGAAACAAGGGAACTCTACTAATATCGAAAAGAATAGTGTTGGATTTGCATAGATTTGATATCAATCATCCACCAATACATATTAGAAGTCAATGCAGTCGTTGCTGCTGTTTCTACTTTTCTCTGGGTCAGAACTCAGAAGGTAAGCTCTCGTGAGTCGATCATGCAGTCAGTTCTAACCTAATGTCAATATGAATCCAATAAGGCTCCTGAACGCATCAGAAATCGTGATTACGCCCAGGTTGAGATGACCAGATCACTCGGTAATGTACCTGCTGAATATGCAGTTTTGTTAGTTGTCTTGACATACGGAGAACATGTTGCACAGTCATAATTTCCAAAGGATTTGTTACCTGTCAGTTGTCAGCATGAGGTGCTCAGCTCACATTCCATGTCTGCAGTAGTTAGCAGCACTCTGTCTCCGTCGGTGCCTTATGCTGTCAGGACAAGATGAGAGCGACGGACGCGATGGCGATCAGCGTAAACAATTGCATCACCTGCCCAACACAATGCACATGGGGACAACATTATTAGAGCGTTGCTAGTACAGGAATGATGCTTTCGCCCATCATTTCAGACAGATGAACACTTGTTTTGTGTGTTTGTGCTAACGCAACTACTGCGCACCCTCCTTCGGCGGCCTTGGTGGAGAACTCGATTCCTTGTCTAACATGGCCATGGCCACTACGGCAAAAGTCGTTGCTATCCAAAACGACCCAATCCAAGGGAGGGCATTTGCTAAAAAGGAACAAAATGTTGGAATAATCTTGACATAGTTGTGCCCGTCGTGTGTGTGCGTGTGTTCAGATGGGTCTGTTAGCTTGTTAGTTGCGTGTGTGTGCATGCGTTAGGGAGATGCATGGTTGGGCGAGCTAGCTGTTGCCGGCAGAAGCGGAGAAACGCAAGGCTCTGGAAGATCAACGTTGGAGACCGGTTCTCACGGAGGAGTGCGTGGCTCCGAGAGCGTGGAGACGGACGGTTCGCCGGGGAAGCGCGTACGTGCGCGTGAAGATCGACCGAGTGCGTTGCGTGGGGTGCTGGTGTTGCCAAGCGGCTATTAAAGGCCATGTAATCCTGCTGTGTAGGGCTGAGCCGAGTGAAGCAATGAAATAACCAGCCAAGATGCAGGCCGTCCGTGCGGCCGCGGCGTTCGTCGCCGGAAAACCTTGTGTCGGTGCGTTCGTGCGCCATTGCTGTGTGCTTGAGCTCCCTCTCGCGTTCGTGCGTGAGTGATCGGTCCATAGGCGGTTCCAACACAAAAAATCTGAAGAAGAACTGTGTACCTGCAGTCGCGCTGCATCATCGGACACGAGCATCGGCATCGGCGGGAGGTAGCCGTGCACACCGGCGTTGTAGACGGGCGTGCCGTCGGGGTAGAAGAGCCCGTAGTTCCTCTCGGACGCCGGGCCCGGCTTGAGGTTCTCGTTGAAGAGCGCGAACACGTACACGTCCACGGGCGTCGCCGGCCGCAGCGGCGTGCCCTGCTTCATCTCGATCCGCTGCAGGAGGTTCCGGATGTAGGTGCCCGCGTACTCGGGCGTGGCGCCCGGCTCGTCAGCGTCCCCCCTCGACGGCCACCCGGTCTCCGACACCTTCACCTCGACGTCCGTGTAACCCAGCGCCTGGATGGCGGCGTACACGGCATCCACCTGCGCGTACAGCATGTTGTCGTAGCGGAGCCCCGTGCGCGGGTCGGCGACGCCGGCGTTGGGCTGGAACAGCACGTAGTCCAGCGGCACCCGCGCCGGGTCCTCCTTGTAGGCGAAGTAGGGGTAGCAGTTGATGAGGAACGGCGACCGCGACGCCGAGAGGAACGCCAGGAACGGGCGCAGGTGTCCCAGCGCTGCCTGGTGGAACGCCCCCGACGAGGGCGGGAACGACGCGGCCATGATGTCCAGGGAGTGCGCCGTGGTGACGTTCACGCGGCCCTGCAGGCCCAGCGCGCCCAGGGCGCGGTGCACGGACACCATGGCGGGGAGGACCGCGGCCTGGAGCGCCGCGTCGGTGCCCTTGAACACCTCGTTGCCCACGGTGATGCAGGTGATGCGCGCGCCCGCGCGGAGGTGCGGCACCACGTGCTGCTGCAGCCACGCCTGCGCCGCCGCGGGGCTCGTCATCGACGGGACGGCCTCGTTGCCGATGCCCACCACGAACTCCACGCCCGTGCCCAGGAACGCGCGCAGGACGTTGGGGTCCGCGTCGTACAGCTTCACCTTGCTGATCTGCATCGACCGGAGCAGCCACGACACGCGCGACGGCGACGGGAGGTTGTTGGCGATCTGCCCGTAGTTGACGCCGATCGACAGGGCATCTGCTACCGCCACTCCCTCTGCAAATCAAATCACCATGCGTATAGCTAATTGGTATTGGTATCCACATCCAGGACCTGTAAAATTCATGCTACCAATTGTTGTGATTTCGTTGCGTATTTCTGTGAATTTTCAGCAATGGATCATCCTTGATCGGTGCACACGTACTGGAACAAGCGGAGAATCTCAGTTTCGTTTCTTGTGCTAGCTAGAGTTTGACCATTGTAGCAGCACCACGCTTTGAAACAACGTACGGCAATGGCAAGAATTGCCTCGAATACTTCATACCGTGGAACGAGACACGCTATCGCTAGTGCAGAAAGCTGGGAACTATAGCAGTAACAAGCAATCTTAGGGTTGCTTCTCCCCTTGTTGTTGCTGGGAACTGCTGGTGAGGTGCTTCTCCTGCTGTTGTTGTTGTCGTCTCGAGTTGTGTTCTGTCTCCCCTTGTCTCTCTCGCGTTTTAGGGGTTCTCCTAAATGTCGCGTTCTGTATGCTCTCCTCTCTTAATGAAAAACGTGCTTTGCACGTCTTTAAAAAAGCAGTAACAAGCAATCTTGCTAGATACTAGTAGAATACAAAGAAATATACGAGTATAACAGTACGGAGTACGCGATCCGACGGAAGCAAGATCTCAGTGGACCACATGGGCATGTGGTTCATGCCGGACTGCCATTGAGAGCTACCAAGAACCAGAGAAAACGGCTATTAAATTGGCCAAATTCTTCCAAAACCACGTGGAATGCCAAATCGCAAGTTGCATATATATGAATATGATGTAGCTGGCGACTGCAACTTTGTCGACAAAGCAGGTCCACCTCATCAGGGACAGATAATTCAGACGTCCAGAACATGAATGGGGGAGAAAATGGGCGTGCTGGAGCGAGTAAATTAAGGGCCCGTTCTTTTGGTTGAAAAGGAATAGTGAAGTTGTAAATAAATAGTGTTGGAATAGTATTTTTTGTGAGAGAAGATGGGATAAATATGACAGGTGAATAGTACTTTTTACTGTTCCTTTCTAAGGAAAAGAACAGAGCCGTGAAAAGTTGGCATATGGCGATTCGGCGTTCTGGATATGTCGCCATAGTGGGCGGCCGCTTACGCCATGGCGCACCTGGCAAGCTAGCTAGAGGGCATCCCATATTCCATCTCGCCTGCTTGGAATGATGAAGTGCTTGATGATGATAGTGTGACTCACTGATCTCAGCAAGCAAACATGGTAATGTAAATGATCTTAGCAAATGCGCCTTCGTTCTACTACCCTGTAGCTGTAGATGAAGGAAAATCTCCGGCAAAAGCTCATTCTAACTATGAGGTAGGCTCGAGCCGGGATAGAATCAAGATCACTGATTCGAGCTCCAATATCGGCAACGCAATGCAACATAAAAACGGAGCCAAAGATTCTATAGACGGTCGCACGTGGAGACTTAGCTGATTGAGCTCACCTGCGAGGAGGAATGGCAGGAGCAGGACGAAGAAGCAGGCGGCGGTAAACTTGCAGGACGACGGAGCTGGCGGCGACTGCGCAGTTCTTGACAACCTCCCGGCTGCTGCCATCCACGCACGCACTCTCCTGCTTCGGATTCTGCGCAGAGCCGCAGAGGACAAGCGAGCTAGCAACTCTGCGCAGAGCCGCTGTCTGCTAGCTGGGAGCTTGTTGGCCTGCGAGTCCTTCTCGCCACGCCCACGCGCGTGTGTCTGTCTGTGCGCGCTTGCGTTGCGTTTGATTACTCGGCAGGGGGAGACGCTCGCACTCGCACGCTCGGAGACCGTTTGGCTATATAGGCAGCGGAAGGCTGTCTGGCTTGATATGGTGAGGGTGCGAGGAAGGAGACGGAGCAGTCGGATGACAGGGCACCCGGGTTCCTCACCACCTCAGGCACACCACACATGCGCACTCCTCCCATCACAGCGGCACCTGCCAAGTTCGCGTCGGCTGTCTCTCTCTGACCGCTCCATTCCTGGGGGCCCGAAAGTCACCGCCGTCTTGTATAGTCGTATGTTTGCAGACTTGCAGTGCATCGCATAAGATCCGTCATCCGTGCAGATGAAAATAGCATCGCGTAAAACGTAGTAAGTGCGATTCAAAAATATTTGCCTTGTGTGAAACATAAATATTTTGAAACACACTTTCACAGTCTCATAATTTTGTGCAAAAATGGAGGGATGGAAAATGGAAGTATGGAACCGTGCATCAAGGCCCCGCGCGCACGTGCCTCTGTATATTGCCGGATCTTGAAGCAAAAAGCCTGAAGATTCTCGTTTCATCAGAGTATTAAAAAAAAAAAACGAACTAGCTTCGGAAGCTCTGATCTGCCTTCCTGCAAATTAAAGACGAGGAGTGCGAAAGCCTCTGCTAATGCAATTCTCCGATCGAAATGGAGACAGGAGAGATCTGCAAATCACTCGCAAACCTTTTCCAGTTGCTCAATACAATCTTCGCCACCGCCGGCCGCAGCCTCACTCCGATGGACGAGTCAACCAACAGCCGTCGCACTCACACACGTTCGTTCCTTCGCCACGCATTGACATACCCCTAGCAGTCACTACTCTGCCTCCACTGACGCGTCGGCCGCCGATCCGGCACGACGGGGACGGGAGCGTCGTCGTCGGTGCGCTCTGCGTCGGCCGGACCCGGGAGACGCGGATCCGAGTCACCACTCGTCCGGCTCGGGTGGACTCCGCGCGGCACGTGCGCGGTGCGGTGCCTGCGCAGCCCACTCGCCCTCCGCCGCTCGGTAGGTGGTGGGGCGCGCGTGCAGGTCGCAAATCCAAAGCGGGCACGCATTTCGCGTGATCCGTCCCCGCTCCGGCGGATCGCGTTTGCTCCCTGCCCCGTCGTCTTGGCCGATCTGCACGCCGGAAGCGGAAGGGAAGCTGCTGCGCCTGCGCGCGCGGCAATGGTCAATGGCCAATGGCCGCCCCCCTGGCTCGTCGGCACGCCGGGAGAAGCCGACGGAGTCACGCAGCATCCACACGAGTACTGTGCTCCCCGGAGTTTACAGGGCTGCAACCATTTGTATTGCAACTTATGAATGACTTCCCTGCATAGAGAAAATAAAACGTACGCGGGAAAGATGATGAGAGAACAACGCTTTAGTTGTTCAAACAAGAAACACAACCTTAATTTTCTTCTTCAAGTACACTCCAAGTGCGCCTTTTGTAACCTCTAATCCAACTCCCGTTCCAATCATCTCATCGATCGCGGGTGTTTTTTAGGCGGAATAGCCAAATTCGTCATTGAACTATCGTCAAAAGCTTAATTTCGTCCCTGAACTACGAAAACGGCCGTTCTCGTCCTCAAACTTTCGCAACCGGCTCAATTCCGTCCCTGAACTACGAAAACAGTCGTTTTCGTCCTCAAACTTTCACAACCGGCTCAATTTGATCCCTGCCCAGTGAGCTATGGTTGTGAATTACCAATTCTACCCCCTTGGCCATCTCTTTCAGAAAATATGTGAAGCACAAGGATAGGAAGAAACATGGAGTAATCAGAAATAGAAGATAAAAAAAATTTATTTCGATGAGAGGAGGGTAGATCAACTAGGGATTGGTCAAGTATAACGTACGTTAAAGGTCTTAGTTATCTTATATATCATCAATAGCATCCCTGAAACACAATTATTAGCATGTAAGCACATGGTGATGTTCAGGTACTTTGAAGGGATTGCATCCAGGAAACCAAAGCTTTGTGACCAACGGCGTAGCTTATACTATACTCAAAACCGGACAAGACTTTTCATAACTACACCACAGTTAAATTACATATATAGCGCCAGACAACGAGCTTCTATATGGTTTATTTAAAATGAATCAGGTGGCTTCAGAGTTGGGGGAAAATATGGCAAGGGGGTAGAATCGGTAATTCACAACCATAGATGACTAGGCAGGGACGAAATTGAGCCGGTTGCGAAAATTTGAGGACGAGAACAGTCATTTTCATAGTTCAGGGACGGAATTGAGCCGATTGCGAAAGTTTGAGGACGAGAACGGCCATTTTCGAAGTTCAGGGACGAAATTGAGCTTTCGACGATAGTTCAAGGACTGATTTGACTATTCCGCCTTTTTTTAATATTGTATGACAATAATAAACATAATTTTGCTATTACTAGTTGGGTGCACTGATTTGTAGAGCTATTGTTGTATATGAATGTGTTGAATTGTGTTGGGGCTGTAGAAAAACCTCACCTATGGGCACCGGGGGTTTGCGCGAGCTAAAATAACATTCGGGCTCCGGATCTTATGTAGGGGAAGTAAAAAGTCGCGGGCTTCGCGAAGATTTTTAAAGAAGTTAAAGAGCCATCTTCGTAACCAAAAACACGTTCGGCAAGAGAAGGAGATTGGGCTCCGGGTTTGTTGTTTTAACCCACAAACGTGTAATTTGGAAAGTTTCTTTCGGGAACAGCTATGAAGTCCGGGCTCCAGCACCTTTTACGTCCATCAGCTGGTTATAAGATCTAACACTGTCACGAGATATATCGCTGCAGGAAACAACCAGGAATTCCCGGTCGAAGAGGAAAGGTCTCGGCTTCGACTTAGAGGCCAAGCCGGTTCGCCGACCCCCGCTCGGAAAGCCTCGAAGCCTTGGGCTGCCACAAGAAGGAAGAACCGAGAGGAGCAAAATGGCGGAGCCTCGAGCTTCTCGAAGATTAGAGAATGAAGACTCGGTCAAAAGCTGGTCCAACACGGAACTACCTCCGATCTTCACGCCGCGTCTCCCGCTCCGCTGTCTCCGGCGCGATTTGCACTCCGCAAACTACGGCGTCAATTCCGCAACTTGTATAAAAAACTAAGTTTGCCCTCAAATGTTTCTTGTTAGGTGTTAGGGTTTCGAGGGCATACTTGGAATGCAAATTTGATCTTTCGGTAGTATAAAAGGAGGCCCCCTCCTCATTGTGAGGGGGTCGACTTTTTGGAAAGATGAGCCTGTAATGTATTGAGGAAAGTGGGTCATTTGACGCTCTTTAATACAACATACTAATAGTAAATTGTTCATCGGATTTCCATTTCTCTGCTTGGGGGTTTTGTGTTCCCAACAAAAGCGCCCACCGTGTTCTTAGCCACCAAGGAACCCACAATAACACCTCCAAAGAAGAAGACTGGTGACCAAGAAGAGCCCAGAGTGGCTGCCAAGGAAAAGAGAATCATAGTCGCTCCGGAGCTCAGGCCGGAGGACGAGGACCTCGCACGAACCCACAGTGAAAAAAGAAAAGCGGCAGGAAAGGCCACGCAAGATTCAAACCCAGAAACCAGCCTCTCAAATGATAAAGAGGGCGCAGCTGAAAGAGAACTGGACTCAGTATTGAGACAAATCGAAGTCATGAAAAAAGAAAAAGAAAGGGTAGCTATGGAGCTCGAAGCCCAGAAACAAGCTGATGAAAAAATCAGGAAAATAAAGGTTGTGAAGCTGCAGCTGTCCCGAATGCAGCAAGAACTGGATGAGTTACAATCTCACCGGCATACGCCGCCAAGTCCCACCCGAAACTACGAGGAAGGCCCAACCCCGCAAAATGAAAACATTGTGTTCAACTTCCCACCCCACAGCTCCGCAAGGATGTTCATGACCGTCGACGCAACCTCACCTTTATCCATTGGCCTGCAAACAGCGCCATGGCCTTTCTCCTACAAAACAATCTCCCTGCCAAAATACAACGGGTTAACAAATCCAAGGCAATTCATAATGAGTTACGAAGCCGTTGTAGCTTCAGCCGGAGGTGACGAAGTTGTTCTGGCCAAGTCATTCATCATAGCATGCGAGGGCGCAGCGTTGAACTGGTACTCACTACTACCGCCACACTCAGTATACAGCTGGGTCGACCTGAAAATAAAACTCATCCAGAACTTCCAAGGCTTTCAAGCCGCAACCACAGATGAAGGGGACTTGTTTTACTACATCCAAAGGGACAAGGAACCATTGGCGAGTTATGTGAGAAGATTTCTGCAGCTGAAGTCCCAAACTCCTGACGTGTCAGAAAAGGTTGCCATAGCCGCCTGCATCAAGGGGCTAAATCCAGGGCAAACAACATCTCACCTCTCAAGGAAAAAGCCAAAAACAATGCAAGCACTCTTGGCGGAGCTTGAAGAGTATTGCAGATCAGACGAAGACCACAGGAGAAGGGTGGCCGAAAGAAATCACCTAAGGCAAGCTCAAAGAGAGCAAGAATGGGTTCCCTCCCACCAAAATGTACAAAACAACAGAGCTCCATACCCGCCAAACCAAGTGCTCCCAATCGAAGCCGCACCTCACACCCAAAATCAAAGTCCAAACCCTCCCCAAAACCCAAGCTCAAACCCACCACAAACCCAGCCTCCGCACCAGGCTCCGCAAACTTCAAACCGCAGAGGTCATAATCAAAGAGGAAGAGGCAGGGGCGGCGGACCGTCCCCTCAAAACCAAAATTCTCGCCCATGCCTGTTTTACTGCTCGTTCCACGGAAAGCAACCTCACCATTCCACGGACAACTGTCCCGAAACCAAAAGAACATTGGAAAGAATGGCCGAAGAAAAAAGGGCCGCTCAAACCCAGCACCAACCCCCACCACCTAAACCTGTCAATCACACCTGGCCTCAGCAACCTTTCCAGCAAAACCCATATCCCACCGCACCTCCGCTCCATTCCTATAGACAAGGCAACCCAAACTATTTCCAAACCAGCACATATAGCCAACCACAGCCAACATGGCAAGCACCGATGCCACAACAATACCAGCCGCAAAACCAGCAAAACACGCAGCCAATGCAACAAATCCCACCTCCGCCACCCGGCATGCCAAACGTAATTCCAAAGGCGGAGCCGCCAAACCCAAGAAACGATCCCAAAGCCTTACCTACCTTCGGCTCCATCATGGCCATCTCCCAAACCGAAGCTCAAAACCAGGAAAATTCTTATCACCATGTGTTCCCGATAGTGGGAGGATCATCCCTCGAGTTCGAGAACAAGAGAATGAGAAGAAATTATTTCAGAGAGGTACACACCATAGCCCAAGACGGACCACCGGTAAAGCCGCCTTGGGCGCACGTGCCCATTACCTTCACAGAGGAAGATTTCAAACTGAAAACATCTGCACACAACGACGCCATGGTCATCAAGACAATTATCGCAGGCTGGGAAATCGGGGAAGTTCTGATAGACAATGGCAGCTCCGCGGACATTCTGTTCGCCAAAACTTTCAGGGAAATGAAGATAGACCCGCACTTGCTTCAAGAGGCAGATGTGCCGCTTCTAGGCTTCGGGGGGAAGCCCGTCAGAGCACTCGGAAAGATCACGTTGCCCGTCTCCTTCGGGAACCTTGACAACCCCAGAACGGAGTTGATCACGTTCGATGTAGTGGAAATGCATTATCCTTACTTGGCCATCTTGGGCAGGGGCTTCATCAACAAGTTCGATGTTGCGGTCCGGCAACTATTTCTGTGCATGAAAATCCCAGCGGTCAAGGGGGTTATCACAGTATTTGGGGATCAACAGACAGCCAGAGACATTGAAAAAGTCATATCCCCAGGCCAAAGAAGCATCCACCATCTCACTCAGGCTGAAGCTGACGAAGCCGTAGAGAAAGATAGAAAGAAAAAATTCGCGGAGCCCAAGAGGGACAAGGAGAAAGTTAACATCAACGTCGACGGTGAGACAAAAAGGATCCCGCTGGACGCACACATCCCAGATAGAACTGTAACAATCAGAGCCGAGTTAAGCTTAGACGAAGAGCGAGAGTTGCTAACATTTTTGGCCAAAAACCAAGATGTATTCGCATGGTCAGCCCAAGACCTAAAAGGAGTTGACCGGGACATCATCGAGCACAAGCTGGAGATGGACAAGAACATCAGGCCCAAAAAGCAAAAGCTCCGTAAAATGTCTGACGAAAAAGCCGAAGCTGTGAAAGCCGAAGTGCAAAGGCTGTTAGATGCCAACGTGATCCGCGAAGCCAAATACTCGACATGGCTCGCAAACACGGTCCCTGTAAAGAAGAAAAACGGGAAGTGGAGAATGTGTATAGACTTTACAGACTTAAACAAAGCTTGCCCAAAAGATGATTACCCGCTGGAAAGGGTAGACAAAATTGTGGATGACGCGGCAAACAGCGAGATGTTGTCGTTACTCGACATGTTTTTGGGTTATCATCAAGTAAGAATAAGAAAAGAAGATGAGGACAAAACTAGCTTCATCACCCCCTTCGGCATCTTTTGCTTCTTGCGAATGCCCGAGGGGCTCAAGAACGCAGGACCAACATTCACAAGAATGACTGCTTCGGTGTTTCCCGACCAATTACGCAGGAATCTACTGGCATACGTTGATGACATTGTTGTCAAGAGTAACGAGCGCGGCGATCACATCTTCGACCTAGCAGAGACCTTCGCAAACATGAGAGCTGCGAACCTGCGGTTAAACCCTGAAAAATGCGTGTTCGGAGTTCGCCGGGGAAAAGTACTGGGATGCCTGGTAGAAACCAAGGGAATACAGGCTAATCCCGACAAAATCTAGGCAATAATAAAGATGGAGGAGCCCAGGTCTCTGAAATACGTCCAGAAGCTTACAGGGAGAATTGCAGCGTTAAACAGATTCGTATCCAAGGCTGCAGAGCGAAGCCTCCATTTCTTCCAAGTTCTCAGAAACAACAAGAAGTTCGAGTGGGGACCAGATCAGAGCAAAGCATTTGCGGAGCTCAAGCTTTACCTCACCAAGCTAACCAAGTTGTGTCCACCAAAGCCCGGCTCCCCCCTACTACTCTACATCTCGGCTTCGCGAACTGCTGTCTGCGCAGCATTGATACAAGAAAAGGAGATGGAAGGGAAGCCGACTCAGGTCCCAGTTTACTTTGTCTCCGAAACTCTCACAGGCTCAAATGTGTTCTACTCAGAACTAGAAAAAATCACATATGCAGTCGTTATGGCAGCACGGAAGCTCAGGCATTATTTTGAGTCCCACAGAATTATAGTAATAACAGATCAACCTCTGCATGAGCTATTCAACAATAGAGAAGCTTCAGGGAGAATCTCCAAATGGGCTCTTGAATTGTCAGAACATGTAGTTGACTTCGAAAGAAGAAGCGCCATCAAGTCTCAAGTCCTGGCAGATTTTGTTGTGGATTGGACCTCTCCAGTCAGTTCGAGCTCCGCAGACATCGATGAGCCATGGATTGCATACTGCAATGGGGCTTATTGTCACAAAGGAGCCAGAGGAACCAACAACACAACTGAGTATGAAGCTCTCCAACCGGGATCAAAATGCGATTCGCAGTCAGATTGGACTTCCCAGATAGTGAAAGAGCAACCAACAACACAACTGAGTATGAAGCTCTGTTCCTTACACTAAGGAAAATGAAAGCTTTAGGACAGCAAAGTTTTATTGTGAGATCAGACTCTAAAGTCATTCAGGGGCATGTAGAAAAAGATAGCGAAGCCAGAGAACCAGAGCTAGTCAAATATCTCGCGGCAGTAAGATCTATGGAAAAGCACTTCAAGGGATTCACAGTAGAGCACATCCCAAGAAACTCAAACAATGAAGCGGACGCATTAGCAAAGGCCGCTGCACAAAATCAAGCTTTACCTCCAGATGTTTTTTATGAGGTCCTCACCACACCTGCTGTAATACAGCCCAAGGCCAAAACAATCAATGTCATAGAGAAGTATGACTAGAGAGCTCCGATCTTGGCCTTCCTAAGGGGTCACTATGAACCTATCGAGGAAGTCTCCTTGAATCGCATGAGACAAAGGGCCCGAGGCTACGAGATAATCGATGGAGAATTGTACAAATCTGGCATATCAGCTCCAACCCTGAGATGCATCAGCTTCGATGCAGGAAAAGAACTGTTGAAAGAAATTCATTCGGGTTTTTGCGGAGCCCACATAGGTTCTAGAGCTTTGGCTCAGAAAACACTGAGGCAAGGTTTCTACTGGCCATCCATCATTGACGATGGCCATCACCTGGTAAAAACATGCGAAGCCTGCCAGAAGAACGCAAACAACCAGCGAAGCCCATCAATGCCTACACAGCTAATACCGCCTTCTTGGCCACTCCAAAGATGGGGAATGGATCTAGTTGGACCTTACCAGCTACGCAAGGAAACTGTAGATTCGCAGCTGTCACTGTAGATTACTTCACCAAATGGGTCGAAGCTAAACCGCTGGCCAGCATCACATCTCGCAACATCCAAAAATTCTTTTGGCAAAGCATAGTCTGCAGATTTGGGGTCCCTAGAGAACTAACTGTGGACAACGGAAAGCAATTTGATTGCAACAATTTCAGGGAATTCTGCCTCACCATGGGGACCAAGTTAAAATTTGCTTCTGTGTACCATCCACAATCAAACGGAGCTGTAGAGAGAGCAAACGGCCAAATATTCTCTAGCATAAAGAAGTGTCTGTTCAACCAGAGAAAAGGAAAATGGGTGGACGAGTTGCCGAAGGTCACTTGGTCTCACAACACCACTGTCTCAAGGACCACATGTTTCTCGCCTTTCAAGTTGCTATTCGGCTCCGAAGCCATGACACCAGAAGAGATAAAGAACCAAAGCTTGCAAGTATTGAAAGCACAAGACATAGGCTTCGAAGAAGCCGAGAAAGATTTAATCAAAGTAGACATACTCCAAGCTGCGAACAACTTAGAAAAATATCAACAAGAAACCAAGAAGTGGAGGGACAAGAAGGTCGTGAGGAAAGAAATACAGGTGGGGGAGTTGGTCATCAAGAAAAAGAAAAATTTTGACAACCCAGGGAAGCTACAAGAACCTTGGGAAGGACCATTCATCGTAACAAAGAGTATCAGGCCGGGGTCTTTTCACTTGGCAGACCAGTTGGGCAACGCATTGCCGCACACTTGGAACGCAGACAGCCTCCTCAAATACTACCCATAAGAACAAGGCAGCGTAAAAGTTCTAGCTTCGTAAACTTATAAACGGCGCCGGAACTTAGTCATCTTATGTTTCTTTTCTTTTAAACTTTCCTTTCAGTACTTTACATTCGTCGAGATCCGTACTCTTTTCCTTGCGAAAAGGGGACGCCAAATCAGGAGGCAAGGTTTTTAATGAGGCGGATCCGTATATCAAATTTCAATCTTAATGAAATTACTTTCCCCTTAAATTCCTGTCTTGTCTACTTTCAGCAATTTATTTCCAGTCATTTACTTTTCGCATAGGGGGTTTCTGCCCAAAGAGCAACGAAGAAGCAACAAGCTTACACACATTGTCTCATAAAAAATCTTAGCAATCATGCCTAAGTACCAAGCAATCCCTTAGGCAACAAGTTAAGTTGCGGGAAGTGCTAAAAATTCAAAAGCAATCTTGTCTTCAAAAAAGAAATAAGATCATTGTCGTTCGTTTACAAGTAAGAAAAACTACGAAGCTCGGAGCAAGCTTCGCAAGATTTTGCCCGCTTCAAAAAAAACTGATTATACTAGCCGCACAGAAAGTTTCAGGTCAACTCTGTCTTTTTCAAGAACGTTTCTTGAAAACAAAAGGTACAAAAATTTCAGTCGAAAAAGCAACAAGATTGCTGATATTCGACCGTCGTAAAGAAAGTCTGCGAAGCTCTGAACAAGCTTCGCTAGACTTTGAACTCTTGTCAAGAAAGAACAGCCTACCTACGAGAAAGTTAAACAGCTTTGCGGATATCTTTCTACCTAGGGGCTTCGGGAAAAAAGACCAAAAAGGGGGGGGTGACGTTTTCTTCAAAAACAAAGTTGGTTTTTCGCTCTTTTTTCCGAAGCTTAGAAATAAACATCCTCGCACAATCAACCGCAAAAAAAAAAGAAAAAAAGAGAAAAAAAAGAGAGAGAAGGTGACGTCTTCTTCGAAAAAGGCTAGCAAAAAATAAGAAGCCTAAGAACAAGAAAGGAAGTGGCAACAAGGCCAATAGTGTTTTACAGGTTATCATAATTAAAGCATAAGATTTCCCATCCTAGAGTTTAATCGCCGCGCAGGGTGTTACAAAAAGGCAAACATTCAAACAAAGAAGTTCTCAAGCTTCAGCATCTTTGTCTTCAGTATCGTCATCTGCTCCGTCCTTATTAACACCAGAGTTCGAGCCGCCTGGGCTGCGGTCGCAGGGGTCCCGTCACCTTCGCCATCACCGTCGCTCGAGTCTGATCCCGACGCCTCCTTTTCCTTCGCCTACAAGATAGGAAAGTTAGCAACTCAAGGAAGAAGGGGAAATAAAATTAAGTAAAGAACCACTGATACAAAACACTTACCTCCGCTAAGAGCCGGCGCGCCACAACCTATCTTGCCCGGACGCTTCCCAGAACAGAGTCAAGAAAATTTTCTTAATCACTCGAACGCTCTTTGAAGCAACCCTGCTATCAAGCTCTTCCACCATCGGGAACTTGTAATTCCTAGCTCCCAAAGACAAAAAGTCTGAGCATCCAGCTTTTTCAAGAAGCCCAAGCAGAGTCTCCACGCACATCGAAGCCGCGTAGTCGCTAGCACCGGTCATTACGCCTGGGAGATGATCGAACTCTTGTCCCATCCATTTAAAGATAGCCTTGGCATCTTTGTCACCAGGGAAGGGCAGGGGCTCCGCACCAAATTCCCCAAGGGCACGAGTGTACTTCTCATACAAGCCTTTGAAGTTCTCTTTTAAGACACCCTCGGCCGGCTTTATAAAATTGTCACAACCCTTAACCTCCTTCTTAAGTTCTTCAATCTCAGTTTGTTGGGCCTTTTTCTCCTTTTGTAAAGTCTCAATAGTGCGGCTGTCGTCTTCGGCTATCTTTTTGAACTCTTCAAGCAGACTGTCACGTTTCTCAGCATCCTCGTTCAGTTTTGCTACTGCAGTTTGATAGGTCTGGATGTTATCCTTCAAGATCTCAATACTTTCATCCCGCAGCTTGCAAATCTTGGCTAGACCTCTGTTTTCCTCTTTCAGCCTAATGACTTCACGACTCAGCTCAATGTTCTTGGCTTCGGAAGCCTGAAATTTCTTCTCTTGAGAACGATACTTTTCAAGAAGCTTCTGACTTGAGATCATTGCTTTATAACAAAAGCTCAGCTGATAGACTGGCCAGGTGACCAGCTTCCATGTCTTCGACGGATTTTTCAAAAGCTAAGAAAAAAAAACAAATAGGATACACAGCATGTCCGAAACTAACAAAAAACACTAAAACCAGCAAAAACAACCGAAGAAAACGAATAAAGTCAAGGACTAACCTTTGGGATCAAAAGGCGCCGAAGGTTCAGCGGAGGTACTAGTACCTGGTTGTTTCACAATCAGAGAAGAGCCAGGAGCCCCGGGAATTTCCCCTTCCTCCAAAACTTGGTTACCAAGGGCGCCACCTCCCAACCGTACAGCATCTTCTGATGTGGCTCCTGCAAGCCGAGCAGAATCCCTTAGCTCCCGGAGCACATAAGATTCGATTACCCCACTTTCTCTATAAAACGGCAAACGAACAGATAATAAAGTTTGTAAATTCCTCATACCAACAGCCTTGTTATAAGAGTATGTTGAGGGATCGAAAGAGCTCTTCTCCGCAAGCACCATCTCCAAAGTATGTCCTTCCACAACGCCAGATGAGCTCACAGTTTCCGCCAAAGACTGCATGAATTCGGGTGATGCTTTGGCGTCGTCCGAAGCTTTAGGATGAGCACTAAGATGCGTAGGGCTTTTTCCCTTGTCTTGAGTGATCTCGGCTCTGGGAAGTTTCGCAACATCACCAACCGGATCCGCGCCACCAACATTCCCCGAAACAGGAGGGCCCATGACAACCTCCTTCGAACTAGGCACGACAGCTTTCTCCACCTCAGGCACAGGGGCGGCTCCGCGTTCCTTGTTCCTATCATCTTCAGCCCCCGAGTCAAGAAATTCCAAGTCATTAGAAGAACCAAGGATATTCACGATACGGCATTGCTGCCTAGGCTTTGAGCCAGCCTTCTTATGCCGAAGACCGGGCTTCAACAACTTCTCAACAGAAGAACCTTTTTCTTGCACTGCAGCTTGTTTCTTCTTAGCACGCTCAAGCTGACTTGTCTTCAAAGAAGAAAGCGGGGCTGAAGGCTTTCGCTGGTCAGCATCGGCTTCACCAGACGCCTCCGGCGATGTCACAGATTTTTTTTTCTTTTTCACGTCAGCCGGGTCAGGCGCGACCTGGGTCCGGTCGCGAGCGCGCTTAGACGAAACCTTCGGCTTCACGCGATCCTCCACTTCTATACCAAGCTCAGAAAAAATGCGATTCACAGGCGGCCTCCAGTAGGTAGCTTTCGCGAAGCTTGATACTCAGCCTCAGTGTAAGGCCCAAGTAGGTCCACCACGCGGCACTCTACCTCACCAACGAACTCGTGAGCACTCTTCCCTTCAGGCATCTTTAGCCCAAATCGAGGAAAAGGGATTGCCTTCGAGAACCAATCAACCAAAAGCCACTTAACCTCTTCAGGGTTCCAACCAGCAGAGAGAGGCCAGATGTTAGCAGCAACAAATTCCTCGGCAATATCGTGACCGGGAAGGAACTGCGAGGCCAGGAGAAAATCTTTTTCACAATCTTTAAAGCCCCTGGTCTTCGCAAAGTCAGGGCCTGTCACGTAGCTCAAAGGAGTCATTGTTGTAATACCGAAAGGATAATAAGCAACACCATCGGAGCCGCGGGGCATGTCGACCTTCACGTAGAACCAGTAATTCAGCCAATCATCGTCCCATTTGTTCTTATGGGCGGGGCTGAGTTCCACTCTCTCTATGTCCTTCTTGGTATTCCTTCTCCGGGTCGTGAAAGTGATGCACCCAAAATGATTCTCGTACACAGCAGGATCGTCGTCCACCCGAAAATTTTGCTTTTGAACATGAAGCTCGTAGAACCGAACAAAAGCTTCGGTATCCACTCGGCCGTCGCAAGAACGCACAGCAAAGAAGAACTTAGACAGTTGCACAAACGCATTCGGCGTCAGCTAATGCAACTTCACGCTGTAGCGATCAAGGATCTCTGGCAGGCGACGAGAGCAGGGAAACCGTAAACCAGCATTGAAAAAATCACGAAAAACCACGGCTTCGCCAGCTTTTGGCTCCGAAATAGTTTCACCCTCAGGATGACGGGCGACTCCTTCGGGAAAAAAGCCTTTCTCCTCATAATACTTGATCAGATTCTCAGACACAAGCGAAGGTCCAAGAATGAACGATGGAGTTTTAGATTCCTTCCCGGCCATCAACTCCGATGGCGAAGCTTCCACTCTGGAGATATCTTCACCAAGATCAATCTCCTTCCCCTTGGCTGATGGCGATGGTTCGTAATCAACTATGTCTCCAACCGGCTCTATGGGGGCAGCAGCTGGCGCAACTGGGGCAACAATCTCCTCTTCAGTCATCAGCCGCGCAGTTTGTCTTATGCGCGCCAGAGCGAAAAGAAAAAACCAAGCTCCACAATAGAAACAAGCGGCGAAGCTCGGTCGAAATCACACAGCTAGCGCGAATCCTAAAGCAGCAGAGGTGTGCGCGCGGAGTCCTAGCTTCGGTGAAAGTAAGAAACTGAGAGACCCCCGATCCCCCCTTTATATGGCCCGAGGAGAGAGAAGGAAACACAACAGTCTCGAAATACGAACGGACGCCTCGGTAAGGAGCGGTTTTACTGTAGTCTCCAGAAAATTTAGTCACGCGAAGCTAAAGAGACTATCAGCAAACTCCCCGGAGCCGAAGGTGACGTTTTCTTCATCAGATCTCGAAACAAAGTCGAGGAGAAGGTTAAATCTCGTCGTTCAAACACTTCTCCTCGAGGGGCTACTGTTGGGGCTGTAGAAAAACCTCACCTATGGGCACCGGGGGTTTGCGCGAGCTAAAATAACATTCGGGCTCCGGATCTTATGTAGGGGAAGTAAAAAGTCGCGGGCTTCGCGAAGATTTTTAAAGAAGTTAAAGAGTCATCTTCGTAACCAAAAACACGTTCGGCAAGAGAAGGAGATTGGGCTCCGGGTTTGTTGTTTTAACCCACAAACATGTAATTTTGATAGTTTCTTTCGGGAACAGCTATGAAGTCCGGGCTCCGGCACCTTTTACGTCCATCAGCTGGTTATAAGATCTAACACTGTCACGAGATATATCGCTGCAAGAAACAACCAGGAATTCCCGGTCGAAGAGGAAAGGTGGCGAAGGTCTCGGCTTCGACTTAGTGGGCAAGCCGGTTCGTCGACCCCCGCTCAGAAAGCCTCGAAGCCTTGGGCTGCCACAAGAAGGAAGAACCGAGAGGAGCAAGATGGCGGAGCCTCGAGCTTCTCGAAGATTAGAGAATGAAGACTCGGTCAAAAGCTGGTCCAACACGGAACTACCTCCGGTCTTCACGCCGCGTCTCCCGCTCCACTGTCTCCGGCGCGATTTGCGCTCCGCAAACTACGATGTCAATTCCGCAACTTGTATAAAAAACCAAGTTTGCCCTCGAATGTTTCTTGTTAGGTGTTAGGGTTTCAAGGGCATACTTGGAATGTAAATTTGATCTTTCGGTAGTATAAAAGGAGGCCCCCTCCTCATTGTGAGGGGGTCGACTTTTTGGAAAGATGAGCCTGTAATGTATTGAGGAAAGTGGGTCATTTGACGCTCTTTAATACAACATACTAATAGTAAATTGTTCATCGGATTTCCATTTCTCTGTTTGGGGGTTTTGTGTTCCCAACAAATTGTGTTTGAGATATATTTTGTTCTTAGGGCATGGATTTGATGGGCATTTCCCAAAACCTAATCATGTTATTTAAGTTGGCAAAAAAAGGATTGGACTTTGTTACCCTGTCGTCTCTGCGTCGCCCCGGTGGAGAGGAAGACTCGGACCTTCCGTCCTTCCGTGATGCCCCGACGTATTGCGGAGGAGAGTGAGGGATGCCGTCGGTGCCACCACGGAAGCGGAAGGCTTCGTTCAGCAGCTGTGCGTAGTCCTCGCTTGCCTAGCGCCGCCGCCCCATCAATCGCTACCGGTTACCATTTCAGACCAAGCGCTAGCAAAATCGTTGTTTCACGGCCTCCTCTTTCTCCTACGTGCTTTTAATTTTGTTGGTTGCAAAATCGTTGTTTCATGGCCTCCTCTTTCTCCTACGTGCTTTTAATTTTGTTGTTTGGCTAATGGCTACTGCTGCTTGGTTCCGTTCGCAGCTGAGAGCCTTGCATTGATAGATTACACGAATCTACTATGTGCATATCTAGCCGGGTAAATTGTGTCTGTGTTCATAATACATGTGTATACCGAGAGAGACAGAGATGGGAGAGGAGTACCTTCTCAAAGATGGGAGAGGAGTACCATCTCAGCCAAAGATCTGCGTTAGGCGGTGACGCACAGTGCAGGTACTGCTTTAAGGAAGCGACGGTCGATGCAGAGTTGTCGACGGTGGTGGCGGTGCTTCTCGTCACTCCTGCGCACCCTCGAGGTCGGATTAGGGTTTTTCGGTGGGGTGTGCGGCTCGGCGGCGAACCTTGTGACCCGGCCTACAACCCCCACCTCTTTATATAGCACAGAGTGACAGGGCCCCGCCAACCAGTTTGGGTTGGGCACCCCTGATCAGAGCGCGAGATTAAGGGCCCAAATAAGCCGTTGGGCCCAATGGGGAGGAGATCAATCTAACAAGCCTAAGAGCAGGAGATGAGCGCGAGGAGTTCGACCGCTTGTTGCAGGTGCAGAGCGGCAGAGGTCGCCTTGTCGTTGCCAAGTGGCTGATGTTGCCGGCAGACAGCTGTAGCGCCAACTTCGCGGCGACCATGGTACTGACCATCATGCATGGCCAGCATCAGCAGAAGGATGATCCATTGAAGCGCGCAGGCCGCCGACTCCACGACGTGGGTGTGATTTGTAGTAGTGATATGCACAGAGAGGTCGCGATCTCCGTGTGTGACGAGCGGTGGCAGCTCGGCCCTCCTTCCTCCTTGCGGGGTGGGCTTGACACCTCCGGCAGCGAAGGGTGGCGTAGAGCAGATTCTGCGCTTCATCAGCTGTTTTCAGCGTTGACTCGGCGTTCCAAATCATGGAGCCGTCCGTGGAGGCGGCAATAATGGCCATCAGCTTGATCACCAACTTCTCTGGTGGCGCCCCAGCCTTCTTCCCTTTCTCCGGGACGCATGGCGCAGGCCCACGAGGGGGAGCCAATCCACCGAAGTCCACCGACGCGTGTGATTACTTTGCCTCCTGCGGCCTGTTTTTTTTTGTCTGGGAAAAGGATAAGTCTTCAGGAGCTTGAGAATATCAGTAGCCTTTGGATCCTGTTTGGACACCGGATAAGGTGCTGCCACTTACGTCAAAGCAAGTCACCCTTTTTTCCTCTTCCTCCTTTTTCCCTCTTCTTTCAATGGAGTTTCTGAAGGTAGGGGGCTTGAGCCCCCGCCCCACCGTCAGATCCGTCCCAGGACATAATTAGCATGAGCTTGATCTATCACCACCGCCGACGAAAAAATTGGAATGAGATCTGATGAAGACGTGATCATGTCGATGTCGAACAAAGAATCCTCTACCACACAGCGCCGAGCCGCGACTGGAGCTGCTTCACCAGTGCATAGACCTGCTTCTCTCCTCTTTCTGAGGTGATGATCGCGTACTCATGCATCACCCACCTGGTGCTTCCCTTGTTGCCACCGTCGTCCTGGAAGCTGAACGCTTTCATCCGCCAGCGACCACCACCTCACCGTTGAGGTTGAGGCCGCACAACTCCTTGCCGTCGACGCAGGTCCTCTCCATATTCCAGCATCCAACGCCAGTGCAGGTGTGCTTCTGCCGCGAGCTCTTGTCGCTCTTCGTGTGGCCCAGCGCGAAGAAGGCGTCTCCCTTTTCCGCCAGTTCCGGTGGAGGAACTCCCATGGCGGCGTGGTCAGCGGATCGTCGTCAAGGATGAGTTCATCCAGTGGGAGGGGCTGGCCAAGGACGTAAGGGAGTAGGTAGTGCGCAACAGCATCGTCGTCCTCGGGAGCGAATTGGAATCTCGACGGGAGTCTGAGCTCACATGGCACCTCTCCATGGCACTGCTCTACTTCCTGCCAGAGCTGCTGAGCCGGGGCAGTGGTAGAACTAGGGTAGAGGTAGGAGCGGGGGGCATGCCCCCCCCCCCCACCCCACACACCACCACCACAATTTTTCCCCTAGTATGTATCTATATTTTCAGCTCACAAGTGCTCAACACCAAAGCTCACTGGTGTACCGCACAATAGCATGAAACACACAGTCAGCTTGCAAAGATCATATTCAGTTCACTTTCATAAATTTTCACCCATTATATCAAAACTATAGACACTAATTAACAATATTAAACATGAATTAATGAAAAAAAAATCATTCCATAACATTCAGCTCGAATCGCAAGACGAATCTAATGAGTCTAATTATGTCATGATTAGACAATGTTGTCATATAGTAAACAATCTCTTATGACGGATTAATTAGGCTGATTCATCTCCGGATTTCCCATCCATTAATTAGTTTTGTAATTATTCTATATATAGTCTCACGATTTCGACAATTCTGTAATATGTATTCATATCAACAATTCAAAACATCTCCAATTTTATTTCGATAATATATGAAGGTCACGACGGTTCCAATTATTGATGATTTTTAATATGGTGAAAAAACATGCATTGATATTTAAATGAGTAAGATATACTAACCATTTTGTCTGTATTAGGCTGTTCGCACTGGGGCCTGGACCGCAACCGCAAAGCGACCTCCAGGTCGCTTTTTACGGCAAAAACGCTGCAGCGGGGGACAGTATCCGGGACGGAACCATCCTGTTCCGCCCGTCGAACGCCATTCCTAGGGGGTACGGGACGAACGCCACATGCCACGTCGGCGCGGGCTCGCCGTCCCAGCATCCGGGTGCGCCAGAAGACGGAAACGGGCCGCACCGCCGGGGCGTGCCGCCGGGGCCGCGCCGCCGCGCCGGAGAAGAGGGGAGGGAGAGGAAGAAGGCCAGAGGAGCGCCGTTGACAGGGAAAGAGAGGGAGGCCGCCGCCGGCTCGGAGTCCAACGCCGCCGTGCTCGGAGTCCGCCGCCGGCTCGGAGTCCGGGGCCGGAGGAGGGAGGCCGCCCCGAGCTCAAGCACCACAGATCCACGTCGCTGTGCTCGGAGTCCGCCGGCCACCCGCTGGTGGGGAAGAAGGGCGGACATCGCAGGGGAGGGAGGGCCGCCGGCCACCCGCTGCTGCGCGCCGCCGCACCTCGGAGGGAGCACGGGAGGGGGAGAGAGACGGGCAAGTCGCGGCGTGGGGAAGAGGCCGCCGCCATGAGGAGGATGGGGCGCTGACGAGGCCACCAGCAGGGGGAGCTCGGACAGCTGCCGCGGGGAGGACAGGACGCCGGAGAGGTCACCGGCGGGAACGAATCACGCGGCTCGGGGGCGAATCTCCGGCGGAGGCGAATCTCGAGTGGCCTCCACCGTGGCGCGGTGCCTCCATCCGGGGGCCGCCGGCGCGGGGCGGAAGGCAGGCGCCGACGCGGCCGGCGGCACGGTGTAGCGGCGCTACAGGAGGAGGTGTGCGGCGGCCGACAACGGGCGGGCGGGGCAGCTCACGGCCGCCGTCGAGCACGTGGATGGAGAGCTCGCAGGCCGAGAGGGAGGGAGAGCAGGGAGCAGCGGCGCACGGGCGGTTGGGCGGAGGAGCAGAGGGGAGGAAGGGGGCCGCCGGACGGGTGGAGAAAAAAAGAAAGGGAAAGAAAAGAGAGAGAGAGAGATAGGTGGGTCCCATGTGTTGGTTGTTGGTATGGAGTTTGAGATATAGAGGTTGACGGGTGCGAAAAAGCGGGTACTGAACTGGAAATTTTTGATGACAAAGCAGGAATATTCCCTTTGGAGGTTGGATTTGGAGGTTGACGAGTGCGGACAGCCTTAGCGTTCCGCCACTACTAAGGGTGACCACGTCAGACCCCTCAGGACGGTGACCACGTACTCGTGCATAGGCCTGCAAATGGGCCGGCATCCAGGTTGAATCCAAACTGAATCCATGTGCAGCAGGCCATTTTGTACACCCCCACCAACCCAGTCCACCACCTCTGCAAACCGAACCGCACCAACTCGAAATGATGTTTCAACCTGTTATAAACCAAACTACTAGCTTAACTATGGATACAAACCATTTAAAACCCATTTCTCAAACCGTGAGTTCTCTGTTGGTTCCTACAAGCTAACTAGCCTGCCGCTGCAAGGTGAATTTACAAAAAAGAAAGACCACGTCTCTTTTGGAGCACAGGCCAACATAAATAAATACAGCAATCCGCACACACCTCTAAATAAATAAATACACCTTTAGCGTTCTAGAATAAAAATAGCACACGTTTAGGAGGCGTTTCTAGAATAAAATAATCTTTTCAGCTTATCAAATCATATACATCTCAGATTCTCAGTATCTCACACATCCTGTTCTGCAAATAAATCACATTGCAAATGGAGTCCGCAACAAAAATAGCAGAAGATGTTCCTCGACCTTGAGATCCTTCCTGTTCTTCCACACCTGTTTGACACCATCAAGCTCCTTCCAGAATGCTTCATAGCGGCCTGGTAGACTGAACAAACACAGCAATGGTTAGAAACCATGGTAATCAAACTCCTAACTTGTACAAGTCATAATAAAGAAAAATTTGGATCTAACTAGGGGCAAACAATGGTGAATTAACTGCTGTCCTTATGCTTTCAAGTTTAAACAAACCATTTGTAGTTAGGCAAACAATATGGATAATTGCTGCTCCTCGTGGTTTTAAAATTAAACAAAACATCTGTACTATGATGGTCAATATCAAAATTCAGAACACTTCCAGGGTATTTATTAGTGCCAGGAAAGAAAAAATATTAGCCCTATGTTAATAAACACTTCCATTCTTATGCTATTTGGAATATCTACCATTACTTGAAAACCTGCAGAGACTACTCGCTACAAAACACAGTGTTCAAAAGGTTCCTAGTTTGTTTAATGCTTGTGCTCAAATGACAACAAGCAAAAGGGATACAAGATCAAGGCAGGTTCAGGTGCACATACAGTCATTCTATCACATGTCCAAACCACATAGATGGGAGGATCTAGTAATTCCTGGAACGAGCAATGAATTGATACAGAACTTATACTCAAGATGCACATAAGCTAGAGCAAATAAAATAGCAGATTCAGGAAACGGGTACACCTGCATGATGCAACCAGCAAACTTTACATACTGCTCAAAACAGCATGTGTCAATACCCAAAGTCCCAAACTGAATAAACTTAACCAGAAACATGCATGTATATGGGGTTTCCTCGTCAGTCAAAACCCACATCCGAAACTAAAAAAAATAATACTAACACACCTCTCAATAATCAATCGAGTGACTACTGACTACTTGTTTTTACTGCAAACTTTTTAAAAAGTAAATATAGGAGGCTGGATCAATTGTTTGAAAATAAATATATATCGGAGGCTGAGTTACAAGAAGATGATACGTTCATAAGAATGTAGGAACTTGAGTGAGATCCTCACGTGGGACTGAAACACTTATTCCTGATGGGGTGACAAAGGTGACCATATCACTTTTAGTAGGCTGATCTTCACTAATTTCTGGACCTGCAATGCAAATGATAATATTGTGAGTAATTTCAAATGACAATGAGAATGTGCAAAACGTCAAAAACAGAATAAGGGGATAAGGGTATACCTTCATTGCTTACACCTTTTTCCTTGAATAACCAGTCTTTGGCACACACAAGGGCTTCTAACATCTCTCCAGTTAATGAGCTTCTGGACTCTCCAAGAATCCTACCTCCAAGACTAAAGGCAGACTCAGAAGGAACCGTACTGAGAGGGATGTCAAGAAAATCTCGTGCCATAACTGATAAGACCGGGAACTTCTCAGCATGTGCTTTCCACCAAGTCAAAATGTCAAAATTTTCAATGTCTTCCACACAATCTTCTTCAAAGTAGATGTCAAGTTCAGACTTTGGTGCACGAGTCTTTCTCCGACTTGACTTGAAGTTTGCAAATTCTGATCCCAACTGCCTCTTTGCAAGCACCGGTGAGCCCATAGAACTATTGCCCTCACTTGGATATGTAATAGAACTTGCACTAACTCTCCTCAAGTGTTGCTCATACTCTAGCAAATATTTTTTCATCCAACCTAGAGCAACATTAACACTTGAATTAACCTGATCTATATTCTTACAAGTTTTCTCGTAGAAGAACTCTAGATATTCTGCTTTACCCCTCGGATCTAACATTGTAGCAATAACGATTCCAAGGTTAATATCATAGTCCTTCTTGTTTCTGCGAGGAATTGGCTGGTTTGCCTCATCAAAGTCTCTACCCCAATACTTTTCAAACTTGATCCTCATTACTGCAGCTAGGTCTTTAAGTGTCACACTTGTCTGCCAAGAAGGATTATCCAGGCCATCCTTAATTGCAAGGATTAAAGGCAAGAACATGTATGAAGTTGGTTTTCTATTAGCTGACACCGCATTTGTAGCCTGTTCAACAGTTTCAAGAAACTTACAGACAGATTCAGCTTTGCTCCACTCTTGTTCACTTGGAGAAATTTCTGCATGTTGGTTTGCATAGCTATTCAGGCCGGTCTTGTATTGGATTGCTTCACGGACCATCTTGTAGGTCGAATTCCAACGGTTGGGTATGTCAAGAGCAATACCACGTTTTCTGGGAAGACCATTCACTATTGCAATTTCATTGAAGGCTTGAATTCTTGAGGGCGAGGAGTCAATATGCTTCAATAGCTCTCGAATCTTCTTTATCCCCTCATGAATAATTGCCATCCCGTCTTGAACCAAAATATTCAGGATATGCGCACAACATCTTACATGGAAATGGACACCCTCAAGCATCAACTCATACTTGTGAGCAGCTATGAACATGTCACATGCAGCATTGTTGTTACCAGCATTATCCAGTGTTAGAGTGGACACCTTGTTTCGTATGCCCCATTCAGTCAGACAACTCTCAAGTGCTTCTTCAATTGCAAAACCTGAGTGTGGATATTTGACCTCTTTGAAACTTATTATCTTCTTATTGATCTTGAAGTCAGGGGTGATGTAGTGAGCGGTAACAACCATGTAGCCTAAGTTTTGTATTGAGGTCCACAAATCAGATGTCAAGCACACATGGGAATCCAGGCTGTCCAGTTCATTCTGAATATCCTGCTTCATTTTCTTGTACTTCTTTAGACAATCATTGCGAACAGTTACTCGCCCTGGAGCATCCAGAGATGGTTGCATAGACTGAATCCATGGTTCAAAGTATGGATCATCAAACTTGTTAAATGGGATTTCAGCATGTATGACAAACTCAATCATACACTCACGACTGAACTGTGGGTCAAACACAAAGTTCTCTATAGGCTTCTTCATTGTTGATATAAACCTGTTCCTTTCATCATCACCGATTACATGGCAATACTTTTGAATGTGGGTTCTAAGGCTACTTGTTCCAGACTTTGTACTTAAATGGAGTCGACAGTACTTGCATACAGCTTTAAAACCATCATCAGTTTCTACTAAATTTGGCTCAAAATATTCCCACACCTTGGACCTTTTGACACGTGTTGGGGTAGAATCGTCTGAGCTTTCTGAAGTGTTTGTAGAGGTGTTGGCTGACATGCTAGACAACATAAAGCATACAGGAAGAACAATATTAATTCAGCAAGAAAAGTGTCCAGATTCTAACAAACCATTTTTTAGATGAGTGATAATTTAGATACTACTACTCCTTTTGCATTTCAGTTCAGTTCAACATGCTTATAAGAAATCATTCTAGAAATTTCAGATAGGACAGGGAGGAGAAGAAATAGAACAGGACTGGTCTTGGCGATTGCATTGCCTTTAGCTGCTCACAATGGCATGCTTTTGTTTCTGGAGTAGAAGAACAGAAGCACAGACTCAAGAAAACCATGCAAGTCATGTAAACACAGTTAACGTATCACACCATCGATTCTATTTTTTACTTCTGTTCACTACACGTTTAACTGATCAAAAGGATGTCTACACATTAAAAAAAACACTACAAGTCATTAGATTTCCAAAATGTATTGACACATTCAGAATCATGTAATAAACACAGATGCCATGCAACTATAAATAATGAATGGCATCTAAAGGCGTAATGAATGGCATCTAAAGATGCCATGCCACTGCTCATATGCCAAAAGGGGGGTGCATTCTAAGAGTCCAGGACCAATCTATGTTCCTAGCATTTGTTATCAAGAAATACAGTACAGAAAGATTGTGGTATAAAATTATCCTTTGAATTAATTACGCATATCAGATTTAAAGGAAACGGTCAGAGCAGCAAATGATGTTTTAAAATGCTGTGAACTGTCAAACCCTAACATGAGTTAGGCATGAAAGAGAACTGCATATTCCAGACACTTGCACTGTATTTAGTAGTAGTGTTGCCAAAATCAGTTGAATTTACATGTCAGGCAACTATATATTTAAAACGATGAATCAATTGGTCTATGGTCTCAATGCCTCTGTGATATTGCAGAAACAATTAATTTCATGATATGGATGCCACTGCTAATTTGCTATAAATGATGCTCATCTGGCATCCAAATGCTCTATCACAAACAATTAGACTGGACAGATCCAAAACATAGCATACATGGTAAAAAGATCAGTGTATATCTGCTATGATGATTTGAAATTGGATATCCCACTTGCTTGGTTAAAAGAAAAACAAAGCCACACCTGAACAATTGGATATCCCACTTGCTTGGTTCAGTTATGGGCTCTCGTCTGGCATCCAAATAAAATTACTGTATCATGCCCATCCCATCCAACTGAACAATTTAAATGCATTCATTCATTTACCAGATGCTAGCACACAAGACAAAATTCAAGAAAGGCTAGAGCATTTCACCATAGCTGAACAATACAGACACCTAAAATTTGAAGAGCACAAAAGAAAAAAAAGGCGAGGTGGAATGGGAACAGAGCGGCGGCGCACTCACCTCTGCTTTCCTGTTGACTCGAGATGCTTCTTCTTCTTCTTCTTGATTGTTGCCCTCCCCCTTGTGTTGTGTGTTGTCGTCCCCAACTGCTCCCCTCCGAATCCAATCGCCTCCGGGCCGAGGGTTGCTCCGGCGCTATACGGCGGATCTTGCACAGCTCCTCCCGCCGGATCTTGGACCACTTAGCCGCTGCTTTATGGGGAGCTCGTCGGTCCGGCGGCCGGACATGCACTACTACATACCGCAGGGGGCGGAGGTGGAGGCGTCGATGCGGCGGATCGGAAGGGAGGCGAGGCGAGTGCGGCGGCGTCGGGGGAAGCGAGGCGAGGCGAGGCCGCGGCGGCGTCGAGGAGTCTAGTCGCCTACCGAGCCCAAGCGAGTGGAGAAGCGGAGACGACCCATAGCAGCCCACGACACACAGTCCATGGGTTGTAACCCATCAAAAACCGTTTCATACTCCCCCAAACCGCCCGCACACACACCAAACTAGTAAGCAGTAGAACCAAAACCAAATCGTACTATTGACAAGGTTGACCCATTAGCACCCAATTCAGATGAGCCCAACACAAAACCCAGCCTGTTAAAATTGTTTGAGCCCAAACCATTTTCAGGCCTACTCGTGCATCACCCCACCCCATGCTCCCCTTCTTGTCGGCGCCGCTGCAGTGGAAGTTGAGGACTTCCTTCCGCCACGCGGCCTCCTCGCTACCGCCACCGAGGACCAACAGCTTGACACCCTCCACACTTGTCATGTGCCCCTTCCACTAGCCGCTGCCCGCGCAGGTGCGCTTCTGCCGCTACATCTCGCCACGCCTCCATGAAGAAGAAGGCTTCCTCCTCGCGGCCATTCCGCTCGAGGGGCTCCTGCGGCGGCGCACTCAGCGGATTGTCGTCGAGGATGAGGATGTCGACCAGGAGCGGCCAACATGAGGCGCTGGAGGAGGTAGTGCCCCATCACCACCTCGTCCTCGGGGGCAAAGAGGATGCCCAGGGGAGTCCGACAGCTGCCGTCGCACCACGCTCTCTGCTCTTCGTGCTAGGGAGATTGCAAGGATGGACGCGTGCAGATTGCACGTCTGGACGGCTCTTTTTATTCCGGGAAGGAGACGAATCCGACTCGATGAACTTTTCTTTCTGGGACCAAATAGGAAACTCCAATTAGAGTGTCCTTTAGCTTTCCCCGGTTATTTACAGCAGGTTTGGGTTTTGTGCCTACATAACATAACTGACATGGTTTGGAAGCAAGTATGGTGGGTGCTTCGAACGAAAATACTACAGTGTATGTGTATCTAGCTAATCCCTGCAGGAAGATATTGTGTGTGTATAATTATATATACTGTATTATTGTATTAGTAATAACAATGCATTTAACCTGTGATCTTGCACGAGAAAGGAATACATGAACTATTGCATTATTTACAATTAAATCTACAAATGCTGGCCATACTTCATAATTTTGGTAAAAGTTTATCTTACTCATGAACTCATGATCCAAACACTTGTTTCACTGTTTTAAGTACATAAAAGTTGGCCTGCGGAATATACCACGTTTTCTACTACGTTTTACTGCGTTTCAGCGGGGGGCAGAGCAAACAGCATTCTTATTTTTTTTTTCAAAAAAAAAGCAAACAACACGAACAACACTGGGCCAGTGCCCAGTGGGCCTGCGGATCAGGAGCTGTTTCGCGCGTTCGGTGGCCTACAGACAACACCTTTTGAGCGTGGACCAAAACCGGCCCATGAGCAATCAGTGACTGTCGAAGTTGATGCCTCATTTTTTTTGGCAATGCTATTACCGGGACATGCATCCCAGTACCTTGGAGTACCCCTTTTTGTACCTCCTGAGGTCGTTTATGTCTATAACTTGGATTAGTTGTTTGTACATCTTGAGGTCTTATGTGTATTTAATAGTAAGTTTGAACTTTTTTTTAAGAATTACACAGTACAACGCAGACGCTCACAACACGCACGCACACTCACCCTATAAACACACGTACGCAAACCCTACCCCTATGAGCACCTCCGAATGACTGAGCATCAGCAGATTTGAAAATTCTCAAAGTTAAATGTCCAGTTAATAAGTTCATGCATTTACACATGTTGGTTACTCCCCTCCATTAATTTTTAGTCCATGTGGAACGTTATATGTTTAAAGACGAGGAGTACCACTTATAAATTCGTTAGGTTACAAGGTGTGCCACTCGTGATAACAAATATGTTAGCACCACTTACCTATAAAGTAATAATTCCCTCATATTTTACTTTTCCTTCTGATAAGTTATTTTTCCTCTGGAAGGGAAAACGAAAATTTGAAAATTTCTTGGAATTTAACATTGTATTAATATAGATAGCTTTAAAAAAGAGGACAAGATTCATATGCGTCTTACTCTCCATGTCCTGAAATATAAGGCAATTTGTTTTTTCCTTGAGTCAAATAATCTAAGTTTGACCAATAGAGAACAATACTAACATATAACATAATAAATAAGTGGTTGAAAAGATATCTAGCCTAGTGGTTATAGCACCTGACTAGCAACCAATATGCTCTTTGACTCCCGTGGGAGCGAATTAAACATGTGTGGAATAAAAAAAAATTCATAACAAATCTGATTATAATTATGCTAATTTGGCATCTGTAGCGAACATGGCCTCATATGCCATTTGTTCAAGTTTGATTTTGGTGATTAATGACAACATGATCAATGGGACTAACCATATTGTTGAGCATGTCTTTGTAGACATTTCTAGATCCCATAGATGCAAAAATACCACATGCCAAAATGAGACGATAGTATATATTTTGAGGCAAAACCGATAAGAAGAAAGAGAAGGGAAAAGACATTGTCGGATGAACCGACGGTACCGTAGAAGCTAGCGTCGGTGCAATGGCCGGATGAAGTGGTACACTGCGGAGAAAGACTCAAGTCAGCATGGACCACCGGATGAACCGACGCCCCCAATTTTACATGCGCCGGATGAATCAAGAGACCAAGCAACAGTTAGCTCGCAGGAATCAACAGCACCGGATGAACCGACGGAGTAGCAACGGTTCATCCGACGGCCATGTGTTTGCTAACAGTAAGGTTTTGGCCGCAAAGTCTTCAGCATCGGATGAACCGATGGTTCCAAGGGTTTGAGCAGCGGTTCATCCGACGGCACCAAAGAAGCTAACAGAGAGGTTTTTGCCGCGGAGTCTTCAGCACCAGATGAAACGACGGTGCGTCAGTCGAAGCATCGGATGAATGACCTGAGTAGGATTCAACGGTCAAGTGCAGTGGCAGGCAACGGCTAGTAGCACCGGATGAACCGACGCCCAGGAAAAGCATAGCGTCGGATCATCCGATGGTGCATTTCTCAGCAGCTTTTGGCCAACGGCTAGGTTGTTGGCTTGGGCTATTTATACCCCTTCCACCCCGTCATTTGGAGTTGCTGGAGTGTGTGGAAGTGCAGAGGAGTTCAAGACTCATAGAAGATCATATCCAAGCCATCCAAGAGCTAAATTGCTAATCCATAGACTTGCACATGCTTTGTGTGTGTGCTTAGTGTTAGGCTTAGCTTAGGGCTGAGTGAGTGCAAGGTGTGCCTACCTTGTGAGGTGATTCTCGAGTGGATCAAGTTGTACGAGGTGCGCCAGAAGCCATGGAGCCTAGGTGGCTCTCCGGCAAACATTTTCGACCCTCCGGCTTGGTGTGGAGCGGCGAGGACACATTGTGCGGGGACGTGGAGACCCCCTTCCCTTGGTGGAGAAGCTCCTTAGTGGAGGCGGTATCAAGGTGACCAAGGGAGCTTGGCGAGTGCCTTCGTGGCAAGTCAAGTGGTGCTCTTGGGAGAGACTTGGTGACCGGGAAGCAAGACTCTTGTGTAGAGTGCTTCAACAACGTGGACTAGGGGTAGCTTAGTGCCTACCGATACCGCAGGATAAATCACGTGTCAAGAGTTTGCTTCCTCTCATCCCCCTTTACGTTTCCGCATTACTTTGTTGCATCCTTGCTTACCTTTACTTTCCTAGAGTAGTATCTTGCTAGGATTGGCTATAGGTTGCAAAACTTATTTTGGGATGGGAGTTTCACACTAGAACAACCATAGTTATACATCTAGATAGTATTTTCTAGTTTATGTTTCTTGCAAAATAGTGAAAGCCATAGGTTAAGTTTTTAAGTTGCCTAATTCACCCCCTCCCCCTCTTAGGCTACGAGCATCCGATTCCTTACAAGTGGTATCATAGTTGGGACTCACTTCCTTCACAAGGATACGCCAATTTGAAAGTGCATCTAGGCCCCTAAGTGGATTTTGGTGAATTGAATGACAAGGCGATTAAAGGACTAATGTATTTGTCTAAGATTGTGAGCAGGTTTTATTTATATATTCATGAGCAATTATTGAAGTATTTATTTATGGATGAATATTATATGGCTCACATTGGAAAAGACAAATATATGGATGATCCTAATGCATAAGTGACAAATATCAAGCAATAAAGGAAGATAAATATTGGGATAATTTGAGAAGGTCAATTCATGGTCTCCCATATGAAGACGTAGCTTGATTAAATTTATAAGGATCACAAAAGAGAAGATGGTAATTCTCTAAGTCAAGAGCAAGGCTTCATGTGTTTATTGAAAGAGGACACAAGGATGAGTGTACACATTATGGTTCTAATTTGGAAGCTTGCACATTCGTTGTCAATCAAGATCAAGCATTTGAAGCGGGTTTTCAAATGAAGGTTAATTATGTATGAAGCAAAGTAGAACTCAAAAGTGGATTGGATAAGTGATGAAGAGATCAACCGAGATGTCTAGGGTGAGGGACTAAGCAATCTTTGGGGCCGTAGCTAAGCCGCCATTAGTGTTTTGCTAAGGTGAAGTTCTAGCATCCGTGGGGTCTCCAAGTATCATATCCAAACCTTAACCGAGGGAAGCAATGCAAGTCATCAACATGTTAAGATTGGCAATATGGAGTGACTTATGGATCCAAGTGTGCATTCCTATGCTAGATGGAAAGATCCTAAGTCATTAGCTCAAGTATGGACGTGCTCAAGTCAAGGGCTATGTTGAAAGCCCTCAAGTGAATATTGATCAAGTATGGCAAGATTGAAGACGTTCAAGCTCAAGAGGTCAACAAGGTGTTTTTATTTATTCTTGAGTATAGGTATGCCGTACTATCAAGAGGGATGCAACATTAGCGAGTTGACCAAGTCAAAGTGCTCATTAGTTGACCTAAGTGAGATCTAGCCTTGAGAGCCTTAGAGTGTGCTAACAAACCCTCCTAACCTAACATAAGTCACTTCATCTCTTTGGTGAAGTGTTAGAATCATAGAAAGGGTTTTGGGGGTGTCTCGGGCCTGACCGGTCTGACCGGTCAGGGGCACCGGTCTGACCGGTGCCGCTAGCCCCAACGGCTAGTTTTTCAAACACCGGTCTGACCGGTGTAGGGCACCGGTCTGACCGGTGTCGCCCGAGGGCCAACGGCTAGTTTTCTCCTTTGAGGGGTATAAATACCCAAGCCTTCTTCAAGTGAGGCTTGCTGTTTCTAGTGATATTGCTGAGGTCCCAAGCCATTTCTAACAAGCTCTAAGCCTTAGTGGCTCTCCCCAACCCTCTCTTTGTGAGATTTGTGGATTCAAGCCATATCCTTGGTGTTGGGTTGAGAGAGTGAGCTCAAGAGCGACCTTGTGAGCTAACAAGAGCATTTCCATAGCTTGAGCACTTTGGTTTCGTGTCTACAAGCTTTGAAGCGTTTGTTACTCTTGGAGGTTTGCCTCCTAGACGGCTAGGCGTCGCCGGCTAGCTCCCAAGGTTGTGGTGAGCAGCGGGAAGTTTGTAAGGGCTGCGATCTTGCCTCTTCGTGGAAAAGATCCCCTTAGTGGAAAGGAGGAAAGTGGTTGAAAGAGACCCGGCTTGTTGTGGGAATTGTCCCTTACAAGCTCCTCAACGGAGACGTAGCCATTCCTTAGTGGGTGGTGAACTTCGGGAAACAAATCCTTTGCTTCTTCGTGTGGTTTGACTCTCTAAGTTGTTTTTCTAGCATAATTGATTTGCTTCCGCTTCGATCTACTTGGGTGTGCTACTTGTGTGTGTAGAGCTCATTACCTTGCTTGTGATCATCTACAAAGGCCACTCACCAAGTTTGGTTCGTGCTAGAAGTCAAGAGGTGCTTGAAGTTGTTTTTGCAGGTGCTCTGTGCTACACCGGCCTGACCGGTGAGGTTCCCCGGTCTGACCGGTGCCTCCTGTGAAGTCCAGTGCTTGACCGGTCTGACCGGTCATCACCACCGGTCTGACCGGTGGAACACTGTCAGCTCAAGTGTTCGGGGAAGAAGAGTTTAATTTGGTCGTCACGCCTATTCACCCCCCCTCTAGGCGACATCAAGGTTCCTTCAATTGGTATCAGAGCTTGGTGCTCCGATTCGAGCTTAACCGCTTGGAGTTCTTCGATGTCGACAACTTGTGAGGTACCGTTTGAGCGTCTAGCTCTAGATGGCTCAAACTACTCTTCTTGGCGCTCCAATGTTCTCATTGCACTTAAGGTTTTGGGTCCTACCGCTGAGGGTATTATGGTTGCGAGTATCCTTCCGAAGGATGGGACTTGTGTCTCTCCAAAGGAATTGGAGAAGAAGCGACTCAACGCCGTTATTACTAACCTTTTGTGTAGTTGTGTATGTAGAGAGCTGAAGCATCTTATTCTAAAGAGCAAAAAGATTAGCGAAGATGCTCATCTCATTTGGGAATTGCTATTTGAGATAGTTCACACCAAATGGGATGAAGTTGGGAGTGATGATGAAGATGAACCAGAGGAGATATGCTCCACAACCTCTACAACATACACTGATCATCAAGCATCAACCCTCAAGCAAGGAAAAGATCAAAGAAGCGAAGACGCTGTCCCTCTGCAGGGATCGGTCAGACCGGTGACACACACCGGTCAGACCGGTGCCGGCAGGGGCACACCAACTTGCTTGATGGCCAAGAAGGAAAAGAAGAGCAAGAAGAAGAGGCAAGCCAAAGGAGCGAAAAACCAGAAGATTGAAGCGTCAAGCTCTCCGACAAGAGAACTTGAACTTCTCAAATCCGAGCTCGCATCCTTGGTTTGTAAGTATGAATCATTGGCTAACAAATATGATCATGATATCAAATCTTTTTCATATAGAGCTAAAGTAGAAGAAGAAGCCAATGATGAGCTAGAAGCCCAACTAGCGAAACTCACTAGTGAGCATATGGCTCTACAAGCCGATCACAAGGGACTTGAGTGCTCCTATGAGAAGCTTGTCGATTCTTATGCAACACTAGAAATAGCCCATGAGGTTGTGCTTTCATCGGTAAAATCTATGCAATCTCTATCTCACACATGCACATGCTCACAAGTTCAAATTAATTTATCTTGCGCTAATGATTGTTTGTCTCAAGCAAGCCAATCTAGCATTGAGCATGTACTTGTAGAATCTTGTGATGACCTCATTGCTAAAGAAAATGATGAACTCAAGCAAGAGGTTGAAAAGCTTCAAAAAGACTTGTATGTGTTGAAGGAGAAGAGCAAAGTGCAACCTTCTCAAGATAACCGTGAAGACATGGTGAGGAAGCTTGAGAAGGGATCAATCGTCACTAGCTCAACCCCTCAACAACATACAAGGACTCACAAGCACAAGATTCAAGAAAAGAGCAAGGTTGGACAAGTCAAGTTCCAACCTCGTCCAACCAAGCACAAGGCACAAGAATCGCTCTCCAAGAAGCCTAGAAGCTCAAACAAGTGGAGAGTGTGCTACAAGTGCAGAGAGAAGGGTCACTTTGCCGACTCGTGCCCAAGTGTGAAAATGGGCAGTGGCACTAACCATGACCGGTCAGACCGGTGCATGCCACTGGTCAGACCGGTGCCGGCCAGGGCAGCCCCACCTCAAGCAAATAAGGCAAAGAAGACCTCTTCAACAAGGACAAGGCTCAGTAGCAAGCATGGACAAGAGATTACAAGGAATGGTGTGACCAACAAGAACAAAAGCCGCATTTGCTATGAATGCCGTCAAAAGGGTCACATGGGCAAAGATTGTCCAAATGGTAACATTCCTAAAACAAATCTAGTCCATTATGATTTCCATAAGCTTAGGAACGAGAATGGAACTTGTGCTATGAGGGAAATTAGTTCACCTCAATGTAGCATGAGAGCCATTTGGGTTCCTAAGCACCTTGTGGCTAACACCATAGGACCCAACAAGAGTTGGGTACCAAGAAATGCTTGCTAAGCCTGCAGGTTGGAAGAGATGCATTGAACACATGGTTAAAAGGCTTGGAAATCACGGTTGATCAATTGGCCATGTGAAGGGCAAACTTATAAATCTTGAAATCAATGACATCTCGGTAACTAGTACTCCTTGGTTGAGTCTAAGTCACTCTTAGTTCTTCTTGAATACTCATGTAACACCTATCTTGTATGAGTGAAACATGAGGTAGTGACTTCGACTGTTTTATGAAAATTTACTCTCTCATGCCATTCGATGCGTTTAATGGCTCCCTAGTAGAGCATTGCCTTGTCTATGTTGCAGGACTTGAATTAGTAACTTATTCAAACATTCAAGGGACAAGAAGAGCAAAATCACCAAATAAGCGTGCACTGGTGGTCACCGGTCTGACCGGTGACAAGCACCGGTCTGACCGGTGCCGGCCCAGTGAGGCTGTTGGGCGGGTGACCCGGCACCTGTGCCCGGGTGATCCGGTACGCCTCTGTGTGCTGCAGGGTGACCCGACCCCTATGGCCGGGTGACCCGGGAATAACCCAACTCTCCAGAAAAAGAGTGATTTGGCATCAAAGGTTATGAGAGACTCGACACATTTTAATTAACAAATCATTTATGTGTCTTGACCAAGTTTGGAATGAACCTCACCAAGTTCTTAATTGAATAAAGTGCTTTGCTCGAGAAATTCAAATATCTCTAGCACTATTTAAGGGGGAGCTCATTGCAATACTTGAGTCACTTGTGGGACTAACAATTTCTTCTAGTGATCTTGTAGTCTCACTCTTTTGTGCATACCTAAGCAAGCTCTTGATAAGTATAACTCCCAAAAGAATAAGTAAGAGCTAGCACCGTTCAAAATTTAAATATATGCACAAATGAAATGGTCTTAAGGCAAAGGTATGTTCCCATGAACCTCATTGGATACCGTAATGCATCTAGGCCATAAAACCATGCTAGTGTGCTTTCTTTAGCATGTAATTGCTTCAAGTGAATTTTTGTGTGCCTCTCTAGATATTTGATTGATACCTTTGCTTTCACTCGTCTTTGTGTTTCGAGGTTGAAGGTATGAGCCAAATATACTTGAAAAGCTATTCATTTGAAGTGGATGCATGCACTTTGTGACATAGGATAGACTTCTCGAAAAATCAACTAGCATGTATAGGAAGAGTGCTCATTTTGAAAAATATTTGATTCTTGGTCTTTGTGACCCAATCAACTTAGTTGTGACTATGGTTCCCCTTGTTTGATTGATGGCTAGTCACAATTAAGGAGATTTTCTCAAGTCCATTAAATCCATCTTTATCTCTCTCTCTTGGAAGAATCAAGAATTATCAATTAAAATGGATTATCCTCCATTCTTTCAAGACTATGGCAAAATTTGGATCAATATCACTTCTATATCCTTTATCCAATCTTTGAGAAGGAGTAAGGAGCCAAAATCTTCTCAAGGTGTGTCTCAGGGGCGCACCGGTCTGACCGGTGCAGCTCACCGGTCTGACCGGTGGCAACCCTAAGTCACAAGTTCCTTTTTTTGAGGTTTAAGTGGAAGAAATTGGTTTTATAAAATATCTGGTGAAGATTTAAGGAGCAAAATCTCAAAATGGAAGAGAAAGATCGGAACTTCCGAGGCTAGGTCGGTTCTACCGATATGGTTTCTCTATTGGAATTATCAAAATTCTCGGTTTTACCGATCCCAGGCCGGAACTACCGATATAGCTTCACTGGCTGGACCCTGGGGGTCACCGGTCTGACCGGTGTCACCCGGGAGCAACACGTGGGGCCACTGTAAATGGAATCTATCTCTTTACCCCTTCCTTCTCTCTCCTCTATCATTTCACCAGCCCCTTCTTCCTTCTCAAACCGTGAAGGGCCTCTCCCCTCCCTCCTTCCACCTCTCTCTTTCCCCATGAAAACCTAAGGATTCAACCATGGAGAAGGTGCAAGATTGGATGGAAATCACTCTCCCAAGGACCCTCCATTGATTCCCCCTCAACTTCTTCGGTTCCCCTTCAAGTTCATCTCTCACAAGGTATTCAAAACTTTGTTTTGCCCGATCTCCTTACTTGGTGCAAAGATTTGAATTCCCTTTGGTAGAACATCTTCTGAGATCACCTAGAAGACATACCTATAGATCCATAAAGTTTTGTTGGACAAATTGTGAGAACTCAAGATTTTGGGGGCGGACGGCTTGCACCGGTCTGACCGGTGCACCACACCGGTCTGACCGGTGGAGGCTGTCAAACCCTAATCCTGTTTTCCTTCATGTTTTTGGCACATATCTGTATAGGAATACTTCTAGATCATCAATATCCATATCTTGTCGTCCCAGCTACTGAGATTAACTGTTGAGGCCATTGGCTCGATTCTGGACGGCACCGGTCTGACCGGTGCCCCTCACCGGTCTGACCGGTGGCGCACAGAACCGACCCAATTGTCCCGACTTGTCGATTTCAATTTCAATTCAATTCAAATCTCATTCCTGTGTCTTATACATTCCTGTTATATTCTTTGTGACTCAGGACCATCGCTATGCCAAGGATGAAGCAGTCCGGGAGCAAGAAAACAAGATTGACACCTCGAGAGCTCCCGCATGATCGTGAGGCAGGCGGCAGTGGCAGTGCGAGTGGTATGAACCTGCGAGAGCGTGCACCAAAGAGAAGAAATGAGGAACAAGAAGTAGATTTGGGTGGTGACACGGGGACGAGCAGTGATGATAATGTTGAGGATGAAACCTTTGTTGACCCTAATGTTTATCGTGTGAAGCATCATGGAAAAGGGCCAGCTTTAGATGATGATGATGATGATGAGGATGAAGAGGAGGACCTAGGTGGTCAGGAGAGAGATGAGGATGATGATCCCATGGATGATGATGATGATGATGGTACATGCAGGCTGAAGGTTGTCAAACCTATCTACATGTTTCCCAACAAGCCAGTAAAGTATCATGGGACAGGGATGACAAAGAAGCTGCAGAAGTTGAGGGATAAAGATCCCTATGCCAGTGAGAGGACAGCCACAGATAGGAGGTTTTGGGCTACTTTCCAGCAGGACTACTATGCCACAGTTATCATAAAGAAGCCCAAGATCACCTACATGGCACAATACGTAGATTGGACCTATATGGAGAGCAAGAATGACCCTATCTTCACTGAGCTCAGCACTGTGTGTGGTCACCAGAGGGTGAAGGAGCTCATGGGCTTTAGGCAGGATTGGAACAGGGAAATCATTACTCAGTTTTATGCCACGGTTCACTTTGGCTACATAGAGACAGAGAGAGCTATGACTTGGATGACTAATGGGAACAAACATGCCATTCGCTTTTCCCAGTTCTTGACTCTCTTTGGTTTGGGGGCTGATGATAAGGATTACCCTAAGCTGCATAATGGTGGTCTGCTTGAGCCAGAGGCTTTATACTTCATGTATCCTAGGGATCAGAGGGCTAATGTTGGTCACGTGAAGGGACTCTACACTTACTACTCAGTTCTTAACAGTCTTCTTCGGGCGACCATTGCTCCTAGGGATGGAAATCCCTCTGATATTTCTCGGTTCATGAAGAACCTGATGATAGCGTTGAGACCAGGGGCTGGCCCATTTAGTGTGGGCGACTACATTTGGCAGGAGATCAAGTACTTATCAGAGGATCCTAAGAAGATCTGCAGCTACAGCCCGTACATTATGTATATGATTGAGAGGGTGTCTAGGGTTGAGTTTTCGAAGGATGTCACTCATAAGCCTCTGAGGCCCAACCCAGTGAAGAACCCCATTGTTCCATCTCCTGAGAGAGAGCCTGAGATCACAGCCGAAGAAGGAGCAGAGGCCGGAGCTGATTGGCAGCAGTTCCAGCAGCGACCTACTGCCCAGACCGACACCGGTCTGACCGGTGCCACTCACCGGTCTGACCGGTGGGGGCCTGGACAGTATGGCCAACAGAAGAAATCCACTTCTCCGCTCCGCCGTTTTCTGAATTTGATCTTTGGCATGTGCAAGAGTTAGTATGACATTGAGGTGGAGCAGCAGCGGACGAGGATAGAGAGGAAGAAGGAGAGGGACACGATGAAGCAGCTACACGCTCACTTTGGATTTCAGCCGCCCCGTTCACCTATCTCTCCCACTCCTCCTGAGGTTGAGATCCCGTCGTTTGATCAGAGGGTGAGGACAATGATAAATTTGAACATGATCAACGAGTATGGCACCATGTTTTTCGAGTCAGGCGAGGGTAGCTCCTCCTCAGCTGCACCTCCTCCACCACCTAGTTCAGAGGAGGTCCCTCAGCCCTACGGTGCTCGTCAGGGACCAGCAGCGTACCCTCCTCCCTTCGGCGCCCCAGTTGCCCCATCTCCACCTCCGGATGATGCAGAGGGGTCAGAGGCTCCTCCAGACTGGGCGGGACGTTTTTCTACTGAGATCTTTGGTTGGTCAGGATATCCACCTCCTTATCAGGGTATGGATGATGTTCTTCATGTTCCTATCTATCTTTTCACCATATCTAGCGTATCTCTCCTACTTTGTCTCATTTCCTAACTCTTATATAGGAGGGAGCTCGCACCCTGGCGGTCCAGCGTGGGACTCGTGGCAGGGATAGTGACGGGACTTGACATCTTCTCTCCAGACCTTCTTTGATGCTTGATGACAAAGGGGGAGAAGAAAGGATTAAAGCGGCTTCGGCATTATCTTGGTCCTGTCTGTCTGTGTTGCACCGGTCTGACCGGTGCCCTACACCGGTCTGACCGGTGCCTGTTGGCTGAAGAGAGCAGTCTGTAATAAATTCAGAACCTTATCTTAGTGGACTTGAGAACATTTGTGTGAGTGCTACTATGTGTTTGAACCTTATTGTAATATTTAAGCGACCTTATTGCTAGATTGTGATGCATGTATTGATTGGTGTATTGTTTGTGTTGGCTAAATGGAGCAAAGTGATCTAAGCCGGCTTGCAACCCCGGCCTGATCACTTTGGACCAAATAGCACGCACTCCTTTTAGCTTTGTGCTCTGGCTGGATCTGACCGGTCTGACCGGTCAGGGGCACCGGTCTGACCGGTGCCGCCCAGTTGGGTGTGCTGGCTGGACCTGACCGGTCTGACCGGTCAGGGGCACCGGTCAGACCGGTGCCGCCCAGTCAGTGCACTTGTTCTTTGCTTTGTGCATATCTTGTCATACGCATCACGGTTTTTTATTTGTCGCTCTCACACGTTGCACTCCACTGGTTCTACGATATAGGGGGAGCTCTCACGCGCTTTCTCCTAAATTTGTGCAATTGGCATTCAAGGCCAAATTTTTGAAATTCAACTCTAAGCACAAATTAAGGGGGAGCTCTAGGTATATCTAAGAATCTAAATGCGCTCTAATGTTTTATTTGTAAGCTTTAATCGAGTTGTCATCAATCACCAAAAAGGGGGAGATTGAAAGTGCATCTAGGCCCCTAAGTGGATTTTGGTGAATTGAATGACAAGGCGATTAAAGGACTAATGTATTTGTCTAAGATTGTGAGCAGGTTTTATTTATATATTCATGAGCAATTATTGAAGTATTTATTTATGGATGAATATTATATGGCTCACATTGGAAAAGATAAATATATGGATGATCCTAATGCATAAGTGACAAATATCAAGCAATAAAGGAAGATAAATATTGGGATAATTTGAGAAGGTCAATTCATGGTCTCCCATATGAAGACGTAGCTTGATTAAATTTATAAGGATCACAAAAGAGAAGATGGTAATTCTCTAAGTCAAGAGCAAGGCTTCATGTGTTTATTGAAAGAGGACACAAGGATGAGTGTACACATTATGGTTCTAATTTGGAAGCTTGCACATTCGTTGTCAATCAAGATCAAGCATTTGAAGCGGGTTTTCAAATGAAGGTTAATTATGTATGAAGCAAAGTAGAACTCAAAAGTGGATTGGATAAGTGATGAAGAGATCAACCGAGATGTCTAGGGTGAGGGACTAAGCAATCTTTGGGGCCGTAGCTAAGCCGCCATTAGTGTTTTGCTAAGGTGAAGTTCTAGCATCCGTGGGGTCTCCAAGTATCATATCCAAACCTTAACCGAGGGAAGCAATGCAAGTCATCAACATGTTAAGATTGGCAATATGGAGTGACTTATGGATCCAAGTGTGCATTCCTATGCTAGATGGAAAGATCCTAAGTCATTAGCTCAAGTATGGATGTGCTCAAGCCAAGGGCTATGTTGAAAGCCCTCAAGTGAATATTGATCAAGTATGGCAAGATTGAAGACGTTCAAGCTCAAGAGGTCAACAAGGTGTTTTTATTTATTCTTGAGTATAGGTATGCCGTACTATCAAGAGGGATGCAACATTAGCGAGTTGACCAAGTCAAAGTGCTCATTAGTTGACCTAAGTGAGATCTAGCCTTGAGAGCCTTAGAGTGTGCTAACAAACCATCCTAACCTAACCTAAGTCACTTCATCTCTTTGGTGAAGTGTTAGAATCATAGAAAGGGTTTTGGGGGTGTCTCGGGCATGACCGGTCTGACCGGTCAGGGACACCGGTCTGACCGGTGCCGCTAGCCCCAACGGCTAGTTTTTCAAACACCAGTCTGACCGGTGTAGGGCACCGGTCTGACCGGTGTCGCCCGAGGGCCAACGGCTAGTTTTCTCCTTTGAGGGGTATAAATACCCAAGCCTTCTTCAAGTGAGGCTTGCTGTTTCTAGTGATATTGCTGAGGTCCCAAGCCATTTCTAACAAGCTCTAAGCCTTAGTGGCTCTCCCCAACCCTCTCTTTGTGAGATTTGTGGATTCAAGCCATATCCTTGGTGTTGGGTTGAGAGAGTGAGCTCAAGAGCGACCTTGTGAGCTAACAAGAGCATTTCCATAGCTTGAGCACTTTGGTTTTGCGTCTACAAGCTTTGAAGCGTTTGTTACTCTTGGAGGTTTGCCTCCTGGACGGCTAGGCGTCGCCGGCTAGCTCCCAAGGTTGTGGTGAGCAGCGGGAAGTTTGTAAGGGCTGCGATCTTGCCTCTTCGCGGAAAAGATCCCCTTAGTGGAAAGGAGGAAAGTGGTTGAAAGAGACCCGGCTTGTTGTGGGAATTGTCCCTTACAAGCTCCTCAACGGAGACGTAGCCATTCCTTAGTAGGTGGTGAACTTCGGGAAACAAATCCTTTGCTTCTTCGTGTGGTTTGACTCTCTAAGTTGTTTTTCTAGCATAATTGATTTGCTTCCGCTTCGATCTACTTGGGTGTGCTACTTGTGTGTGCAGGGCTCATTACCTTGCTTGTGATCATCTACAAAGGCCACTCACCAAGTTTGGTTCGTGCTAGAAGTCAAGAGGTGCTTGAAGTTATTTTTGCAGGTGCTCTGTGCTACACCGGCCTGACCGGTGAGGTTCACCGGTCTGACCGGTGCCTCCTGTGAAGTCCAGTGCTTGACCGGTCTGACCGGTCATCACCACCGGTCTGACCGGTGGAACACTGTCAGCTCAAGTGTTCGGGGAAGAAGAGTTTAATTTGGTCGTCACGCCTATTCACCCCCCCTCTAGGCGACATCATGGTTCCTTCACAATTCGATTGGCAATTTGTGAAAACCGGCTCATTGGATCGGTTAGGCTTCACCGCCTAGTGAGTTGCTCTTTAGAGGATGAAAGGGGTGGATACCATAGGTTTGGCTCCACATTTCGATGGCACGGGCTACTCTCGTTGGAAGATCCCCATGGAAGCTTATTTACAAGCTAAGGGTCTTGATGTTTGGAGGGTCACCAATGAGGGTGTTAGAAATGGTACTAGAAAGGAGAAGCAATTTGATGTTATTGCAAAGAGTATCATTTTATCCTCTCTAGATGTAGGTTTTTTCAATAGAGTTTTTACTTGTGAAAATGCTCATGTGCTATGGAATACCATCAAGGAACAAAATGAGGGTTCAAAAGAAGTAGCTAATGAACGCTACGGTTGTCTCCTTGAGGAATTCAATAGTTTTAAGCAACTTGAGAATGAAAATGTCGAATCTATGTACTCACGCCTAAATGTTCTT